>CP136056.1:199057418-199703681 GCA_032464435.1 Aegilops umbellulata | reverse complement strand
CTCAACCCGTCGTGAAGCGTGCCTTTGTGGGTTGCATCCACGGAGGTGAACTTTCTGAAGGATCTGAAGGTGATGGTGAGCCGGATGTCCTCTCTGATGGTGAATCGTCCGTCGGCTCAACAGATTCGCTGTATCAAGTTCAAGATGGCGTGCTTGGGGGCTGTTCCGATGGCGGCACTATTCCGGACCCCTCAGAGTCGCCGAACTGGGCAGGAGTCTTCATGGATGGCACTCAACCCAGCCAAAATTCTACGGCTTCAGCGGAGATAACGTCCGGGTTAGGAGCAGCCGAGGCAGGAGGCCCTGTGCGCTCACCGGCTCAGGTGCTGATGGATCTCATGGATAGACTTACGGCCCTGTTAACTGTCACTGTTATCCCCGCGAACCAGTCTGAGCATGAGGCAGAGGTGGCACAGGTTCGTGAGGAAATTGCTCGGGTCAAGGAAACCTTAGCAGCTGAGGATACTAGATTGGCTACAGAGCGGGCGGCTTTGGACGCACGGGCGCAGCAGCTTCAGACAGAGGCTTTTCAGCTCAATATGAGCCTGAACGCATCTAATGAGGTAATGAGGAGGAGACACCAGAAAACTCAGTCCCGTTTACCTCAAGTTTATGATCCTCGGAATCTCTTTGCTGCACCCGGAGCCGGCCCAAGTAATCCGCCGGGTGCAAATCAGTTTATGACATCCGGAGCGGGAGGCCCGGTCTAGCCTCAGGTGACGGCGCCTCTTTACGGGAATATGGCACCACCCCGTTACGTACCAATACCTCCGGGTCACTTCTCCAACCCCATGGAGAACTTAATCGTAGCATCAGCACGTTTGGCGGCTCTCCCAGTGGATGGTGATGATCCGACAGCGGTGGAAACCCGGAGGATCAGGGAACTTGTCCAAACAGCTCTGGCTCAGCAAGAGACCTACTCCTACAGCCGGGACAGGATTCACTCAACTCCTCCGCCTTGGCTGGCTCCGCCACGTCAGAATCGGAGCCCGAGTTACAGCAGACACATGGAGTCAGAGGCCGTGTCAAGCAGCGCACAGCGCCGGAACCAGACAGGCGGGTATAACCCGGTGCAGGATCGAATACGTCAAGAGGACGAGCGGGCGGCTCAGCTAGCGGCTCAGCTCACAGACCAGCAGGACTTACCGGCTTATCCAACGACTTCTGTTGAGGCGGGAGTTGCTACTAGAACTGGAGGTGTTCCTTGTCTGGTACCAGCTCTACGTAATGTACGTCTGCCCAAAGATTTCAAGGGGCCTCGGAAGGTGCCGAATTACATGGCCGACTACAGCCGGGGGCGTGGATCGAAAGTTATGAGATGGCCATGGAACTGCTGGAGGTCAGTGACGCAGCAATGGCTAAATACTTCACCATTATGTTGGACGAGACGGCCCGTTCTTGGTTAAAGGGTTTACCACCCAATTCTATTGGTTCATGGGCAGAGCTAAAAGCTCGATTCATCCAGAACTTTAAGGACACTTGCAAGCAGTCTATGTCGATTGTGGACCTGAAAAATTGTAAGCAGGAGGAAGGTGAATCCACGACTCATTGGGTGCGCCGGGTCAAAGAGATAATACATTTGTCTGACAAGATGGATGCTGGCTCAGCAGTTCTTATGCTGGAGAAGAATTGCCGCTTTGAACCTATGAGACAGAAGCTGGGGCGTCTTAAGCGTGATTGCAATGATATGGGGACGTTGATGGCGGCTTTAGTCAAGTATGCCGATTCTGATAGTACCAAGGATCCCGCGTCTGATGAGGAAAAGACAGGGAAGGGAAAGAAGAACGGTAATGGAAAGGGTCAGCAGCATAACCCGGCAAATCAAGGAGGCAATAAACGTAAGGCGGACGGTAACCCGGAATTTGTGGCTAATGCACAAGGTAACAATCAGAAACGCAAGGGGAAACCGCCCCCTCGGTCCGGCGGGTCAGGTCCATCCCTTGAACAGCTACTCAATGAGCCTTGTCTAAGGCATGGCACCCGGGAACATCCAGCGACTCACTTATGGAAGGATTGTGCAATCATGAAGGCTTTCAAGAATTCCAACATGTTCGATGGCAATCAAGGCCCGGGCGGCGGTTTAGGAGCTGGCGACTTTCATGGCCCGGGCGGCGGTTCAGGTCCAGGCTTTCAGGGAAACCAGGGTGGTTATAACCAACAGCAGGCTGGTCAAGGAGGTCAGCAGCAGCAGCAGTCAGGTTATCAGAGCCATCCAAAATAGCTAAACAGCGGGCAGTATCACGTATTCACCACAAGCCTGTGTAAACATGATCAGAAAATTCATAAGAGGGTTGTAAACTCTATTGAGCCAGCAGTTCCTCGTTATTTGAGGTGGTCAGAACAGCCCATTGTTTGGAGTAGGGAGGATCACCCTCCCCCCCCCCCCCCCCCCCGGGTTGATAATCCGGGTCAACTAGCCTTGGTGGTGGCCCCGCAGGTCGGGGGTTACAAATTTACTAAGGTGCTTATGGATGGAGGTAGCAGCATCAACATCCTCTATTACGAGACCTTTCGGCGCATGGGCTTAACTGACAAAAATTTAAAGACTTCCAACACCGTCTTCCATGGAGTGGTGCCTCTTAAGTCAGCGTATCCTGTGGGTAAGATTGAGCTAGAGGTAGCTTTTGGAGACGAGCATGATTCTAGGGCTGAGAAGTTAACCTTTGAGGTGGTCAAAATCAAAAGTCCATATCACGCTTTGTTCGGGTGGCCGACTTATGCCAAGTTCATGGCGCGGCCGTGTTATGTTTACTTGCAGCTCAAGATGCCGGGTTATAAGGGCACCATTATTGTGCATGGAAGTCGTAAGGTGGCCCTGGAGTGCAAAGAAGGCGACGCGGCTTATGCCGAGTCTGTCTGTGCAGCCGAGGAGCTCAAGTTTTATCAAAACAACGTTGACCCGGCAGACATGACCTCCCTCAAGAAGCCGACTACGGAACATGACCCGGCCATGAAGTTTAAGTCGGCTGCAGAGACTAAGCTTGTTGATTTTATTCCTCGCGATTCGTCTAAGCAGTTCAGCATCAGTGCCAACTTGGATCCTAAATAGGAAAGCGCGCTCATCGAGTTCATCTATGAGAATCGGGACATCTTTGCATGGAAACCTTCTGACATGCCGGGTATACCGAGAGGACTCGCTGAGCACACTCTTAATATTGATCCGAAGTATAAGTCGGTCAGGCAGTTTCTGCGGAAATTCAATGAGGAACGACGAAAAGCTATTAGAGAGGAGGCCTCCCGGCTCTTGGCGGCTGTGTTCATTATTGAAGTCTTTCACCCGGAGTGGTTGGCTAACCCGGTGCTCGTGCTCAAGAAAAACGGCACCTGGCGGATGTGTGTGGATTATACGGACTTGAATAAGGCTTGTCCGGCTGATCCTTTCGCTCTTCCCCGTATTGATCAAATCATTGATGCTACGGCGGGTTGCACGCGTTTGAGTTTTCTGGATGCTTACTCTGGTTATCATCAGATCAAAATGGCAGTTAAGGACCAGGAGAAGACGGCTTTCATCACTCCGTTTGGAGCCTTCTGCTATGTGTCTATGCCTTTTGGGCTCAAGAGTGCCCAGGCGACTTATCAGCGGTGTGTACAGAATTGTCTCCATAATTAGATTGGGCGCAATGTTCATGCTTATGTGGATGACATAGTGGTAAAGTCCAGAGAGACGGAAACCTTGATATCTGATCTCAGAGAAACCTTTGATAATCTCCGGGTTTACAAGATGATGCTTAACCCGGAAAAGTGTGTATTTGGTGTACCTGCTAGCAAGCTTTTGGGATTCTTGGTCTCAAACAGGGGCATTGAAGCTAACCCGGAGAAGATCAAAGCAATCACCTCTTTGGCTAAGACGGCATGCATCAATGATGTTCAACGACTAGCGGGTCGTGTCACTGCTTTAAGCCGGTTCATAAGCCGGCTAGGTGAGAAGGCCCTGCCATTGTATCAGATGATGAAGAAGGTAGACACCTTTGTCTGGGGTGATGCTGCTAACGCCGCTTTTGAGGATTTGAAGAGGCAGTTATCTGAGCCGCCGGTTCTTGCAGCTCCTATTGACAAAGAGCCTTTGCTGTTATATGTGGCTGCTAATTCACGAGCCGTCAGCGTTGCAATTGTGGTGGAACACAAGGAGGCCGGTAAGGAGCATCTGGTTCAACGGCCGGTTTATTATGTCAGTGAGGTGCTCATCGAGTCAAAGCAAAGGTACCCTCATGGGCAGAAGCTGGTTTACTGAGTGTTCATGGCAAGCCGGAAGCTGAAACAGTATTTCCAAGGTCACCCTATTACGATGGTGAGTTCTGCCCCCTTGGGAGACATCATCCAGAACAGAGAGGACACAGGACGAGTCGCCAAGTGGGCCATTGAGCTCGGGCCTCATGGTTTGAAGTATGTTCCACGTACTGCCATTAAGTCTCAAGCCTTGGTGGATTTTATCAATGATTGGACAGAGCTAGAGGCACCTGAGGAGAAGCCCGATAACACATATTAGACGATTCACTTCGATGGGTCCAGGCAGCTGGAAGGCTCGGGGGCTGGAGTCGTGTTAACTTCCCCTCGAGGTGACAAATTATATTATGTGCTCCGGCTTATGTTTCCTTGTACTAACAATGCAGCTGAGTATGAGGCCTTACTCCATGGTCTCCGGATGGCTAAAGAGATAAACTTGAGCCGGGTAAGGTGCTTAGGAGACTCAGACCTTGTGGCCCAACAGGTGTCAGGCAAGTGGGATTCCAAAGATCCCCTTATGGCGGCTTATCGTCGTGAAGTTGACGCGGTGGCTGGGCACTTCAAGGGTTACGTGGTGGAGCACATTGATCGAAGGAAGAATGAGGCGGCTGATGCCTTAAGCCGGCTGGGATCTCAGCGTAAGCCGGTGCCGCCTAACACCTTTCTTGATGTTTTGCATAATCCTTCGGTTAAGTTACCTACAGAGGAAGATCTGGCAATACCAGACCCAGAGGCACAGCTGGTGGCGGCTCTCCACATTATCCCGGATTGGACAGTGCCTTATGTGGCTTACATGACCCGGGGAGAGTTGCCTGAAGATGAGACCTTGGCAAGACAAATCGTCCGGCGGTCCAAGTCTATGACAATTATCAATGGTGAGTTACATCACTGCAGTGTCACTGGAGCGTTTCAACGTTGTGTGTCGCCTACAGAGGGTCAGGAGATCCTTCATGAGATTCATGAAGGTGATTGTGGTCATCACACCGGCTCAAAATCTCTTGTGGCCAAAGCTTTCCGTCATGGGTTTTATTGGCTGACGGCTCACGCTGATGCGGAAGATCTGGTCAGTAAATGCGATGGATGTCAGAAGTTCTCACGACGAGCTCATGTGTTGGCTCAAGAATTGAGGATGATTCCAATTACTTGGCCGTTTGCAGTCTGGGGGCTTGACATGGTCGGACCTTTTAAAAGGTCTAAGGATAAAAAGACACACCTCTTGGTGGCAGTTGACAAGTTTACAAAGTGGGTCGAGGCGGAGCCAGTCAGTAAGTGTGATGCAGCCACGGTGGTCCAGTTCATGAAAAAGGTGATTTTCCATTTCGGCTTTCCACATAGTATCATAACTGATAATGGCACTAACCTCTCCAAAGGAGCCATGGAAGAGTTATGTCAACGAGAGCATATCCGGCTTGATGTTTCGGCTGTGGCTCATCCTCAGTCCAATGGTCAAGCGGAAAGAGCCAATCAAGAGATCTTGAAAGGTATCAAGCCCCGGCTCTTGGTCCCCTTACAGCGGACGCCGGGTTGTTGGGTGGAGGAGTTACCCTCTGTACTTTGGAGCATCAACACTACACCTAACAGATCCACGGGTTACACACCCTTCTTCATGGTGTACGGAGCAGAGGCGGTTCTCCCAAGTGACATCCGGCATGACTCACCTCGCGTGGCGGCTTACGTTGAGGCTGACAATGAAAAAGCTCCTCAAGATGCACTTGACCTGTTGGACGAAGAGCGAGACTTGGCAATAGCCCGATCAGCGATTTACCAGCAAGACCTGCGCCGCTACCACAGCCGCCGGGTTAGGTCCAGAACCTTTCAGGAAGGCGACTTAGTGCTCCGGCTCATCCAAGATCAATCCGACATGCACAAGCTATCCCCTCCTTGGGAAGGACCCTTTGTGGTCAGCAAGAATCTGAACAACGGATCATACTACCTTATTGACGTTCGAGAGCACAGAGACTCACGTAAGTCGGAGGAGGAGACCCGCCGGCCATGGAATATAGCTCATCTTTGGCCTTAGTACACTTGAGCCACCGGCTCTAATGTGTATATATTTCTGTTATGTATATATTACATAAAGCAATAAAGCAGGACCTCTATCCTTTTCTCCACTCCCAAAAAAGGTTTATGTGTCTTCTTTGTCAGGTGGTGGAGATAACCAAGAGGAAGCGGGTCATATCTGAATCCGGATTTTCCTTTGGTCTGGCTTATGATCATATCTGAATCTAGCCATGGTCACTTGGGGGCTTCCTATTCAAACTTAGGTCATATTCGAACCAAAGAGAACATAGCTGTCGATACCCACTTGATCGGCATACTGCCAAACCCACTTGGGGGCTTCTTGGTCATATTTGAATCATAGCTTAACCCCTTTGGGTCTGACGTGGATCGTAGTCGAATCAGCGTCATTAAACAACTCTTATGGTCACTTGGGGGCTTCCTGTTCAAACATAGGTCGTATTCGAACCAAAGAGAACATAGCTGTCGATACCCACTTGATCGGCATCGCCACAGCCATTGGGGGCTATATGATCGTATTCGAATCTTAGCTTAACCCCTTTGGAACGGTTCACTGAACGTATTCGAATCAGAGGCCTTTTAAGTTTTATTTATTATACTTGATTATCTTGAGAATCTCTTGAGAGTACGATGGAGTATACTGCAATCCTCCGGCTCTTGCTTGGGCCCGTCTCAAGGCCCATAGGCGACTTAAGGCCCATAGTGGTAAACCGCCATGACGGCATGACTTGTATTATAAGGTAGAATTAACTAGTCTCCGAGCCGGACACCGTTGATGAACCGGCTGGGACTCTATAGGCCGCAGGGCGTCAACCCGTGTATATAAGGGGACGACCCGTTGGTGGCTTAGGGCAAGAAACAACTCCTCGAGAGCCAGGCATAGCGTATCTCGCTCCCTGATCATCGAAACCTTAAGCAATACCAACCCAACTAGACGTAGGCCTTCCTTCACCGCAAGGGGCTGAACTAGTATAAAACCTCGTGTGTCCTTTGTCCCGATTAACCCCTTTAAGCTTCCTAGTTGCGATGGCTCCATGACTAAGTCCTTCCAAGAGGACATCTGCCGTGACAATTCCACGACAGAGCGCAACTCAATTACCCCATCTATGACAAAGAGCTATATGCTTTAGTGCGAGTTTTGCATGAATGGGAACATTACCTTCGCCCACATGAGTTCATCATCCATACCGACCATGAAACACTTAAATACCTTAAGGGTCAAACTAAGTTGAACAAGCGTCATGCTAAATGGAGTGAATTTATTGAGTCATTTCCTTATGTCATCAAGTACATTAAGGGTAAAGAAAATGTTGTGGCGGACGCGCTTTCCCGTATATGCATGCTTGTCACTACACTTGAGTTGAATGTCATTGGTTTTCAGCACATAAAAGACTTGTATGAACATGATCCTACATTTGCAATACCTTATGCCAAGTGTTTGATGCATACTTCTTGGGATCGATACTACATCAAAGATGGATATCTTATGAGAGCTAACAAACTTTGCATCCCCGAGTCCTCTTTTCGTTTGTTGCTTTTGCAGGAATCTCATGGAGGCGGACTCATGGGACACTTTGGACGCGACAAGACATTTGCTACGCTCTCCAAGAACTACTTTTGGCCCAAGATGCATCGCGACGTCAATCGCTTCACCAACCGGTGTTCTACTTGTCGCAAAGCTAAGTCTAAAGCCCAATCTCATGGCCTCTATATGCCACTTCCAATTCCATATCAACCATGGGAAGATATTAGCATGGACTTTGTGCTTGGTTTGCCTAGAACTCGAAATGGCAAGGATTCTGTTTTTGTTGTTGTGGACCGTTTCTCCAAAATGGCTCATTTCATCCCTTGCAACAAGATAGACGATGCTTCACATGTTGCAAATTTGTTTTGTAGGGAAATCTTACGCCTTCATGGAGTGCCAAAGACGATTGTCTCGGACCGCGACGTCAAGTTCTTGAGTTACTTTTGGAAGACCTTGTGCGCCAAGCTCGGAATCAAGCTCTTGTTCTCTTCGGCATACCATCCACAAATCGGCGGCCAAACGGAGGTGACCAACCGTACGCTCTCCACCCTCCTACGCGTGTTGATAAAGAAGAACATCAAGGAGTGGGAAGAGTGCCTACCCATCGCCGAGTACGCCTACAACCGAGCAAGACATTCGACTACCGGCAAGTCCCCCTTCGAGTTCGTCTATGGCTTCAACCCATTGTCCCCATTGGACATCCTACCTCTACCGCTACAAGAGCGCACAAACATGGACGCGAGTGCCCGAGCCAACTTCCTCAAGAAGATGCATGAAAATACAAGGAACACCATCGAGCGCCAAGTACAACGACTCGCGACCAAGCTCAACGTCAACAAGCAACCCATGATGTTCCATGTTGGAGATCTTGTGTGGCTACACCTTCGCAAGGATTGCTTCCCAAATGAACGCAAGTCCAAGCTACTACCCCGAGCGGATGGACCCTTCAAGGTGCTTGCACGCTACAACAACAACGCATACAAGATCGACATCCCACGCGACAAGTACTCCGTGAGCGACATCTTCAACATCAAAGATCTCTCCCCGTACCATGGTGATGAGGATTTCGATCCGAGGTCGGATCTTTCCCAAGGGAGGGGAGATGATGCGGAGCATCCCATGATCATCCCCATGGACCTACCATCATCGCATCAAGAGCCAAGAGGACCCATGACACGAGCACGAGCTAGAGCTCTCGAGAATGAGGTGACTTCCTTCCTTAGTGATATCACATACGATCCACTCGAGACATGGCTACTACCTAAATCCTATATGCTATGCATGATCGGGTGTCAAGAGGAGCCTCCCGAAGATGCACGTGAAGACGGACAAGCCGCCAAGTCCACGGATGAAGAGAACCACGGAAACGGGCAAGTTCACCTTCCAGGCCCCGGACATCCGGCCAAGACCCCGGACATCCGGCCCCTGGAGATGCCAGCACAGCAGCCGCAGCCCAGCCAGAAAAACTACAGGTCCCGGACATCCGGCCCCCAGGCCCAGACATCCGGCCTCCCACGAAGCCCCGAACATCCGGCCCCAGCCCGGAAATCCGGCCTCACCTATCCAGAGACCACAGAAGTTTTGCACTCCAGCCCGGACATCCGGCCGCTCCCGAAGGCCCGGAGATCCGGCCCGACGCCCGGACATCCGGCCTCGCCTGTCCGTGAACCGTGAAGGGCTTTGCCCATGTACCCTCTCTCGTCCCCCTAGACTATATATACTTCATCCCCTTCCTCTTTCTAGGGTTAGCGTTGGTTTAGCTCATATGTGAGATAGAACTTCGCTCATCCATACCGATCTCCTCCTCGAGAGAGACTAAGCCCCTCTTCGGAGAAGATCATTGGGTTCAAGACCCCCTCTAGGGTGGCCCCCTTCAAGACCTCCTTCTATGTAACGCCCCCGATGTAACTTGCCATTATTGTAATCCAACTCTTGCCATTTCCGGCTATGTGCTATGATATTTCCCTCCGTGGTTGGGTTCTCTCCGTTTTGCATTTTGGTCATGTCATGCATTTCATATCATGTCATCATGTGCATCGCATTCGCATACGCGTTCGTCTCATAAATCCGAGCATCTTTCCCGTTGTCCGTTTTGCAATCCGGCGCTCCTATGTCTCCCGGCGTCCCCTTTTACATTTCTTCGTGAGCGGGTATTAAACATTCTCGGAATGGACCGAGGTTTGACATGTGGCCTTGGTATAGCACCGGTAGACCGCCTGTCAAGTTTCGGGTCAATCGGAGTTCGTTTGGTACTCCAACGGTTAACCGGGTAACCATGAAGGCTTTGTGTGTGTTGCAGCCCAACACCCCTTCAAAACAGCACAATAACCCATCTAAGTCACTCCCATGTCCTCCGCCGTTCGATCACGATCGCGTGGGCGAAAACCGCACTCCGTTTGGAGCCTCCTAGCTCCTCCTATCTATAAAAAGGCCTCCTCCTCCTCCATTTGCGGGCAAAACTACCCTAACCCTAGTCCTTTTCGTCCCCGCGCCGCCGGACGAAATCCCCGCCGCCGGACGCGTCCAGCCGCCACCTCGCCGCGGCCAACCGCAGGCCGCCACGTCATCACCGCCGCCCCCGCGTCCAATCCCGTCACGCCACGCGTCCCTCTCTCTCCTCCTCCACCGCGCGGCCCGCGGGACCCGGATCGGGCCCGCGCGAGCCCGCGCCGCCGCCGCCGCCCGCCCGCTCGGCCCGGCCCCGCCGCCCTCGCCGGCGACCACCGCCGCCCCCGCGCCCGAAGCGCGCCTCGCCGGCGCCCTGTTCCGCCGGGAGCCCGCGGCTCTGCTCGCCGCGGCTCTGCTCCCCGCGCCGCCTCCTCGCTCCTCCCGCCGGCCGCCTCCCTCCCGCGACCTCGTCGCCCGGTGCCGCCGCTCGCCGGAGCCGCCCGAGCTCGCCGGAGCGTCCGCCAACGACGTCCGCGCCTCCTCCGCCGGGACCCGGCCGGATCCGGCGAGATCCGGCCCGGATCCGACTTCCCCGGCCTCTCCCCGCAGCTCCGGCGCCCCCCAACGTCCTTCTCCGGCGACCCCCCCCCCCCCCGGCGAACATCGTAGCCCGCGCCTGGGTTGACTTTTACCTCCTCCCCGAAATCTCTAAGTCTTTAATTTTATCATCATCATGCCATATTCCCAGTGCCATAACTTTGCAGCTGTTGCTCCGTTTCGCGCGTATAATATGTCGGTTTGTTCGCCTCGAAGGGTACATCATTTTGTTCCATTGCACCATTTTCATTTGAAGTCATCTTGATGCCCGAAATGCTGTTAGAAGAGGGCTAGTTGATGTTAGTTGCTGGATCTTATCTGAACATGCACTTTTGTCATTTTTGCCATGATTGATGTGTACCTCCTATGAAGTTGAGTCCTACATGAGTTTTGTAATATGCAATGTTACCTATCCAGAGGATTTTGCCATGTATTTTTTATGATCTATGTGGTGACTAGCACAAGCATGCAAACTAGGTGTCTTGATGTCGCTGATTTCAGAGACTTAGTGATTTCACTAAGTCCCTGACTGCTGTTATTTTCATGCCATGTATTCATGTTGTTTCCGAGAGATCTATGCATAATTTGAGAATGATCAGTAAGGGAGTTTGGAACTTTAGTATTTGCCCTAACCATCCATGCCTTTGTTTGCAATTATGGAGTGCCATAGCTTGAGTCATTTGAGCTCTACTTTTGCTTCAAAATATTGCTGGCAGATTGTTTACGTGTTATTCGATTTTGCCAAGCTTGGTGTAGATGATACTTGCATGAGATGATGTTATTCTTGCCATGTCTAGTTACTATGTCATGTCTTCTTGATGTATGTATGCTTATTTTATCATGCAATGCTCTGTAGTGAGTGCATCGAGCTCACGAACATGCCTAGTCGTTATTAGTTTTCTGCCATGTCCAGTTTTCTGCTAAGTCTGAAACCTGTAACGAAACTTGCTTATTTGTCATGGGTGTAATCATATTTTCTGGTCCTTTTTGGCTTATGGTCAGTAAGAGACTTTTGTCAAGTGCTTTTAGTAGATTCATGTCATGCCCTTCTTTGCTATGTTCTGAACCTTTAGCATGTTGTTTCATTGCTCTGAACATGTCATCCTGATGTTAGTTTTCTGCTATGTTGTTATCGTTTGCACTTTTGCCATGCTTGTTTGAACCTGTTATGATGTGAATTAGACGTAGCTCAGTGTTCATCTTTTGTCGTGCATCTTGTGTAGATTGCTGCCATATGCTTTGTTGTCATGTTTGGGTGCAGTAGTCTAATTAATTGTTGCTTGCTAAGTAGCATCATGCTGTTTATGACAGTTTCGTGTCATTCTTGTATTGCTTGCCATTTGCAAACCGTGCATCCGAATCCGGTGATCTTTATATCGATTTCAACCGAAATCACCTCATCTATCCAGTGGCATGATTGGTTTGCCAAGATTATGCCCTGTTCATCCTTGTCCTTCCGGAGCATGCATTCGCATTGCATATCACCTCTCGCATATATTGCCATGTTTTGCATCATATTGCTTGCGCATTGCATCGTAGTTGATTTTGGTTCCTTTGCTTGTTCTCTTGTCTTGGGTAGAGCCGGGAGACGAGTACGTGAACGAGGAACCTGTTGAGAACGCTTACGAGGACCAAGCTTTCGACAACTCTGAGAACCTTGCAGGCAAGATGACCATACCCTCGAAATCACTTCTATCTTTGCTTGCTAGATTGCTCGCTCTTTTGCTATGCCCATGCTGCGATACCTACCACTTGCTATGTCATGCCTCCTATATTGCCATGTCAGCCCCTAACCATCCATGTCCTAGCAAACCGTTGTTTGGCTATGTTACTGCTTTGCTCAGCCCCTCTTATAGCGTTGCTAGTTGCAGGTGAAGATGAAGTTTGTTCCTTGTTGGAACATGATCTTGTTGTTCCTTGTTGGAACATGGTTACTTGTTGGGATATCACAATACCTCTTATTTAATTAATGCATCTATATACTTGGTAAAGGGTGGAAGGCTCGGCCTTATGCCTGGTGTTTTGTTCCACTCTTGCCACCCTAGTTTCCGTCATACCGGTGTTATGTTCCCGGAGTTTGCGTTCCTTACACGGTTGGGTGATTTATGGGACCCCCTTGACAGTTCGCTTTGAATAAGACTTTTCCAGCAAAGCCCAACATTGGTTTTACCATTTGCCACCACCTACCTTTTTCCCCCGGGTTTTCGCGAGCCCGAGGGTCATCTTTATTTTAGCCCCCCCCCCCCCCCCGGGCCAGTGCTTCTCTAAGTGCTGGTTCGAACCGAGCAACCTGCGGGGCCACCTCGTGGCAACTCGAGGGCTGGTTTTACTCGTAGCTTGACTTATCCGGATGTGCCCTGAGACCGAGATATGTGCAGCTCCTATCAGGATTTGTCGGCACAATCGGGCGGTTTTACTAGACTTGTTTTATTGCTGTTGAAATGTCTTGTAGTCCGGGATTCCGAGATTGATCGGGTCTTCCCGGTAGAAGGAATATCCTTCGTTGACCGTGAGAGCTTATCATGGGCTAAGTTGGGACACCCCTGCAGGGTATTATCTTTCGAAAGCCGTGCCCGCGGTTATGAGGCAGATGGGAATTTGTTGATGTCCGGTTGTAGAAAACCCGAAGTTGACCTTAACTAAAACACATCAACCGCGTGTGTAACCGTGATGGTCTCTTCTCGGCGGGGTCCGAGAAGCGAACACGGTTGTTGGAGTTATGCCTGACGTAGGTTGTTTCAGGATCACTTCTTGATCACTTCTAGTTGCTCGACCGTGCTTTGCCTTCTCTTCTCGCTCTCTTTTGCGCTGTAGCTACCATATGCTAGTCGCTTGCTGCAGCTCCAACTCATAAACCCCTTTCCCACCTTTAAGCTTAAATAGTCTTGATCTCGCGGGTGTGAGATTGCTGAGTCCCCGTGACTCACAGATATTATCACCTCAGTTGCAGGTACCAACGATATCGGTGCAGATGACGCGACCGAGCTCACTTGCGAGTTCGATGAGGAACGTGGCCGTTACTATGTTTCTTTTCCAGATGATCAGTAGTGGAGCCCAGTTGGGTGATCCGGGGATCTGTTTAGCATTTGGGGTAGTCTTCTTTCATTTTGGTGCCGTAGTCGGACCTTGAGTGTAATCTGTTTGATGGATGTTATTTATGTACTTGTGTGAAGTGGCGATTGTAAGCCAACTATGTATCTTTCCCCTTTATTTATTACATGGATTGTGTGAAGATTACCTCACTTGCGACATTGCTTTCTATGCGGTTATGCCTCTAAGTCGTGCCTCGACACGTGGGAGATATAGCCGCATCGAGGGCGTTGCATTCTAGGAGAAGAACCGGTTACTTTGTATCGTCCTTTGTTGACTTTGGATCATCATGTATCTCTTTGTGTTATTGGATCTAGCGCATGTGTAATCAAATCTTGTTGGTTTGAGTGATTCTCTCGTGTTTCTCCTCGTGAATCCCCTTGTGTTCTTCGTGTTTCTCTTTGGGATCCGCTCCTTTTGTGAAAGATCGGCCATCTAGGGTTCCACCCTACATCAGGATTGGTGGTGGAATATGGATACGGATTCAGAGCGGTGGCAGATAAGCAATGGTGGTAGATGGCAAGGCGATGATGATGGTGCGGCGGCGGCGTGACAACTTATCACCAGAACTCGAAACTCTAAAATACTAGACTCTAAGACCAGCAACTTGACACAACGATGCAACCGCAAATTCAACAAAGCAAAAACCCTAAAAATATTATGCAAAGGCTCAGATTAGTTCGGATATGATGAACTAACCCTAATTTTTTGGTGTCTTTTTCGTGGACTTTAGGTATGAAGAACAGACTTGATCTAATCTACGAAAAACTGTAAAATCTCACCGAGCAACCTGGAAATCTGATACCACTTGATAGAGGCAGGGGTGTCCCGATGTTTCGATGAGATAGCAATCGTTTTCTGTGGGAGTCGACTTTGACGATCCGACTACGAACGTGCGAAGACGTCACGCCTTAGCAATCGCTAAACCAACTTCCTAGGGGTTATTGACCACGCCGGAGCACGATCAACCTGACCACGAGGGTCTATTTCCTGCGAGCAAACGAAGAACAAGCAAGAAACTGAGATTGCAATCTAGATATTGCGAATAAAAGAGGAAAGCTTTATTAATGAAGGTGGGGTTCTGTGACGCCTTGGTCTGGTCGTTGAACACAAACGAAGTACGCGAAGTTGCAGCTATGGCGAACTTTTAATCTAAACAAAACCCAAAGTCTAAACGACGCCCTAAGGGTTGTATATATGGAGGAAGAGGAGGGAATTTCATGGCCCTTGAGGGTGGGGTCTGAAACCAGCCCTAACTCTTGTTTCCCCACACATGCAGACTCTAAAAATAGCCTATACTTAAGTATTTCGAAAATACATGGGCCTGGCTCAATAATAAGGTGACGCAGCACCTAGAATAGCCTATGGACGAATATTATGAAGTGGCATCTTGTATATTTTGTCCAAGGCTTCATGCACTCCTTATGGTGGCTTCAAAGTCCTGAAATCATCACTTGTAACTCCGTTCTTGATCCCCTTGTGCATGCCATCAACTCCACGCGTGTTCTTGCTCCAATGTTCATCCTTCTCCAAGCTAGGCCCTTCATTTGTAAGCAAAACAAATGTATCCAATTTAGGCAGTATCATATTCTCATGAACATTAGAATCATTACCAAGAAACGAAAGTACCTGGTAATTTAATTGGCGTGCGCGAGCTCTAGTAATTGGTCCAGTATATGTAACAGTACGGGCTGTGGGTGTAACAATGGTATTGATGTCCTCATCATAGGTCTAGAGAGATACTCCTATTTAAGCATGACTGATAGCTATATGAGACGAATATCTGGATTAAAGGGGATTCAAATATTTAAACTGGAGATCACGACATCGATAATATCATAACGCAAATTGGTGTATCAAACATGCATATTCATTTGAATTTGGGGACGCATGTAATGTTATATAGTTTATCAATATTAGTGATCCATAGATTCTTTAATTAGAGACAATGCATGATTTATATGCAATTAATGTCTAAACGGGATTACACTATATGTTGCGTGTGTGAAACACATTATACATGTTTGAGAAGTAAAAAAACCGCATGAAACACACATTAATTAGAGACAGTTAGCGAGGAATGCATACATTGGATTTCAACATAAACTGGTTTCAAATATTTGGAAATCCAAATTAAGATGGATACAGCCTTATGACTCTGAGATCATGCCATTTGTAAACAACATTTATGTATAAAGGGTGTTGTGCTTTTGAAAGTATATATTAAAAAATGATGTATATAGAATTTTATTCCAATCGCAAATGGATCCCGCCCGAACAAAAATAGAATACAAACTGGATTCGAATTGAGTCGGCACGGTAAACGTGCACTCTTGCTCTGCAAAAATTTGAACGAAGCGGGGAAAGTCGCAGTAACCGCCCGAAACCAAAATCTGCGAGATGGAAATTATTGCCTATCCCTGACACGCAAAGCCTATTGATACGTCCATTTTTCATCATGTTTTTATATCGATATTTATTGCATTGTGGGCTATTATCACACATTATGTTACAATAATTATGCCTATTCTCTCTTATTCTACAAGGTTTACACGAAGAGGGAGAATGTCGGCAGCTGGAATTCTGGGCTAGAAAAGGAGCAAATATTAGAGACATATTCTACACAACTCCAAAAGTCCTGAAACTCCACGGAAGTCATATTTGGAATATATATAAAATATTGGGCGAAGAAAGTACCAGAGGGGGGCCACCCACCATCCACGAGGGTGGGGGCGCGCCCCCTGCCTCGTGGGCCCCCTGGCAGGCCTTCGTTGCCCATCTTTTGCTATATGAAGTCTTTCGCCCAGGAAAAAACCAGAAGGAAGCTTTCGGGACGAAGCACCGCCGTCTCGAGGCGGAACCTGGCGAAACCAATCTAGTGCTCCGGCGGGGGAAATCATCACCATCGTCATCACCATCGATCCTCTCATCGGGAGGGGGTCAAGCTCCATCAACATCTTCACTAGCACCATCTCATCTCAAACACTAGTTCATCTCTTGTATCCAATATTTGTCTCAAAACCTCAGATTGGTACCTGTGGGTTGCTAGTAGTGTTGATTACTCCTTGTAGTTGATGCTAGTTGGTTTATTTGGTGGAAGGTCATATGTTCAGATCCTTTATGCATATTAATACCCCTCTGATTATGAACATGAATATGATTTGTGAGTAGTTACGTTTTTTCTTGAGGACATGGGAGAAGTCTTGCTATAAGTAGTCATGTGAATTTGGTATTCGTTCGATATTTTGATGAGATGTATGTTGTCTTTCCTCTAGTGGTGTTATGTGAACGTCGACTACATGACACTTCATCATTGTTTGGGCCTAGAGGAAGGCATTGGGAAGTAATAAGTAGATGATGGGTTGCTAGAGTGATAGAAGCTTAAACCCTAGTTTATGCGTTGCTTCGTAAGGGGCTGATTTGGATCCATACGTTTCATGCTATGGTTAGGTTTACCTTAATTCTTCTCTCATAGTTGCGGATGCTTGCGAGAGGGGTTAATCATAAGCGGATGCTTTTCCAAGGAAGGGCAGTACCCAAGCACCGGTCCACCCACATATCAAATTATCAAAGTAACGAACGTGAATCATTTGAGCGTGATGAAAACTAGCTTGACGGTAATTCCCATGTGTTCGAGCGTTTTCCTTTATATAAGTGTTTGTCCAGGCTTGTCCTTTGCTACAAAAAGGATTGGGCCACCTTGTTGCACCTTGTTTACATTTGTTACTTGCTACCCGTTACAAATTACCTTATCACAAAACTATATGTGATCGATAATTTCAGTGCTTGCAGAGAATACATTACTGAAAACCGCTTGTCATTTCCTTCTGCTCCTCGTTGGGTTCGACACTCTTACTTATCGAAAGGACTATGATAGATCCCCTATACTTGTGGGTAATCAAGACTCTTTTCTGGTGCTATTGTCGGGGAGTGAAGCGCCTTTGGTAAGGAAAATTTTATATATTGTGCTGAAATTTACTGTCACTTATTACTATGGAAAGTAACCCTTTGAGGGTCTTGTTCGGGGTATCTTCACCCCGACCAGTAGAGCAAAGAGTTGATCCTCAACCTACTGAACCTACTAAAAATGTTTACTTTGAAATTCATTCGGGTATGATAGAGAAACTGCTAGCTAATCCTTTTACAGGAAATGGAACATTGCATCCCGATTTGCACCTAATCTATGTGGATGAAGTTTGTGGATTATTTAAGCTTGTAGGTATGCCCGAGGATGTTATCAAGAAGAAGGTCTTCCCTTTATCTTTGAAGGGAAAGGCATTGACATGGTTTAGGCTATGTGATGATACTGGATCATGGAACTACAACCGATTGAAATTGGAATTTCATTAGAAGTTTTATCATATGCATCTGGTTCATCGTGATCGTAATCATATATAGAATTTTTGGCCTCGCGAGGGAGAAAGCATCGCTCAAGCTTGGGGTAGGCTTAAGTCAATGTTATATTCATGCCCCAATCATGAGCTTTCAAGAGAAATTATTATTCAAAAAATTTATGCTCGGCTTTCTCTCAATAATCGCTCCATGCTCGATACTTCTTGTACTGGTTCTTTTATGATGAAGACTATTGAATTCAAATGGGATTTATTGGAAATAATTAAACGCAACTTTGAAGATTGGGAACTCGACGAAGGTAATGAGTCAGGTATAACACCTAAGTTTGATTGTGTTAAATCTTTTATGGATACCGATGTTTTCCGTGAATTTACCACTAAATATGGACTTGACTCTGAGATAGTATCTTCTTTCTGTGAATCCTTTGCTACTCATGTTGATCTCCCTAAGGAGAAGTGGTTTAATTATCATCCTCCCATTGAAGTAAAGGTAGTTGAACCTATTAAAGTGGAAGAAAGACTATCACTTATAATGTTGATCCTATTGTTCCTACCGCTTATATTGAGAAACCACCTTTCCCTATTAGAATAAAGGATCATGCTAAAGCTTCAACGGTGGTCAACAAAAGTAATATTAGAACACCCAAACCCTCTAAGCAAATTAAAGTTGAACCTAGTATTTCTATGGTTAAAGATCTCTTGGTCGATAATATCGATGGGCATGTTATTTACTTCTGTGATGAAGCTGCTAGAATTGCTAAACCTGATACTAAAGATAAACATAGACATGTTGTTGGCATGCCTGTCGTTTCGGTTAAAATAGGAGATCACTGTTATCATGGCTTATGTGATATGGGTGCTAGTGTCAGTGCAATACCTTATACCTTATATGAAGAAATTATGCATGATATTGCACCTGCTGAGATAGAAGATATTAATGTTACTATTAAGCTTGCCAATAGAGATACTATATCACCGGTTGGGATTGTTAGAGATGTTGAAGTCTTGTGTGGGAAAATTAAATATCCTACTGATTTTCTTGTTCTTGCTTCCCCACAAGATAACTTTTGTCCCATTATATTTGGCAGATCCTTCTTGAATACTGTTAATGCTAAGATAGATTGTAAAAAGGATATTGTTTCTGTTGGTTTAGGGGATATGTCTCATGATTATTGCCTAGTAAAGATGAAATTATTGGTCTTGCTTCTATTGCCATGCCTCCTAATGATCCTTTAGAACAATATTTGCTAGACCATGAAACTGCTATGTTTATGAACGAAAGAAGGGAAATAGATCAAGTATTGTTTAAACAGGGACCTATTTTGAAACACAACTTGCCTGTTGAAATTCTAGGGGATCCTCCTCCACCCAAGGGTGATCCCGTGTTTGAGCTTAAACCATTACCTGATACTCTTAAATATGCTTATCTTGATGAAAATAAGATATATCCTGTTATTATTAGTGCTAACCTTTCAGAGCAGGAAGAAGAGAAATTATTGAACTCTGAAGAAGCACTGTGCTGCTATTGGGGTATACTCTTGATGATCTTAAGGGCATTAGTCCCACTTTATGCCAGCACAAAAAAATAGAGAAAGACGTTAAACCAGTTGTTGATCACCAACGACGGTTAAATCCTAAGATGAAAGAAGTGGTAAGAAAAGAAATACTAAAGCTTCTAGAGGCAGGTATAATTTATCCTGGATCTGATAGTCAGTGGGTAAGTCCTGTCCATTGTGTCCCTAAGAAGGGAGGTATTACTGTTATTCCTAATGATAAAGATGAATTGATCCCACAAAGAATTGTTACAGGTTATAGAATGGTAATTGATTTCCGCAAACTAAATGAAGCTACTAAAAAGGATCATTACCCTTTAACTTTTATTGATCAAATGCTAGAAAGATTATCCAAACATACACATTTTTGCTTTCTAGACGGTTATTCTGGTTTCTCTCAAATACCTGTGTTAAAAGAGAATCAAGAAAAGACCAATTTTACTTGCCCTTTCGGTACCTTTGCTTATAGACGTATGCCTTTTGGTTTATGCAATGCACCTGCTACCTTTCAAAGATGTATGACTGCTATATTCTCTGACTTTTGTGAAAAGACTGTTGAGGTTTTCATGGATGATTTTTTCGTGTATGGAACTTCTTTTGATGATTGCTTAAGCAACCTTGATCGAGTACTGCAGAGATGTGAAGAAACTAATCTTGTCTTGAATTGCGAGAAGTGCCACTTTATGGTTAATGAAGGCATTCTCTTGGGGCACAAAATTTCTGAAAGAGGTATTGAAGTTGATAAAGCTAAAGTTGATGCTATTGAAAATATGACGTGTCCTAAGGACATTAAAGGTATCAGAAGTTTCCTTGGTCATGCTGGTTTTTATAGGAGGTTCATTAAAGACTTCTCAAAAATTTCCAGGCCTCTGACTAATCTCTTACAAAAAGATGTTCCTTTTGTCTTTGATGATGATTGTGTAAAAGCATTTGAAATACTTAAGAAAGCCTTGATTTCTCCACCTATTGTTCAGCCACCTGATTGGAATTTACCCTTTGAAATTATGTGTGATGCTAGTGATTATGCTATAGGTGATGTTCTAGGACAAAGAGTTGATAAGAAATTAAATGTTATTCAATATGCTAGTAAAACTCTAGACGGTTGATAACCCACAAGTATAGGGGATCAATTGTAGCCTCTTTCGATAAGTAAGAGTGTCGAACCCAACGAGGAGCTAAAGGTAGAACAAATATTCCCTCAAGTTCTACCTGTTGGAAATATGCCCTAGAGGCAATAATAAAAGGATTATTATATTTCCTTGTTCATGATAATTGTCTATTGTTCATGCTATAATTGTATTGTCCGGAAATCATAATACATGTGTGAATAAATAGACCACAATATGTCCCTAGTAAGCCTCTAGTTGACTAGCTCGTTGATCAATAGATAGTCATGGTTTCCTGACTATGGACATGGGGATGTCATTGATAATGGGATCACATCATTAGGAGAATGATGTGATGGACAAGACCCAAACCTAAGCATAGCACAAAGATCGTGTAGTTCGTTTGCTAGAGCTTTTCTGAATGTCAAGTATCATTCCTCAGACCATGAGATTATGCAACTCCCGGATACCGTAAGAATGCTTTGGGTGTATCAAACGTCACAACGTAACTGGGTGACTATAAAGGTGCACTACAGGTATCTTTGAAAGTGTTTGTTGGGTTGGCATGAATCGAGACTGGGATTTGTCACTCCGTGTGACGGAGAGGTATCTCTGGGCCCACTCGGTAAGACATCATCATAATGAGCTCAATGTGATCAAGGTGTTGTTCACGGGATGATGTGTTACGGGAACGAGTAAAGAGACTTGCCGGTAACGAGATTGAACAAGGTATCGGTATACCGACGATCGAATCTCGGGCAAGTATCGTACCGATGGACAAAGGGAATTGAGTACGGGATTGATTAAGTCCTCGACATCGTGGTTCATCCGATGAGATCACCGAGGAGCATGTGGGAGCCAACATGGATATCTAGATCCCGCTGTTGGTTATTGATCGGAGATCGTCTCGGTCATGTCTGCATGTCTCCCGAACCCGTAGGGTCTACACACTTAAGGTTCGGTGACGCTAGGGTTGTGAAGATATGAGTATGCAGCAAACCGAAGGTTGTTCGAAGTCCCGGATGAGATCTCGGACGTCACGAGAGGTTCCGGAATGGTTCGGAGGTAAAGATTTATATATGGGAAGTTGTTGTACGGACACCGGAAAGTCTCGGGGGCATATCGGTATTGTACCGGGGCCACCGGAGAGGCACCAGGGGTCCACCTTGAGGGGCCAGCTCTCTCGGAGGGCCTCATGGGCCACAAGGGGCAGGGAACCAGCCCCTGGAGGGCTGGGCGCGCCCCCTTCCCTTGGGCCCATGCGCCTAGGGTTGGGGGAAACCCTAGTGGGGGCGCCCCCCTTGCTTGGGGGGCAAGCCCCCCACCCTTGGCCGCCCCCCCTGGAGACGCATCTCCAGGGCTGCGCCCCCCTAGGGGGCCTATATAAAGGGGGAGAGGGAGGGCAGCCGAACCCCTGCTGCATTGGCACCTCCCTCTCCCCGTTACACCTCTTCCTCTCTCCACAGAAGCTTGGCGAAGCCCTGCTGGAACTCTGCTGCATCCACCACCACGCCGTCGTGTTGCTGGATCTTCATCAACCTCTCCTTCCCCCTTGCTGGATCAAGAAGGAGGAGACGTCATCCCGACCGTACGTGTGTTGAACGCGGAGGTGCTATCCGTTCGGCACTAGGTCATCGGTGATTCGGATCACGGCGAGTACGACTCCATCATCCACGTTCTCCTTGAACGCTTCCGTTGCAATCTACAAGTGGTATGTAGATGCTCTCCTATCCCCTCGTTGCTAGAATACTCCATGGATAGATCTTGGTGATGCGTAGGAAAATTTTAATTTCTGCTACGATCCCCAACAGTGGTATCAGAGCTAGGTCTATGCGTAGTTTCTATGCACGAGTAGAACACAGAGTAGTTGTGGGCGTCGAATTGTCAATTCTTCTTGCCGTTACTAGTCCTACCTTGGTTCAGCGATATTGTGGGATGAAGCGGCCCGGACCAACCTTACACGTACGCTTACGTGAGACCGGTTCCACCGACTGACATGCACTAGTTGCATAAGGTGGCTGGCGGGTGTCTGTCTCTCCCACTTTAGTTGGATCGGATTCGATGAACAGGGTCCTTATGAAGGGTAAATAGAGATTGACAATTCATGTTGTGGTTTTAACGTAGGTAAGAAACATTCTTGCTAGCAACCTATAACAGCCACGTAAAAACTTGCAACAACAATTAGAGGACGTCTAACTTGTTTTTGTAGCAAGTGCTTTGTGATGTGATATGGCGAGAAGTTGTGATGAATCATGTATGTGATGTATGAGATGATCTTGTTATTGTAATAGGAATCACGACTTGCATGTCGATGAGTATGACAACCGGCAGGAGCCATAGGAGTTGTCTTTATTTATTTATGACCTGCGTGTCAACTTAAATCGTCATGTAATTACTTTACTTTATTGCTAAAGCGTTAGCCATAGTAGTAGAAGTAATAGTTGACGTGACAACTTCATGAAGACACGATGATGGAGATCATGGTGTCATGCCGGTGACGACGATGAACATGGCGCCCCGAAGATGGAGATCAAAGGAGCGAAATGATGTTGGCCATATCATGTCACTACTTGATTGCATGTGATGTTTATCATGTTTTACATCTTATTTGCTTAGAACGACGGTAGCATAAATAAGACGACCCCTCATTAAAATATCAAAAATGTGTTCTCCCTAACTGTGCACCGTTGCTAAGGTTCGTCGTTCCGAAGCACCACGTGATGATCGGGTGTGATAGGTCCTTACGTTCGCATACAACGGGTGTAAGCCAGATTTACACACGCAATACACTTAGGTTGGATTGACGAGCCTAGCATGTACAGACATGGCCTCGGAACACGGAGGACCGAAAGGTCGAACATGAGTCGCATAGAAGATATGATCAACATGGAGATGTTCACCGATGATGACTAGTCCGTCTCACGTGATGATCGGACACGGCCTAGTTGACTCGGATCATGTATCACTTAGATGACTAGAGGGATGTCAAATCTGAGTGGGAGTTCATTCATTAATTTGATTAGATGAACTTAATTATCATGAACTTAGTCTAAATCTTTACAATATGTCTTGTAGATCAAATGGCCCACGCTAATGTCACCCTCAACTTCAACGCGTTCCTAGAGAAAACCAAGCTGAAAGATGATGGCAGCAACTATGCGGACTGGGTCCGGAACCTGAGGATCATCCTCATAGCTGCCAAGAAAGATTATGTCCTAGAAGCACCGCTAGGTGATGCACCATTCCCAGCAAACCAGGACGTTATGAACGCCCATCAGTCTCGTGCTGATGATTACTCCCTCGTTCAGTGCGGCATGCTTTACAGCTTAGAACCGGGGCTCCAAAAGCGTTTTGAGCAACACGGAGCATATGAGATGTTCGAGGAGCTGAAATTGATTTTCCAAGCTCATGCCCGGGTCGAGAGATATGATGTCTCCGACAAGTTCTTTAGCTGTAAGATGGAGGAAAATAGCTCTGTCAGTGAACACATACTCAAGATGTCTGGGTTGCACAACCGC
Organism: Aegilops umbellulata; assembly: GCA_032464435.1. Lineage (NCBI taxonomy): Eukaryota > Viridiplantae > Streptophyta > Magnoliopsida > Poales > Poaceae > Aegilops > Aegilops umbellulata. Next base: position 199,679,309 of record CP136056.1, on the reverse strand, counting down.
TTGACTCAGCTGGAAGTTAATCTCCCGGATGAGGCGGTCATTGATAGAATCCTTCAGTCGCTCCCACCTGGCTACAAGAGCTTCGTGATGAACTACAATATGCAGGGGATGGAAAAGACCATTCCCGAGTTGTATTCAATGCTGAAATCTGTAGAGGTGGAGATCAAAAAGGAACATCAAGTGTTGATGGTGAATAAAACCACTAAGTTCAAGAAAGGCAAGGGTAAGAAGAACTTCAAGAAGGACGGCAAGGAGGTTGCCGCGCATGGTAAATCAGTTGCCAGGAAGAAGTCAAAGAATGGACCCAAACCTGAAATTGAGTGCTTTTATTGCAAGGGAACCGGTCACTGGAAGCGGAATTGCCCCAAGTACTTAGCGTATAAGAAGGCCGGCAACACTAAAGGTATATGTGATATACATGTAATTGATGTGTACCTTACCAGTGCTCGTAGTAGCTCCTGGGTATTTGATACCGGTGTCGTTGCTCATATTTGTAACTCAAAACAGGAGCTGCGGAATAAACAGAGACTGGCGAAGGACGAGGTGACGATGCGCGTCGGGAATGGTTCCAGGGTCGATGTGATCGCCGTCGGCACGCTACCTCTACATTTACCTACGAGATTAGTTTTAAACCTCAATAATTGTTATTTAGTGCCAAGTTTGAGCATGAACATTGTATCTGGATCTCGTTTAATACGAGATGGCTACTCATTTAAATCCGAGAATAATGGTTGTTCTATTTATATGAGTGATATGTTTTATGGTCATGCTCCGATGGTTAATGGTTTATTCTTAATGAATCTCGTACGTGATGTTACACATATTCATAGTGTGAATACCAAAAGATGTAAAGTTAATAACGATAGTCCCACATACTTGTGGCACTGCCGCCTTGGTCACATTGGTGTCAAGCGCATGAAGAAGCTCCATGCTGATGGACTTTTAGAGTCTCTCGATTATGAATTATTTGACACGTGCGAACCATGCCTCATGGGCAAAATGACCAAGACTCCATTCTCAGGGACAATGGAGCGAGCAACCAACTTGTTGGAAATCATACATACAGATGTGTGTGGTCCAATGAGCGTTGAGGCTCGCGGAGGCTATCGTTATGTTCTCACTCTCACTAATGATTTGAGTAGATATGGGTATGTCTACTTAATGAAACACAAGTCTGAGACCTTTGAAAAGTTCAAGGAGTTTCAGAGTGAGGTTGAGAATCAACGTGACAGAAAAATAAAGTTCTTACGATCAGATCGTGGGGGAGAATATTTAAGTCACGAATTTGGCACACACTTAAGAATATGTGGAATCGTTTCACAACTCACGCCACCTGGAACACCTCAGCGTAACGGTGTGTCCGAACGTCGTAATCGCACTCTATTGGATATGGTGCGGTCTATGATGTCTCTCACAGATCTACCGCTATCATTTTGGGGATACGCTCTAGAGACAGCCGCATTCACTTTAAATAGGGCACCGTCTAAATCCGTTGAGACGACACCGTATGAATTATGGTTCGGAAAGAAACCTAAGCTGTCGTTTCTGAAAGTTTGGGGTTGCGATGCTTATGTCAAGAAACTTCAACCTGAAAAGCTCGAACCCAAATCGGAAAAATGCGTCTTCATAGGATATCCCAAAGAAACAGTTGGGTATACCTTCTACCTCAGATCCGAAGGCAAGATCTTTGTTGCGAAGAATGGGTCCTTTCTAGAGAAAGAGTTTCTCTCGAAAGAAGTAAGTAGGAGGAAAGTAGAACTTGATGAAGTACTACCTCTTGAAAATCAGAGTAGCGCAGCTCAGGAAAATGTTCCTGTGGTACCTGCACCGATTCAAGAGGAGGTTAATGATGATGATCAAGATACTTCTGATCAAGCTCCTACTGAACTTCGTAGGTCCACAAGGACGCGTTCCGCACCAGAGTGGTACGGCAACCCTGTCCTGGAAATCATGTTGTTGGACAACGGTGAACCTTCGAACTATGAAGAAGCGATGGCAGGCCCAGATTCCGACAAATGGCTAGAAGCCATGAAATTCGAGATAGAATCCATGTATGAAAACAAAGTATGGACTTTGAATGACTTGCCCGATGATCGGCGAGCCATAGAAAATAAATGGATCTTTAAGAAGAAGACAGACGTGGATGATAATGTGACCATCTATAAAGCTCGACTTGTCGCTAAGGGTTATCGGCAAGTTCAAGGGGTTGACTACGATGAGACTTTCTCTCCCGTAGCGAAGCTGAAGCCGGTCCGAATCATGTTAGCAATTGCCGCATACTATGATTATGAGATATGGCAAATGGACGTCAAAACGGCATTCCTTAACGGCTTCCTTAAGGAAGAATTGTATATGATGCAGCCGGAAGGTTTTGTCGATCCTAAGAATGCTAACAAAGTATGCAAGCTCCAGCCCTCTATCTATGGGCTGGTGCAAGCATCTCGGAGTTGGAACATTCGCTTTGATGAGATGATCAAAGCGTTTGGGTTTATGCAGACTTATGGAGAAGCCTGCGTTTACAAGAAAGTGAGTGGGAGCTCCGTAGCATTTCTCATATTATATGTGGATGACATACTATTGATGGGAAATGATATAGAATTCTTGGAAAGCATAAAGGCCTATTTGAACAAGTGTTTTTCAATGAAGGACCTTGGAGAAGCTGCTTATATATTAGGCATCAAGATCTATAGGGATAGATCGAGACACCTCATCGGTCTTTCACAAAGTACGTACCTTGACAAGATTTTGAAGAAGTTCAAAATGGATCAGTCCAAGAAGGGGTTCTTGCCTGTATTGCAAGGTGTGCGATTGAGCACGGCTCAATGCCCGACCACGGCAAAAGATATAGAAGAGATGAGTGCCATCCCCTATGCCTCAGCTATAGGGTCTATTATGTATGCCATGCTGTGTACCAGACCCGATGTAAACCTTGCCGTAAGTTTGGTAGGTAGGTACCAAAGTAATCCCGGCAAGGAACACTGGACAATGGTCAAAAACATCCTGAAGTAGCTGAAAAGGACTAAGGATATGTTTCTCGTTTATGGAGGTGCTGAAGAGCTCGTCGTAAAGGGTTACGTCGATGCTAGCTTCGACACAGATCTGGATGACTCCAAGTCACAAACCGGATACGTGTATATTTTGAATGGAGGGGCAGTAAGCTGGTGCAGTTGCAAGCAAAGCGTCGTGGCGGGATCTACATGTGAAGCAGAGTATATGGCAGCCTCGGAGGCAGCACAAGAAGCAGTCTGGGTGAAGGAGTTCATTACCGACCTAGGAGTCATACCCAATGCGTCGGACCCGATGACTCTCTTCTGTGACAACACTGGAGCAATTGCCCTTGCGAAGGAGCCCAGGTTTCACAGGAAGACCAGGCATATCAAGCGTCGCTTCAACTCCATTCGTGAAAGTGTTCAAAATGGAGACATAGAGATTTGTAAAGTACATACGGACCTGAATGTAGCAGATCCGTTGACTAAACCTCTCCCTAGAGCAAAACATGATCAACACCAAAATTCCATGGGTGTGTGATTCGTCACAATGTAACTAGACTATTGTCTCTAGTGCAAGTGGGAGACTGTTGGAAATATGCCCTAGAGGCAATAATAAAAGGATTATTATATTTCCTTGTTCATGATAATTGTCTATTGTTCATGCTATAATTGTATTGTCCGGAAATCATAATACATGTGTGAATACATAGACCACAATATGTCCCTAGTAAGCCTCTAGTTGACTAGCTCGTTGATCAATAGATAGTCATGGTTTCCTGACTATGGACATGGGGATGTCATTGATAACGGGATCACATCATTAGGAGAATGATGTGATGGACAAGACCCAAACCTAAGCATAGCACAAAGATCGTGTAGTTCGTTTGCTAGAGCTTTTCTGAATGTCAAGTATCATTCCTCAGACCATGAGATTATGCAACTCCCGGATACCGTAAGAATGCTTTGGGTGTATCAAACGTCACAACGTAACTGGGTGACTATAAAGGTGCACTACAGGTATCTCCGAAAGTGTTTGTTGGGTTGGCATTAATCGAGACTGGGATTTGTCACTCCGTGTGACGGAGAGGTATCTCTGGGCCCACTCGGTAAGACATCATCATAATGAGCTCAATGTGATCAAGGTGTTGTTCACAGGATGATGTGTTACGGGAACGAGTAAAGAGACTTGCCGGTAACGAGATTGAACAAGGTATCGGTATACCGACGATCGAATCTCGGGCAAGTATCGTACCGATGGACAAAGGGAATTGAGTACGGGATTGATTAAGTCCTCGACATCGTGGTTCATCTGATGAGATCATCGAGTAGCATGTGGGAGCCAACATGGATATCCAGATCCCGCTGTTGGTTATTGATCGGAGATCGTCTCGGTCATGTCTGCATGTCTCCCGAACCCGTAGGGTCTACACACTTAAGGTTCGGTGACGCTAGGGTTGTGAAGATATGAGTATGCAGCAAACCGAAGGTTGTTCGGAGTCTCGGATGAGATCCCGGACGTCACGAGAGGTTCCGGAATGGTTCGGAGGTAAAGATTTATATATGGGAAGTTGTTGTACGGACACCGGAAAGTCTCGGGGGCATATCGGTATTGTACCGGGGCCACCGGAGAGGCACCGGGGGTCCACCTTGAGGGGCCAGCTCTCTCGGAGGGCCTCATGGGCCACAAGGGGCAGGGAACCAGCCCCTGGAGGGCTGGGCGCGCCCCCTTCCCTTGGGCCCATGCGCCTAGGGTTGGGGGAAACCCTAGTGGGGGCGCCCCCCTTGCTTGGGGGCAAGCCCCCCACCCTTGGCCGCCGCCCCCCCTGGAGATCCATCTCCAGGGCTGCGCCCCCCCCCCTAGGGGGCCTATATAAAGGGGGGAGAGGGAGGGCAGCCGCACCTCTGCTGCATTGGCACCTCCCTCTCCCTGTTACACCTCTTCCTCTCTCCACAGAAGCTTGGCGAAGCCCTGCTGGAACTCTGCTGCATCCACCACCACGCCGTCGTGCTGCTGGATCTTCATCAACCTCTCCTTCCCCCTTGCTGGATCAACAAGGAGGAGACGTCATCCCGACCGTACGTGTGTTGAACGCGGAGGTGCTGTCCGTTCGGCACTAGGTCATCGGTGATTCGGATCACGGCGAGTACGACTCCATCATCCACGTTCTCCTTGAATGCTTCCGTTGCGATCTACAAGTGGTATGTAGATGCTCTCCTATCCCCTCGTTGCTAGAATACTCCATGGATAGATCTTGGTGATGCGTAGGAAAATTTTAATTTCTGCTACGATCCCCAACACTACCGACCACTAATACAACTCTACGCACGCTTGACGTTCGCTTTACCTAGAACAAGTATGAAACTAGAAGTACTTTGTAGGTGTTGTGGATAGGTTTGCAAGAATATAAAGAGCACGTAAATAAAATCTAGGGGCTGTTTAGATAAAGAAGCAATAAAGTTAGTATAGCGAGTGTGGAGAAGTGGTGGTAGGAGTTGTGAAATTGTCCCTAAGCAATTGACTACTTTACTAGACCTATGGCAAGTTTTATGTGGGAGAGGCCACTGCTAGCATGTCATCCCTGACTTGGAATTCTATGCACTTATGAATGGAACTATTAGCAAGCATCCACAACTACTAACGTTCATTAAGGTAAAACCCAACCATAGCATTAAGATATATTGGTCCCCCTTCAATCCCGTATGCACCAATTTTTATGCTAGGTAGAAGCTTCTGTCACTCTTGCCCTCCAATACATAGTCCTATCAACATACAACTAACCCTATGGTGTGATCCACACGCGCGCTCATATGATGGGCACCAAAGGACAGCAACATAACCACAAGCAAATTAAACCAATCATAGCAATTCATCAATCACCAATAGGACAACGAAAATCTACTCAGACATCATAGGATGGCAACACATCATTGGATAATAATATGAAGCATAAAGCACCATGTTCAAGTAGAGGGTACAACAGGTTGCATGAGAGTGGACCGCTGCAGGTAGAGGGGGGAAGGTGATGGAGATGTTGGTGAAGATGGCGGAGGTGTTGGTGAAGATCGCGGTGATGATGATGGCCCCCGGCGGCGTTTCGGCGCCATCGAAAGCGAGGGGGAGAGAGCCCCCCTCCTTCTTCTTCTTCCTTGACCTTCTCCCTAAATGGGAGAAGGGTTTCCCCTCTGGTCCTTGGCCTCCATGGCATGGGAGGGGCGAGATACCCTCCGAGATTGGATCCGTCTCTCTGTTTCTGCGCTCTGGTATTCTGCCCTTTCGTCGTTTCTTATATATCTGGAGATCCGTAACTCCGATTGGATTGAAACCTTCGCCAAGATTTTTTTTCCAAAAATTAGCTTTCTTGTGGCCAAAGAAGAGCAGCAACCGCCTTACGAGGGGCCCACGAGGGTCAGGGGAGCGCCCAGGGGGGCAGGCGCGCCCCGTGCCTTGTGGCCACCTCGGGCACCGTCTCGCGTTGATTCTTCCTCCCATATTTCCCAAATATTTCAAAAAATATTCTCCATCCATTTTTATTCCGTTTGGATTCCGTTTGATATGGGGTTTCTATGAAACATAAAACATGCAACAAACGGGAGCTGGCACTGGGCACTGCATCAATATGTTAGTCCCAAAAATAGTATAAAAAGTTGCCAAAAGTATATGAAAGTTGTACAATATTGGCATGGAACAATAAAAAATTATAGATACGACAGAAACGTATCAACAGTGCCCAGAGAAATTATGCTACTACTGAAAAAGAATTTTTAGCAGTTGTATTCGCTTGTGATAAGTTCAGACCTTACATAGTTGATTCTAAAGTAACTGTTCACACCATACTTTGAAGATCATCATGGGAACATGAATAGATATGTGGATCAACCATTGGCATAGCGGTCTCTACATCCTCATCTTCAGCTTCATGCATGGCATATAAGCCCCGTGGATTGTAGTGGCTAACAGTAACCCATTCATCATCAATTGGGTCTTCAACATAGAAAACTTGAGTTGCTTGCGATGCTAAAACGAAAGGCTCATCCGATATATTTTCACCAGTATTGACCAAATGCTTGAAATTCATAGAAGTTACCCCAAGGCGATCAACTTTTACCCACTTGTCTTTCCTGCGGTTGTCAACCCAATCACATTTGAAGAGAACTATTTTCCCTTTATTTTCATAGTTCAACTCAAGAATTTCCTTTATGATGCTGTAAAATGTTTGGTTTCCTATTATCATATTATCAGCGTTTCATTTTTCATAACGTGTAGTCTGCGCAACTAGAGCTACACCACTATTTTGCACTGGCCTACCATCATCATAGGACTGCGTATGAAAATGTAACCCATTTCTAGTATAGCTACTAAACTGTTGTGCAACTTTGAATGGCCTCTGAGCTAAAATACTTATCTCCTCTGGCACTTTGTCAGCCATTTCTTCCACCTGTGAATGTAGTGTTTTTAAAATTGGATGGAACTCACTACATATATATACATCACAATAAAGGAGAGACATGTGACCACTTACATGCTTCTTAAACCACTCATGGAAGGACTCATGCTGGACACGACTAATTTGTCGATTATTTTTAAGACCAATTGAGGAAAGATATTCCTTATGCTTGCTACAATGTATTCATATCTTCAACAACAAGCATAAATAAAATGCAAATTGCAAAACAAAAAAATGGACAGCTTACTTCAAATAAGGTTCTATGTGGTCATAGTTGAACAAGACATATCTATGAGCTTGAATCCAAGTCTTATTGTCCAATAGCACAGAATGTTTGCCAACTAATCCTCGACCAAGGTTGCTGAAGAAAGGTGTGGTACTACTAGTTTCCATACCCAAACCTTGATCATTTCTAATTTGTAGAGTAAACTGAGTTTCGCCTTTTATATACCGAGAACAATACGTAAGAGTCTCATCAAATAAATAGCTCTCGGTAATAGATCCCTCTGGATGACTTCTAGTATGAACAAAGCCCTTACACCGGCATAAATACCTACAACGAGATAAACAAATCAAATGACAATGTCTATTTGCAGAAGCATACTATTGCTGCTACAAAAGTGGTATGTGACAATTACCTTTCTATAGGAAACATGTTGCGAAAATGCACTGGACCAGCTATTTTTGCTTGGGCTGGAAGATGCACCATCAAGTGTACCATGATATCAAAAAATGATGGGGGGGATATAGTCTCAAGAATGCTCAAGGTCTCAGCTATTTCAGCCTCTAGTTTTTCCATATCACTAATAGAAATAACATGTGAGTAAATCTGCTTGAAAAAATTGCTAACACGAATCAGTGTTGCACTAACTTTTTCGGGCATTAGCCTTCTCACAGCAAGTGGTAGCAAATGTTGCATCAAGATGTGGTTGTCATGGCTCTTTAGCCCGATTATTTTCCTTTCCTTGACATGCACATTACCACGTATGTCAGCTGCTAACCCGTAAGGGAACCTAGCTCCTTTAAATACTCCACAAAATAACCTCTGTTGGGCAACATTCATTTCATAAGGTGCTGGAGGTAAGTAAAATTTATCTTCTACTTCAAGTTCAACAGGATGAAGGTCACTTCTAATGTTTAGAGCTTGAAGGTCCAAACGAGAGTTCAGATTGTCCTTAGATTTCCCATCAATGCACAACAATGTGTTGATTATGTTCTCACATACATTTTTTTCTATGTGCATGACATCTAAGTTGTGACGCAGCAACAAGCTCTCCCAATATGGCAGCCTGAAAAAAATAGACTTCCTTTTCCAAGCTATTAACGGCTCATCATCCTTGCACTTCCTCTTGGTTTTCTTCTTCCCGGAAGGATCCTTCCCAAAAAGTGTATGCATATCTTCCGTCTGAGCAACAATTTCTGATCCAAGGAGAGGAATTGGCGCTGGCCTATGCTCAGCAATGCCATCAAAAGAATGGGTATTGGACCTAAAGGGGTGGTCTTCATGTAAGAACATGTGATGCCCCATGTAGCATGTCTTGCTACCATTATTCAGCCTAGGAGAACATGTGTCAGAATGACATTCTGGACAAGCTCCTTCACCAGAAGTGGTACAACCAGCTGTATACCCTAGGCCCGGGAAATCATGAATGGTCCATAATATGGCAGCCTTCAAATTAAAGAACTCTTCTTTTGAAGCATTGTATGTTCTGACACCATGAAGAAACATATCTACCATATCATCAATTAACGGCTCTAGATAAACATCCATATCACTACCAGGAGCATGTTTACCAGGAATCAACAATGTGAGAAAAAAATTTGATTGCTTCATGCATATCCAAGGAGGGAAGTTATAAGGAATCAAGATAACAGGCCAAACACTATAATTCACATTATTGGATCTAAAAGGATTAAAACCATCTGCTCCATATCCAAGCCTAAAATGGCGGCTATCCTTAGCAAAGTCCTGATGCAACTCATCAAAATACTTCCATTGAGCAGAATCGGCTGGATGCCTGCTCAAACCATCTTTTGTACGCCCTTCATCATGCCATCTAGTGAGAGCTGCTGTTTTGGAACACATAAACAACCTTGCAGCCTTTTCTTTATTGGAAAATAATGGAGAACCTTCCTAGGTACCTTGTGGACACGTTTTCCATCTAGACTCTTCTTTTCAAGTTTCCATCGTGATGTATTGCATATTGGACAAACATCAGTCTTAGCATGGTTTTTTCAGAAGAGGATGCAATCATGTTCACATGCATGAATACTAACATATCCAAGTCCTAGACATTTCACCAATTTCTTAGCTTCATTATAGTTCTTGGCTAGTGAGGACCCTTCAGGAAAAGCATCATTAAGTAGATCTAGCAGCAGGTTAAAACTTTTATCTGACCATCCACCAAGCAATTTGACATGAAGTAGTCTAATTGTGAAACGTAGTTTTGAGAACTTCTTACACCCAGGATATAGCTCTTGACTAGAGTCATTTTTCAACTTTTGAAGAGCTTCTAAATATGCATCAGTCTGCTCAGAAACTGCGTCATCTTCGAAATCCCCCTCCTTATCTAAACCGCCCCCTAAGTCTCGAAGCAAATCAGAAATGTCATCCTCTTCAGGTGACTCCTCCTCAACCTCATTCTCATGAGCGTCAGGAACATTCAAGAAAGAAGAACTAGATTCTCCATGAAAAATCCAAGTTTTATACCCACGGAGAAACCCATCACATACCAGATGCTCACGCACCTCTCTTTCTTCATTCCAAAATGAGTTTGAACAGTTCTTGCAAGGACATAATATTTTGTTTCCGGATGAATTACTAAATGAAAAGCTTAAGAATTTTTCCACCCCTTCCAAATACACCTTTGTGTGCCTACATGTTATATAAATATGCATATGCATCAGATCAGATGTAGCTAAATAATTGCCTAGTACCCAATAACCGCTAAATTTTTTGTGTTGTACCTAGGCTCATCCATCCACCTTTTGTCCATGGTGGCTGCACCTTCACAAGTAATTCACAAACTGCTAAGTGAAATATACACTCAGAGTATCGATGTTGCTGCAAAAATTGGCATTCAGTATGAACATACATATCAAATAGACATATAAAATAACGGCATTGAGCTTCTAAAACAGGCTAGATATGCACATAATCATGTTAATGCAAGAGAGATGTCTGCAACTACTTGATAAAAACATATCACAGTAAGTAGGGTTCACACAACCAAATCTGCATCTACTTGAAATACAAAATGAACAATAAAAAACTGAAACTGAAAGAATATCTTGCAAGTCATCCAATCAGGTCTATCACACAAGCACTCTTCAATTAGGCCATTAGTGACAATGTGAACTACAGAAAGTACCTCTTTAATCTGTAGGCATGGCGGAGGAAAGTAATCAGCCAGAACAGAGGTCACCCGTTGAGGAAGAACAACGGTGGATCCTCGCGTCTGACCCTTCTGCTTCTCCTTGCCGGTGGTAGGTGCTGCTTCTCCTCGGCACAACGGACGGCGCTGCAGCTCCTGGACGAATGTTGGGGACGGTGCTACTACTCCTCGGCGCAGCGGACGGAGCTGCAGCTCCTGGGCAGATGTGGGGGACGGCGCTGCTCCTCCTCGGCGCAGCGGACGACGCTGCTTCTCCTCGGCGCGGCGGACGGAGTTGCAGCTTCTGGGCCGATGTGGGGCGGGGGGATCAGAGGATGGGCGGATGTGGCGCGAGGGGGGCGGGCGGATGTGGCGTGAGGGGGCCGGGGGGTTAGGGGACGGGCGACGGGTCAGGGGACGGGCGGCGGCGTGCGGGTTGGGGACGGGCGGCGACGTGTAGGTTGGGGACGGGCGGCGACGTCCAGGTTGGGGAGGCGGCGGCGGTGGTAGGTTTAGGTCAGGGCAGGAAGCGAGAGAAAGGGTAGGAGATTGGGGATCGAGGGGATATTTGGTTATGTCTTTTTTTTCTTTTTTTTTCTTCCCTAGTCTGGCTCGGGCGTTTCACATGGCGCGCGCATGGCTCTCTTTCCGCGCCATATTTTTTGGTGTGGGCCGAAGCAAATAACGCCGACACTTTCTGTGTCCCCACGAATCGGCGACAGACAAAGTATCACTAAAGTCTGCATATTCCGACGGAAAATGCATCGGTGATCTGGTGGTGACTTGGTGACAGATAATGTGTCATGAGGCTATATAACAACAACATACTGTGTGTTGGCATAGTTTGTGACAAAAAAAGTGTCGGCGATTCTCACTTCTACCAACAGACGCATTTCGTCTTTGCAGTGTCGTGGTGTAGTGAAGGTTGGGAGGCAACACTATAAGCCCCTAGCTTTCTCTGTGTCCGATTAAAACTTCATACCCATAAGTATTGCGTGAGTGTTAGCAATTGTGAAAGACTAAATGATAGTTGAGTATGTGGACTTGCTGAAATGCTCTTACATTGACTCTTTCTAATGTTATGATAAATTGCAATTGCCTCAATGACCGAGATCATAGTTTGTTAGTTTTCAACGAAGTTTCTGATTCATACTTGACATTGTGAATAGATTGTTACTTTAGCATAAGAAATCATATGACAATATATATATATATATATATATATATATATATATATATATATATATATGTTGTTGTTATAAGAATGATCATGATGCCCTCATGTCCATATTTTATTTTATCGACACCTTTATCTCTAAACATGTTGACATATTTTTCTTTATCGGCTTCCGCTTGAGGACAAGCGAGGCCTAAGCTTGGGGGAGTTGATACGTCCATTTTGCATCATGTTTTTATATCGATATTTATTGCATTATGGGCTATTATTACACATTATGTCACAATACTTATGCCTATTCTCTCTTATTCTACAAGGTTTACATGAAGAGGGAGAATGCCGGCAGCTGGAATTCTGGGCTGAAAAAGGAGCAAATATTAGAGACCTATTCTGCAGAACTCCAAAAGTCTTGAAACTCCGCGGAAGTCAGTTTTGGAATATATAAAAAATATTGGGTGAAGAAAGTACCAGAGGGGAGGGGGCACCCACCATCCACGAGGGTGGGGGCGCGCCCTACCCCCCTCCCCCCCGGGCGCGCCCCCTGCCTCGTGGGCCCCCTGGCAGGCCTCCGGTCCCCACCTTTTGCTATATGAAGTCTTTCACCCTGGAAAAAACCAGAAGGAAACTTTCGGGACGAAGCGCCGCCGTCTCGAGGCGGAACCTGGCGAAACCAATCTAGGGCTTCGGTGGAGCTGTTATGCCGGGGAAACATCCCTCCGGGAGGGGGAAGTCGTCACCATCGATCCTCTCATCGGGAGGGTGTCAATCTCCATCAACATCTTCACCAACACCATCTCATCTCAAACCCTAGTTCATCTATTGTATCCAATCTTTGTCTCAAAACCTAAGATTGGTACCTGTGGGTTGCTAGTAGTGTTGATTACTCCTTGTAGTTGATGCTAGTTGGTTTATTTGGTGGAAGATCATATGTTCAGATCCTTTATGCATATTAATACCCCTCTGATTATGAACATGAATATGATTTATGAGTAGTTACGTTTGTTCCTGAGGACATGGGAGAAGTCTTGCTATAAGTAGTCATGTGAATTTGGTATTCGTACGATTTTTTGATGAGATGTATGTTGTCTTTCCTCTACTAGTGTTATGTGAACGTCGACTATATTACACTTCACTAGTGGCGTGGTGACGGTGATGGTGAAGTGATCCTCGCAGGGCTTCGCCTAAGCACTACGAAAATATGACTAGGGTTGTAAACGGTGGAGGGGGCGCCGCACACGGCTAAACAATTGTCTCGAGTGTGCTAGGCGCCCCCACATATATATAGGTGGGCGGGGAAGAGGCCAGGAGGCGCCCCAAGTAGGACCGAATCCTACTTGGGCTCCTCTCTAGCCGCGCGCTCCACTGCCATATATATATATATATATATATATATATATATATATATATATATATATATATATATATATATATATATATATATATATATATATATATATATATATATATATATATATATATATATATATATATATATATATATATCGGAGGGGGAAGGAAAGATGGGGAAGGGGGGAGGAAGGGGGAATCCTATTCCCTTTATTTCCTTTCCTTCTTCCCCTTTCCTTCTCCACCTTGGCCGGCCCATATGGGGGGCGCACCAGCCCCTTGTGGCTGGTGCATTTCCCCTCTTAGCCCATAAGGCCCATATCTTTTGCCGGGGTGCCCGGAACCCCTTCCGGTGATCCGATATGTACCCGGTACCCTCCGGAACACTTCTGATGTCCGAATACCATCGTCCTATATATCAATCTTTACCTCTCGACCATTTAGAGACTCCTCATCATGTCTGTGATCTCATCCAGGACTCTGAACAACATTAGGTCACCAAATCACATAACTCATATAATACTATATCGTGAACGGACGTTAAGCGTGCGGACCCTACGGGTTCGAGAACTATCTAGACATGACCGAGACACCTCCCCGATCAATACCAATAGCGGAACCTGGATGCCCATATTGGCTCCTACATATTCTACGAAGATCTTTATCGGTCGAACCGTTATGACAACATACGTAATTCCCTTTGTCTATCGGTATGTTACTTGCCCGAGATTCGATCGCCGGTATATTCATACCTAGTTCAATCTCATTACAGGCAAGTCTCTTTACTCGTTCCGTAATACATTACCTCGTGACTAACTCCTTAGTCGTTTGCTTGCAAGCTTATGATGTGTATTACCGAGAGGGCCGAGAGATACCTCTCCGATACTCGTGACAAATCCTAATATTGATCTATGCCAAATCAACAAACACCTTCGGAGATACCTGCAGAGCATATTTATAATCACCCAGTTACGTTGTGACGTTTGATAGCACACAAGGCATTCCTCCGGTGTCCGGGAGTTGCATAATCGCATAGTCGAAGGAATATGTATTTGGCATGAAGAAAGCAATAGCAATAAACCTGAACGATCATAATGCTAAGCTAATGGTTGGGTCTTGTCCATCACATCATTCTCCTAATGATCATCATTCTCCTAATGATGTGATCCCGTTATCAAATGACAACTCATGTCCATGGTTAGGAAACCTTAACCATCTTTGATCAACGAGCTAGTCAAGTAGAGGCTCACTAGGGACACGATGTTTGTTTATGTATTCACACATGTATTTAGGTTTCCGATCAATACAATTCTAGCATGAACAATAAAACTTTATCATGAATAAGGAAATATAAATAACAACATTATTATTGCCTATAGGGCATATTTCCTTCAGTTATATCATAAAATATAAACATTAACTATAAACATGGAAATAAGTAATAGCACAATTATGCCTTAGGGCACATTTCCAACACTATGTAGGCCTAGCGAGCACATGCGTGTAGGGACGGTTTGATGTTCATTTTTTCCAAACACCAAATTGAGTGTTTGGATGAAACTTGCTACTGGAAAAATCGAGACAATGCAGAGCTAAGATGAACTGACGAGAAGGAGCAAATCAAAGCAAAGAAATCACCATGCAGGTATGGATCCTACCCTGCATCACTGAGGGAGTCCTGGATTAGGGGGTGTTCGGATAGCCGAACTATATCTTCAGCCGGACTCCAGGACTATGAAGATACAAGATTGAAGACTTCGTCGCGTGTCCGGAAGGTTCTTTCCTTGGCGTGGAAGGCAAGCTAGGCGTGCGGATATTCAAGATCTCCTACCAATGTAACCGACTCTGTGTAACCCTAACCCTATCCGGTGCCTATATAAACCGGAGGGTTGTAGTCCGTAGGACGAACACATCATAACCATCATCATACCCATAGGCTAGCTTCTAGGGTTTAGCCTCCTTGATCTCGTGGTAGATCTACTCTTGTACTACCCATATTATCAATATTAATCTAGCAGGAGTAGGGTTTTACCTCCATCGAGAGGGCCCGAACCTGGGTAAAATAAAGTGTCCCTTGTCTCCTGTTACCATCCGACCTTGACGCACAGATCGGGACCCCTACCCAAGATCCGCCGGTTTTGACACGGACATTGGTGCTTTCATTGAGAGTTCCTCTGTGTCATCGCCTTTAGGCCCGAGGGCTCCTTTGATCATCAACAACGATGAGGTCCAGGGTGAGACTTTTCTCCCCGGAGAGATCTTCATCTTCGTCGGCTTCGCTCTGTGGGCCAACTCGCTTGGCCATCTGGAGCAGATCAAAAGCTACGCCCCTGGCCATCAAGCCAGGTGGGGAAGCTTAAACTACACGGCAGATACCCTCGGAGACCTGATCTTCGACGGATTCGAGCCACAGCCAAGCGCGCCGCACTATCTCGAGGGGCATGATATAGCTCTGCCTCCGAACAGTGTCCTGGAGGCCGCATACGCTCCGGCCCCGATCCTCGATCCAGAGCCCGCTGCGTTCTTTGAGGATGAACGGTTGGACGTCACCTCGGGGGCTGCGATCTTAAAAGCCATTGAGCCAAACGCAAGCCCCGCACTCCGCATGGCACATGACTCCAAGGAGCCGGACTCTTCTCCAAACTCCGAACCTCCCGCGCCCCTGCCAATCGAATCAGATTGGGCGCCGGTAATGGAGTTCACCGCCGCGGACATCTTTCAGTATTCGCCTTTCGGTGATATTCTGAAATCTCTCAAGTCTCTCTCTTTTTCAGGAGAGCCCAGGCCGAACTGTGGCCTGCGAGGTTGGGATTCGGACGACGAAGAAATTCAAAGCCCACCCACCACCCACTTAATAGCCACTGTCGATGATTTAACCGACATGCTCGACTTCGGCTCCGAAGACTTCGACGGTATGGACGACGAAGACGGAGACGAACGGGAACCAGCGCCCATAGGGCACTGGACCTCCACCCCACTTAATGACGTATTCATGGTGGATACACCTGAAAAAACTCACAATGAGGAAGAAGGGGGCGAAAAGAAGGGTAAACCCTCCGAAAAACACTCAAAGCGGCGACGTAAACGCCGAGCAAAGCCCCGCCTCGATCAAGACCCAGCCATAGAGCAGGACGAGCCGGCAGATGATGAACGCATCCCAGAACAGCCGTCCGAACAGGGTAACACGGGCAGAGAGGACGAACAGTCCTCCCCCGGTCATAACAGAACTCCGGAAGATACCACGCCGGATAAAATCATGGAGCAGAAGAATCTCCAAGAAAGGCTCGTCACCACAGCAGGAAGCCTGAAGAAGCAGAAGCAAAAGCTAAAGACGGCGAAAGATACACTCAAAACAAGATGGAGCAAAGTAATCAAGACCGCAGACAAATACGGCGGCAGCCGCCGCACCAAAAGCTATCCGAAGAGAAAGCTACTGCCCGAATTCGACCAGGAGGCCCTAGAGCCCCCAAACTCGAAAAACAAAAAGGCTACACGGTCGAATAAACGACCTCTCGGCCACTACAATACGGCAAACGGCGCCGCACTCAATGCGGCATGCGACACAATCAAAGACTCGCATCATGGCCCAGCCAGGTCCATTTACGGGCCAAGAAAGCAAGCTCTCGTAAGCAATGCAAAAAATCCACCATCAGAATCCGGCACACCCAAATATAGGGGTGCCGCACACCCTCTAGGTTTCACCGATGAGGTCCTGGAATATGAATTCCCAGAGGGATTTAAACCCGTTAACATAGAGGCGTATGATGGAACAACAGACCCGGGAGTCTGGATCGAGGATTATATCCTCCACATACATATGGCTAGAGGAGATGATCTCCACGCCATAAAATATTTACCCCTTAAGCTTAAAGGGCCAGCCGGGCACTGGCTTAAAAGCCTTCCTGAAAACAGAATTGGAAGTCGGGAAGAACTCGAGGACGCTTTCCGAGCAAATTTTCAAGGGACCTACGTCCGTCCCCCGGACGCAGACGACCTCAATCACATAACTCAGCAATCCGGAGAATCAGCTCGTGTCACATCCCTAGATTAGCCCTGTTGCCTTTGCTTGTTCATCATGCCATCATGTTTAAATTCCAAAGAAATTTGAAATGGGGATTGTTGAAACCGTAGCACCAAATGAAATTTAACTAGGTTCAATAAAAATATTTTCAATAACCCAGAATGCCCTTTGGAAATGTTCATGATTTCTGTTAAAGGTGAAAACCTCTTCCAAAAATGATGAACATATTTATAGGCTGTTCCTGGATTTTTGAATTAAATTATATAGTATTTGCATTTGGGCATTTAACTGCTAATAATATTTTAAATGCTCAAATAATCACAAACTGAAATGTTTACTGTTGGAAATATTCCAAACAGTGACATGGAGCAGTTTCATGATTTTTGGTAATGCCCTGGCATTTTTAATAAAGCCCTAAAGTTTACAGAATAATAGAAAACATTAAGAAAACTAAAACGGAATAAAAGCAGAGAGTGAGAAGCCCACCTGGACCTTACCTGGTGGCCCAAGTGGCTGGCCCAGCCCACCTGGCCCCTCCTCTGTCGTCTTCCTCCTTTGCCAGTAGGCAGAGGCGAAGTCGCCAGCGCACACACCCGACCGTGCCACCTCCTGCTTCGTCGTGGCGGCCTCCCCTTCGAGCCCGTCCGCGCCTGGAGACGCCCAGCACCCCCTCGTCCACTCCCCCCCGCCTCTCTGGCCTCTCCCCACCGCTCTGGCTCTCTCTCCGCAGCCGCCCGAGCACACCCGCAGCGCGCAGCTCACCGCCGACGTGCCTAGTGGCCTCCCCTCGCCTCCCCACCTTGCGTGAGAGCTCCGCCTCGCCGTCCTCTTCCTCATCGCCGAGCCGCACGACGCCGGGAGCCCTGTACCGTCGTCCTCGCCCGCTTCTTCAACTCTCGGCCGTGAAGATCTCCGGCGACCGTACGCCGTCTCCGACGCGTCCCCGAGCCCGCTAAGACCGCCTTCGGCTTCGCTGTGAGCTCCTGCCCCTGCTCCCCCTCTCCGCTCCCTCTCTCATACGCCGTAGCTAGCGCACCACAACCCCAAACCCGCAACCCACCGTGCCGCCGCCGCCAAACCTCGTCACCGGTCACTTTCCGGCCACCCCGCGGCCTCCCGTCCGGTCCTTTGGATGCGGACGAGCAAGAGCTGCTTCCCGGAGCCCTCAGCTCGCCAAACCACCACCCGTAGCTCAAATCCGAGCCGAGCCGCCGTCGTTGGGTCGCCGCCGGCGAAACTCCGGCGACTGATGACGTGGACGTCATTAGGCGCTAACCCAACCAGCTAATCACCCCCTAGAGCCACTGCCAAGTGGGCCCCCGTGCCTAAATTAATTAAGTTTAACTTTTCTATTAAATTAGTAATAATCTCAGTGGGCCCAGCATGTCACCGTTGACTTGGCCACGTCAGCATTGACCGGACCCACATGTCAGCCTCTGTCCCTGCCCTGTTACACTGACGTGCGGGTCCCAGACGTCAGGTTTGACCTAGGCTGGCGCCTTTGACCTGCTGACGTCACCACGACGTCATGCTGACGCAGTTAACCTTTTTCTGGATTTATTCTTTTTCAGGAAATTCCAGAAAATAGTGCTAACTTCTAAAAATCATAGAAATTAAACCGTAACTCCAAATGCAAAGATTTATATATGAAAAATGATCAGAAAAACTCAAGGAATCCATCTGTACCATTTTCATGCATGTTTGAACAATGTTTGTCCTCTGTTTTGGACAAAACAAATGAATGGCATTTAAATAACCATATGTGGAGTTTGAATTTGAACCTTGGGTTCAAACCAACTACACTTAAGTGTGTTGCTAGTTGCATTAGGCCAAATCACAAGCATATTGCCATGTCATGATCATGCATCATATTGTGCATTGCATTAATTGTGTTCTTCCTTGTTGCCGGTATTTGTCCCCTCTCGATAGACGCGTTCCGACGATGAGTTCGATGACACCGATGAAGAGCTATACTATCTTCAGAAGTGCCAGGCAAGCAAAACCCCCTTGTTCATTTCGATACAATCCCACTCTCTCGCTCCTGCTCTCTTTTACTGCATTAGGACAACAACGTTTCAACTGTTACATGCTGCGGTAGTTGAACCCCTTTCCTCTGCATGACCTGTCATTGCCACAGTAAATAGATGAAACCCACTAGCATGAGTAGGAGTTGTTTGAGCCCTGATGTGCCTACTCATTCATGCTTGTTTGTCATGCCTGCTACTGCTTAGAGTTGAGTCAGGTCTGATTCATCAGGGATGAATTGGAATGTGGTGAACATGTCCTACTGTTGAGAGCTAAGTGTGAACACGATTTGGTAAAGGTAGCGGTGAGAGGCCATGTAGGAGTACATGGTGGGTTGTCTCATTGCAGCCGTCCTCAGGAACTGAGTTCTGTGTTTGTGATCCATGAATAGTAACTACCACACACTGGAATGCTTAAGTGCCCCTCTCGACTTATTAATCCACTTGATCTCTGTCCAGGAGTTGCAACTAGTTTCTGGTGTTTGTAGGTAGTGTTAGTAGTCTACCAAGTGGCACCCGGTACAGGTGGGCTTGGGACAGACTAGGCACAGTGGCACGGTGTACCAAGTGGCACCCGGTTGGTGGGCTTGGGAACCCTGCTCACATCGTTTGGGGCCGTGAGCGACACCCCGGCCGGATCTCCTTGCGGATGGAACCTGAATAGGCGATAAACCTGGACGAGAGACTTGTGTGGTTAGTCAGGTCGTGGCCGACTCCCTCGCCCGGCTTCCACTTGAAGGTTGCCGAGGTACATGACGTGTACAGGGCGGTAAGTGGCGAGAGCGTGTGTGAAGAAGTACACCCCTGCAGGGTTATCATTATCTATTCGAATAGCCGGATTCCTCGGATATGGAAACTTGGACCCCTTGCATAGTTCATAGACAAGTGAAAGTGGATACTCTAAAATGCGCAATATAAGCGTGAGTGCTATGGATGGCGTTCTCGTAGGGAGACGGGAGCGGATCCATAGTGGTGTATTGAAATGGTGAATATGTGGACTCGTGTGCGCCACCTCAAAAGAGTTACTTGCAGTCGTAGTTCAGGTTAGCCACTGAGTCAAAGCTGGCTTGCTGCAGTTAAACTCCACCACCCCCTTTATTGATACCGATGCATATGTAGATAGTTCTGATGTAAGTCTTGCTGGGTACATTTGTACTCACGTTTGCCTATTTTATGTTTTGCAGAGAGAGACGTCAGTCTCGTTAGTAGTTCCGTGTGGACTTCGACGTTTAGCTTGATACCTCAGCTACGATCTTGTGCCCTCGGCAGGATCTGGTAGATAGTCAGGCTTCTCAGCCTTTTTCATTTGTAGGTGTCTGTACTCAGACATATTAAGCTTCCGCATGTGCTTTGACTTGTATGCTCTGAATGTTGGGTCATGAGACCCATGTTTGTAATATCTCGCTCCTCGGAGCCTAATGAATAAATATTGGAGTCGTAGAGTTATGTTGTGATGCCATGTTGTATTTACACATATTGAGCATATTGTGTGTATGATTGAAATGCTTGCTATGTGTGGGATCCGACTATCTAGTTGTTTATCCTTGGCAGCCTATCTTATGGGGGAATGTAGTCTAGTGCTTCTGAGCGATAGTAGTCCGCTACAGCCCGGTTCACCGGAGTCCTGCTAGCCCAGCACTACTGCTCGGGACACTTGACTGGCCGGCATGTGTTTCACTTTGTTCCTGTGTCTGTCCCTTCGGGGAAATGTCACGCGGTGACATCCGGAGTCCTGTTAGCCTAGTGCTACAGCCCGGATTCACACGCTGTTGACCGACATGCTCGAAGGTGATTCATGTATGCCTGTCCCCATGGGTTAGTGCCGCTTTGGGTTCATGACTAGCCATGTCGGCCCGGGTTCTTTGTCATATGGATGCTAGCGACACTATCATATACGTGAGCCAAAAGGCGCAAACGGTCCCGGGCCAGGTAAGGTGGCACCCGTGGGAATACCGTGCGTGAGGCCGCAAAGTGATATGATGTGTTACATGCTAGATCGGTGTGACTTAGGATCGGGGTCCTGACAGCTTTGGTATCAGAGCCTGACTGCCTGTAGAATTACCAAGCCAAACTGGTCGAAGTTGAGTCTAGAAATGCTTTAGTTATATAAGGGAATTGATTGTGGAAGGGAACGTAAGGCTCTTTTTACTCCTTTACCTTATGCCCTTCTGATCCGAGTCAACCTCTTCTTTTCTAGGGGATTAAGAACTAGGCTTCTCTTCTATCTCTCAGGATGACGTGTTACTAAACCGTAGTTGCCTAGAATTGTTAAATTCAAGCCTCAGTTCAGTTCCTACTACTTCTATGTGTTCTTAGTTGATCTCAGAACATTGATATTGTGATGTTGAGTGGTTATGCCACTAATTTGCAGGTTGTCTCAAATCTTTTCGAGCATTTACAGCCATTATGCTGTCCGAGTCATCCCAGGTTTCTAAATAGTCTGATGCATTTGCAAATCCTTTCTCTCCGTTGCCAATGTCCTTTTGATCAGAATAAACACACTAATCAGTCTGTTGAGGTACTCTATTGCCTCGACATATATGTTGGAGCTATTATTATGACCCTAGGTGTTTTAGGGAGTCACCTACTATTCTAGCAATGCTTGTATTCCCAGTGTGATGATTCTGGCCACCATTCTCGAAAGCATCCTGTGATGCCGTTTAGTTAGTAGGTATCCTATTCCTGGGTTCTTGAACCCGAGATTCACCCTACTTCTTGTTGTTAGTATTTGCTAGTTTCCTTAAGATATTAGTAACCTTTGCATTAGTCCTCGAGGTCCGTGGTATCTCCTTCTTCCAAATACCATGAACCAATATGGCAGAATGTTCTTTGAACCAAAAGATCACAACCAGAGTGCTCTTGAGGAGTACTCCATTCATATTGTGACTCTGCCAGTTCTATCATTCTGCATGGGTTATCCGGAAGAAATGTGTTGAACTCGTTTGACATACTAACCCATGAATCCACAACTCAGAAAGTTATATGTTCCTTGAGTTGACCTCCTCAGCTGTATTCCGACCCTAGTCTATCAATTGATAGTCAGGAATAGTTGTGCATTCGTGTTCATCGATGCCTATTATTCTTGTGGTCCGTCAAGCCATTCTGTTCTAGAATGACTAGGAGAAACAAACTCCAGCACCTCATCCATTTCTTGGAGTGGTCAAAGCAGTTGTATTCCGCAGATCAAAGGCAATCAAGCTTTGATTCTGTTCTACCCTGAAGTATTACCCACTTTATGTCAGGAACATCATGAGAATTGCACCTCCTCCTATGAATTCTTGATGCAGTGATACTCTCACCATCGTCATTCATTCCTCGGCCCTCGTGTTGTTGTAACCGGAATGCCGACAAGTGAATTGTGATGTGTGAAATCAATACTCCGAGCAACTCGTTGCTTGGTAGTAAATGGACAATATTCTCATTCTTAGCGTGATGGTTATTAAATCATCATCCTAAGATTGACCGTGCTATCTAGTCCTTATTTCCGGTGCACCCTTTGATCGATGAGTTAGGATAGTGTCAATCCCTTGCTTATTTGATCATATCGTCTTGCTCTGAAAGGCAAGATTGTTCTCGAGCTTAGAAACATATCGGTGGTTCGTGATTTTCCGAAGATCTTCTCGGAAGTATTACCTGGTTGTCACCTGACCGCTATGTTGAGTTCGTGATCAGTTGGTTTTCCTGTAAACCACCCCTTCTCCAAGAATCCGTGTTGGATATCCCTGAGCTGGTTGGTTAAGCTAAACAACAACTTGGAGAGTTGGAAGATAAAAGCTTGTCTGACTTAGTTCATGTTAAGGAATATCCTTTTGTGTGTGTGTTGAAGAAAGATAATATCTCCATCGATTGGTCCTCGTGATTAGTTGTTGGATCTATTGCCTTGTCAAAACTTTGACTTGAGTATGGGCTATCGTCAAGTCAAATCAGAACCAACGATGTTCATAATGTTATCTTACTCGTGGTTGATCCCTCGAGCATACACCATTACATCTTTTGGTCTGACCAATGCTATCACCGTGTTCACATGATGGTGGAAGTCCAGTGATATGGAAATTCCGATGAGTTGCTATTGAGCCCATCAACAGCATTTTGTGTCCCCCATGATTCATGTTGAACATCAACCTAGTGTTGGAAACTTTGTAAGCAATGCCTTCGTGTTCCGTTCATGAAGCTTATGCTTGGATGAAAGGAGTGACTTCCTCTAATTCACGTGCATTTGATGTAAGTTGCCGCCATGAATTTGAGAAAGGTTTGTTTTGTTTCCCTTGGAATCATCCCAAGTCAGTCATGCATGCGTGCGAAGTATTCTATGGTTTTGCAGATTAATTACCTCCACTTCATATGTATTCCTAACACCTCAAGCCACTGATTGATTTGTTAAAGGAGAAGAAGTTTCTTATTAAGAGCTAGACTTACGCAAGGACTTCGATATCCTCGATGATGGTTCCCCACCTGAACTCGGTAGTGTTTTATTATAAGACTACTACGTGGTCATGCTTGTCTTGGACAGCATGTTCACATGTGTGTAGCAGAACCAACTCATGTTTTGGAGCTTGCTATCGTAGTTCATCTCCCGAGAATCCCGCAACGTTATCTCGTCGGTTTGTGTTGCAACCTTTCTTTCCAGACATGAGTCTGGATTATTCTGACACCAACCAGATCTGAATCTCGGGCAGATATGATGGTTGGAACTTCTTCCAAGAGCTATGATATAGGTTCCAGTGAAGTGGACGCACCTAGCTGGAAGCACTATTATTGTAGTATCTTGATTAAGCCGTTTGGTCACTCCCCATGAGGATCTCGCATGACTTATTCTAGAAGTTGATCCTTATGGATTTCGTGCTCCCGAAGTCCGACCTTTCTTGATGGCCATGTTGATGTTTATTGAACATGACCGTGGAACCTAGCACATCAAGGAGAGCATTAGAAGCGGAGTGCTAAATGTTCTTGGTCGATCATCCAGATTTTGTTTCCTTAGCCTCGCTAGGGTGAAATCTGAGTAGATGTTATCTTCCTTTGCATCTGCATTGTTCATCACTATTCATCATGGTAGTATGTTGGGTTGCCAGGATCCTTGACACGGATGTTGGTAGAACCTTGAAGAATATGGAAATGCTCAAGTTCTTGAGAGCACGCGCAAGCAAAAGTCATCCATTGCATTGTCTTCAACAAGGTAGTCCACATCATCCATCCTAGTCCGAGTACGCCATTTCTTCGAGCTCCGTCAAACGATCATTCATAAATTGCCTCAGGCTGGTGAGAAGAGTTCCAATGATCTATGGATCAAAAGTAATTCTTTTTTCCACTTAAGGGAATAGCTCTTCGAGTCACCTTCCCTAAGGTGCCCGTTTTGGAATCATGGCAATCAACTCCTCGCTACTTTGAAAACTATGCACCATCCTACTTAAGCGTGGGAGTGTTTCCTACCAAATTGAACTTCCATCATTTGTTCTCTCCATCCCTCTTGATGTGTGTTTGACTCTTAGATCAAGATATGATTCATCGTCTCATTCCATGAGTTGATCGTGTATCGCTTGATTTTTGAGAAGATCGTTTTCTATAGAGTTTCCTTTTGTCGTCATCATGTTGTACGAAGATCTCGAAAGCAAAGACGTCAAGATCAATTTGAAGCAATGAATCAACATCTTCGAGAGGGATAGTTGGATCATGAAGATCGTGTTAGCCTTGTGTCCCCTCTGATTTCTTACCTCACGTCTTGAATCTCGGGACGAGATTCTTGTTTAGTAGGGGTGAGTTGTCACAGCCCTAGATTAGCCCTGTTGCCTTTGCTTGTTCATCATGCCATCATATTTAAATTCCAAAGAAATTTGAAATGGGGATTGTTGAAACCCTAGCACCAAATGAAATTTAACTAGGTTCAATAAAAATATTTTCAATAACCCAGTATGCCCTTTGGAAATGTTCATGATTTCTGTTAAAGGTGAAAACCTCTTCCAAAAATGATGAACATATTTATAGGCTGTTCCTGGATTTTTGAATTAAATTATATAGTATTTGCATTTGGGCATTTAACTGCTAATAATATTTTAAATGCTCAAATAATCACAAACTGAAATGTTTACTGTTGGAAATATTCCAAACAGTGACATGGAGCAGTTTCATGATTTTTGGTAATGCCCTGGCATTTTTAATAAAGCCCTAAAGTTTACAGAATAATAGAAAACATTAAGAAAACTAAAACAGAATAAAAGCAGAGAGTGAGAAGCCCACCTGGACCTTACCTGGTGGCCCAAGTGGCTGGCCCAGCCCACCTGGCCCCTCCTCTGTCGTCTTCCTCCTTTGCCAGTAGGCAGAGGCGAAGTCGCCAGCGCACACACCCGACCGTGCCACCTCCTGCTTCGTCGTGGCGGCCTCCCCTTCGAGCCCGTCCGCGCCTGGAGACGCCCAGCACCCCCTCGTCCACTCCCCCCCGCCTCTCTGGCCTCTCCCCACCGCTCTGGCTCTCTCTCCGCAGCCGCCCGAGCACACCCGCAGCGCGCAGCTCACCGCCGACGTGCCTAGTGGCCTCCCCTCGCCTCCCCACCTTGCGTGAGAGCTCCGCCTCGCCGTCCTCTTCCTCATCGCCGAGCCGCACGACGCCGGGAGCCCTGTACCGTCGTCCTCGCCCGCTTCTTCAACTCTCGGTCGTGAAGATCTCCGGCGACCGTACGCCGTCTCCGACGCGTCCCCGAGCCCGCTAAGACCGCCTTCGGCTTCGCTGTGAGCTCCTGCCCCTGCTCCCCCTCTCCGCTCCCTCTCTCATACGCCGTAGCTAGCGCACCACAACCCCAAACCCGCAACCCACCGTGCCGCCGCCGCCAAACCTCGTCACCGGTCACTTTCCGGCCACCCCGCGGCCTCCCGTCCGGTCCTTTGGATGCGGACGAGCAAGAGCTGCTTCCCGGAGCCCTCAGCTCGCCAAACCACCACCCGTAGCTCAAATCCGAGCCGAGCCGCCGTCGTTGGGTCGCCGCCGGCGAAACTCCGGCGACTGATGACGTGGACGTCATTAGGCGCTAACCCAACCAGCTAATCACCCCCTAGAGCCACTGCCAAGTGGGCCCCCGTGCCTAAATTAATTAAGTTTAACTTTTCTATTAAATTAGTAATAATCTCAGTGGGCCCAGCATGTCACCGTTGACTTGGCCACGTCAGCATTGACCGGACCCACATGTCAGCCTCTGTCCCTGCCCTGTTACACTGACGTGCGGGTCCCAGACGTCAGGTTTGACCTAGGCTGGCGCCTTTGACCTGCTGACGTCACCACGACGTCATGCTGACGCAGTTAACCTTTTTCTGGATTTATTCTTTTTCAGGAAATTCCAGAAAATAGTGCTAACTTCTAAAAATCATAGAAATTAAACCGTAACTCCAAATGCAAAGATTTATATATGAAAAATGATCAGAAAAACTCAAGGAATCCATCTGTACCATTTTCATGCATGTTTGAACAATGTTTGTCCTCTGTTTTGGACAAAACAAATGAATGGCATTTAAATAACCATATGTGGAGTTTGAATTTGAACCTTGGGTTCAAACCAACTACACTTAAGTGTGTTGCTAGTTGCATTAGGCCAAATCACAAGCATATTGCCATGTCATGATCATGCATCATATTGTGCATTGCATTAATTGTGTTCTTCCTTGTTGCCGGTATTTGTCCCCTCTCGATAGACGCGTTCCGACGATGAGTTCGATGACACCGATGAAGAGCTATACTATCTTCAGAAGTGCCAGGCAAGCAAAACCCCCTTGTTCATTTCGATACAATCCCACTCTCTCGCTCCTGCTCTCTTTTACTGCATTAGGACAACAACGTTTCAACTGTTACATGCTGCGGTAGTTGAACCCCTTTCCTCTGCATGACCTGTCATTGCCACAGTAAATAGATGAAACCCACTAGCATGAGTAGGAGTTGTTTGAGCCCTGATGTGCCTACTCATTCATGCTTGTTTGTCATGCCTGCTACTGCTTAGAGTTGAGTCAGGTCTGATTCATCAGGGATGAATTGGAATGTGGTGAACATGTCCTACTGTTGAGAGCTAAGTGTGAACACGATTTGGTAAAGGTAGCGGTGAGAGGCCATGTAGGAGTACATGGTGGGTTGTCTCATTGCAGCCGTCCTCAGGAACTGAGTTCTGTGTTTGTGATCCATGAATAGTAACTACCACACACTGGAATGCTTAAGTGCCCCTCTCGACTTATTAATCCACTTGATCTCTGTCCAGGAGTTGCAACTAGTTTCTGGTGTTTGTAGGTAGTGTTAGTAGTCTACCAAGTGGCACCCGGTACAGGTGGGCTTGGGACAGACTAGGCACAGTGGCACGGTGTACCAAGTGGCACCCGGTTGGTGGGCTTGGGAACCCTGCTCACATCGTTTGGGGCCGTGAGCGACACCCCGGCCGGATCTCCTTGCGGATGGAACCTGAATAGGCGATAAACCTGGACGAGAGACTTGTGTGGTTAGTCAGGTCGTGGCCGACTCCCTCGCCCGGCTTCCACTTGAAGGTTGCCGAGGTACATGACGTGTACAGGGCGGTAAGTGGCGAGAGCGTGTGTGAAGAAGTACACCCCTGCAGGGTTATCATTATCTATTCGAATAGCCGGATTCCTCGGATATGGAAACTTGGACCCCTTGCATAGTTCATAGACCAGTGAAAGTGGATACTCTAAAATGCGCAATATAAGCGTGAGTGCTATGGATGGCGTTCTCGTAGGGAGACGGGAGCGGATCCATAGTGGTGTATTGAAATGGTGAATATGTGGACTCGTGTGCGCCACCTCAAAAGAGTTACTTGCAGTCGTAGTTCAGGTTAGCCACTGAGTCAAAGCTGGCTTGCTGCAGTTAAACTCCACCACCCCCTTTATTGATACCGATGCATATGTAGATAGTTCTGATGTAAGTCTTGCTTGGTACATTTGTACTCACGTTTTCCTATTTTATGTTTTGCAGAGAGAGACGTCAGTCTCGTTAGTAGTTCCGTGTGGACTTCGACGTTTAGCTTGATACCTCAGCTACGATCTTGTGCCCTCGGCAGGATCTGGTAGATAGTCAGGCTTCTCAGCCTTTTTCATTTGTAGGTGTCTGTACTCAGACATATTAAGCTTCCGCATGTGCTTTGACTTGTATGCTCTAAATGTTGGGTCATGAGACCCATGTTTGTAATATCTCGCTCCTCGGAGCCTAATGAATAAATATTGGAGTCGTAGAGTTATGTTGTGATGCCATGTTGTATTTACACATATCGAGCATATTGTGTGTATGATTGAAATGCTTGCTATGTGTGGGATCCGACTATCTAGTTGTTTATCCTTGGCAGCCTATCTTATGGGGAAATGTAGTCTAGTGCTTCTGAGCGATAGTGGTCCGCTACAGCTCGGTTCACCGGAGTCCTGCTAGCCCAACACTACTACTCGGGACACTTGACTGGCCGGCATGTGTTTCACTTCGTTCCTGTGTTTGTCCCTTCGGGGAAATGTCACGCGGTGACATCCGGAGTCCTGTTAGCCTAGTGCTACAGCCCGGATTCACACGCTGTTGACCGACATGCTCGAAGTTGATTCATGTATGCCTGTCCCCATGGGTTAGTGCCGCTTTGGGTTCATGACTAGCCATGTCGGCCCGGGTTCTTTGTCATATGGATGCTAGCGACACTATCATATACGTGACCCAAAAGGCGCAAACGGTCCCGGGCCAGGTAAGGTGGCACCCGTGGGAATACCGTGCGTGAGGCCGCAAAGTGATATGATGTGTTACATGCTAGATCGGTGTGACTTAGGATAGGGGTCCTGAGAGCTCGGCAGTTCTGGAACAGATTCCTCACTAAAAAGAATCAAATAGTGGATTGTCCAGACGCCGAAGCCCTAGCGGCTTTCAGGCACAATGTCCGAGACGAATGGCTCGCCAAACACCTCGGCCAGGAAAAGCCAAGAACAATGGCCGCACTCACAAGCCTCATGACCCGCTTTTGCGCAGGAGAGGACAGCTGGTTGGCACGATGCAGCCCCAGCGACCCAAGTACATCAGAAATCAGGGATGGAAACGGGAAACCACGGCGAAACAAGGACCTTCGCCGAATCAAAAGAAAAAGTCCGAAGAGCACGATAGTCAATGCCGGATTCAAAGGCTCACGACAAAATCAGACAAAATCACCCCCTCAGGATAATAGGGAAGATCCATCCAGTCTAAAGAGAATCATGGACAGGATATGTCAGATACACAGTACTCCTGGAAAGCCTGCTAATCATACCCACAGAGACTGTTGGGTTTTCAAACAATCCGGAAGGCTTAACGCCGAACACAAGGGGCTCGACACACCAAGTGAGGAAGAGGACGAACCCTAAAAGCAGAACACCAGGAAGCAAAAGAACTTCCCGCAAGAAGTCAAAACAGTGAACTCACTTCACATAACAAGGCATGAGGCACCCATAAAGGTCCGCACATTCAAGCCTATCCCTCAGGAGTCTGGCCACTGGTCACTAAAGCCAATCATTTTTTATCAGCTAGATTATTCTCGCAATATCAAACACGCAGGCCGGACTGCCCTGAGGCTTAATCCAATAATAGACGGATTCCAGTTTACCAACGTCCTTATGGACGGTGGCAGTGGACTAAATCTGATATATCAGGATACAATTCATCGCATGGGCATAAACCCAGCACGAATCCGTCACAGTAAAACCTCCTTTCAAGGAGTAGCACCAGGCCCGGACACCCACTGTATGGGTTTTCTCCGGCTTGTGGTCATATTTGGCTCTGCCAATAACTTTCGTCGCGAAAAGCTTATCTTCCACATAGTCCCGTTTTCAAGTCGCTATCAAGCACTAATGGGACGCGGAGCTTTCGCTCGCTTTAACGCAATACCGCATTATGCATCCCTCACGCTAAAGATGCCCGGTCCTCGAGGCATCATCTCTTTAAAGGGAGCATACTAAACTACATCTCCTACAAACGGAGGATTGTGCGGCCGCTTAAACGGCCGCCCAACAAAATGGCCTCACCAGCCAAAAGACTTTTTCGATGTAAGTCACAAAAGGCCGCGGACCCGGACTCAATGAGTTCGGCACAAGCCCATTTTCGTTATAGGCTTGGTACGCCCCACCAGGGGCTGTACGCAGAGACAATAAAACTCGACCGTATCTATTTCTCACTTCACATTTTATTTATTATTCTTTTTGATCCGCACGACCCATTTTTCAATTTAGTTCTT
The DNA here is from genome assembly GCA_032464435.1 of Aegilops umbellulata. Taxonomy (NCBI): domain Eukaryota; kingdom Viridiplantae; phylum Streptophyta; class Magnoliopsida; order Poales; family Poaceae; genus Aegilops; species Aegilops umbellulata. Next base: position 199,648,721 of record CP136056.1, on the reverse strand, counting down.
CCCTTTTACAGATGAACGTCGTACGGCGCCCGTCCAGGACACGGCACAGCGGAGACACAGGCGCAGACGTGTAGTAGGGACCCGCCCCAAAGGATTCTTCTTAGATTAAAACCCTGCGTAAACCTTTTTTACTGTCTCTTGCTGCTATACATCCCCTGGTTTACCTCACTATAACCATGGAGGAGACTGGCGTTTTGGCATGTGTCCACGCCAGAATTCTTGCTCGTACCTGGACACAAGGGGCTTTTTTCTTTTTCAAGGGTGTTGTTTCACACGCACCCACAAAGGCCGAACACCTTAGGGAGTGTTCGGCGTCGCGAGTTTTGGCACTATATGCATCAGCTCCGAGTCATGATTTTGGTCACATGTTGGGTTGCCCGGCTCCTGAGTTCGGCCACCTTACGTTCCATTCTGTCGGCCAAGGTTGCACCAGGAGAACTACTGCGATTGTGCCCCGGTTCGGCCGGGTGAGCACCTCAGTAGAGAAAGCCGAAAACCGACTGTCATGATGTAGTGCGAGACTGGTCGCCACTCGATGACCTATAGGAATTTATCGAATTCCTCCGTTTTGACGAAGGGCCGCTTCCTGGTCAGGCACATATGCGTCCCGAATTCGGGTAAACGCGGTCGCCATTAAAGGGCTACCTAAAGAGTCCCATTGTCAAGCTCCTATGGCTAAGTGAAAGTGTTAAAGCATTATAGTCCGGTTGCCTAGCCCGCGGCGCTATCACCTCCTTTGTAGGACCAAGACGTTGGGTTAAGTGTGAAAATGCGTTCTCCGCGCGCACCTCCGCACTATGTGCGTGGGGGCTGAAGCCAACGACTGCAATCTTTCAGAATTTATATATTAAAACGGCCGCACAGGAGGTGTTATTAATACTTGAAGGCACAAGTCTAAATTACGCCATTACAATTTATAAAAATATTGATCTACGATTACATATGCTGTCATAAAACAACATCTTTCGAACACTGCGTCTCTATTATACGAGCGCCCGCGAGGACTTCCTCAAAATAGTGCTCGGAAGGAATTCGGCTTTTATCCGAATCACGGGACGCAACAACGGTGGGCTCCATATCTGCCCAGTATGTCTTGACACGGGCAAGAGCCAGCCGCGCGCCCTCTGTGCAAGCGGACCTCTTTAGAGCTTCAATCCGAGGCACCACGTCAAGAAATTGCTGCACCAAACTGAAATAGCTTCTCGGCTTCGATCTCCCCGGACACAGGCGGTCCATGGCATACTTCATGGCGAGTCCGGACAACCTATTCAGCTCGGCCCATTGGGCCAGGCGATCATCCACTGATAGTGGACGCTCTGGATTAGTGAACTGCGACCAGAAGAGCTTTTCCACTTCATGATCTTTCTTATCTTGAAAGTACCTGGTCGCATCAGCGGCACTAGCCGACAAATCCAGATAGGTGTCCTCCACGCTCCACGCTCGGTCCAATGGGGCGAACTTCGGATCACAGAATTTTCTCCGTAGCAGGAAGGGCTTTCCATCCGCAATTAGTCCGGCTTGACGCAGCTCTTCCCTTGACGCTCTCATACCAGAGCGGGCGTCCTTGGCGTCGGCGACGGCCTTCTCTAAATCTGTCTGCCGGGCTCGACCTTCCTCCTCAAGAAGTTTGCAACGGTCAGTAGCACTTTTCAACTTCACGGCTATATCAGCCATCTCCTCCTTGCTTCGGCAATGGGAAGCCTGTTCGGCTTTTAGCTCTTCACGGGCTCTTCCGGCAGCCGCACCGCTTTTTCTGGTTTGTTCCTTTGCTTTGGCGAGCTCGGCCCTAAGTCCTTCTACGGCCGCCGCACCATCTGCATCAAGCATACACAAGGTAAGATATTGACATAAAGCTCCTCTTACTAACAATCGCCAAATAAACTCAATACCTTGAGCATCATCAAGCCGCTTGTTAACAAGCACGATGTCGGCTTCTGCCTCATCGAGTTGCCGTTTCATTTCTGCAAAATCTCGAGTACGGCTCGACTCCGGACAACCTGCCACCTACATACAAAGGTGCCACTTAAAGGACCTGGGATTAAGATCCTCTGCGCGCCACTAATCTTTGCGGCACACAGAGTCTCAGGGGCTACTATCTATACAAGGCGCATGTTATTATGCGCAATTAACACTAATGTTCGTTATTCAAAACGTACCTCAAGGCCCACCAGTAAACTCTTGATGGCCTCGTTCAGTCCGCTTTCCGCGGATGAAATCTTTTCAATCACCGTGTGCATCAACGCACGATGTTCCTCTGAAACAGAGGCTCGGCCCAGCAGAACCTTCAGCTCCTCCGACCGAACACCAGATGGTGCCGGACTCGTCCCATGGCCTTCTTCGGAGGCCGGACAAGGAGAACCCCGGGGGGCCGCATGATCACCTTCTGCCTCTGGCAAATTCGGAGAAATCCTCTGCGACGACACTTCGGCGTCGCCCGCCTTGCTAGGCGATGAAGGAGGAGGGTTCCGCTCTCCATCATCTCCGGAAGAAGATCCCCCGATGACGAGCTTTGCCGAGAAGGGTCGAGGTCCGAACTACAAGGTAAGGTTTCGGTTAAAACTTCTCAGATATAAATTAAGGATTTCTCTTAAAAGAATGACTCTCTTTCTACTTACGGCTCGTTGGAGGGCTGCTCCTTTTGAGGATTTAGTTCGGCCAAGGGGCTCCCCGGCGTCGGGTCCTCTGACGCGGATTCTTTCCCCCGCTTTGGAGCTACGGCTCCCGGGTCGTCAGAGGCGGCCCTTTTCTCCCCCTTTGGAGAGGAGTTGTCAATTCCCCCCTTTGGGATGGCCCCTTTCGAAGAGGCCACGGTTTCCTTGCCCGCCCCTTCATTTCCCTCCCGAGGCGCCACCTCCAACATCCTGACTAGCACAGGATCTAGCCTGGTCTCGGGAAGGGGAGCCGGACACCGGACCAGCTTCGCCTTCGCTATCCACTCCTGCGTAAAAAGGAGAAGTACTGTTAAAGAATAAGTCAATTGTACGGATAGAAGGTCCGGGCGCAAGGTCACCTACTTCTGTATCCGGGCGGTTGCGGCTTAAACCAGCATCCTCGGTCAAATCCGGACTCACTCCTTGTGGTCCGAAGAACAGTCTATACATCTCCATAGGCGTCACGCCCTTAAAATTTCGGAGAACTCGCGACCCCTCTGGGTTGAACTCCCACAAGCGGAGGGGGCGACGTTGGCCGGGCAGTATCCGGCGAATCAGCATAACTTGTGTCACCTTGACCAGGTTGAGGTCTCCTTTTAGGAGATCCTTTATGCGGCCCAGCAACAGAGGAACGTCTTTGGGCAAGCCCCAATCTAACCCTGTGTTGATCCACGATGTTAAACGTGGTGGGGGGGCCGAGCGGAAGGCGGGAGGCGCTACCCAAGTGGTGCCCCGAGGAGAGGTGATGTAGAACCACTCCTGTTGCCATAAGCCGAGCTCCTCTTGAAAAGTGCCCTCGGGCCATGGAGCATCGGTATTCCTTTTTATAACAGCACCTCCGCACTCTACGTGACGCCCCTCGATTATCTTCGGTTCTACCTTGAAGGTCTTGAGCCATAATCCGAAGTGAGGAGTGATATGGAGAAACGCTTCACACACAACAATGAAGGAGGAGATATGGAGGATGGACTCCGGAGCTAGGTCATGGAATTCCAGCCCATAATAAAACATCAGCCCCCTTACGAAAGGATCCGTTGGGAAGCCTAATCCCCGAAGGAAGTGGGAGATGAATACTACGCTCTCACCAGGCTGAGGGCTTGGGATCGCTTGTCCTTGAGCAGGCAACCTGTGCGGGATCTCGCTGGTCAGGAACCTAGCCTCCCTCAACCTTGATACGTCCTCCTCCGTAACGGAGGAGGGCATCCATTGGCCTTGAAGGTCGGAGCCGGACATTGTCGATGGTCCGGTGCGCCTACAATCTAAAAGCCTGGGGTGTTGGAACTCGAGGCTATGGGCGAGCTTGTTTTGAGAACACAAGAGGGGAGCAAGGTATCGGTCTCTTTATAAGAGGCAGAATATCAAGAGCCCTCCCCGTAACCGTCTTGGACTAGCCTTTAATCAAGGCAGGACGTGCTTAACGGGCACGGTTGGGTTACCCACGTCCGTATTAATGAGAATCCCGTTAAAGGGGGCACACGATCTCTGCTTCGACAAGACGTGCCAAGGAAACCGCCTCGTTGAACGTGCTGCGGAGGAACAACAAAAAATAATCCATACAGAAGGCTTGGTCGCAGTGTTATGACGCACTGCGGAATACGTCAGCAGATTTGATTTGTGTTTGTATTATTCTCTATATGGCAATACGTGGAAACTTGTTTTGCAGAGCCGGACACTATTTTTTGGTGTTTATTATCTTCTTGAAGAATTTGGAGGAGGAACCCGCCTTGCAATGCCGAAGACAATTTGCGCGCCGGACTCGTCGTCATTGAAGCCTGGTTCAGGGGCTACTGAGGGAGTCCTGGATTAGGGGGTGTTCGGATAGCCGAACTATATCTTCAGCCGGACTCCAGGACTATGAAGATACAAGATTGAAGACTTCGTCCCGTGTCCGGAAGGTTCTTTCCTTGGCGTGGAAGGCAAGCTAGGCGTGCGGATATTCAAGATCTCCTACCAATGTAACCGACTCTATGTAACCCTAACCCTATCCGGTGCCTATATAAACCGGAGGGTTGTAGTCCGTAGGACGAACACATCATAACCATCATCATACCCATAGGCTAGCTTCTAGGGTTTAGCCTCCTTGATCTCGTGGTAGATCTACTCTTGTACTACCCATATTATCAATATTAATCTAGCAGGAGTAGGGTTTTACCTCCATCGAGAGGGCCCGAACCTGGGTAAAATAAAGTGTCCCTTGTCTCCTGTTACCATCCGACCTTGACGCACAGATCGGGACCTACCCGAGATCCGCCGGTTTTGACACCGACAATCACACTCCTCATCTGTCTCATTGTCCACCTATGGCGCTCGCGCAACATGACATGGGCAAGGCTAAGAATGGAAGCCGCATCCCGCAGAACCTGTTCGCCGTCCCGGTGTCAGACAGCTTGTTATTGCTACAGAACGAAGTTGGCCGACAGGGAGCCCCTCCACCGACACCTCCTCATGCGGATCCATTGTGTTGCTATGGCCCTGTGGGTGGGCGCTCCCTTCCTCCTCCTTCGCTTCCGCCGTCCTTGTTGTGTCTATTGTAACGAGGGAGGCCCCGTCACCTTCTCCTCTATGTCGTGGAGGAAGCAAAACGCTAGAGGAAAGCACAAAAAAAGGAAACATAAGTCCTGAGAAACAGTTGACGCTGGCAAGGAGCGGAGAGAACGATGTCAGGCGAGGAAATCGAGCTCACGAGACATCCAATGTCTCTATCGATAGGGAGGCTAGGAGGTGCATAAATTTGTGAAGCCATGGAGGGGCTAATGTTCAGGATACCAATCTGGGTCGTTGGTTTCTGATCTGACAGCATGGGTCAACCCAGGTTAGCCTAGATAGGTCATCAGAACAGTTGCCCCAACTACTTAGACCCGACAAGCACGTGTGCGTAGTGACTATTTGACTGGTTTATCCAAACAGTTTTTTCTCCAGATGGATATGAATATTAAAACCATGAGGAGGCTCTTTCAGATGGCTACATCGGCATCGGGTGAAGATGGAAGCGCCATCTTCTTGAATGCAACTAGACACCTGCTCCATCTCTTTCTTCTCTACCGCCGCCGACGGATCCTTCCCCTTATCTTGCGTTCTTATGGTGGAGTGACGATTGGGAAAAATGCACACACTGATGAAAAAGATGAAAAAGGACGAGGAAAGCAACGTGCCCAAATATTGGGTGCCCTTTTTCTGGGCCTAAGGCCAACTCCACCGCGTGACCCATTTTTACCCCAAATCGTCCGTTTGCGTCCGTTTGGGGTAAAACGGACAAAACGAACGACCCAACGCATGGGAGCATATGAACGTTTCGTCCTGTCCGTGTCCGCTTTTGCCTCATTTCCAGACCAAAGTTGCTCTCGGTTTGGGGCCAAAACGGACAGAAAGCGGACGTCTTCGCGTCCTCGTCGTCCGTCTGTGTCCGCCCTCGACCCCACCTGTCATACTCTCCTTTTCTGCAGCAGGCGAGGGAGGACGAAGGAGAGGCAGCGCGGGGCGGCGGGGTGGGGCGAGACGAGGCGGGGAGGGCCAGCGGGCGGCCATGGCGCGCAGGGGGCGGGCGCGCGGGCGCGGCACGCGGCGTTCGCGGGCGCGGGGCGGGGCGCGGCCGCGGGCGGCCTGGCGCGGGCGCGGGGCGCGGCGGGCGCGGGCACGGGCGCGGGGCGGGGCGGCGGGCGCGGGGCGGGGCGCGGCCGCCGACGCCGTGGCGCGGGCGCGCGGGCGCGTGGCGCGTCCGCCGGCGCCATGGCGCGGGCGCGGGGCGGGGCGGCGGGCGCGGGGCGGGGCGCACGGGCGCGGGGCGCGGGCGCGGCAGCAGGCGCCACGGCGCGGCGCGCGGCGGCGGGCGGCCTGGCGCGGGCGCGGGGCGCGGCGGCACGGGCGACGGCGAGCTTGGGCGGATGAGGCGCGCGCGCGGGCGCGGCGGGATCGAGGGCACAAGGACGGCGACGCGTCGGGCGCGACGGCGGGTACGCGGCGCGACGGGAGCGAGGGCGTGCATGAGCAGGAGCGGCCGCGGCGGCGAGGCCGCTGTGCCTGCTACGTGTTCGAAGAAATGACGAGGACGGACAGCTGGTGAAATGGGGTAAAAGTGGGGTAGCAGCGCTGCATGCAGCGAGTTTGTACGACCTCTGTACGGCGTTTTCTCTCCCTATGTCTATCCCTACGGACAAAATCGGAACAAAATGGATGAGTTTTAGGGTCGTGCGGTGGAGTTGGCCTAACTATGCGTGTCACTATTAGTCAACATGATTCAGAAAAGGATGCCATGTAGACGTGTGTACCTACGACCCAAATGAGATGAACTGTTGTCCACTTTTGATTGAACAAATCAGGCGGTTTGGATTGTCAAATTGCTGTGGAAGACCCTAGGTTCACTTTTTTTTAGTTTTTAATTTTAATATAGTTAATGAAATCAGAAAAATAAAAATCAGGGCAACGGAAAATCCCACTTGCGACCGATCTTTCTTTGCCCCTGTCTCCTCGTCTTGCCGTCCCGTATCTTTTCTTAGGAGGCGGCGAGATCTGGCCGCATCCTCGCGCAGGTGAGGTCCACGATCTCACGCCGACTTTCTCTGATTTGGTTTGTGATTTGTTGTTCTCTGTGTTAGGGTATTACTCCCTGATGGCATCTTCGGGGAAGATGGAGGGGCCGTCGGCGCCAGCGCTCCGACGGGACCCGTATGAGGTGCTCTCCGTATCAAGAGACTCCTCCGACCAGGAGATCAAGTCCGCCTACCGCAAGCTCGCGCTCAAGTTCGTGCTCGGCCCTCTGGTTCCCAGTTCATTCTTGGTCGTGCTGTTTAGATTGTGCTATGCAGAAGACGCGGCTTCATTTGTCATTAACGAAATTGCCTGGTTCTTGTCTGGTTATGTTATCACGACGAGACATGACGGTGGTTCAGTTCATATTAAAAAAATAAATCCGTGCCTGGAAATAGAGGCTCTCTTCTCTTTAGTGAAGGGACACTCTTACACAAGTTACTTGTTCAGCATGTTGCTTCATACAGCAGGCAGAAAGAAGCATTTTCTGAGAATCACTAAACTTGTGTCATCCAATGCTGACCATCGCTGATTGGTGAAGTTTATGTCAATGCGGAAATGCACTACAATAATGATATTGTAGTTTCCGTTTGGTTTTATTTACAAGGAAACATAAGGACACATAGCGACCACAATGTTATGGATGCACTGCAAAGGATTTTATGAAAAACCATATGTTTCATAGATTCATATATGGCCTTATGTGTTGTCTCCGGGACATCTCATTTGACCCTTTTTTATGTAGTATGTTCTTTATATAGTTGTGTAATCTCAAGTTTCATGGTAAATTCGAGGGACGATAGAAATCCTGGGATGCTAACAAAACTTTCCTTATGCTTGTCATCTATTTGGCATCCTCACTTTTTGCATACTCTTTAGTTTTTTCACTGTTACCACAAAATTAAGGCTTGATTGCCATAGATGCTTGATTTTGGAGAAATGCAGAGTTGAATAATATTTTTTGTCTTTTTCTCAGTATTTTCATAGTTACTATTATATTTGACAGGTATCACCCGGACAAAAATGCTAGCAACCCAGAAGCATCAGAGCTGTTCAAAGAAGTTGCATATTCGTACAGTATCTTGTCAGATCCTGAGAAACGGAGGCAATATGATACTGCTGGTTTTGAGGTGCTGTTCTCATGCCGAATGCACCAGACTACATTCGAATAGCATTTTTCCGTCTGTGCATATTTTATTTTAACTGTAATAGTTCTGCATTCTATCACCTTTTCTCATAATATGGAGTTTGGCAAAAATCTAGATACTGAAATACCTGTTTGATTACTGGGTTTATCCTCAATAGTTCAAAGTTGGGTTTATTTGCTTTATTGAGATCAAAATTGTTCTTGAGTTGTCCTCCAGCATTTCGTGGTAATTGAACTCCTTTGTCTAATATATTGAGTTTAGCAATCTTTTCTTTTCTTTAACTCTACAATTACTGCATATTTTTGTAGAGCTACACCAGAAATATTTATTAGAGATGAGAAATTGGCCCTCTGGTAGCTTTGTACTTGGTTGACTGTAGGAAGAAACCCCTGGCCTACCATTCACCTTCTAACTATGTAGGGCTAGCTCTTCACTTCAGTTATACTGCAATTTCCAAACAACCAGAGATACATCATCTAAATGTGATTTCTGACTGGGCTATGTCTACAAGCAGCATGGTGTTGAGGCCTAGTTTGGCAACACCGTATTCCTAGAGAACTACAAAAATACTTTTGCTCCCAAACGCACCCTGACTGTCTATTTTTTATTATGTGACCAGACATTTAATCCATTTATGCTGTAACAAGATGAATCTGTGTCGTCTGGTTACTCAAATACTGGGTGTTGCGTTGTAGAGAAACGTCTGGTGATCCATCAAAATTGCTGAAGGTGCAATGAGAGCCTCTATCGACCAGCAAGGAAGCATTTTCACTATTGAACTATAACTATCTGACTAAATCTTTATTTCTGGATAATTATGCAAGATTAGAGCCTCTGATTTTCCTTAGACAAGTTGAGACTCAGGGTGACATCATTAAAATGAAGTAATGCAGGATTACAGAAATAGAATTCAACACTGATGCTTATTTACTTATTATTTTGTGAAGGTGTGTTTGCTAAATCTCAGATATTTAGCATCTGAATATATCTCTTATTTGATGGAGAAAATAAGATTTACTCCCTCCGTTAGTTTTTATAAGACGTTTCAGACAGCTTGCTTTGTACTATTTTGAACAGTGTCTGAATGTCTAAAATGTCTTATATAAGTGAACAGAGGTAGTACTTGTTATGTCCCAAAATACAGGGCATATTATTTTGTGTGCGATCGGACATTTTAAACTTTGACAACTTATATGTGAGGAACTATATGGATTGGGCATATAAGAATAATATTGTTGTATTTGTCTTGCAAAATACTGCTTTTTTGTCACAGGTCCATTTAGGCTTTTGCTTATATACTGAGACGGAGGGAGTATAGGTTACATCTCTTGTTGTATTTTATTTCTCAGGCGTTGGAAAATGAAGGAATGGATATGGAGATTGATTTGTCCAATCTTGGAACTGTGAACACAATGTTTGCTGCACTTTTCAGGTGATTGCAGAATATAGTGAGAATTGTTCTTCAGTGATGATTCAAGATTCCTAATAACCTGCTCTCTTATACTACTTTTAGCAAGCTCGGGGTTCCTATCAAGACGACGGTATCTCCTACTGTTCTTGAAGAAGCTATGAATGGAACAGTGACAGTGAGACCACTCCCAGTTGGGACATCAGCTATGGGAAAGGTTCTGCTGCTGCCATTCTTGTGGTATTATTTATACGGGAGGGTTGTAAAATGTCATTTTTGTGTGTGTAGGTTGAAAAGCAATCTGCTCATTTCTTTGGTGTGACAATAAGTGAAGAGCAAGCTCATTCAGGAATAGTAGTTAGAGCCACTTCAGTTGCACAAAGTAAATTTAAGGTACGAGTTTGATTCTTTCTTCATTTTCACTTGCATTGAAGCTTTGCTTGTTGTTTTCCGTGCGAGTATTGAGATACTATTCACTCTTAATTTTCCAATATTGTCTACAGCTTCTTTTCTTCGAACAAGAAGTCAACGGAGGCTATGGACTAGCTCTACAGGTATGTCCTGCTTTATTCCATTTTCTGGTTGTCATTGGCATGCCATGGATTATATTCCAATTGCTTAATGGTGTAATCTTTATTATTATACCTGCTGTGCATGGTGTATTAACCTTGAGTAAGAGTTTGGAGAGCTCAAATTTCCACCATATTCACCAGTCCAACTTTTAAGATGTAGGTGTGCTAAAAAAGCAAGTGCCACCATCCAAACCAACTTTTATCATGTTACTAATTTGCCAACCAAACCCAGACACCTTGTTTACTCCCTTATCTTGAATATACAATATTCCTCATCTTGTTTAAAACATTAGATTTTCTACGTTTCCTTGGGGAATGCTTCATACCATTTCCTGTTACATCTCTATCTCCCATTTATCAGTCAAGCTTCTTAGCCACTCAATATTTGCTTCCTCATATTACACTCATATCATTAAGGCTGTTGGGAAACTCTGGCTAGGGGTTGTGTCGTTGTGTTTAATAACATATCATTTATTCTCTCCAGGAAGATAGTCAGAAGACTGGCAAGGTGACATCTGCAGGCATGTATTTCCTGCATTTTCAAGTCTACCGTATGGACTCGACAGTGAATGCGGTATGTATGCTGCATCTAGTGGCTTTAGTCTTTATGCTCCTTGTAACTAATTTGCAGAGTCGCTTTCGTACTACAGTTGGCAATGGCTAAAGATCCTGAGGCTGCATTCTTTAAAAGATTGGAAGGTCTCCAACCTTGCGAAGTCTCGACACTTAAACCTGGAACTCATATATTTGCTGTATATGGTACACATTCTTGATTTCTCTGTTTATATCTATGACATTTCTCTGTTCTGAGCTATCCTAATTGATATGCTCAGGTGACAATTTTTTCAAGCCAGCTAGCTATACAATTGAAGCAATGTGCGCAAAGAGTTACGAAGACACAACAGAGAGGCTAAAAGAAATAGAGGCTAAAATTCTGGAGAAAAGAAATGATCTGCGTCAATTCGAAACTGAGTACAGAAAAGTCTGTCAGAATATTTTCGTTCCCTCTTTGTTATGTGATAATAAATATAGCATAACATTAGGTGTTCTTTTGCATTTCAAGGAAACATTGACAGAATGAAATGGCTATGCAGGCTTTGGCACGGTTTCAGGAAGCGACCACCAGATATACACAAGAAAAAGAAGTGGTATTGCCCCCCGCCCCCCCCCTCTGAATTGGTACTCTTTAATGTAGTGTTAAGAAAGAGACATTGTATTGTCGCTCTCTAATTGTACAATCAGAAAGTAGGTGTGGTGCGGCACTTATTTTTTTCGAGAAAACGCAAAGATCTTTGCGTTTCATTGCATTGAAGAGAAGGGATAGTACAATCCTCCTAGGAGGTTGGGGTTACAAAGGTTGTGCCCTCGATCAGTGGATGTCCCAGGATGTGGGCAGGACTACCCTGAGCCCCTTTGCCCCGGCTTGTGCCCAACATTTGGCTTCCGTTTTAATCCTATCCACTAATGCTTCTATCGATGGTCGCGTGTTTTCGAAGACGCATTCATTCCGCTGCTTCCAGATCATCCAAGGGACTAGCATGGCTATGGACTGCAATCCTTTGCGCAGTGTGTGCGGTGTCTCTCCCTTCGTTCGCTGCCACCAGTCTGTAAGTGAGGGCTCATTGTGTGGTGGATGTGCCGGAATGCGCGTCCAGTCCAGGATGGCATGCCAGGCTTGCTGTGCGAAAGGGCAGGTCAGGAGCAGGTGTTGGATGGTCTCCGGCGCTTGGTCGCAGAGGAGGCATCTGGGGTGGTGCTGCAGGCCGCGACGGGCCAGCCGTTCTGCTGTCCAGCACCGGTCCTGGCTGGCTAGCCAATGGAAGAATCGGACTCTGGGTGGTGCCTAGCTCTTCCATGTCAGCTTCCATGAGGGGCATCTTGTGGATCCATGAAAGGTCGCCGCGTAGCAGGACTGCGCCGTGTAAGTGCCGTTGGCCGTCCACCTCTAGAGCATTTGGTTAGGTACATTCGTGAGTGATGCGCTGTACGGCCTGCCAAAGCATCAGGTATTGCCCAATTTCATGTATCCCAAGCACTCCCTGGATGTCGCGTGCCCAAGCATTGGCATTTAGGGCCTCCGCCACTGTTCTCGCTTTGCGCCTCCGTTTGGGTATGCACTGGTACATCGCAGTGGCGATGGATTGCCCCTGGAGCCAGCGGTCGTCCCAGAACAGGGCCGTCAATCCGCCACCGAGGATCATGGTGGTGGAGGCAAATAACAACGCGCGCTCCTCTGGAGTGAACTGCAAGTCAAAGCCCTTGCCATGCGCAGTTGTCGTCCGTGCGAGTGTACCATAGCCATCGCAACCTCACTGCCAGGCCAGCGCGCTCCAGGTCCCGTGTCCCCAAGCCGCCATATTCCAGTGGACGGCAAACATGGCACCAGTTGACATGGCAGTGCCCACCGTTGGCAGTTGCACGTCCAGCCCATAGGAAGCCCAGTTGTATCCTCTCCAGCTGCCTCAGGGTCTTCTTGGGGGGGGGGGAGGGGGGCGAATGCGAGCAGTTGGTGAACCGGGATGGTCTCGAGTACCGCTTTGACCAATGCGAGCCGTCCAGCTTTGTTCATGAGCCATGCTTTCCAAGTTGGGAGCCTGGCTGCCACTGTATCTACGAGGGGCTGTAGTTGGGCGGCAGTGGGACGGCGCAACGTGAGCGGGATGCCGAGGTAAGTGATGGGCAGGTCGGCCGTCCTGCATCCGACATGGGCGATCGTCGCGGCCGCGTCGGGGTCGCCATGGAGGATGGTGGCCGAGCTCTTGGCGTAGTTCACCCGGAGGCCGCTAGCTACACCGAAGAGTGTTAGGATGCCCTTGACGGCCTCCATGTCTCCAGGTGTGGCGTGGCAGAAGAGCATCACATCGTCGGTGTATAAGGAGATGGCCGGAATGGCTCATCGGGGGTGCAGCTGTTGCAGGATGCCGGACTCGTGTGCGCGGCGGATGAGGCGTCCGAGGATGTCCACCGCGAGCACGAAGAGTTGTGGCGACACGCGGTCGCCCTGTCGCAGTCCGCATCGGTGCCAAATCGGCGGCCCCGGCTCGCCGTTCAACATGATCATGGTGCTCGAGGTCGATAGCAGTATCGCAAGCCACTCTCGGAACCGAGGCCCGAACCCATACTGGTCAAGCACCACGAAGAGGAAGGATAGGGAGTCGAAGGCTCGCGTGAGGTCGAGTTTGAGCATGACTCTTGGGGCCCCAAGTTGGTGCAACAACTTCATGGATTGTCTGACCAGGACAAAATTGTCGTGGAGGCTCTGACCTGGGATGAATGCATTCTGGTTGCAACTGACCAGGTCGCCCAACCTCGGCGCGAGGCGTAGCGAGAGCACTTTCGCGAAGATTTTTGCCACGAGGTGTATCAGGCATATTGGACGGTAGTCGCGGAGCTGGCAGGCATCGGCGCGCTTCGGGAGCAGGGTCAGCAGGGCCTGGTTAAGTTTGCTGAAGCCGCGACCGCGCAGCTGAAAGAGTTGCTGGAAGACGTCCAAGAAGTCCTGTTTCACCGTGCTCCAACATGCCCGCAGAAACTCAGCAGTAAATCCGTCGGGCCCAGGCGCCTTGTGTGCCGGGAGGCGTTTGACGGCGTCCCATATCTCCTCAGGGCTGAATGGGGCGTCGAGGCATGTCAGGTCGCAAGGCTCTATGAGCTGCGATAGATTCAGCGAGTGGCCACGGGTGAGGGCCAAGCCCAACAGCTCGTCAAAATGAGAGAAAGCCGCCTGTGCCATCCCCTCCTGATCCACGATCACATGTCCATCCACGGTGAGGCTGTGGATGTGGTTCTTCTGTCGGCGGAAGGAGCACTGTCGATGGAAGAATGTCGTGTTGACGTCTCCATCCTTGAGTGAGGTGATACGTGCCCGCTGCCTCGCAATCGTGCGTTGCAACGACGCAAGCCCAAGGTATGATATTTTGAGCTGCCTCCGCAACTAGTCCTCGGGGGGGGGGGGGGGGGAGGGCGGGAGCACCCGATCCTCCTGGGCCTTGTCAAATCGCGAGATCAGCTCACGGGATATGGCCATCTTGTCGCGAATGTTCCCTTTTGACCTCGCGCTCGAGTTGGTCAGCCTGCGGGCAGTGGCCTGTAGGCGGAGAACCAAACGTCGGAAAGGATCCGGGTCCTGTACTGGTCCCCAGGCCGTGGCCACCGTTTCGTGGAACCCATCCATCCGCAGCCAAAAATCCTCGGAGTGGAAGCGTCGGTGCGCCGCGTGCGTGGGCGAGCAGTCGAGGAGGAGGGGGCAGTGGTCAGACACGACTAAGGCAAGGCAGCGCAGGTGGCAATCGCCGTGCGCGTCTTCCCAGTCCGATGTGCAAAACACACGATCCAGGTGCACGAGGGTGGGCGGGGGCTACTCGTTGGACCAAGTGAATCGTCGTCCATTGAGGTACATCTCCTTCAACGCGAGGTCGTTGACGAGGCGACGGAATCTGCCCATCATGCGGCAGCACAGGTTGCCATTGTTCTTGTCTTCGTCGCGTAGAATTAAGTTGAAGTCGCCGCATAGCATCCAGGGCCCGGGGCAGTCTATGCGTATCTCGCGTAGTTCTTGCATGAAGAAGATCTTGTCAGCGTCTTCTTGGGGGCCATATACCACCGTTAGCCACCACGGCGCGCTGGTGGCCGCGGTCACTTGAGCCGTTATGGCGTTCATGGTGAACACTGGATCCGTGATGGTCACGGCCCTGCTCTTCCACGCAAGAAGTATGCCACCCCGCGTGCCCTGGGCCGATAAGCACGTGTAGTCATCGAATTCTGAGCCAAGGGTGTCGAGGACAACGGACGAGCAGACCAAAGCCATTTTAGTTTCTTGTAGGCCGCGGTGGTATCAAGCAACGATCGGATAGCGAAGCATCGATGATGTCTACTACACAACCTTCTCCTTGTAGACGTTGTTGGGCCTCCAAGTGCAGAGGTTTGTAGGACAGTAGCAAATTTCCTCAAGTGGATGACCTAAGGTTTATCAATCCGTGGGAGGCGTAGGATGAAGATGGTCTCTCTCAAGCAACCGTGCAACAAAATAATATGAGTCTCTTGTGTCCCCAACACACCCAATACAATGGTAAATTGTATAGGTGCACTAGTTCGGCGAAGAGATGATGATACAAGTGCAATATGGATGGTAGATATAGGTTTTTGTAAACTGAAAATATAAAACAACAAGGTAACAAGTGGTAAAAGTGAGCGTAAACGGTATTGCAATGATATGAAACAAGACCTAGGGTTCATACTTTCACTAGTGCAAGTTCTCTCAACAATAATAACATAATTGGGTCATATAACTATTCCTCAACATGCAACAAAGAGTCAACTCCAAAGTCACTAATAGCGGAAAACAAACGAAAAGATTATGATAGGGTACGAAACCACCTCAAAGTTATACTTTCCAATCAATCCGTTGGGCTATTCCTATAAGTGTCACAAACAGTCCTAGAGTTCGTACTAGAAATAACACCTTAAGACACAAATCAACCAAAACCCTAATGTCACCTAGATATTCCAATGTTACCTCAAGTATCCATGGGTATGATTATACAATATGCATCACACAATCTCAGATTCATCTATTCAATCCAACACAAAGTACTTCAAAGAGTGCCCAAAAGTTTCTACCGAAGAATCAAGACGAAAACGTGTGCCAACCCCTATGCATAGGTTCATGGGCGGAACCCGCAAGTTGATCACCAAAACATACATCAAGTGAATCACGTGATATCCCATTGTCACCACAGATACGCGCGGCAAGACATACATCAAGTGTTCTCAAATCATTAAAGACTCAATCTGATAAGATTACTTCAAATGGAAAACTCAATCCATTACAAGAGAGTAGAGGGGGAGAAGAAACATAAGATCTAACTATAATAGCAAAGCTCGCGATACATCAAGATCGTGCCAAATCAAGAACACGAGAGAGATATCAAACACATAGCTACTGGTACATACCCTCAGCCCCGAGGGTGAACTACTCCTTCCTCGTCATGAAGAGCGCCGGGATGATGAAGATGGCCACCGGTGAGGGTTCCCCCCTTCCGGCAGGGTGCCGGAACAGGGTCCCGATTGACTTTTGGTGGCTATAGAGGCTTGCGGCGGTGGAACTCCTAATCTAATCTCTGTTCTGGAAGTTTTAGGATACGTAGGTATATATGGGTGCAGGAAGTACGTCGGTGGAGCTACGGGGGCCCCACGAGGCAGGGGGGCACGCCCCCCACCCTTGTGGGCACCTCCCTTCTCTCCTGTCGTGGGGTCCAAGTCCATCCGGTAGCTTTTCTTCCAAAAATAACTTCTCCAGTTGATTTCATTCCGTTTTGATTTCGTTTGATATTTCTTTTTTTCGAAACACTGAAATAGGCAAAAAACAACAAATTTGGGCTGGGCCTCCGGTTAATAGATTAGTCTCAAAAATAATATAGAAGTGGATAATAAAGCTCAATATTGCCCAAAACAGTAGATAATATAGCATGGAGCGATAAAAATTATAGATACGTTGGAGACATATCAAGCATCCCCAAGCTTAATTCCTGCTCGTCCTTGAGTAGGTAAATGATAAAATAGATAATTTTTGATGTGGAATGCTAGTTGGCATAATTTTAATGTAATTCTTCTTAATTGTGGTATGAATATTCAGATTCGAAAGATTCAAGACAAAAGTTTAATATTGACATGAGAACAATAATATTTCAAGCATACTAACAAAGCAATCATGTCTTCTCAAAATAACATGGCCAAAGAAAGTTATCCCTACAAAATCATATAGTCTGTCTATGCACTATCTTCACTACACAAAGTATTTAAATCATGCACAACCCCGATGACAAGCCAAACAATTGTTTCATACTTTTGATGTTCTCAAACTTTTTTAGTCTCTACGCAATACATTATAGGTGAAATAGAATGGTGGTTGTGGAGAAGACAAAAAGAAAAAAAATAGTCTCACATCAACTAGGCGTATCAACGGGCTATGGAGATGCCCATCAATAGATATCAATGTGAGTGAGTAGGGATTGCCATGCAACGGATGCACTAGAGCTATAAGTGTATGAAAGCTCAACAAGAGAAACTAAGTGGGTGTGCATCCAACTCGTTTGCTCACGAAGACTTAGGGCATTTTGAGGAAGCCCATCATTGGAATATACAAGCCAAGTTCTATAATGTAAAATTCCCACTAGTATATGAAAGTGACAACATAGGAGAGCTACTTTGAAGCACAAGTGTGGTAAAAAGATAGTAGCATTGCCCCTTTTCTTTTTTTTGTTTTTTTTATTTGGACCTTTTTTATGGCCTCTTTTTTTTTCTTTTTTTTGTCCGGAGTCTCATCCCGACTTGTGGGGGAATCATAGTCTCCATCATCCTTTCCTTACTGGGACAATACTCTAATAGTGATGATCATCACACTTTTATTTTCTTACAACTCAATACTTAGAACAAAATATGACTCTATGTGAATGCCTTCGGCGATGTACCGGGATATGCAATGAATCAAGAGTGACATGTATGAAATAATTATGAACGATGGCTTTGCCACAAATACGATGTGAACTACATGATCATGCTAGCAATATGACAATGGTGGAGCGAGTCATAATAAACGGAACGGTGGAAAGTTGCATGGCAATATATCTCGGAATGGCTATGGAAATGCCATGATAGGTAGGTATGGTGGCTGTTTTGAGGAAGGTATATGGTGGTTGTATGATACCGGCGAAAGGTGCGCGGTATTAGAGAGGCTAGTAATGGTGGAAGGAAGAAGGGGTGCGTATAATCCATGGACTCAACATTAGTCATAAAGAACTCATATACTTATTGCAAAAATCTACAAGTTATCATAGCAAAGTATTACGCGCATGCTCCTAGGGGGATAGATTTGTAGGAAAAGACCATCGCTCGTCCCCGACCGCCATGCATAAGGAAGACAATCAATAAATAAATCATACTCCGACTTCATCACATAACGGTTCACTATACGTTCATGCTACTGGAATCACAAACTTTAACACAAGTATTTCTCAAATTCACAACTACTCAACTAGCATGACTTTAATATCACCATCTTCATATCTCAAAACAATTATCAAGCATAAAGCTTCTTTTAGTATTCAACGCACTCAAAAGAAAGCTTTACAAATCTTGTATGCTTAGCATATTAGGATTGTTTAAGCAAATTACCATGCTATTTAAGACTCTCAAAATAATATAAGTGAAGCATGAGAGATCAATAGTTTTTATAAAACAAATCCATCACCGTGCTCTAAAAGATATAAGTGAAGTACTAGAGCAAACAACAAACTACTCCGAAAGATATAAGTGAAGATCAATGAGTAGTCAAATAATTATGCAATCATGTGAAGACTCTCATTTTAAGAATTTCAGATCTTAGTACTTTATTCAAACAGCAAGCAAAGCTAAAGAAAATAAAATGACGCTCCAAGCAAAACACATATCATGTGGTGAATAAAAATATAGCTCCAAGTAAAGTTACCGATGAACGAAGACGAAAGAGTGGATGCCATCCGGGGCATTCCAAGCTTAGACGCTTGGTTGTCCTTGAATATTACCTTGGGGTGCCTTGGCATCCCCAAGCTTAGGCTCTTGCCACTCCTTATTCCATAGTCCATCAAATCTTTACCCAAAACTTGAAAACTTCTCCTTGTAGACGTTGTTGGGCCTCCAAGTGCAGAGGTTTGTAGGACAGTAGCAAATTTCCTCAAGTGGATGACCTAAGGTTTATCAATCCGTGGGAGACGTAGGATGAAGATGGTCTCTCTCAAGCAACCCTGTAACCAAATAACAAAGAGTCTTTTGTGTCTCCAACACACCCAATACAATGGTAAATTGTATAGGTGCACTAGTTCGGCGAAGAGATGATGATACAAGTGCAATATGGATGGTAGATATAGGTTTTTGTAAACTGAAAATATAAAACAACAAGGTAACAAGTGGTAAAAGTGAGCGTAAACGGTATTGCAATGATATGAAACAAGACCTAGGGTTCATACTTTCACTAGTGCAAGTTCTCTCAACAATAATAACATAATTGGATCATATAACTATTCCTCAACATGCAACAAAGAGTCACTCCAAAGTCACTAATAGCGGAAAACAAACGAAGAGATTATGGTAGTGTACGAAACCACCTCAAAGTTATACTTTCCAATCAATTCGTTGAGCTATTCCTATAAATGCCACAAACAACCCTAGAGTTCGTACTAAAATAACACCTTAAGACACAAATCAACCAAAACCCTAATGTCACCTAGATACTCCAATGTCACCTCAAGTATCCATGGGTATGATTATACGATATGCATCACACAATCTCAGATTCATCTATTCAATCCAACACAAAGTACTTCAAAGAGTGCCCAAAAGTTTCTACCGAAGAATCAAGACGAAAACGTGTGCCAACCCCTATGCATATTCATGGGCGGAACCCGCAAGTTGATCACCAAAATATACATCAAGTGAATCACGTGATATCCCATTGTCACCACAGATACGCACGGCAAGACATACATCAAGTGTTCTCAAATCATTAAAGACTCAATCCGATAAGATTACTTCAAGGGGAAAACTCAATCCATTACAAAAGAGTAGAGGGGGAGAAGAAACATAAGATCCAACTATAATAGCAAAGCTCGCGATACATCAAGATCGTGCCAAATCAAGAACACGAGAGAGAGAGAGATCAAACACATAACTACTGGTACATACCCTCAGCCCTGAGGGTGAACTACTCTCTCCTCGTCATGGAGAGCGTCGGGATGATGAAGATGGCCACCGGTGAGGTCCCCCCCCTCCGGCAGGGTGCCGGAACAGGGTTCCGATTGACTTTTGGTGGCTACAGAGGCTTGCGGCGGCGGAACTCCCGATCTAATCTCTGTTCTGGAAGTTTTAGGGTACGTAGGTATATATGGGTGCAGGAAGTATGTCGGTGGAGCTTCGGGGGCCCCACGAGGCAGGGGGGCGCGCCCCCCACCCTCGTGGGCACCTCCTTTCTCTCCTGACATGGGGTCCAAGTCCATCCGGTAGCTTTCCTTCCAAAAATAACTTCTCCAGTTGATTTCGTTCCGTTTCGACTTCGTTTGATATTCCTTTTCTTCGAAACACTGAAATAGGCAAAAAACAGCAAATCTGGGCTGGGCCTCTGGTTAATAGGTTAGTCCCAAAAATAATATAAAAGTGGATAATAAAGCCCAATATTGCCCAAAACAGTAGATAATATAGCATGGAGCAATAAAAAATTATAGATACGTTGGAGACGTATCAGTCGAGCTCGCGCGTTAAGGCCGCGGACATTCCAGATTGCGATCCTGAGGTTGTGATCCATGGGTATACATGGTCGACGGTGCATGCGGCTTGAGCGGCCTAGGGCGAGCCGGCTGCTGCCACGCGTGTCGTTGGAGCTGTCGTAGCGGCCATGTCTGCTGGGATGTCGTGGTCGACCAAGGCCTCAATGGCCGAGAGCACCGAGCACGGGATTGGAGCCGCGAACAGGTCGTCATAAGCCTTCATCTCAGCGGCAGTGGTCTGCTGGTTAGTTCCGACTATCCCGAGGGTGCGCAGGATCTGCACCTGGGCCCTCCTCTCCGCGGTGGGTGGGGCCGCCGGCGGGGATGCAGTCGCAGCTGAGCGGCCACGTCTTGGGGCGAAGTTGAGTAGACGGCGCGGTCTCCTCCCGGGCGTTGGCAAGGTAGCATGGATGTGCTTGGTGGCGGCTGCGGGGAATTCGCCCAGCGTCCAGGTCTTCGGCACGGCGGCGCGGCTACGTGCTCTGCGTAGTGTGATCGGGGGCGAGGCGAATCGCCCTGGCGTAGCACGACCGGAGCCATGCTGGGCTCTTTCCGGCGTGGACTGGCTCGTAGCGAGGGTCGTAGTAGGCCTTGGTGTCTCGGGCTGGGCTTGTGTCCTGCGTAAGAGCTTCACATGCATGTTGGGTGCAGGCCCTTGCAGAAGCGGGCTGGTGGGTGTGTTCGCGCCGCGAGAGGGGCTTTCCCCGCCCTCCACGGCGCTCGCGTGGGGCCCGGAGGACTGGTCAGCGGCCTCATCCACCACAGGTGCTGGCGTGGCGGGGGCGCGGCTTTGCCCCGACAAGGCAGCAGGCTGGCCAGGCTGCGAGTCGAGTACTTCGCTCACCGCATCCGTATCCCGACAATGCATGGGATCAGGTGAGCCAGAAGTGACCCCTTCGCGATCGACCTCGGGCGCAACGCACGTACACGAGCCAGAAGTGGGCCCTTCGCAGTCGTCCTTGGGCGCAACACGCACCATCTGATTTGAATCCCGAGCCGGTTCCTGGGTGTTCGCCGCGATTGAGGGGCCAGCGCTCGACGCTTGGCGCGGGTCAGTGGCCCCGGCCAGATTCGTTGCAGCCAAAGTGGCGTTGCCAACTGGCGTTGTCGTCACGGTCCTGGTGGCAACCCCGTCATGCACAGCTTTGGCCGTAGGGTCCGCCTGCAAAGCCTGTCTCTGTCTCCCCCCACCTTTTCCTTTTCTGGCATGGCGACGAGGAGGGTGGGCTCCTTGCTGACAAGGCCATGGCGCCATGCAACGCCCATCACGTCGTACGGGCGATGTGGTTTTCTCACCGGTCGGAGTAGGCCACGCGGACGCCACGGCCACCCCATCGGAGCGGATCGCGTGGTCGTTGGCCCGCCAGAGCGAGTCGTCCATGGCCATGCCGTCCGCCCGGCCAAGAGGCGGCGCATCCGTGCGCCGACGCTTGCGGCCCCGGCGGTGTGCCCGCCCCGGGCCAGGTCCGGGCGCGCGGTTGTTGTGGTTGTCATCGCGCGCATCGTCTCCGCCCCGCTCTCTGCCGCCGTTCTGGGCGCGGGTGTGTGGGGCTCCACGCGCCACGACGCGCGTCATGGCGATGTCGATCGGGAACGTGAGGGTCTGGATGGTGGCGCGTCGGAGCTCAGGCGTGCCGGGATCTGCTCGACGATTTCCAGGATGGCGGCGCAGCGAATGGTGTTGGGGTGGTGCGTGCGCGCCGCCAGCCGGAACTTGGCCATGTCTTCTCTGGAACGCGTGTTGGGTGGAGGCGCTCAATCCAGCAGCTGGTTCCCAGGATGTGCTCGGCCGTGGAGAGATGCCAGGCTTGAGCAGGGACGCCGCGAAGCTCCAGCTCGACGCAGAACTCGAACTCGCCGGAGCCGGCGTGGGCGAGCTTGCTCCAGGGCCGGATGGAGAGTGAGAACCGCGACGAGTTGATGAAGTGGTCCCCATCTAGGCGGCGCTTTGTGAAGTGGGAGCTGAATAGGATCAGAAAATCCTCAGGGTGATGTGCGTGCACCGTGAAGTCGCCGTCGCAGAGCTCGAAGGTGTTCAGCAGCACATCGGCGACCTCGGCGGCGGATACGCGAGGCCTATTGCCGGTGACGGAGGCGACCATCGCGCGGCTCAGGACTGCCTCCGCTTCTTCCATCTCTATCGAGTGCGCCATGATCACCCGCACGGGCTCGGGCTCGCACGGTGCGGGCACGGCCACCGCGGGGGCGGGGGCCGGGGGAGGCGGCGGCGGGAGCGCGGCTATTTTGACTAAGGCCCAACTTGCGGTTGATGAACAATGTTGTGCTGAACTTTATAGTATAATCTACTGTGAGAAAGTAGGTGCGGGAATAGGCAAAATTTGTTAGTCAGACAGTTTTTTTTTCTTTTCAAAAAAGACGGTTGGTCAAACAGTTGAATAGGAAAAATCTAGTCAGGCGAACAGCATCATAATCCACTGCCATGCCAAACAGAGCCAGGCAGATGAAATCATGTGACACTCTTCTAGAATCTAGATGGAGGTATTAAGCTCACTTTCAGAAGAATGTCGCCATTTTACTTGGTCCTGTTGTACCATGTTTGCTTTGACCTAGGAAGCAAGTTAAATTAGGATTGGAACAGGCGGCATCTGTAAGGTTCTCCCGAAAGCAATTCACATTGTTCTACTACAAAAAAGTAATATCTTTGCTAGGGGAAAAAGTTTGTATAACTATGTTGCCTTAGTGTTTTTAGCATTAATATGAGATGGCTTATTGTTTTGCACATATTTCTTGTTATGCTCTATAGCAATTTAAATGCTCACACTGAGGAAATATGCAACTTGTGTTCCCTGAGGCTATATATATGTAATATCCATGAGGCCATAGGGCGATAAATATATCCATGAGCCCATAGGCCGATATATACGCATGTACATGTGTGGTAGTATGCAAAAAGAATCTTATGGAACGGGCATAATACACGGCCAATACGCGAAAGTATATATAACTCAATACCCCCACAACTCATGGTTAATCAACATCATTGAGTTTGGACACTAACATGCTTTGTGAAGAAATCCGTTGACTATGACTTCAAAGGCACATACTTCAGAGCAATCACCCAATAAGCATCGACACTAACTTGGTGTGCTCATGGTTCATAGCACCTGTATTGTATGACAAAAGAGGAGCAGGAGCTAATGTAGTGATAGAAATACCAAAATCCTTAAGCAACCACTCTAGCCAAGTCACGACTGCTGACGAAAGAGCCATACCTCACAACTTAGCCTCTGCCTTTGAATAGGGAACTGTAGTTTGTTTCTTGCTCTTTCAGGCATTGAAAGATCTACCAGGAAAAACAAAGTAAGCATAACATGACCGATGATCTGAAAGATCTCTAGCCCAAGCAGCATCCGAGTAGGCCTGAAGTTGTAATGAATCAGAGCGTGGAAAGAAAAGACGGTGAGAGATAGTCCCATGAAGATCTCATTGAACCTGAAGGCGGCTGTAGTGTACCTGTAGTAAACCTGAGTGGGAGCAGAGACAAACTGACTCACATAGTGGAGACTAGACTACCAACAAAGATGTTGATAGCGCGGCGGATTAGACAAAAGGTGCACCATCAGAAGCTCTGAGATGGACCTTAAGCTCCATTGAATTCTACACTCATCATAGGAGCAGCACGGGCAACATCCTGAATGTACTTCTCTTAGTATATTAAGAAGCCATATGAGGTAGAAACCTCAATCCTGAGGAAGTAGCGAAGATGATAAAGACCAGACATAAGAAACTACACTAGCCTTCACAAAGGTCACCGCCATTCATTATCATGTTATCAACATATAGAAAAAGCGTCTGACAATGGGACGAAAGGCGAATAGAGAGAGGTAGGGTCATGACCACTCAGTGAAAAACCAGCAACAATGACCACTGAGGTCAACCGCTCAAACTAGGCATGATGGGCTTGCTTAAGACTATAGAGAGTGACGAAGACGGCATGCCATGCCATCAAGAACAAAATATTGAAGTGGCGGTTGCATACAGACCTCCTCACGCAACTCACCATTAAGGCATTCTTGACATCAAGTTGAGAGACATACTGGTTCGCGAACAAAAACCACAGCAAGAA
This sequence comes from Aegilops umbellulata, assembly GCA_032464435.1. Taxonomy (NCBI): domain Eukaryota; kingdom Viridiplantae; phylum Streptophyta; class Magnoliopsida; order Poales; family Poaceae; genus Aegilops; species Aegilops umbellulata. Next base: position 199,624,036 of record CP136056.1, on the reverse strand, counting down.
AGGTGCGAACAATTGTCATGTGGGCCATAATAGCAAATGTCACGACCATGCTCCTGCAGCATCACATGCTGCCATTTTGGATGAATAATAGCATCAGGAAAATCGTCTCAGGAAGACTAGTGAAAGGATATCGAGGTCAATTGAATAGACGCTCAGGGGTGATGGTGGTGGTGGATATAGTCCTATAAATATGTGTACTTCAAGTTTGAGGCTTTCCTAGTTGGCCCTTAGGAAATCCTGCACATGCAGGCAATCAAAGAGTGCAAAAGCGACAGTAAATCTTGCAAGACAATTATGAAGTTGAGTTAGAAGGATGCAAACACGGGTTGACTCGATATTGTATCCGAGGTTTGGATATTGGTGTTATCCTACTCGTGAGTGGGAGGTTCGGACCACAAAGGTTCTAAAACCACACAGGTCTCAACACCATCGCCCACAAAATGCATGCCCACCTATTCTACCATGGCTTTCATGAAGAAGCCTCATTCATGGTTGGTCTTCCATGGAGGTTATATCCGTACATTGTACAAACTATTGATTCCTTCACACAAAGCTTGGAGGTTCTCAAGTGAATTCTAATCGTCTAGGAGGTGCACACCCTCCCGAGAGTAACAAGCAAAACTGTCACGCGGGCGAACACTTGAAAAGATCTTCAATCAAAAGCACTCAAGAACCCATAGGATCTCTCTCTCTCTCTCTCTCTCTCTCTCTCTTTCTCTCTAATGTAGGACCAAGCCCTAGTTTTTCCGATCTTCATGAATTGAAGGTGGATTTAGGGTGGATTCACGAAGAACACGGGGGAAATCCACAAGAAAATACAAGAGATAACACAAATTGGACAAGATCCACCAAGTATCCCTCAAATCACAAGCCAAGTGATGAATCTCAAGCATTCAACACCAACAAAGGAAAGTAAGTCACAAAGGTAGTTCTTTCCCAAGTCCTAGGACAAGGAGGGCGTGAATTCCATGAAGGAATCTACCCCACCAGTGGGGTCCTTGTACTCCTATGGAGTCATCCCCTCAAGAGGAGGTCTTCATCTCCATGAGAGGAGCCATCTCCATGAAGGAGTAATCCCACAAGGGGAGCTACATGAGCAAAGCTATATGGTTGGAGTTCTAATCTTAGCTAACCCTAAAATGGATGAGAGGGAGGGATATATATAGGTCCAAGGCATGAAGGGGTAAGTGAAAGGGTAAAGATACATGGGCTTTTCTCAAATTCTGCACACAGCCGCACTACCTGTCCGGTCATCTGGCCGGACTGTGCGATAGTGCAGTTTTTGCACCACTTCTTTGGTTGCTCTCTCTTCTTCCATCGCCGCTTCCACGCTCCCTCTTGGATGTTGTTGTTGTCCTCTTGTGCTCTCACTCAATAAGCGTGAAGCTCTCTCAAACCTATACATGTACGGGGTGGGGGGAGGGTCAACTAGTATACCATCCAAGAGAGAACCAAGTAGACACGCATAGAGGATATAACTCACCTTAGTATATGTGATGCGTGTCACTTGGTGATGGAGCCAAGTCCGTGGTGATGACACTAGGGCGTCCGGCACCACTCTCTCTCACACAAAGATAAGCTTGAAGTGGAGAGAGATGAACACAAGAGAAGGGCTTCAAGAAAGGGAGGGGCTTGGTCTTTAAAGATTCAATGAAGTAGCTTGGAATCACCCAACAATTTCCTTTCAACTCTGCCTTGGACGCACAAAAGGCTTGGATATGATTTGGCTTGGAATGGCTTGTAATTTTCTCTCACAACCAAGGGGGTGTGGGGGATTATTTACAGTGCAGGCACAAATCTGTCCAGCCTAGAAGTACCGGAGGAAAAATTTCAGAACTACTGGACTTGTTCAAAATTCGAATGGCCAGAAGGGATAAACATGTTCCTGGAAGTGCACGATACCTCGGAGGTACCGACTGTCAACTAAGCTTCTCAAAAGTCCAGTTGTTCAGAAGAGTAGAGAGAGATGAACACAAGAGAAGGGCTTCAAGAAAGGGAGGGGCTTGGTCTTTTAAAGATTCAATGAAGTAGCTTGGAATCACCCAACGATTTTCTTTCAACTCTGCCTTGGACGCACAAAAGGCTTGGATATGATTTGGCTTGGAATGGCTTGTAACTTTCTCTCACAACCAAGGGGGTGTGGGGGATTATTTACAGTGCAGGCACAAATCTGTCCGGTCTAGAAGTACCGGAGGAAAAATTTCAGAACTACTGGACTTGTTCAAAATTCGAATGGCCAGAAGGGAAAAACATGTTCTTGGAAGTGCACGATACCTCGGAGGTACCGACTGTCAACTAAGCTTCTCAAAAGTACCCGGTGATACTAGAGGATGTCATGGATCATGCACGCGTGTACAAGGAGCATGACACAATAGAAGACAACAAAAAAGGTCTCGTGCCGAAGGGAAACATTGAGGGAGACATCATGTCATCTACTCTAGAACTTGTGGCTCCTCCCAAGCCTAGGTGTTGCCCAGCAAGCGGCACCTTCTGCGGCTCACTTGCCGAGATGGATGAACAGTGTGCCAAGGGTCTTTGCGACAAGTGTGACGACAAGTACACCGCTGACCATCGCTGTAAGCATCTTTATGACTGCTGGGTGGATGCTTCGGAAGAGAAGGCGACTGATCTACTGGACACAAGTATCGGTTCCTAAAGCTTCTTGAGTGGGAAGTTCTTTCAAGCTCGAGGTTGAGCTGCTTGTTGAAGGGGGGGAATGATGTCATGCCAGCCATGGTCTACTTTAGCTGGATAGGTCTTTAGTGCTTTCCAATTCGAGTTAGTTTGGTCAGTTCGGATTCTGCTTAGATCTAGATAAGCCTTCCTTTCTTAGAACTTGTTAGCTTTCTTTATTTGCAAGCATTGGCCATTGTTTAGAAACAGGAGTCCTAATTGATTCAGTTTCTATCTTTAGTTGCTTGGCTGCTATATATGCTATATAAGCCCAGGGAGTACTCGTGTAATGGGTATTGAAGAGTAGATATAGAAAAGGGGATGTTTACCTCCAGAACAGATCTGTCCCCCAAGGCGTCAGGACGCCCAAGCCTAAAATCCCTTGCCCTTGCCCTCCTATCACCAACGACTATCCTCTTCATAACCTAGGCCGTGACAACTGCACCAAAAAGGTCTCTTTTTTTGCGCAGATAGAACTGGCTCAGTACAGCAGAAAACAAAGCCTTGAAGATACTGGGGTCGGCATAGCTGTTCTCAAAGGGAAATGTAGCAGAAAACACTTAAATCCCAACTCAGCGGTGCCAGATGGATAAATCCCAATTCAGAGGTGCCACATGGATTTAGCTTGGAAGTACTGGGCCTATACTGAGACTTTGATGCTGCAGCAAACCGTAAAGGCTCGGAAGTGACGGGAAAGGTTATGATGCTCAAAGGTATTGAAGCTAACTAATAGAGATGGTCTCAAATAAAACATAGGTTGTCAGTATTGGAGAAAGATTGTTGGCACCTCCGACGCTACTAGGAAACAAGGTGAACGGCAGAACCACGCAGAGCTTCCGTGCAACAATCCATAGTAGATCAGTGTCAAAAGTTGAGACTGACCCGACAACCAGAGCCAATAACCTGACACCAGAAAGGAGCTGCTTGGAAAGTTGAGGAACATGAGACATGGAATGAACATGAAAAGGCGAAGTGCTAAGAGTGCCTCCACTATCTATTGGAAGGGGAATACCATCACTAGTAATAAGGACATTAATAGGAGAAACGAGAGGTCGGATGAAGGACAAAGTGGATTATCACAAGTCATATGATAAGATGGTCTCGTGTCAAGAATGCACGGGGATGTTGGGATGTACCTGACTTTGTAGAAGGTGGTCTCTTGGTGCCAGAAGATTCAGTAACAGAACCTATCGATGGAGAACGAGAAGCAACAAGCAGGCACCTAAGTCGCTCAATCTCTAGCTAAGTGAGGGGCTCAATTGAAGAGGCCGAGGTAGAAGCACCTAGCGATAGAGAACCGAAGTAGCAAGCAGGTGTCTAAGTCGTGCAATCTCATGCTGATTGAAGGACACAACTGAAGTGGTCAACGTAGCATCATCGGGAGAAGAGCTGCCACCACCACCCGTGGAAGTTGCTAAAGGAGGCTCTGTAGCACAGTAATCAATGCCTACCGAAGCCGCCGGAGGATGCGATCTAGAGTTGCTACCACCATGTGTAGATTTTGGCGGAGGCTATGTTGCAGGCGGGCAAGCACGAAGCACCAAGGGGAGGCAAATGTGAGACAGGGCACAACCGTAGTTGCACGAGCACCACACGAGCAGCAGCCACGAACACTGCCCGCCCCAAGAGAAGATCGATCAACACTTTGCCCAACATCAGGCAAGCCAATAAAAGCACCCAGTAAGAACACAGCTAGTCCCCAGCGGATCCTCCGACGACCAACAGCCACACACGCTAGCAAGCAAACGACTTTTGACCAAGCTGCATGCTCACCACTGCAAGGGGACGACCGGCATGACAACAACAGCCCATACTGGCATGGAGAGTAACCTGATCTAGACCTGGAGAGGTCAGATCTGAGCCGGCCTGGACCACAGCCAGTGCGTCCCACCTGTGACAAAATCAGATGACCACAGACCACGCAGCCGCAAGGCTAAAGAGGCACCCAGCAAACACGGCTACACGATGGGTTTATGGCGCAGGGGAACCCAGGGAGCATGCAGGAGCCGGCAGGGCCGGGCAAGAAGCGGCGGATGCGAATTGGGGAGAAGCGCTGGAGAGACCCACCGCCACCATTGGCTGGCCGGCGGCTTCGTCGAGGGGAAAGGAACAACAGAAATGAGGTTTTGCTGGCCGAGGATTTCGCCTCTAGTATTGTCCGAGAGCGACATGGGAGGCATACGATTGGAATCAAAACAAATAGTAACATATGTGTTGTTATAATTACAAGAGTTGATCTTGAATACTGCAAATAATTTATTGTGACATTCAGTACGAAAATTTGATATACATGTTGCTAAAGATCTGTGGTCTCTGCAGGTTGATGATATGTTGAGAGAAAGGGATGACATCCATTCTTCATTCACGACCGAACGAACTATCACGAGCTCTCTCGGAGCTGGTAGCAGCAGCAGTAGATATCCAGTTGAGCAAAACAAAACTGAGAGTCCCGAGAACGGTAACATAGATAGCAGGGACAAATCGAGTAAAAAGAAGTGGTTTAATCTAAATCTTAATAGATCTGACAAGAGAGCCTGAGCAATTTATTTTCATCAATGTCAGCATCGGCACATCCACTGTTGTACATTACAGAAGCTCAATTGTATTTGTGCCTTCTGAGCTGTACGCTTGGCGATTCTTGTTTTTTTTTCTTCTAGCATAGCAGTTTTGAGTAAAATCGTGTACTATTCTATTCATCAACTATTCTTCTTCCTCCACTTGAGGTACGTTTGCCTGGTGTCAGTGTTTCCTTTTTCTATCCCCATTGTTAATCATCCTGGGACAGCATATTATGTTAAACCATGTTGCAACGTTGCACAGTGTCTGTAGCTGCCGTAGTCTTTAGGATCTTTGACGCCACGGCTTGGGTGCCTATTCTCTAGGGCGCCCGGTGAGCAACCTCTCTCAGTATATAATGTTACATATGTAACACTACGATTAAGGGAAGAATTATTCTCCCCAACTTGGTAACAGATGCCTCATGGCCGAACTCGCTAGCTGTCCGTGCTCCCCTGCCTATGGTTCCGCCATCGGTTCGGTCAGCTCTCCTAACGAACTTCTCTGCCATTGCTTCTGTTGTTGAAGCGGCCACGATACCTGCTGTCCATGTTGGTACTACTTCCTCTCTTTCCTTGACACTCCTGCCCTCGCTGGTTCTTGCCCTGGCACACTGCCCCACCACCAAATTACATCTCACAAACTACGTCCAATTAGGGCATTTCCTACATGGATTCTCAAAATATTCGGACGTGTCCGGACATGCAAGCCATCCAATGAGGTGCCCCATCGGTATGCTGGACGCGTCTGATGTGTTCGAAATCACTCAAATCCGGCGCAGTGGGTGGTTTTGTGGGAGTTTGGACGTCTCCCATGTACGCGCCTGAGTGCGACGTCCCACCCAAAACTATCTCTGCCCGAAACCCCTCTCCGCACGAAGGGGTTGTCGCACATCATGCTGGTCAGGCTGTTGGAGAGCAGACGCGACACCGCGACAATAATGCCGGCTAGAGCGAGCTGCGCTGCTTCAATGTCGACGCAACGACTAAGAAGCCAACTCTGCGTCGCTGCTTCAATATCGACACAACGACTAAGAAGCCTACTCCATTCGGTGTGCCGCACAGAAGCAGTCTGCCGACTTGTTGCCCGGCCACGACTATTTAAGCACGACTCAGGCGCCGTCCACACCACACCTCACACCCTCTCCTCTTCCCTCACCGTCGATCTACTCCTCCCCGTCTCCGCTCACCATCGTTGACAATGCCGAAGTCCTGGTTCTCTGCGCTGGCAGGTGGTGGCTCTCGATCTCCTTCCAAATCCGAATCATGGTGCCGTCATCGTTGCTCTTCGGGACCATCGTCCTCCACAGTGCCTGGCTCCTTCGGGAAGGAGGAGATCAACCTCTCCTTCGACGACGAGCAAGAGGAGCCGCAAGAGCAGCCACGCCTCCTCATGGAGGCTGTTGCGACAGATGAGAAGTACAAGGCACACCCAGAGATCCTCCTCGAGCGGTCGTTCAAGGACCACGGTCTGGTGTCGCCTTCGCCGCCGCTCCATTGTGTCAATGGCGGTGTTGGGAAACATAGTCAAAAACAAAGAAAATTCTCTCTGTGACCAAGATCCTGGATCAATATGAAGATGCATACGAGGTTAGATAGGATCATTACAATTACGAGTTGCAGCGGAAGAAAAGTTGGCATAGATCGTTCTGGAAGTCCCATGAACCGTCCACGACGATCCCTCTAACCGTAGTCCGAAAGTACGACCCTTGTATGGATTGCACGCGTTCAGACTTTACAATTTGGCAATGCTTCACCGTCTAGAACTTCACGTCACCGAAGAACTGGAAGAGGGAGAAAAATAACCGCACATGGCTTATCTATTATGAGGACAAGAGAAAATTTGATCAAGATTTAAAATCTAGACCAAGTAAAGAGAAGGGGGGCGCCCGGGACTTGGGACTTGTGTGTCTCAATAGGGGCTCCCCCTTGGATATATATATATATATATATATATATATATATATATATATTTATATATAGTGTTACTATTCATCACCCAGGGTGCAGAATAAGTTATTCTTCACCCGAGGTAATCTTACGATCATTTCATAATTAAATTACGTTTGGAATTCAAATAGTTACATTACTATTGATTCACTACATAAAATTTGGCATAAGAAAATAAAAATATAGGTCATAAGACAAGAAAATTTGCAGTTTATGTATATTTTACACTATGTTTTTACGTTTGTAATTTTACATAACATAAAATATTTTTTACGACGATTATATATTTCCTTAAGGTCTAATTTTACGTCGGAAATAAGACAAAACTTACGGAACGTAAAATTATGGTGCATTGATGGTAAAATAGAGGGGGGTGAAGAATAACTATTCCTCACCCAGGGTGACGAATAGTCAATCCCTATATATATATATATATATATATATATATATATATATATATATATATATATATATATATAGGTGGAGGGGGGTGACTTGGGGAGGGGGCTCCCCTCCCTTGGCACGCTAGCCAGGGAGGAGTCCTTCTCGGACTCCTCTCCCCCTTAGCTTGTCCAACAAGCCCGAGGGGCGCCTCCACTATATTGGCCTTAGGGCCATTAGGCCTATTTGATATATTTTTTAGCCCATCGACTCTAAACCTAGGGACCTCCCGATAAATATCGAAGCCATCTATTATTTATATTAGATCCCCGAAAACATTTTTCACTTATATATCATTTCCCATATTACCAGGTATTCCCTGAAACACTTCTGGTAACCCCGAAACGCTTCCTGTTTCTCTTGAAACTATTTCTTTTATTACCGAAACTTTTTCGATAATATGTTGTCACATTCCTCACTCCAATAGAACTCAACAAATCTTAATTACCTTAAGCGTGTGACCCTGTAGGTTCGGTGAAATATAGACATGAACAAAACTTTCTTTCGTTCAATGATCAACAACGGAACCATGGACATCCATGTTTACCCATGTAGTCATACAATGATATTCGCGTGAACCTTTGGTTATTATATGCTATTCCTTTTGTTTCGTGATATTTTACAAAATCCGAGGTGAGATATATTGTTATCCCTATGAGTCCTACACATGCTCACTATACTGGTCTCCTTGTTACCGTTTTTGTTCTTCTCTCCCGTTGTAATGTTGTAACATCCCTGTGAGCTAGTCACCTGCGTCTTGCGAGACGATGGTGGATGCTGCACCGAGAGGGCCCTATGAATATCTCAATTGTCGGAGGAGCAAATCCCACTCTTGAGCTATGTTGCCCATTGTCATACTTTTCGATAAACCCGTAAGTTGTCGTTATGATCATCGTATTACATATGATGTTAGAGCAACCCCAAAGTGTATTTTCCGTCATGAAGTGACTCAATACTCTCATGGTCTAGGGAAGTAGACATACAACACTCCGTATTATTGTCTGTAGACTTCTGATGATAACATCTCTAAATATAACAAACAACTTGGGTCAATTCAATATGATCGTTCTCCTAATATCATACTCTCAATGTTGTCGACATCCTCATTTCCCTAAACAAATGCCTATGACCTAGAAAACATAATCAACATTGTTGGGGATATACCCCGCGGTATGACCATGCCGAATATATGACCCAGTCGGACTTGGCGTTTCATTGGTAATCCGCTGGAGGATTAACGACTCACGAGTCTGGCGACTCACTGATGGCCTCTACGGCGGGTCAGATAAAGGACTAGGTCCAAGCCCCAGAAGGTCGGCTCATGTTATGGTGGGTCGGTTTAAGAGGAAGGCATAAAGGAATATTCTCCTACAAAGGAAGCAAGACTAGGACTCCACTTGTAATAGAATAATCCTAATCCTACTAGGACTAGTCATGTAACCCGTCCCTTCAACATATATAAGGAGGGCAGGGCACCCCAAGAGGGACAGAAAATAATCGCTAAGGCTAGACACAACTAAAGGGGAGCCGTCTTATGCTGCGACTCCCTCATGAGCATAATGAGACCTAGCTACAAACAACATGTAGGGTTGTTACTGGATGATGTTTCCCGGGGTCCGAAGCTGTCTAAACCCTTGTCTGTGTTACGTCTCTCGATTCGGATCAACCCCTCTCAAGCTATCACATAAATGCGTTGGCCTCATGACTAAGTCCCACACTAGGACATCTGCCGTGACAATTCCACGACAGTTGGCACCCACCACGGGGCTCGCGCACGATGGTGTTGAGTTTTTGGAGGAAGATTTTCAAAGAACGAGAAGCTCACGATTGCCGGATGAATGAGAGCTGGCGCGAAGTTTAGGATTAAAGATCATCACAAATTAGGGTTGCAAGTTGATGACCAGTCTGAGATCGATCAGCGCAAGGATCAAATCACCAAGACCAGCAAGAGTACAAGAGAATTAAGGGTTACGGCATCCAGTGCGAACGCTGCCGCCATGATTTGGCGGTTCATCAATCTAAGATCTGGCCATTTTTCTTCCACGCACCTGGATGTCATCAAGAACATGTTCCTTACTACTGATTCAACTCAGTATGCACCAACGAAAATTGCCAAAGCTGCTGAAACAGCAAAAAGAAGAGAATGAAAGAAGACCAAGTCACACATCAGGAAAGATGAGGTGTTGAAAGGAAAGGACCAGGGAGTATTTTTGGCTTCTCCGGCGTATCGCACTCCTGCTCCACGCTCAAGTCAAAGGCTCCAAGTCCCGAAGTAGTTTTCTGCTGCTAATTTACCGCAGCCCTACAGACTGGACAACTCCGACCACACACGTGCCTTGTGCAAAACAGGAAATCATCAACATACTGATACGGAGGCCGTCTGTTGGTCCTGTTTACGTACCAAAGGCCGCACCAGAATACGTCCAATATTATCCAGTACTGGTATCCGCGTTCATCCGGAAAATAAATCAGGTGCCATCTATTCTTAGTATTTTTAGCGCGTATTAATACTTCTGAGAACAATTACTCTGTCTTTTAATATATTTTACGCAGGACAAAGTTCACTGCAAAAGTGGCGTCATGCCATGGGCATGAGGCTCACACCGGTTTAAAACATTGCGGCCATCTCTCGCGATTGCACCGGCTTACAACGCCGCGCCCGTCTCTCGCGACCGCACCGGCTTACAACGTCGCGGCCGCAAGAGGCGGCCGCGCCGTCTTCAAACATTGCGGTTGACTTCTACGTCTACATCAACATATGCAATTGAGTTGTCGTCCGTGCCTACGGCTGATTTACCCGCGTCCGTGTCATTTCCAAGGCCACGGCTGACTCTCTCGTTCGCACCGGCTCATAATGCCGCGGCCGACTACCCGTCCGCGCCGGATTACAGCGCCGCGGCCGACTCAACTGTCCGTACCTGCGGCCGACTCGCCCGCGTCTGTGCTGTCTCTGACTCGGAGCAAATCATAATATGTTATCAACCTCCGCCTGCACCGGAAATTCAATGGATAGGCGCGCAAGTCGCCGCCGCTGTGGTGTGTTTAAATTCAACAACCAGCTAGGATGAACTGCTGGCCAGATTACTCACACAAATCATACGGGATCATTTATAACCCGCCATGGACGACCTCAACCTTCCGTGGACTCACATCGCGTTATCAACGCTAAGGATATACAATGAGTGTTGCGAAGATCATCAACTCGCCACTTTGCCTCCATCTTCAACATATTACAGTGTTTTGCTGTTCAGCTACATGCCGGTTTACATCACAGTCAAGTTTGGAGAATCTCAAGCCAAAGTCGTCTTAAGACTTGGGGGCTATAATGGTATGACTCAGCCGATTCATGACCCCGGGTCATTGGAGGAAAAAATAACCCGGCCCCGGAGGCTACTGCTCTATTGGTGAAAATTTAAAAGGCCATCAGAAAATTTCCGGCTTAAAAAGAAGGATTCCTATTCAAAATCCGGCTCAAGGGAAATTTGTCTCCCACAAAGCACTGAAGGTCTCAATATCTGGTTTAAAATTCCGGCTCAAGAAGAATTTATCTCTTGCAAAGTTCGAGTTCTCAGAAAAAATTAAAGGTTGCCAAAGAGAACTTGCTGCTATGATGCACGGTTCAAACATGGGTATCCTGCCTTATGGGCTTATCTTGGTCAATTGGGGGCTTCCTGCTCATCAAGCATAGCTGTGAATATCCCTCTTGATCGGCTCAACGCCACACTCATAAGTATGTCACTTGGGGGCTTCCTGTTCAAACATAGGCGTATTCGACCAAAGAGAACATATCGTTACTACCCTCTTGACCAGGTTATCTTGTCCAAACATAGGCGTATTCGACCAAAGAGAACATAACCTTTCCGGGTCATCCTACCTGTATACCAGCTGCTTCAACTCCATCGGGTAATCCCGATTGACCCGTCGAACTCTTAACGATCAATCTTTACGGCGTATTCGACCAAGATCTGAGCTTGTTAAGGTTCAAACGGCGGCTTGTCATGCGAGAGCACGGTTTACAGATAGTCAGGATAGTTCCAGGCTTCATGAGCCGCCTTCCTTGAAACTTGGATAAATCGGCCCGTGATGTATGCTGTTACTCTGACCCCGCGTACTCCCGGTAAGTCTATCTTTGAGCAAGACCTGACTTTATCTGGGTTCAAATGTCGATTGGGTACTGTGAGTCCAGCTCACGAAAAGCACGTACCTTCCAGTGGCTCCGACTAGTTTCATCGAAGAGGACACTTTGGCTTGGCGGCCTTCAAAAGCCTCGAATTTCTTTTGATTTCTTATTTATATTCTTTATATGGTCTTTTCTTTGCCTTCTGGTTTTTACAAGTCGGGCCTGGCTGCCCTACTTATGGCTCATATTTGAAGCATATTTTGGGTTTCTGCAACCCGCCAGGATGGCAGACTCTAAGTCGCCAGAGGATAATAATCTTATGTTTTAGAGTCATCGTGTTGGGGAACGTAGTAATTTCAAAAAAAAATCTACGCACACGCAAGATCATGGTGATGCATAGCAACGAGAGGAGAGTATGATCTACTTACCCTTGTAGATCGCAACGGAAGCGTTTGACACAACGTAGAGGAAGTAGTCGTACGTCTTCTTCCCGGTCCGACCGATCCAAGCACCGTTACTCCGGCACCTCCGAGTTCTTAGCACACGTTCAGTTCGATGACGATCCCCGGGCTCCGATCCAGCAAAGCGTCGGGGAAGAGTTCCGTCAGCACGACGGCGTGGTGACGATCTTGATGTACTACTGACGCAGGGCTTCGCCTAAGCACTGCGACAATATGACCGAGGTGGAATTTGGTGGAAGGGGGCACCGCACACGGCTAAGGAACGATCTCAAGGATCAACTTGTGTGTCTATGGGGTGCCCCTGCCTCCGTATATAAAGGATCCAGGGGGAGGGGCTGGCCGGCCAAGCCCTTGGCGCGCTAGGAAAGTCCTACTCCCTCCGGGAGTAGGATTCCCCCCCCTTAATCCTAGTTGGACTAGGACTCCTCAAGGGGGAGAGGGAGAGAGGGGGCCGGCCACCTCTCCTAGTCCTAATAGGACTAGGGGAAGGGGGGGAGGCTCGCGGCCACCTAGGGCAGCCCCTTTCTCCTTTCCACTAAGGCCCACTATGGCCCATTTGGCTCCCGGGGGGTTCCGGTAACCCTCCCGGTATTCCGGTAAAATCCTGATTTCACCTGAAACACTTCCGATGTCCAAACATAGGCTTCCAATATATCAATCTTTACGTCTCGACCATTTCGAGACTCCTCGTCATGTCCGTGATCACATCCGGGACTCCGAACAACCTTCGGTACATCAAAATGCATAAACTCATAATAACTGTCATCGTAACGTTAAGCGTGCGGACCCTACGGTTCGAGAACAATGTAGACATGACCGAGACACGTCTCCGGTCAATAACCAATAGCGGGACCTGGATGCCCATATTGGTTCCTACATATTCTACGAAGATCTTTATCGGTCAGACCGCATAACAATATACGTTGTTCCCTTTGTCATCGGTATGTTACTTGTCCGAGATTCGATCGTCAGTATCCAATACTTAGTTCAATCTCATTACCGGCAAGTCTCTTTACTCGTTCCGTAATACATCATCCCACAACTAACTCATTAGTTGCAATGCTTGCAAGGCTTAAGTGATGTGCATTACCGAGAGGGCCCAGAGATACCTCTCCGACGATCGGAGTGACAAATCCTAATCGCGAAATACGCCAACCCAACATCTACCATTGGAGACACCTGTAGTACTCCTTTATAATCACCCAGTTACGTTGTGACGTTTGGTAGTACCCAAAGTGTTCCTCTGGCAAACGGGAGTTGCAAAATCTCATAGTCATAGGAACATGTATAAGTCATGGATAAAGCAATAGCAACATACTAAACGATCGGGTGCTAAGCTAATATAATGGGTCATGTCAATCAGATCATTCAACTAATGATGTGACCTCGTTAATCAAATAACAACTCTTTGTTCATGGTTAGGAAACATAACCATCTTTGATTAACGAGCTAGTCTAGTAGAGGCATACTAGTGACACTCTGTTTGTCTATGTATTCACACATGTATTATGTTTCCGGTTAATACAATTCTAGCATGAATAATAAAACTTTATCATGATATAAGGAAATAAATAATAACTTTATTATTGCCTCTAGGGCATATTTCCTTCAGTCTCCCACTTGCACTAGAGTCAATAATCTAGATTACACTGTAATGATCCTGACACCCATGGAGTCTTGGTGCTGATCATGTTTTGCTCGTGGAAGAGGCTTAGTCAACGGGTCTGCAACATTCAAATCCGTATGTATCTTGCAAATCTCTATGTCTCCCACCTGGACTAGATCCCGGGTGGAGTTGAAGCGTCTCTTGATGTGTTTGGTCCTTTTGTGAAATATGGATTCCTTTGCCAAGGCAATTGCACCAGTATTGTCACAAAAGATTTTCATTGGACCCGATGCACTAGGTATGACACCTAGATCGGATATGAACTCCTTCATCCAGACTCCTTCGTTTGCTGCTTCCGAAGCAGCTATGTATTCCGCTTCACATGTAGATCCCGCTACAACGCTTTGTTTAGAACTGCATGAACTGACAACTCCACCGTTTAATGTAAACACGTATCCGGTTTGCGATTTAGAATCGTCCAGATCAGTGTCAAAGCTTGCATCAACGTAACCTCTTACGGTGAGCTCTTTGTCACCTCCATATATGAGAAACATATCCTTAGTCCTTTTCAGGTATTTCAGGATGTTCTTGACCGCTGTCCAGTGATCCACTCCTGGATTACTTTGGTACCTCCCTGCTAAACTTATAGCAAGGCACACATCAGGTCTGGTACACAACATTGCATACATGATAGAGCCTATGGCTGAAGCATAGGGAACATCTTTCATTTTCTCTCTATCTTTTGCAGTGGTCGGGCTTTGAGTCTTACTCAATCTTACACCTTGTAACACAGGCAAGAACCCTTTCTTTGCTTGATCCATTTTGAACTTCTTCAAAATCTTGTCAAGGTATGTGCTTTGTGAAAGTCCAATTAAGCGTCTTGATCTATCTCTATAGATCTTTATGCCTAATATGTAAGCAGCTTCTCCGAGGTCTTTCATTGAAAAACTTTTATTCAAGTATCCCTTTATGCTATCCAGAAATTCTATATCATTTCCAATCAGTAATATGTCATCCACATATAATATTAGAAATGCTACAGAGCTCCCACTCACTTTCTTGTAAATACAGGCTTCTCTGAAAGTCTGTATAAAACCAAATGCTTTGATCACACTATCAAAGCGTTTATTCCAACTCCGAGAGGCTTGCACCAATCCATAAATGGATCGCTGGAGCTTGCACACTTTGTTAGCTCCCTTTGGATCGACAAAACCTTCCGGTTGCATCATATACAACTCTTCTTCCAGAAATCCATTCAGGAATGCAGTTTTGACATCCATCTGCCAAATTTCATAATCATAAAATGCGGCAATTGCTAACATGATTTGGACAGACTTAAGCATCGCTACGGGTGAGAAAGTCTCATCGTAGTCAATCCCTTGAACTTGTCGAAAACCTTTCGCGACAAGTCGAGCTTTGTAGACAGTAACATTACCATCAGCGTCAGTCTTCTTCTTAAAGATCCATTTGTTCTCAATTGCTTGCCGATCATCAGGCAAGTCAACCAAAGTCCATACTTTGTTCTCATACATGGATCCCATCTCAGATTTCATGGCTTCAAGCCACTTTGCGGAATCTGGGCTCACCATCGCTTCTTCATAGTTCGTAGGTTCATCATGATCTAATATCATGACCTCCAGAACATGATTATCGTACCACTCTGGTGCGGATCTCACTCTGGTTGATCTACGAGGTTCAGTAGTATATTGATCTAAAGTTTCATGATCATCATCATTAGCTTCCTCAATTATTGGTGTAGGTGTCGCATAAACAGTTTTCTGTGATGTACTACTTCTCAATAAAGGAGTAGGTACAGTTACCTCGTCAAGTTCTACTTTCCTCCCACTCACTTCTTTTGAAAGAAACTCCTTCTCTAGAAAGTTTCCGAACTTAGCAACAAAAGTCTTGCCTTCGGATCTGTGATAGAAGGTGTATCCAACAGTTTCCTTTGGATATCCTATGAAGACACATTTCTCCGATTTGGGTTCGAGCTTATCAGGTTGAAGCTTTTTCACATAAGCATCGCAGCCCCAAACTTTAAGAAACGACAACTTTGGTTTCTTGCCAAACCATAGTTCATAAGGCGTCGTCTCAACGGATTTAGATGGTGCCCTATTTAACGTGAATGCGGCCGTCTCTAGAGCGTATCCCCAAAATGATAGCGGTAAATCAGTAAGAGACATCATAGATCGCACCATGTCTAGTAAAGTACGATTACGACGTTCGGACACACCATTACGCTGTGGTGTTCCGGGTGGCGTGAGTTGCGAAACTATTCCACAATTTTTCAAATGTTCACCAAACTCGTAACTCAAATATTCTCCTCCACGATCAGATCGTACAAACTTTATTTTCTTGTTACGATGATTTTCAACTTCACTCTGAAATTCTTTGAACTTTTCAAATGTTTCAGACTTGTGTTTCATTAAGTAGATATACCCATATCTGCTTAAGTCATCTGTGAAGGTGAGAAAATAACGATATCCGCCACGAGCCTCAATATTCATCGGTCCACATACATCGGTATGTATGATTTTCAACAAATCTGTTACTCTCTCCATCGTACTGGAGAACGGTGTTTTAGTCATCTTGCCCATGAGGCACGGTTCGCAAGTACCAAGTGATTCATAATCAAGTGGTTCCAAAAGTCCATCAGTATGGAGTTTCTTCATGCGCTTTACACCGATATGACCTAAACGACAGTGCCATAAATAAGTTGCACTTTCATTATCAACTCTGCATCTTTTGGTTTCAACATTATGAATATGTGTATCACTACTATCGAGATTCATCAAGAAAAGACCACTCTTCAAAGGTGCATGACCATAAAAGATATTACTCATATAAATAGAACAACCATTATTCTCTGATTTAAATGAATAACCGTCTCGCATTAAACAAGATCCAGATATAATGTTCATGCTCAACGCTGGCACCAAATAACAATTATTTAGGTCTAATATTAATCCCGAAGGTAGATGTATAGGTAGCGTGCCGACCGCGATCACATCGACTTTGGAACCGTTTCCCACGCGCATCGTCACCTCGTCCTTTGCTAGTGTCCGCTTATTCTGTAGTCCCTGTTTTGAGTTGCAAATATTAGCAACAGAACCAGTATCAAATACCCAGGTGCTACTGCGAACATTAGTAAGGTACACATCAATAACATGTATATCACATATACCTTTGTTCACCTTGCCATCCTTCTTATCCGCCAAATACTTGGGGCAGTTCCGCTTCCAGTGACCAGTCTGCTTGCAGTAGAAGCACTCAGTTTCAGGCTTAGGTCCAGACTTGGGTTTCTTCTCTTGAGCAGCAACTCGCTTGCCGTTCTTCTTGAAGTTCCCCTTTTTCTTCCCTTTACCCTTTTTCTTGAAACTAGTGGTTTTGTTAACCATCAACACTTGATGCTCCTTCTTGATTTCTACCTCCGCAGCTTTTAGCATTGCGAAGAGCTCGGGAATAGTCTTGGTCATCCCTTGCATATTATAGTTCATCACGAAGCTCTTGTAGCTTGGTGGCAGTGATTGGAGAATTCTGTCAATGACGCAATCATCTGGAAGAGTAACTCCCAATTGAATCAAGTGATTATTATACCCAGACATTTTGAGTATATGCTCACTGACAGAACTGTTCTCCTCCATTTTGCAGCTATAGAACTTATTGGAGACTTCATATCTCTCAATCCGGGCATTTGCTTGAAATATTAACTTCAACTCCTGGAACATCTCATATGCTCCATGACATTCAAAACGTCGTTGAAGTCCCGGTTCTAAGCCGTAAAGCATGGCACACTGAACTATCGAGTAGTCATCAGCTTTGCTTTGCCAGACGTTCATAACTTCTGGTGTTGCTCTAGCAGCAGGCCTGGCACCTAGCGGTGCTTCCAGGACGTAATTCTTCTGTGCAGCAATGAGGATAGTCCTCAAGTTACGGACCCAGTCCGTGTAATTGCTACCATCATCTTTCAACTTTGCTTTCTCAAGGAACGCATTAAAATTTAACGGAACAACAGCACGAGCCATCTATCTACAATCAACATAAACAAGCAAGATACTATCAGATACTAAGTTCGTGATAAGTTTAAGTTCAGTTAATCAAATTAATTAAGAACTCCCACTTAGATAGACATCCCTCTAATCCTCTAAGTGATCACGTGATCCAAATCAACTAAACCATAACCGATCATCACGTGATATGGAGTAGTTTTCAATGGTGAACATCGTTATGTTGATCATATCTACTATATGATTCACGCTCGACCTTTCGGTCTCCGTGTTCCGAGGTCATATCTTATATGCATAGCTCGTCAAGTATAACCTGAGTATTCCGCGTGTGCAACTGTTTTGCACCCGTTGTATTTGAACGTAGAGCCTATCACACCCGATCATCACGTGGTGTCTCAGCACGAAGAACTTTTGCAACGGTGCATACTCAGGGAGAACACTTCTTGATAATTTAGTGAGAGATCATCTTATAATGCTACCGTCAATCAAAGCAAGATAAGATGCATAAAAAGATAAACATCACATGCAATCAATATAAGTGATATGATATGGTCATCATCATCTTGTGCTTGTGATCTCCATCTCCGAAGCACCGTCATGATCACCATCGTCACCGGCGCGACACCTTGATCTCCATCGTAGCATCGTTGTCGTCTCGCCAATCTTATGCTTCCACGACTATCACTACCGCTTAGTAATAAAGTAAAGCATTACATCGCGATTGCATTGCATACAATAAAGCGACAACCATATGGCTCCTGCCAGTTGCCGATAACTCGGTTACAAAACATGATCATCTCATACAATAAAATTTAGCATCATGTCTTGACCATATCACATCACAACATGCCCTGCAAAAACAAGTTAGACGTCCTCTACTTTGTTGTTGCAAGTTTTACGTGGCTGCTACGGGCTTAAGCAAGAACTCATCTTACCTACGCATCAAAACCACAACGATAGTTTGTCAAATAGACTCCGTTTTAACCTTCTCAAGGACCGGGCGTAGCCACACTCGGTTCAACTAAAGTTGGAGAGACAGTCTTCCGCAAGCCATCTATGTGCAAAGCACGTCGAGGGAACCGGTCTCGTGTAAGCGTACGCGTAAGGTTGGTCCGGATCGTCTCGTCCAACAATACCGCTGAACCAAAGTATGACATGCTGGTAGGCAGTATGACTTGTATCGTCCACAACTCACTTGTGTTCTACTCGTGCAAATAACATCAAACCATAAAAACCTAGGCTCTGATACCACTGTTGGGGAACGTAGTAATTTCAAAAAATTTCCTACGCACACGCAAGATCATGGTGATGCATAGCAACGAGAGGAGAGTATGATCTACGTACCCTTGTAGATCGCAACGGAAGCGTTTGACACAACGTAGAGGAAGTAGTCGTACGTCTTCTTCCCGGTCCGACCGATCCAAGCACTGTTACTCCGGCACCTCCGAGTTCTTAGCACACGTTCAGCTCGATGACGATCCCCGGGCTCCGATCCAGCAAAGCGTCGGGGAAGAGTTCCGTCAGCACGACGGCGTGGTGACGATCTTGATGTACTACTGACGCAGGGCTTCGCCTAAGCACTGCGACAATATGACCGAGGTGGAATTTGGTGGAAGGGGGCACCGCACACGGCTAAGGAACGATCTCAAGGATCAACTTGTGTGTCTATGGGGTGCCCCCTGCCTCCGTATATAAAGGATCCAGGGGGAGGGGCTGGCCGGCCAAGCCCTTGGCGCGCTAGGAAAGTCCTACTCCCTCCGGGAGTAGGATTCCCCCCCCCCCTTAATCCTAGTTGGACTAGGACTCCTCAAGGGGGAGAGGGAGAGAGGGGGCCGGCCACCTCTCCTAGTCCTAATAGGACTAGGGGAAGGGGGGGAGGCTCGCGGCCACCTAGGGCAGCCCCTTTCTCCTTTCCACTAAGGCCCACTATGGCCCATTTGGCTCCCGGGGGGTTCCGGTAACCCTCCCGGTATTCCGGTAAAATCCTGATTTCACCTGGAACACTTCCGATGTCCAAACATAGGCTTCCAATATATCAATCTTTACGTCTCGACCATTTCGAGACTCCTCGTCATGTCCGTGATCACATCCGGGACTCCGAACAACCTTCGGTACATCAAAATGCATAAACTCATAATAACTGTCATCGTAACGTTAAGCGTGCGGACCCTACGGTTCGAGAACAATGTAGACATGACCGAGACACGTCTCCGGTCAATAACCAATAGCGGGACCTGGATGCCCATATTGGTTCCTACATATTCTACGAAGATCTTTATCGGTCAGACCGCATAACAATATACGTTGTTCCCTTTGTCATCGGTATGTTACTTGTCCGAGATTCGATCGTCAGTATCCAATACTTAGTTCAATCTCGTTACCGGCAAGTCTCTTTACTCGTTCCGTAATACATCATCCCGCAACTAACTCATTAGTTGCAATGCTTGCAAGGCTTAAGTGATGTGCATTACCGAGAGGGCCCAGAGATACCTCTCCGACGATCGGAGTGACAAATCCTAATCTCGAAATACGCCAACCCAACATCTACCATTGGAGACACCTGTAGTACTCCTTTATAATCACCCAGTTACGTTGTGACGTTTGGTAGTACCCAAAGTGTTCCTCTGGCAAACGGGAGTTGCAAAATCTCATAGTCATAGGAACATGTATAAGTCATGGATAAAGCAATAGCAACATACTAAACGATCGAGTGCTAAGCTAATATAATGGGTCATGTCAATCAGATCATTCAACTAATGATGTGACCTCGTTAATCAAATAACAACTCTTTGTTCATGGTTAGGAAACATAACCATCTTTGATTAACGAGCTAGTCTAGTAGAGGCATACTAGTGACACTTTGTTTGTCTATGTATTCACACATGTATTATGTTTCCGGTTAATACAATTCTAGCATGAATAATAAACCTTTATCATGATATAAGGAAATAAATAATAACTTTATTATTGCCTCTAGGGCATATTTCCTTCAATCGCTCTAAAAACTCTAGCTGCGTGGAAGTGATAAGCCGGTAGTCTAAACATACACCACAGGAACCGGTTTTCAAACCGGGTTATATTATTCAAATCTTTAATAGCCAATATGGCTGGATTTTTATTATGGTTATCAATAACAAATATTGTGATTGAGGTTTTCAAAGTCGCTTCAGCGCAATGGATATTATTTTATCAATGGATATGATTTATTCTACAATGGAAGGAATACTCCCGAGTTGCTGCAGGTTTACGACCCGACACTTGGGGGCTACATTATTCAAATTGAGATTATATCAAATATGCAAGTCCCATGTCACTGCCAGCATGCACCATGGCACTTGGGTGATAATGCAAGGTCATTTTTTGCTCACCTTATTGAAGACCCGACTCAGCACATCATAATGAGCCGTCCCTTGTGGGCTACCAATTACTCCTGTCAAAAATTCAAGGTACACAAGCCTTAATCCATTATATTGAAAGGTCTACTATTCAGTTGGTAGAGTACAAAAGCTCTTAACCTTGTGGACGTGGGTTCGAGCCCCATGGTTTATATGATCATATTTACAAAGTGCATGCTTATTATTGCATAATGTCCCGGCCCTTGGGGTCTACACTGGTTGAAGTTTTCATGAGTATAAGTCAATTACTAGTCCCAGGTTGCTGCAAGCATGACAAACCGGCACTTGGGGGCTACATATGTGGAATATTCAGTATTTACTAGTGATTGAGATGAATAACCTGGATTTCTTCAAAGTGATAGTATTTATATTGAAGCAAGTCTTAAGTCATGACTTTGCTCTGCTCAAGACTTGGGGGCTACAGGTAATATGGAAATAAGGGAGAAATATCTTCGAATTTTCAGTTTGAGCAAACCAGATTGACTCGGTGTCTGCAACAATCATGACCCGGCGTCACCAATAATTATGACCCGGCGTCAGCTACAATTATGACTCGGCATCATCTGTTTATAACCCGACAGTTTTGGTAATCATAAATTGGCAAGTTCTACATCTTTAAGCCGGCTGAAAATCAGATGAATATTTCAAGACCAATATCTTTTAAGCCGATGCTTTGGAAGCCGAATCAAGTGGATTATTTCTTACAATATTTCTCTACAAGAGACCAATGTCAGCAAATTGACTCTGAAGCTGGCCTATTGAACCGGATTTTCTAGAAGAAGGAAATGACAAGGACTTAAGGATGATCAGATGTCGGCTTACAAGAATATTTAACCCGGAGCACAACCTGTCAAATTTGTTCTTGTGTTTATGTTGCAGGATCAGTTTAACATGGATAAATCCAAATTAAACTGGGGGCTAATGTCGGGAATATACCCCGCGGTATGACCCGGCCGGATATATGACCCGACCGGACTTGGCGTTTCATTGGTAACCCGCTGGAGGATTAACGACTCACGAGCCTGGCGACTCACTGATGGCCTCTACGGCGGGTCAGATAGAGGACTAGACCCAAGCCCCAGAAGGCTGGCTTAAGAGGAAGGCATAAAGGAATATTCTCCTACAAAGGAAGCAAGACTAGGACTCCACTTGTAATAGAGTAATCCTAATCCTACTAGGGCTAGTCATGTAACCTGCCCCTTCAACATATATAAGGAGGGGCAGGGCACCGCAAGAGGGACAAAAAATAATCGCTAAGGCTAGACACAACTAAAGGGGAGCCGGCTTATGCGGCGACTCCCTCATGAGCACAATGAGACCTAGCCACAAACATCATGTAGGGTTGTTACCGGATGATGTTTCCCAGGGCCCGAAGCTGTCTAAACCCTTGTCTTGTGTTGCGTCTCTCGATTCCGATCAACCCCTCTCAAGCTACCACATAAATGCGTTGGCCTCACGACTAAGTCCTCACGCTAGGACATCTGCCGTGACAATTCCACGACAAACATGCAAGACTTGAGCTAGTCCTATAGGCAAGACTAGGAATTAGGTTTTACCGTTTATTATTCTACATGTGCTTATGAGTTTTCCTCTGAATCACATATTCAATAACCATTGTAGTTATAGCATAGAATATGAACACATAATTATAAACACAGAAATAAATAGTACAAATAGTATTGCCTATAGGGCATATTTCCAACACACTCCCACTTGCACTAGAGTCAATAATCTAATTTACATAACTTCTTTAACACCAATGGCTATCTAGTTCTGCTCATGCTCTGCTCGTGGTAGAGGCTTCGTCATCGTGTCTGACACATTCAAATCCACGTGAATCTTGAGTGCTTTCACAAAACCCATCTCGACATGATGTCGAATGAGGTGATACTTGCATTTGATATCTATGGACTTTTGGTGGGACCTTGGCTCCTTTGCCCGAGCCACGGAGCCGCTATTACCATAATAGAGCTCCATTGGGTTCAATGCACTTGTAACCATAAAAATCTCTTAAGGAGACTTCTTGATCCATGTCGCCTCCTTCAAAGCTTCTGAAGTTGCAATATACTCCGTTTTCGTCATAGAATCCTCAACAATGTTCTGCTTTGAACTTTTTCACATAAGCGCACCATTGTTGAGAGTCAAAACATAGCCCGATTGAGATTTTTAGTCATCTATATCAGTCATGAAGCTAGCGTCGTGTAACCATTTAGTACATGCTCTTCATAGACAAGGAACATGTCCTTTGTCCTGCTGAGGTACTTAAGAATATTTTTAACAGCTGCCCAGTGAGCCAAACCTAGATCACTTTGGTACCTACTACGAACACTTAGCGCATGAGAAACATCTGGTCTTGTACATAACATTGCATACATGATAGACCCAATTGCCTAGGCATATGGGACATTGCTCATCTGCACTCGCTCATAAACAATAGTATGAGGACACTGATTCTTGCTAAGTATTGTGCCATGTGACAGTGGGAGTAATCCCTAATTTGCACTCTCCATTTTAAACCTCTTTAAAACCTTGTCAATGTACGTGCTCTGGTTAAGCGTTATTCGCCGTCTTGATCTATCTCTAGATTAATGCCGAATATATACAACATTGCCTAAATCTTTCATCAAAAACATACTTTCATTGACTATTTAATTGTACTAAGAAATTTCATGTCGTTGCCAATCAACAATACGCCATGCATATATAAGATTAGAAACTCGGTAGAACCCCCACTAAACTTCTTGTAGACACAAGATTCTTCACTATTTATTATCAAGCCAAACTCTTTAACAACTTCATCAAAATGTTTATTCCAGCTCCTCGATGCTTGCTTCAAACCATACTGAAGGTGCTAGTTATCGACTAGAGGGGGGGGGGGGTGAATAGGCGATTTTTACGGAAGTCTTCAAAACACGGGGGCTTTGAAGACAAACAGTGGAAATGAACCTATTGATATGCAGCGGAAGGTAGACTACACTAGACAAGCTGTAGTCAAGTAAGCAATGATGTGAAAGTATGAAGACTATCAGCAACTAGGTAGTATGGATCAGGATGGAAGATAGTATGAAGCCAAACAACTGTAGTCTTCACTTAGTGAAGACAATAAGATCATGCAAGCAGGCAATGACTTCACGAAGACAAACTGTAAAGTAAAGAGATGAGAAAGATAGAACTAGTTGCTTGGAGAGGGCAAGGATTTGGTAGACCAGTTCCAGTTGCTGTGACAACTATACGTCTGGTTAGGGAGGCTGAGATTTAACTCAGAAGACCGTGCCTTCACCTTATTCCCCTTGAGCTAAGAAAACACAGTCCTTGCCCAATCACTCTGGTAAGTCTTCAAGGTAGACTTCCAAACCTTCACAGACTTCATTCACTAGCAATCCACAATGGCTCTTGGATGCTCAGAACGCGACGCCTAACCGGCTGGAGGATTCACAGTCCTCAAGTGTAACAAGTCTTCAGATCACGCGGACAGAAAGACTTCAGCGATGCCTAACACTCTTTGGCTCTGGGTGTTTTGGGCTTTGTCCTCGCAAGGATCTCTCTCTCAAATGCTTCGAAGGTGGGTTGCTCTCAAACGACAAAAGTCGTGCACTAACTCTGAGCAGCCAGCAATTTATGGTGTAGGGGGTGGGCTATTTATAGCCAGAAGGCAACCCGACTTGATTTGCCCGAAATGACCCTGGTCACTAAGGAACTAACATGTGTCCAACGGTCAGATTTCAAACACACACGTCATCTTGACTTGGGCTACAAGTAAAGCTGACTCATCCAGCTCAGGATAAAATTTGCTCTCATTGTCTTCGCTCGAAGACATAGGATTTGGTTGAGCATCACATCAGTCACTCTGACTTTGTTCATTTGGACCCCACTTAACAGTACAGTGGTTCCTATGACTGAAGAAAGAAGAAAAGGAAACTACGAAACAACTATGTCTTCGCACTCCATAGTCTTCATGTGAATGTCTTCTCATGTCATAATCTTCACTGTGAATATCTTCACAGACCACCATTGTCTTCAATGTCTTCACACATTTTTAGGGGTCATCTCTGGTAGGTAAACCGAATCAATATGGGACTACTACCTGTGTTATCCTGCAATTCTCACAAACACATTAGTCCCTCAACCAAGTTTGTCGTCAATACTCCAAAACCAACCAAGGGTGGCACTAGATGCACTTATAATCCCCCCCCCTTTTTGGTGATGGATGACAAACCGATTGAAGTTTTCAACGGGGATAAAAGTATGTGAAAGTTAATGATTAAGGGATTGTCTTCATAAGTGGTAAAGGGCTCCCCCCTGAAGATGTGCATATAAGTAGTTTGCTTTTGAATGCAAATGCACATGGCATGTTTTACTTTGTGGAGATCCTCTTCAACTTATGAAGACAATTCATCATGCATATAAGGAGATAATGAAGATAATGACATGCATAATGAGAAATGGACGTCTGCGGAATGGCTTCATGCGGAATTTATCATCGCATCACAAGGTAGAAGAAAAAGTAGCAGACGACCATCGAGTTTAAGTGTTACAACTCAAAGAACCAAATGTTTCAAAAGACTAGAGTTGTAAAGACTTAGCAAAAATAATGCAACCACCCATAAGGACCCGCTTGAAGACTATCAACTCATAAGCTTATCCCCCTTTTGTCAGTAAGGACCAAAAAGGTTTGAAGACATAGAGTATCTACTCATTCCCATCAAGAGCAGATGATGGAGCAGGGTCGACATTGGAGTTCGGTGGTGCAGACGGGCCTGATGCAGTGTAGCCATGGTTGGTGAAGTGGCGTCGTCTTCTTCATCGACGACTCTCGCAACAACAGTTGCAGCCGTAGACGAATGTTCAGAGTCTTCAATAGACGGCGTGCGACGCCAGCTTGCATTTTGTGGAGGCCTGGAATCAAACTGAAGTCCTCAGTGAAGCCATCTTCGTGAAGATCATCTTCAGGACAGAGCAGTGTGAGACTCTTTCAGGACCGCCGACAGGCTTCATGGCCAACAAATGAGTTCTTGGTGGCCAAATTTTGAATGTGATTGACATCCACCAAGATACTCTGCATCTGACGCTTTAGCCAGTCATGATGCTTATCCTGTTTCTGATGCAAGGCCACAAGAATCTCTCAGTCATTGAGTACACGAGAACGCTTCGAGGCCTTTATGCAATCGTACTTGCAGTGGCTTCGGTGTTGGCACGATGTGGCACTCTCATATTTCCAGCCAGAGGATAAGTAGGGGTTGCAGCATTGGGGACAAGAATTCCCTCCATTGGTTGCGAGAAGCTTTGGTGTTCAGCATTCTGAAGATGTAGAGGCTTCTTGGCAGGCTCGGGGTAGATGGCTTCAATGGACATATCAACCTCAGGCAGAAAAATAAGATGGTTGCGCGCTGAGGGCTGATAGTCAACAAAAGAATGGAGCTTGATCAGGCGTATCACCCATGGAGCATAGAACTTCACGCCAAACAGATCAATCCCAGAAGCAGCTAGTTCTCTGATGAAGAAATCCTCGGTATTGAATCTGATGCCATTGATGATATAAAATACCAAAGTCTTCATGGCTCCTTCAAGTTTGGCTTCAGAAGAATGTCCCTTGATTGGCCATAGAGTACGCCTCAGAATGTGGTATACTATGCGTGGAAAGTACTCAAGGTCCTAGACGAAGAATTCCTTTGGGTATTCAGCATCTTGAGGCAATGGCTTTATCATGCTGAGCATCTGACTCATATTGGGTTCGGGCCGCTGAAAGACACTCTGCAGTTCATGTCGATGATGCTGACAACCAGGCTCGTATAACTCACTTGGAGTGGACAGGGAAGTAAGCTCGATAATATCTTGAGCTTTGGCTTCGTGATGTACATCACCTGACATCCACTCAAGGATCCATGTCTTCGGATCCCTGGTGTAGCCGCGAATATGATGTGTGGTAGAGAACTGTAGCAGAAGCTCTTCATTCCAATGCTCTTTGTCTGTTACAAACGACAGAAGACCAACATCCCTAAGACAGTCAAGCGCTTCTTCAAGACAGGGCAGGCCAGCATAGCTTCACTATCCAGACGCATATGAGGAAATATTCGCTCTTGATTGTACAGAATGTAGGAATAGTAGCTTCGCTGCTGATGGCTCCAAAAACGATCGGATGAGATCTTTGGCTTCGTGTAGGGATTCTTGGCACTGTCAAAGAAGGTGTTGTGGGCTCTGAAGCTGTGCACGCTGAAAGAACCTGGTGTAGTGGCAGCACCTGGAAGCCTTGGCAGCCATGGCTTGGGCTTCTGAACTTGAGGCCTCTGCTCCACATGATAGTCATACTGTGGTCCAGGAGCAGTGGGAGGAACCATAATAGGCCATTTCATAGTGACCAACTATCCACGATCAAAGGCCTGTTCAATGGTGTGAGGCCTTGGAGGTGGAACAGTGGCTTCAGCATCCACATTGGCTTCTGGCTCCACATTGTCTTCAGCCATGACTGAGTCATTGGCTTTAGTGGCATTGTTTGTGGCAGCCTCAGTGGTTTCAACCTCCGTCTGTTCAATAACAGGAGGGTCGGGCACAATCGCATTCTCCTCGAGAATGACTTGATCAGTAGCAGGGGGTGTGGCGACTCTTTCTTCTTCTCTTGCTTCTTCATTATCTTCATCGGCTGATGCAGCCGGAATGTCTTCAACGACTTTCGCTTCAGACACAGAGACATTCGCAGAAGGGGTGGCTTCAGGAAACACTTGACGTGCAACTGAGCTTTGGTGCACTTCCCCTTCCGGAATGCTCGACATGGTGACCGTGGCCTGGGGCCTTTGCGAAGCCTGCGAAATGCGGGAGACACCTTTGATGAGGGAGTGGTCTGCACCATGTAGTTGTCGTCGTCAAGCACCGGAGTGGTGATTTGAGATGGTGGAGTTCTGGGTGTCTCATCATGCACTAGGGTGTCTTGCTGTGAGCGCTCGACCCATGAGTCATCCTAAGCAATTGGTGTCAATGGACGACCAATGCTGATAAGTTCACTGCTCGTTGGAGCAGGCGATGATACCGACTAGGGCTCGAGCCGAGGAAGGACTACATCATCAACAACATTGTCTTCATGACCAATGTCTTCAGCTGTGATGGGGTCAACAACTGGAACTTCTTCATCTTTAGGAGCCTCTATGGAAGCAGGCTCATGGATCACGAGACGACGCTCTTGGTTGGTGGAGGCTGGAAGAGCAACAGAAATGGGTTCGACCATGAGGGGCTCAGAGGCGGCAGCACGCTGTTTCTTTGAGGACTTTGTCTTCAGTTTCTTCTTCGATGGGGCATCATCAGAAGTATCCTTGTGCTTGCGTTTCCTGGCTTCAGCTTCAGCTGCCCTTGTTTTCTTGAGCTCTGAAGCTACTGAGGTGACCTTAGGCTTCGAGCCTGTCATGCTAGCGGGGAAGACAATGCGAGGTTCTTCCTACCTTGGTGCTTCAATTGGGGCCACAACATACTTCTTCTTTTGTTTGGCAGCCATTCGTGGGTCGATGCCAGGACGCCCAAGAGCTTTTCGCTTTTCAGCTTCATTATGTGCTTGAATACATTTTTGTGCAAAGTACTTCATGCGCTCTCGTGAGCCTTTGGCTTCTTCACGCTTCTTGTGGAACTCTTCTTTAAGATCATGCATCACCTTCTTGAAGATCTGCACATCAGCCACACTGAGCTTGGCGATATTCTTCTTGAAATGAGCCTTCACATAACCAATCTTGTTTTTCAGCTCGACGATTTTCTGAGCCAAGGACAATTCATTGGCAATGGCTCCGTGGAATGTGACGCTGATGTCCACAGGCAGCTGAAGATCATCAATACTGATGCTTTGGTCATCGAACCACTCATTGATGAAGTTGTTCAGAATGTCAACATCAAAGAGAGGCAGATCGTTGAAGATCTCCGCCTCTTGCTTGCTCTTGATCAACATCTCAAGTGCTTCATCACCAATGAGGGAACCCTGGATTAGGGGGTATCCGGACTGCCGGACTATATCCTTTGGCCGGACTGTTGTACTATGAAGATACAAGATTGAAGACTTCGTCTCGTGTCCGGATGGAACTATCCTTGGCGTGGAAGGCAAGCTTGGCGATACGGATATGAAGATCTCCTCCCTTGTAACCGACTCTGTCTAACCCTAGCCCCCTCCGGTGTCTATATAAACCGGAGGGATGTCCGTAGGACAACAACAATCATACCATAGGCTAGCTTCTAGGGTTTAGCCTCTACGATCTCGTGGTAGATCAACTCTTGTACTACTCATATCATCAAGATCAATCAAGCAGGAAGTAGGGTATTACCTCCATAGAGAGGGCCCAAACCTGGGTAAACATCGTGTCCCCTGCCTCATGTTACTATCCGCCTTAGACGCACAGTTCGGGACCCCCTACCCGAGATTCGCCGGTTTTGACACCGACATTGGTGCTTTCATTGAGAGTTCCACTATGCCGTCGCCGTAAGGCTTGATGGTCCCTTCGATCATCGGTAACGATGCGGTCTAGGGTGACGTCTTCCTCCCCGGACATATCTTTGTATTCGGCGGCTTCGCACTGCGGGCCAACTCGTTTGGCCATCTGGAGCAGATCAAGAGCTACGCCCCTGGCCACCAGGTCAGGTTCGGAAACTTGAATTACACTGCCAATATCCGTGGAGACTTGATCTTCGACGGATTCAGGCCCATGCCAGGTGTGCCGCACGATCATGACAAGCATGGTATAGCTCTGCCGTCGGACAGTGTTCGGGAAATCACGCCAGCAACTACTCCGGCCTTCAATCCGGAACAGTTTACGCCATCCGAGGACGGGAGGATAAACCCCGCCTTGGAGGCCGCACCCTCAACGGCGATAGAGCCGAATACTGACCTTACCCCTCACGAGAGCCGTGACACCGAACCAATGGACTCGTCTCCGGCCACGGACTCTGAACCGCCTGCGCCCATGCCTATCGAATCCGATTGGGCACCGATCATGGAGTTCACCTCCGCGGATATCTTTCAGCACTCGCCCTTCGGCGATGTACTAAACTCGTTAAGGTCTCTCTCCTTGTCAGGAGAACCTTGGCCGAACTATGTTTGGCTAGAATGGGATGCGGATGACGGAGAAATTCACTCCCCACCCACCACCCACTTATTAGCCACTGTCGATGATTTAACCGACATGCTCGACTTCGACTCCGAAGACATCGATGGTATGGACAACGATGCAGGAGACGAACAGGAACCACCGCCAACAGGGCACTAGACCGCCACTTCATCACATGACATATACATGGTGGATACACCCAAAGAAAATGATGACGAGGAACGGAAGGACGCAACGAAAGATAGCTCCCTCGAGAAGCAATCAAAGCGGCACCGCATGCGCCGCTCCAAATCCCGCCTCGGCAAAAACAACGATAACAACGCAAGAAAAAACAATACCCCGGTCGACTCCGAAGGAAACGACGACCAAATAGACCCAGCGACAGAGCAGGGTGAGCCAGCGGACGACGAACAAAGTACGAAGCCGCTGTCCGAACACGGCGACACCGACCGTCAAGCTAATCAACTCGTCTCCGGAGAAGAGAACAGTCCGAATGACGATGAACACATCATCCTGGAAAGGCAGCTGGAGCAAGAGAACATCCACAGAAGGCTTATCGCCACTGCGAGGAGTCTGAAGAAGCAGAAGCAAAGGCTCAAAGCCGCACAAAACACAATCAACAGTAGATGGAACAAAGTGCTTGATACGGCAGAAAAGTATGGTGGCGATCGCCACACGAAGAGCTACCCAAAGCGAAAGCTGCTGCCTGGATTCGACGATGAGGCCTTAGAGCCCCCACAGCCAAAAAATAAAACTGCCGACCGGTCGGATCGACGACCTCGTGGCCGCGATAGAGCGGCCAACGAGGCCGCACATAAGTCAGTACATGACCCACGCGAGGACTCACATCAAAGGGCCGGCGCAACCAGGTCCATCTACGGATCAAGGAAACGCGCTCCAGCACCCAACCAAAACAAAGTATTACAACCGTCCGAACGCCATGGTACAGCTAAATACAGGGGTGCCGCACACCCCCTATGTTTCACCGATGAAGTACTGGACCATGAATTTCCAGAAGGATTCAAACCAGTGAACATAGAGGCGTACGACGGGACTACAGACCCAGGGGTCTGGATTGAGGAATTTATCCTCCATATTCATATGGCTCGCGGAGACGATCTCCATGCAATCAAATACTTGCCCCTCAAGCTCAAAGGACCAGCTCGGCACTGGCTAAAAAGCCTCCCCGAAAACTCCATTGGAAGCTGGGAGGAGCTCGAGGATGCTTTTCGGGCTAATTTTCAAGGGACTTATGTCCGACCTCCGGACGCAGACGATTTGAGTCATATAATTCGACAGCCCGGAGAGTCAGCCCGAAAGCTTTGGAACAGGTTTCTCACTAAGAAGAACCAAATTGTCGACTGTCCGGACGTCGAAGACTTAGCAGCTTTCAAGCACAACGTCCGAGACGAATGGCTTGCCAGACACCTCGGCCAAGAAAAACCAAGAACAATAGCAGCCCTAACAAGCCTCATGACCCGCTTTTGCGTGGGCGAGGACAGCTGGTTAGCCCGAAGCAGCACCAGCGACCCAAGCACATCCGAAGTCAGGGATGGCAATGGAAAACCACGACGCAGTAAAAATAAGCGCCGGAACAAAGAAGACAACCCAGATAACACGACGGTAAACGCCGGATTTAGGGGCTCTCGACCAGGTCAGAGGAAAAAGCCCTTTAAAGGCAATAGAGATGGACCGACCAGCCTAAACAAGATTCTAGACAAACTATGTCAAATCCACGGCACCCCCGATAAACCTGCAAATCATACCCACAGAGAATGCTGGGTCTTCAAGCAGGCCGGCAAGCTAAACGCCGAACATAAGGGAGAGGACACATCGAGCGAAGACGAGGATGAGCCTTGCCAGCAGGGCACTGGGGGACAAAAAAATTCCCACCACAAGTCAAAACAGTAAACGTGATCCACGTGACAAAGAGGAGAAGCAAATATGCACTCCAAAATACATGAGCCATAGAGCCCGTCACCCCTGAGTTCTACCCCTGGTCAGCCTACCTGGTCACTTTTGATCGCATGGATCACCTAATAAGCATCCGACATGAAGGATCAGCTGCCTTGGTGCTGGACCCAACAATAAACGGATACCATCTCAAATGAGTCCTTATGGACGGCGGCAGTAGTCTAAATCTGATATATCAGGACACCATCCGCAAAATGGGGATAAACCCAGCAAAAACCAGCCACAGTAATACTACCTTCAAGGGAGTAATACCAGGCACAGAGGCCCGCTGCACGGGCTCTCTAGTACTAGAGGTTGTGTTCGGCTCGCCCGACAACTTTCGAAGCGAAAAGTTAACCTTCGACATTGCTCCATTCCGAAGTGGCTATCAAGCACTACTCAGACGAGCGGCTTTCGCTCGTTTTAATGCAATACCACATTACACTTTTATCAAGCTTAAAATGCTCGGTCCGCGTGGCATCATTACAGTACATGGAAATGTCGAGCGCTCCTTACGAGCAGAAGGACGTACAGATACTTTAACAGCCGAACACTAGACGGCCTCACCACCAGAACAGATAACCGGTCGTTAAGACCATGGACACGGTTAGACGAGTCCGGCTAATCATTGGATAGAGATTGGTTTGATGGTTATACCCTTATAGACGGTACCAGGGGCTTCTTAGCGATAATTCGGCTCAACTTTACCCATCTTGACTTTTAAATGGTTTATTTATAATAGCCAATTTTCTGCACGACAACTTTCAACTAAGTTCCTCTCTTTTACAGATGACAATCGTGCTACACCCGTCCAGGGTACGACACAACAGAGACACAGGCGCAGACGTGCAACAGGGACCCGTTCAAAGGTTTCTCTTTAGATTAAGACCCTTCGTGAACCTTTTTTACTGTCTTTTGTTGTTCACATCCTCCGGATTCTCAATACAACCGAGAAGGATGCTGACGTTCTTGGCATGTGGCCACGTCAGAATATTGCTCATACCCAGACACTAGGGGCTCATAATCCAAGGGCATCATTTAGCCCGGTATATATTTCAAAGACCGAATACCTTCGGGAGTGTTCGGCGTCGTGAGTTTGGCCTTATATGCATCAGCTCCGAATCATGTCTTTGGTCAAATGTTGGGTTTGCCCGGCTCCTGTGTTTTGCTACCTTACGTTCCGCTCTATCGGCTAAGGCGGCACCAGGAGAACTACTGCGATTGTGCCCTAGTTCGGCCGGACGAGCACCTCAGTAGAGAAAGCCGAAAACTGACTGTCATGATAAAGCGCGAGACTGGTCAACCACTCGATGACCTAGCGGAATCTTCGGGATTCCTCCGCATTAACAAAGGGTCGTTTCCTGGCCAGGCATGTATGCGCCCATATTCGGATGAGCGCGGAGCCACCAGGGGCTATATAGTAGCCCCACTGTCAAACTCCTATGGCTAAGTGAAAGTGTTAAAGCAATATAGTCCGATTTCCTAGTTCGCTGCGCTATCACCTCCTTAATGGACCAAGACGTTGGATCAAGTGTGAACACGCGTCTTCTGCGAACACCCCCGCATTATATGTGTGGGGGCTGAAGCCGACGACTGCAAACTTTCAGGTTATATACATATATACATAAACGGCCGCACAGGAGGCATCATAATACTTTCAGGCAAAAGTATAAAAATAGCCTTTACAATTCAGTAAAACATTGTTTTTCAATGGGAATACATGTCACTAAAACATAATATTCTTCGAGCACTGAGCTTCTATTGAACAAGCGCCTTCAAGGACTTCGTCAAAGTAGTGCTCGGCAGGTACTCGGCTAACGACCGAACTCAGGGTTGCAATTGCAGTGGCTTCCATCTCCGCCCAGTATGTCTTGACACGGGTAAGCGCCATCCGCTCACCCTCGATGCACACCGACCTCTTCATAGCGTCGATGCGCGGCACATCACCAAGGAAATGCTGCACCAAACTAAAATAACTATTCGGCCTTGGCCCTTCCGGCCATAGATGATCCACAACAGACCTCATTGCGAGCCCGGACAACCTATGGAGCTCGGCCCATTCGTCCATCTGCTCATTCAAAGGAAGCGGACACGCTGGCACGTTAAATTGTCACCAGAACAGCTTCTCCACTTCACAATCTTTTTGATCTTTGAAGTATTCGGCCGCATCAGCGGCACTTGCTGCCAAATCTAGATAAGCGTCTGCAGAACTCCAGAGCCGATCCAAAGGAGCGTACTTAGGATCTACGAACTTCATCTGCAGCATAAAGGGCTTCCCAGCCGCGATATCCTCGGCGTGACGCAGCTCCTCCTTCATTGCTCTAATTGTAGAGCGGGCGTCCTTGGCCGCCACCGTGGCCTTCTCCAGGTCCGTCATCCTCGCTCGATCTTCCTTTTTGAGAAGCTCGTAACTGCCGGCGGCATCCTTCAACTCCACAGCCATCTTGGCTATTTCCTCCTTGCTTCGGCAATGAGCAGCCTTTTCGGCTCTCAGCTTCTCGACCGCCTTCAGGGCGGCCACGTCACTTTTCCTGGCTTGTTCTTTGGCCCGGGCAAGTTCCGCTCAAAGGGTCTCCACGGCCGTAGCTCCATCTGCAGGAGCAACATATTAAAGGTACTGGCATCATGCTCCTCTTACTACGTATCAATCACTAGAGAAATCACATACCCTGTGCCTCGTCAAGCCGCTTGTTGACAAGCACGATGTCGGCATCCGCCACATCAAGTTGCCACTTCAGCTCGACAAACTCACTAGTCCGGCTAGCCACTGGACCTTCCGCCACCTGCATATGAGGGCGGCTGGATTGTTACCTGGGACTATGATCCTCTGTTTGCCATTGTCCGCGACAGCAACCAGAGTCTCAGGGGCTACTATCTGCATAGGACACACCTTAACGTGTGCGGTACTGTCAAAAATACACACTATTTCACGTACCTCAAAACCTTTCAGCAGACTCATAAAGGCTTCATGCAACCCGCTTTCTGCGGATGAAATCCTCTCAACCACCGTACCCATTAGAGTACGATGCGCTTCTGAGATAGTCGCTCGCTCTAGCAGATCCTTCAGTGCGTCCGACCGCATAACAGACGGTGCCATACTCTTTCGGTTGCTCTCTTCAAGAGCCGGATACTGAGGACTTCGGGTGGCCAAAGGATTAACCTCTGGCCTTGCCGGATCAGGAGAAGCCCTCCGCGATGACACCTCGGGGTCGCCCGCCTCGTAAGGCAGGAGGGCATGGGGAGACGTTTCGCTCTCCATCATCTCCGGAAGAAGATCCCCCGAAAACGAACTCTGTCGAGAAGGGCTATGATCCGGACTACAAGATAAATATTTCGGTTATTTTCCCCAGAAGCAAAGTAGGACGTTTTTATTATTAAAGTCCCCTTTCTACTTACAACTCGGTTGAGGGCTGACCCCCTTGCGGGCATGGCGCGGCCGGGGTATCCCCCGGGGCGGGACCCTCTGGCGAAGACTTCTTCCCCCGTTTGGAGACCATTGTCTCCGGGTCTTCAGAGGCGGCCCTCTTCCTTCCTTGGGAAGGGGGAATTTCAGTTTCTCTCCCCCCCCCCCGCCGGTTATCCTCCTTCGCGGAGGCGCTAGCCTCTTTCTTCCCCCCTTTGTCTTCCCCTAAGGGCGCTTGAAGGCACGAGCTCCAGCATCCTGGCTAGTACAGGATCCGGTGAGACCTCGGGGAGGGGGGCCGGGCACCTGATCATCTTCGCCTTTGTTACCCAGTCCTGGTCAAAGAGAGACTTTTCAGAATGATGTTGTGATAAGTAAAGATACAACGTGTTCGGTTACAGGACTACTTACTTGGGTATCTGGACGATTGCAGTTCAAACCCGCATCCTCGGTGGTGTCCGGACACATTATTTGTGGTCCGAAGAACAATTTGTACATCTCCTCGAGCATCATGCCGAGGAAATGATGGATAGCTCGCGGTCCCTCCGGGTTGAACTCCCACATGCGGAGGGGACGACGTTTGCAGGGCAGGACTCGACGAATTAACATGACTTGCATTACTGTGACTAGACTGATGTCTCTGTCTAGGAGATCTTGGATGCAGCTCTGTAGTATTGGCACATCCTTTACTGGCCCCCAGTCCAGCCCCTTGTTGACCCATGACGCTAGTTGTGGCGGGGAGCCCGAGCGAAAAGCAGGGGGGCCACCCACTTGGTACCCCTGGGAGCTGTGATATAAAATCATTCTCATTTCCATAAGCTGGACACCTTCTGGAAAGAACCCTCTGGCCATGGGGCATCGGCACTTTTGCTTATTACGGCACCCCTGCACTCTGCGTGCCGCCCCTCGATCATCTTCGGCTCCACCTTGAAGGTCTTGAGCCATAGGCCGAAGTGAGGGGTAATACGGAGGAAAGCTTCACACACGACGATGAAAGACGAGATGTGGAGGACAAAATCCGGAGCCAGATCATGGAAATCCAGCCCATAGTAAAACATGAGCCCCCTCACGAAGGGATCTAGAGCAAGGCTTAGCCCTCGGAGGAAGTGAGATACAAACACAACGCTCTCCTCGGGTTTGGGAGTGGGAATGACCTGCCCTCGAGTAGGCAGCCGGTGCAGGATCTCACCGGTTAGAAACCCGGCCTCTCTTAACTTTTTGACGTCTTCCTCCGTGACGGAGGAAGGCATCCACCGACCTTGAAGGTTGGATCCGGACATGGTTGAAGGTCCGAAGCGCCTGACCTGAGCTTCGGGTGTTGGAACTCGAGGCGGGGGAAGGATTCGATTGAGTTCAAGGAGTAAAAAGGATAGGCCTTGGTCTCTTTATAAAGAGGGTGAATACCAAGCATCCTCCTCGTGACCGTTTGGGACTTGCCTACAATCGAGGAGTCATACCAACAGGCACGATTGGGTTACCCACGTCCGTATTGATGAGAATCCCGTAATAAGGGGACACGATCTCTGCTTCGACAAGACGTGCCAAGGAAATCGCCTCGCGATATGCGCCAAGGCTGGTTGAGAATGACGGTTCGAATAAAGACCGGGCCGTGGTATGTTGTCATGATATCGAGTGTGTCAGCAGATTAGATTTGTGGAAATATTATTCTCTCTACGGTGGTATGTGGAACTTGTTTTGCAGAGCCGGACACTATCCTTGTGTTCAAGATCTTCTATGGAGTATTCGGAGGAGGAACCCGCCTTGCAATGCCGAAGACAATCTGCGCGTCGGACTCATCGTCATTGAAGCCTAGTTCAGGGGCTACTGAGGGAGTCCTGGATTAGGGGGGATCCGGACTGCCGGACTATATCCTTTGGCCGGACTGTTGTACTATGAAGATACAAGATTGAAGACTTTGTCTCGTGTCTGGATGGAACTCTCCTTGGTGTGGAAGGCAAGCTTGGCGATACGGATATGAAGATCTCCTCCCTTGTAACCGACTCTGTGTAACCCTAGCCCCCTCCGGTGTCTATATAAACCGGAGGGTTTAGTCCGTAGGACAACAAAAATCATACCATAGGCTAGCTTCTAGGGTTTAGCCTCTACGATCTCGTGGTAGATCAACTCTTGTACTACTCATATCATCAAGATCAATCAAGCAGGAAGTAGGGTATTACCTCCATAGAGAGGGCCTGAACCTGGGTAAACATCGTGTCCCCTGCCTCCTGTTACCATCCGCCTTAGACGCAAAGTTCGGGACCCCCTACCCGGGATCCGCCGGTTTTGACACCGACAACCAAGATCTTCATCACTGGACATATAATTGGTGTCTTCCTCGTTCCGTAGAACAACAACAGGAGTCAGATCATGCCCAAAAATCTTCTTGGGCCTCTTGGTTTTCTTGGACTTCTTGGCCTTCTTGGAGACACGAGACAAATCTTCAGACTGCACACTGGGTTCAGGAGGTGCAGTGGTCAACGGCTTCACAGTTGAAGCTTTTGGTGTGACAGAGGGCTTCGAAGGTTTTGACTTCTTTTTCTTTTGCTTTTGAGGAGCCAACGCATCTTCGGAGTCTGTGTCATTAGCTGATTGCTCCACAGTGGCCCTCTGAGCGGCGATGTGGGAGAGGAGCCCATCGAAGCTGGTGAAGGGTCCGATGACATTTGGATTGGCATCGCGTGTGCCATCAAAAAGATGGGCCATGGTTGAAATTGAGTCCAAGATCCTTCTTGTTCTTTGTAGCTGACTCCTTGGCAAACTGATAGTTGCGCTTAAAGAGATTGTCTTCGTGACACCATAATAATGATGATGGGTCGGCATTTTGAGGCTTTGGTCCATGGACCATGCATGGATAGAAACCTTGAGCAATGGCTTCAGGCTTCGACTTAGGCTGCAGATTCCTATACAGAATATCTCCCCATGGACGCTTGATAGCATTCTTCTCTGCATATTCAGGGGTTACGAAGTTATACTTGAACCATTGTTCAACCCAATATCTCCGAATCCACTGGATTCGGGTCTTGCGCTGACCGTAACTTTCCTCAGGATCTGACTTGTACAATCCATACAGATCCGAAGGCAGATCTAGAGCTGTGTTGCCTCTGCGCTGCCTGCCACCTTTCCTTACTGATTTCTCTATTGCCATTATATTCAGACTGATTGGCTTTAGAACAATAAAAGGCTTCCGTCTACTGGTCAGACAAGAACTGGCTTCAGGAGAGTGAATATGATGCTGGAAGAACTCTGCAAATGAATGCAGACTATGAGAACCAAGGGATTCTCCCACGGACATGTACCTGTGACAGCATTAGAGGTGCGAGGGAAGGGGAAGAGGTCAGATGCATTCTCAGAAGATTTTAAAGATAAATCAGTTTGAAGACATTGACCTCATAGAACGAAGACATTCACTTATTTGAAGAGAGCTGGTTCCTGATTTGTACGAATCCATGAATAAGTACAAGTGAGGAATCTAACTAGTTATGAAGCATAAGTGAATATTCTTAGCATGATATGAGATGCAGATAAGGACAGATCCATAATTTGACAGTGTAGAAACCACTTTTGGTTGAAGTGGATGGATTTGACGGATCAAAAAGGCAGTAAAAAGTGAGATTTAATTACCGCTGACGAACTGCTAGACGAGGCAGAGTTAGAAGCCAAGCAGTTCAATCTCCCGCGCCCTAACTTGGCGGCGGAAGACACCTACGGCGGCGGCGGAGAGGACGAGGTCCGCGGCCGGCACGAGGACGACGTCGAAGATGTTGCGGCAACTAAGCGCTTCGTCTCCGGCATCGACGCGAGCTAGCGGAGGCGCTAGGGTTTGAGCGAGGTGGCCAGGTGGAAGAAGATATTATGACCGCGAGGTGTGTGTATTTATAAGGAAAGGGACTGCACAATGTAATTACGCAGGTGCCCCTGGCGGTTCACATCTGAAGGACACGTAGCTTGCATGCAACTTATTGGAAATTGTTCTATGTTCCCACGCACGCCTGGATTGTTGGGTGGTCGTTCCGGCTTCTCTGGTATTCAGGCAAAAGAGATATGGCATTAAAACATATTTAAATGTTTGTCTCTATGTATTCTACTAACAAGGACTCAGAGAAGACATTTGACAGGTTTCAACAGAGTGCATATGACTTGGATAGATAGAATTTGCGGTAGAAGCACAGACGGAGGATAGGGTCCGATCACATTCACTTAGATCAGAAAAATTCAAGTGTGAAAACATAACTATAAGTGAATGCTGTAGAGTACAGAACACACACACACACATGTGTGTGTGTCTATATATATATATATATATATATATATATATATATATATATATATATATATATTTGGTCGAGCTATTCGTCACCCCAGCTACCCATGCACCCAGTCGAACCAGTTTGCATCCACCGCAGCAACAGAAGGTTAATGAGGTAAGATTAGTGAGTGGAGGTGAGGTAAACTTACGGTCTTTAGAATTGGTCTTGCCCCACGTTGAGAACAAGGGATGTGGGGTAAGATTTGATTGCATGTGAAGTAATATTACATCTTAGAGAGTCCATTCTGACAAAAGAAACACCGTAGAGAAAAAAAAGTTTGTGCCATAAAATTACTGGAGGGTCGTCCCTCACCCCGTCGTCGCTCGACCGGCCGATCCGTTATAAGGATGTGCCTCTATCGGATATCTGGTGTAAGGATCGCCATGGAAGATCCCGTTAGGCGCAAGTAGACGCTGCAGCGGGAGAGCTCACTCCGGCGAGGTGCAGACGCCTACCATTAGAGTATCCCATCACACACGAGAACGTCGCGGTGGGAGTGCCACGTTATGAACGAGCAGTCATGGTTCTTCTTAAAACTGATTTAGGTCATGGATGATGCATGCATCCTGAATTTTTTAGTCTTTTCCCTCTCTATTTATTACTGGAGTTGTTCATGCGGCACCATGGATTTGATGCACTGGAAAGCTCATTTTGGAAGAAGATAAAATTGGAAGTATCATTTCTGGAATTGCATCCTCAGTTATCCCAAAAATATTCGATCTTCTATCTGAATTTTGACCGAAATTTCCGTCTGTAGGAATGTCGCCAAAACTGTCTTTATGTACATACTCTCTCAGATTCAGCATCGAACACATGTAACTGAAATTTCTTATATAGACAGCACATTTGGTTTCTTTGCAGTTTGCTAGTGTTTGTGAATCAATCCATATACTTCCTTCTAGCTCTAGCAAATTACATATGCAAATCATAATTATTTTATACTCATCAGTCCATCAAGTCTTGGTTCTGAAATGCTGTTTGATCATAGAAGCAAAGGCAGATTATGTAATGAATGTAATCAATATTGAATTATTTATAACAATAGACTTGATCACATAGTATGACCAACCTGTACAGCTTAATCTCTAAGGACATGTTACATGAGGCAACAACAAATAGAAGAGTCAGTCCTCTGAGATATCTTCACATTTCTAGGTTGGCTAAAGGTTCCTATCATGCCATCTTTTGCTTATGCATCATGTACTTCAGCAATGAAACATCTAATGTTCACTTAGAATATTTTGTGCCGAGTAGGATCAATAATCTCTCCCTAATAATAAAGCACGGAGTGAATCTGTCGGGTTCACCGTCGCGGCTTTTTTGCATAAAGGTCCCTGTGCTTTTTAGTATTTGACCCGCAGTCCATGGATAAGTGAAAAACGATTCGGTATTCTTTTTCGTCAAACCGTCTGTGCACGTTTGGCTTCAGATAAGATCCAGCGGGGGCGCTCCCGATCCGATCGGGATGCAGGACGACGACGGCCGCAGGGCTCCGGGAGGCGGGGAACGACGAGGAAGTGGCATACGTCGGCGCGAGGTGGATCAGGTCGGGATCCAGCGCGGCGGCGCGTAGTGGAGGCCGGCTACGGCGGCGGCGCTCCATGGCCATGCCGGATTGGTCTCCTGGGACGAAGAGACGAGGGAGAGAGAGGAGGTGAGATAGAGAGAAGAGAAGGGGGAGTAGGGATGGCGCGACTACCTGCTGCTGGTCCGGTGGCGGCTCCGGTCCCGGATTCAGGTTTGTGTACGGATTTCTCTCCTTGCCACTACACGAGGGGGGTTGCCCAGCCGCTACTCTCACTAGCCCGCGCACCTCCTCCGCCTAGCCGAGTCCCTGCGCTCATGGAGACGCCGTCGCCCTTGCCTGCGTTACCTTGGTGCATGAGCCCTAACCACAAGGGAGAGGGGCAGAAGAAAGTGAACAGGGAGGGAACAACAATAAAGATAAGTTAACTATGAGGTAATGGTAGAGCACCATGATATTATGGCTGGACATCTGGTACATGTTACCTCTGTGAATTGATCTCTGATTTCTTCTTCTCTGTACTAATTAGGCCTGCTTCTGTTTGCACCTATTCGAGATCAAGGTCATGGAATGCAGCAGCCAAGATAACAAGGTCGAGCCAGGCTTAGGTCCGATGAGGAACATAATTAGATTCAGATGGTTCCTTGCATCCTCCATTCAGAATTAAACCTGGTGGTACATTTTGTTTTTTGTGCTCTTTCTTAAGATTGTAAGAATTTGATAATAAATATGTACGTCCATTGTTTAAAGAAGATTTATTGTTTCAATATATACTAAATTATTTATGGATTATATAGAAGCTTATCTTGTTGCCCGGTTGTTCTAGGAGGCATCAAATATTCCAAGCTTACCTTTTATGAGCAAACAGCTGAATTATGTAAGGGAAATTTGTTCCATAAGCTTCAGTTCGTGCTTGTTCAATAGAAGTGGCATTTATTATGTAGTCGATTCTGACAACTTCTCAAAAAAAGTCAGTGTTATAATTCAGTTAGTAGGTTATTGAAGATTGGAGACATCAGGAAGCACCACCAACAACCTGAAGTAGATGCAGCAGAGCAAGGTGATGAATTCTCCTTTGTTTTTCCTCATCTGAATCTTTGCTTGAATCGCTGATCATTTGAACCAGTTTGTCCTGATTGTATAATGATTTCCTGTTTTTCTTGCGGTGCAATCTTCGTCAATTTGGAAATATGGGGACTTTCCATTAAGCTATTTTGATCCACCATTGACAATGTGAAGTTCTTGCTCTGTTATCAAGTTCTAACAGTACATCAATCCAAGAAACTCTTATCAGATTAATTAAGGAATCAATCTCATGATGATGGATGCTTGATGCAGCAGAGGGCGCCAGGATGAAGTGGCGTCGCGGAGGTGCATGGCCAGTGCACAGACCAATCGCTGCGAACTCCACACTTCGCCAGTCGCCGCCTGATCGACCAACACTCGCCCCATCTGGCACCGGACCATCGAGATGGACATGCCCGTCCTCACCTTCGATGCCGCACACGGGGCAAAAAGGGACTCTTCCCTGCTACGGTCATAGCCTCTGTCACCGACATTGGCGGGATTCAGCCAGGCCGTCGGCGCCTCAAGGTGAGCGCTCATATCGGTGGTGGCCAGGCCTTGCGAATCAATAGCAAGCCCATCTGGTCTCGTATCTCCACCATCATGGCTAGCCACCGGCGCAGACCATGCTGTTACAACATTCAGTGGTGTGGATGGAGAGTCTTTCACAACGAAGTTTCTCCTAATTTGAGCGATGAATGCAGACCGCGGCCGTTCGAAACATTGGGAGACACGGCAGCGGGGCAGCTAAGGCTCACTGGCGTAATATATGCTCAGTCACTGACGTTAATAGTGTACAATTTTTGCTCACATTATGTTATCCCTTCTTGGTCTGTCATTGATGAAGTAGCAACTGTTAGCAATTTCAGTCGTGCACAGTGATGCAGATAAGTGTTTCGTATAAATCTTGGTCCAATATTATGTTTAGCTTTATCTGCCTTAAACTTTTCTTTTCACACGGGAATCCTAAGATTTAAATGTCTTCAGTAATGGAATGGCAGAAATATTCATTGAAATTATGTCAATGATCTGGCTTGTTCTGAATCTTCTTCTCTATTATCCAATAATGCATATGATGCCTTCAAAGAAATGGTTATGATGGCTAATAAATTAATTAGATTGCTTTTATGTGCAATTTGGATGATCGGGTAACCTGATGGTTCGAAGCTGAAACCTGACCCGGATTATAATGCCTAGCATAGCATTCCATGCTAGATAATTGTGTTGTGACGTGTAGGTGTTTCATCGTTGTTGAAACCACAACTGCATTCTACTCTCCTAACTAGACCACTGGTGCTTTAGTTTTTTTATCAAGGTAATTGAGTTATTGTTCTGCACAACAGCACAAACAGTGAGTTTACATAGATATATGTAAGGTTCAGCTACCCGCATAAAAAAATATAAGGTTCCAGCTATGGAGCTGCAGAGAATAACTCAAGAGGGGAGGCCCTCAAGTATAGCTCAATAACATGAGTTTTCTTTAACCTAAAACATTCTAGATTTTTAAGTTTAGAAATTATGTTACGCTGGCGCGGTTCAATAACATGTGTGTCTTACCGTTTTTAAGTTTTGTTTTGATCAGACACTACAAGTAAGGGTGGTAAGGAGGATGAGCGGCGACACAGGTGGGGTGTCGTGTTGAAATAGAGTGCGTGCAACCAAGGGGAGGGGTGAGTCTTAGGCCATGTGTTATTGTGTTAGGGCCGTGTAATGCAATGTTTTTTTCTTC
Source organism: Aegilops umbellulata (assembly GCA_032464435.1). NCBI lineage: Eukaryota > Viridiplantae > Streptophyta > Magnoliopsida > Poales > Poaceae > Aegilops > Aegilops umbellulata. The sequence goes on along the minus strand of CP136056.1, from coordinate 199,579,775 downwards.
CGTTGCAACGCACGGGCCCTTTTGCTAGTTACAATAATAAAATGATCGCACTTGCCTTCTTGGAAGATCAAATGAAGTAACAAGGCAAATCTCATCAATTGATGTTTTTTAAGAAACATTCCCTTGTACTGTTGCAGTGTTGCTACTTGCTAGTAGCTTACGGTGACTGAGAACAGGTTTTGCTTGAAGAAGTGAGGCGCCCATTCTCTTCAGAGTTTTGGGTAACATTTTCAGTAGCACCATGCATATGAGTTTTACACTCGAATTGCGACATTAGCTATGCTTACAAAACAAATCCTTCCATGGTCAATTCATCATATGACAGAAAACATCTGGCCTTTAATTAGATTAAAAGAAAAAGAATAGCGCACATGCTTATTGATCCACAAAAAAATGTCTTGTAAAAACTGAATTACATAAGCAATTAAGCATATGATGTGTAAAACGTGGTCTGGATGATTCATTCAGGACCTGCTATATGCATGCCTTAGTTCAGGGCCTGCTACAGATTTACGGTCCATATGCTATCATAAGTGCACAAAGTTCTCCTTCAATCAAGAGTCCATATCTCTCACTTGACTGTACCTAGACTTCTGACAACTGCAAGAGAGCCACATTTTAATGCACTATAAATTAAGTATGGAATCTAAGAGATATCACTTAATAATAAGAGAAAAAGTTCAACGTGGAAGTAGTTTTTTCAACAAAACTTCCACAAGAGGATTCTTCTATCTTACGAGTTACATCTGAACACCTTTTTCATATTTGCAAGCAAACCATCTGACCACACCTTGTTCATATTTCAATGAAAGAACAAACTACAGTAGCATCATTACCTCTGCATAATATTTAGCTAGCCCAAGCAAGAATTTTATGATCTGGATAACACACTTTTAACTTCACATACCCTGTTAGCGCTGAAAATTATTTGTATATTGCAATCAAATTTAGACGAGAACACACTCGGTTTAGCTATAACCAAAGCAGCTAACTCGCGACGAACCAAGACCAGCTGCACTGCTTATTGGTCATAAGTTAACTGCACATCCGAGAGGTATTGGGCCAGGGAAATTGTTCAAAAAACTATAGCATGCAACGTGTACTAGAGTATGCAACCGTGGCTGGCAGAGAGCATGATGCAAATTTTCTTTACTATACTACCAAGTAGCCAGGCACAAATAAGGATTGTACCTGTCAGGCTGGTGAAAGTTTACGTTCGTGTAGATAAACAATTACATCGTGTAAGCCGTGGAGCCTTGCGGTCAGCCGTAAGGCACACCGTACGGGTGCGGACGAGGATGCTGGATCGACCAGGGTGAAGAATAACTTCTTCACCCGAGGAGCCGCCTCTCCAGGTCGACATTATCCAGGGTGGACTGGCCTCGTCACTTGGCCTGGTGATTCAGTGCAAGCGAGCGCTGTCATTGGAGAGACTGGCTCATTGAGGTGTCACCGTGGCAGAGACGAAGGAAGCCACCATTCTTTCATAAAGGCACAGGAGCACCCCATCTCATGAAAGGAGGTAGTATGGCCTTTCTCCAATAAATACAAAGAGGCCATGTTGAAACATAATGTAAAAACGATTCATAAAACATATGGTTTTACATAATTGTTGGAATAGAATGGGGAGGCCGGGATGAATCTAAGAAGCTCCAAAGGATATTATTTTTCTAAAAAAAGACGAAAGAAGTCATATCTTCACTATATCATATGTATTGTAAGTCTGCAACTTTTGGCTAGAATAGAGTTATACAATAATCATACAAATATATACACAAGAACAAGAAGACCTGTCACTAAGCACATAAAAACTGGGCAAAAGAAATTATGACAGTATGAGCACTAAGGTTGTAGGATAGCTATGCCCAAAACAGCTATATTTGGGGATGTAACCCATCCAAATTCTGTTGCCTAGTATTCTTACCCAATCTAACTTAATTCAAGCAGATACGTGACATGGGATAGTAAATCAAGACATACTCGTGTAAAATGACGGAGAGGGTGCGATACTGAAGAACTCCGGCAGCAAACACCTAACTGCCTGTCGTTATTGTGGGAGGAGATGCAGCACGCATCAAGCAGAATGCCAACCACCACCGTACCCTGATACCGAGACTATATAACAGCAGAAGTTGCTACATGAAAACAGTAAATATACACATAATTCAAGCAGATACATTGGATGGCAGAGTAAATAGAAGACACATGCTCATATAAATGGATGGAGTGGGGGCAATACTGATTGCGTTAATATGTTCATAGAAAATTATAAAAAGTTTCATAATGAAGATGGGGGCCGTGTGGCCCCTTCGATCGAATTTTTGTTTATAAAAAGTACACTAGAATTTATTTTTTGAAGTTATTAGTTATTACTTGATACAATTTATGATTTAGCCAATAATCTATGTGGAGACTTTTCGAGCTAACTCAGCATTTCCTTGATCTAATTTATAGAGGCTCAGGTAGTCCTTCATAAATTTTCAAGTTGTCCATAAAAAAATTTCAAGCAACTAGCTCAATATTTAAGCAGAGAGTTCAGGTTATCTGAAACCAAATCAAAGTGAATACGATGATGGTCATAACTTTATTTGCTTTTTCTTCTGCACTCCTTAAAGTCAGAAACTGGATTCTTAGATTATGATTCATGTCATCTAGATATTACAGTTTGGACAGGACAATTGAAGAACTTTGAGTCAACAAGTTTTTTCTCCGGTTTGTAAAGTGATCGCTATATTTTGGAGGCAAAGCTATCCCTGATTCCCTGTACTATAGAGAGCAAGATCGAATATAGAAGAACACCTTTAAGCTTTCAAGTGAATCCCTGGTTTCTTGGAACTACCAAAATCGCTAGTTCTGAATTCTAGTTAGATAGCTGCATAGTCCAGATTGCTACACTAGGAGCTACGGAGTATGCCTACTCGTACTATCTTCAGATCAACCTAATTTCGTGGCACATATGGCCATCTCCGGAAGCAGCTGATGCAACCAAATTTGGGACTAATAAAGTAAAGACTAACTGAACCACCACTCTCCTAACCAATAGGAATTCCAATGGTTCTTGTTTTGCTTCAGGCAACCATCAAACAGAGCACCTCATGTGCGTCCTGTTTGGCATATGATGGAGAGAGCAATAGGAGATATAGAGGGAGTTAGTAGGATATTGGGCAAGGGAATTAATTTTATGCCCAATCTTTTGTTTGGTTTATTTTGGGAATTACTGGCAGGGAGTGAAGGAGAAAGGTTTGATGGCTTTGTTGATTAGTGGGTCAGAACAAGAACTAGATGCAACATTACCACATTGACCATTAGTCTATTTGTTCCCCACCAATCAACAATATGAACTAAATCGCTACCTGATCAAATAACGTCTACCATGTGGTGATCATGGTCAAGTATTTAAATGCATGTTTCTCACGCTCCTGCAGCAATAGTCGAAGATAGGAGGCAACTGAAATAGGGATACGCTGGAAACATTCTAGCAATAAATTGAGGGATACGCCGAGAGCCTGTGAGGATCTCCTTCTAGTCGAGTAGTCGGGCGTAACAAAGCAATCTATGCAGAAGTTGTAGGAATGAAGGAATCAAACAAAACTCCCGTAAAAATGAATAGACAGACAGAGCTGGATCTTGAAGCAAATCGCTGGGGCTGGGGCATCTATCGGAGAGCCTCAAAGTACCTCTTCAAGCAGCAGACACGACTCCCGCGCCGGCCAACCACGACCAGCTCGCCGTCCAACCGAGGACGCCGCCAGCCCCTGGTTCATGGAGTGGGCCCATCTTGGGCCGAGTATTCGTCGCCGGTGACTCGGCCGACGAGGCGCCGTCCAGACGGGAGATGCCCCCCTATAATGAAGAAGTCCTGACACCAAGTACCACCGACGCCGCAGCACGACGGCTCGGCTCGCTGCGTTCCACGACGCCAGAGCCCAACCGCCGCTCGGCGCTCGCACCCCTCATCCACTCCGCCCCTGATATTTTTCTTTTGAGATGATTCACCCCAGATTAGAATTGGACGAGGGAGTTGGCCCTTTTTTTCACCTCGGGAGTGACCTATTTTTTCTATAGGACGGAGTGGGCTCTTGACGTCAATGTAAAATTACATCACCGGGGATAAAATTACGCCACCGGTACGAGGCTTGGTTGGCGATGCGATCGGGGAGTCTGACTCGGTGACTCGATCGGATTCTTCACCCTGGGTTACTAATAGACTATATATATATATATATATATATATACACACACATCAGCATAAGACCAACTCAATATTGTGAAGATAAATCTAGGAGACAATCAATGTTAAAGACAAACCAAATGCAAAGACTATGCAATTTTGACGCTAAAAGAAACACTTCAAAGGATTTTGATGGTGGTGTTACCCACCGTATAGGAAGTATTAGACCCAGACGCGACGCACAATTATCGTGGCGCTCCGAAGTCAAATTCTGCGTTAATGTATTCACACTTAGAGTGTATGTCTTCATTAATTGAAGATATACGTTACTTCGTGTGTTGCAGATCTAAGTCATCAACATGCATACGCGCTAGGATGTGTGTCCAATTACAGGACATTTGAGGATTCTAAGATATTTAGCTCACACCGCAACTTGCAAAACCTTTTATCATCCAAGGGCTTTGTGAAGATATCTGTCAATTGCTCTTCAGTGTTGATGTGAATGATATCAATATCTTCCTTCATGACACTATCTCTGAGAAAGTGATGACAGATCTAGATGTACTTTGTCTTTGAGTGCTGGACTGTGTTGTTGTCAATCTTGATGGCGCTTTCATTTTGCAATAGAGGGGCACATGCTTTAGATGGATGCCATAGTCCTTGAGAGTTTGCTTCATCCATAGAAGCTGAGCGCAGCAAGAACCAGCAACAATGTATTCAGATTCAGTAGTGGAGAGGGATACACAGTTCTGCTTCTTTGAAGACCAACAGACAAGAGATTGTCCAAGAAAGTGACATGTGCCTGATGTGGACTTGCGATCAACCTTGTCACCAGCATAATCAGAATCTGAGAATCCAACTAGATCAAACTCTGAGCCATTTGGATACCATAATCCTAGTGTTGGGGTGTAAGCCAAATATCGAAGAATTCGCTTCACAGCTAAGTGATGCAATTCCTTTGGTGCCGCTTGGAATCGGGCACACATGCAAACGCTAAGCATTATATCTGGCCTAGATGCACATAAATAGAGTAAAGAACCAATCATGGAGCGGTATACCTTTTGATCGAACTCTTTACCATTGTCGTCGAGGCCCAGATGATTTTTGGTTGGCATTGGCGTCGTGTATCCTTTGCAATCTTGCATTCCAAACTTCTTCAGGCAATCTTTGAGATATTTTTCTTGTGATATGAAGATGTCGTTGCTCTACTGACGGATTTGAAGACCAAGGAAGAATTTCAGCTCACCCATCATGGACATGTGATATTGCTCTTGCATCATATGTCCAAACTCATCACTATATTTCTTGTCAGTGCATCCGAACATAATGTCATCCACATAGATTTGGCACACAAACAGTTCACCATCATATGTCTCCGTGAAGAGTGTGGGATCCAGAGAACCAGGTTTGAAGCCTTTGCTCTTCAGGAAGTCCTTGAGAGTGTCATACCAAGCTCGAGGGTCTTATTTGAGGCCATACAGTGCCTTGTTGAGCTTGTATACCATGTCAGGATGCTTTGGGCCTTCAAAACCAAGTGGTTGTGCAACATACACTTCTTCTTCAATTTTTCCGTTAAGGAAGGCACTCTTTACATCCATTTGATATAGTAGGATGTTGTGATGGTTGGCATAAGCTAGCAGGATGCGAGTGGCTTCAAGCCTAGCCACTGAAGCAAAAGTTTCATCGAAGTCAATCCCTTCTACTTGAGTGTAACCTTGAGCAACTAGACGAGCTTTGTTTCTGACGACTTGGCCATGCTCATCTTGTTTGTTGTGATATATACATTTGGTGCCTATGATGTTGTGCTTACGAGGGTCAGGACGCTTTACTAGTTCCCAGACATTGTTCAACTTGAACTGTTGAAGATCTTCTTGCATAGCTTGAATCCATTCATGTTCCATGAAGGCTTCAGCAACTTTCTTGGGTTCAGATATAGAGACAAATGCAAAGTGTCCACAGACATTTGCTAGCTGTGTTGCTCTTGAACGAGTGAGTGGACCAGGTGCATTGATGCTATCGATTATCTTCTTAATCTGTACTTCATTTGCAACACGAGGATGAACTGGACGAAGATTTTTCTCATTGTCTTCATCTTCAGCATTAACTTCAGGCTGAGCAGTGTCTTCGGGTTGATTAGGTGCAGAAATGATGATTTCTTCTGCAGCCTGAGCCTCTGAAGGTATGATTTCTCCAGTACTCATAAGCTTGATAGATTCACTTGGCGAGGCTTCATCTAGCACATTTGGCAGGTGCTATCTTTGCGAGCCGTTAGTCTCATCGAACCGCACATCCACAGTTTCAACCACTTTATAGTCCAGCGCCCAGCACCAAATACTCTGAAGTAGCTGACGTTTGGCTTCTTACCAGTTAGTAGCTCATATGATGTCTTCTTTAGAAGCTTGTGAAGATAAACACGGTTGATGACGTGACACGCAGTATCAATGGCTTCAGGCCAAAACATTCTTGGCGTCTTGTACTCATCAAGCATCGCCCGAGCCATCTCAATGAGGGTTCTGTTCTTGCGCTCCGCGATGCCATTTGCTGAGGTGTGTATGGAGCTGACAATTCATGTGTGATGCCCAATGTATCAAGATAAGTGTCGAGGCCGGTGTTCTTGAATTCAGTGCCGTTGTCACTTTTGATGTGCTTGATCTTGATGCCATAGTTCGTCATGGCACGATTGGCGGATCGTCTGAAGACATCTTGCACTTCATTCTTATAGAGGATTATGTGAACCCATGTGTATCTTGAGTAATCATCAACAATGACGAAGCCATAGAGGCAAGCAGTGGTAGTAAGTGTAGAGTAGTGAGTAGGGCCAAATAAGTCTATGTGAAGCAGCTCGAAGGGACAAGATGTCATCATGATTGTCTTCGAGGGATGCTTGGCCCTACTCATCTTTCCAGCTTCGCAGGCACCACATAGATGGTCCTTCTTGAGCTTGACGCCCTCGATGCCTACGACATGCTTCTTCTTCGCGAGAGTCTACAAGTTCCTCATGCCAGCATGCCCTAGCCTCCGATGCCGGAGCCAGCACTCTGAAGTTTTTGCTAGAAGACATACGACCAACTGTGGTCCTGCTGAGAAATCTACCAGATACAGATCGTCTTTTCGATAACCTTCAAAGACTAGAGATTTGTCAGATTCCATAAGCACAAGGCAACGATATTTTCCAAATATCACAATCATGTTCAGATCACAAAGCATTGAGACAGACATTAAGTTGAAACTAAGGGATTCAACAAGCATCACTTTATCCATGTGCTTATCCTTTGAGATTGCAACTCTACCTAGACCCAATACCGTGCTTTTACCAGTGTCAACAAATGTGATGTGACTCTTGTCAGATGGACGTAGGGTTGAATCCATGAGAAGACTTCGATCACCAGTCATGTGGTTAGTGCATCCACTGTCCATAATGCATTCTGAAGCCTTTGGTGTCATAGCCTACAGTGCAGTTTGGGGGATAGGCTTCACCAAGGGTATTGTGAAGCATAAACATTTGACGAACAAGCAGATTATGAAAGTTCAAATCTTGGTTAGGATAAATAGGATGTTTGTCAAGGAATCCTGGGATGAAATACATAGTAAGACCATTTGGGCATTTTATCTTGCGCCCCACAAGATGTTTTAGGTCCCCAGCATAAGCATCAGACGCCTTTGATTTCCAGCTGGAGACCTTTCCCTGCAAAAGAGAGTTAATTTTTCTTAACCACCCACATCTTCAGGGGTGGCTTAGAAGCAATGAGTCTAAGTGCAGCATCTGAGAACTTCGGCTTTGGAGCCCTACCAAATAGCCTTGCAGGTGGTGAATAATACTCATAAGAATAAGCGGAAAAGTTCTTGGTCCTATGAACATAGCGGTTTGATGAAACACGCTCATATTCATAAGTCTGAGTATGGTTTCCCTGCAAAACATTGGCGTTAGGGTGACTCTGGTGAGTCCTCTGTCTGTATGAAGCCTTTGGACCATATGAAGCCTTTGGTCTAGGGTTTGTCTTCTTCCCAGATGGTGTCATGACGACATTCACATGAAGTTTCTCAAGACAACTTTTGGGCACCCTGTGACATCCCAAAATTCTAAATTTTGGAATGTTATAATAAATAAATAGTTTTGATTGTTTGTGTGATTGATTCACTGAAAGTGAGTGAAATTGAAACTTTTGAAAATTAATGAGAGGGAATAAAATGACTTTCCCAAACTTTCACCTTTGCTTTCTGATCTCCGTGAATTCAAACTCTTTTCACCATCAAACCCTGGAGAGAAGATGACATGACTTCTTCCATTTAAATAAATGAAAAGGGTTTTGAAAAGATTTGAATTCCATTTTGAACTATTTCAAATTTAGAAACTTTAAGCAACTCAATGATTCTCATGAGAGAAGATAAAATGACTTCTTCAAATGCTATGAAATATGAGGTGGAAGTTTCAAAGAATCAAATTTAAAGTCCTTTTAAAATTATTTTCAATTTGGAGTTACTTGGGTTTTATTCAAATTATTGTTTCTCCAAAAATAAAATATATGGAAAATAGGGTAAAATGATTCCCTACATTAGAAAATTGGAGAGAAATGAATTTTAAATCACTTTAGTATTTTTAAAATGATTTTTATGAGGTTTTATGTAGCAGTAGCACTGTTTGATTTATTTGAATTTTTGAGGATTTTATTTGATGCTAGAATAATGTTCATGTCATAGACAATCTGTTTCTAAATTTTTTGATATATTATATGCCTATATAATAGTTTATTTTCATTTGTTTTTTTAGTTTTCTTTGTCTGTGTTAAGGAAAAAAGAATCCCTTCTGTCAAACTGGGCCGGGCCCGGCTCCCAGCCAGGCCCAGGCCCAAGCCGCCGCGCCGCCTTCGCTCTCGTGCTCGGCTCGGACTCGCCGGAGTCTGGCCATCTCACGCCGTCGCCGCCTCGTGCCGACTCGGGACACCTCCCGAGGTTCGCCGCCCCCCTCTATTTAAGCCGCACCCGGGCCCCCTGGACCCCGTCGCCCGAGTCCGCGTCACCCCGCACCGCTCGCCGCCGATGCTGTGCCGCTCGCCGGAGCCCGCACCGCCGTCGGAGATCGATCCGCTAACCGCCGCCTGACCGAGCCACCGGTGGTTTTTCTCATCGAACAGGCCAAACCGGTAAAACCGCCGCCCGACCCGGTTTTTCTTTTCGGTTTTTTCTTTTAATTGGTTTAGTTATTTAGGTTAGTTTAATTAGTGGACGTTCATCCGTTAGTATTCAGTAGCAAACGGTTTTCGTCGGTTTAGGTTCTGTAGCGGGCGTTCGCTCGATAGGATTTTTCTTTTAATTTAATTTCGGCCAAAGACCTATATGGGATTATTTTCTTTAGAGATTAATCCTTATTTTTCAAACGACTACAACTTTGTGCTCGTTTATCCAAATCCAACGAACCCAACGCCCACTTCTTCATTATGTTCCCCTCTATCTAGTAAAACAACTTGAACATGTTTTTGAAAGTTTTAAAATTTAAATTCAAACATATTTGAATTCAAACTTCTTTTGTTCATAACTCAAGTTTTATAACTCCGATTTAGTTGATTCTTTTTGCATATCGAAGCTTTTGACCTCAACTTTCTGATAAGGCCAAATTCACCTAATTTCGGTACTGTTAGAAATTGTTTTATGTTGCAAGAGTTAATTGTTTGTTTTCAAAGTTTTCTGAGATCTTTTCTTTGATTCTTTTGTATGAGTGCTTATGTATGCAATTGCTTTCTCACGATAGATTGACCGGAGTGTGACAAGTAGAACTATCAGGAGTTATGAGTGCGAATCATCTTCATCAACAGTACAAGGCAAGTTCACACTTTGATCATACTTTTCATACCTAGTTTTTATGCATTAGTTTCAACCCTCAAACATTGCATGAGTAGGATTGATAACATGTGGGTATTGGGAAGTAGTTGATGAGGTAGAACCTATTGCCCTTTATATCAAACCTTGGGAGTTACTTCTACGTTATGCTTATACTGTTATGCTACGCTCGAAGACGCGGATTAGTTCGAGTGTATCCATGAAAGATGTGAGATTGTTAATTAATGGTTCAACTTAAGGTGGCTACTTTAATACACATCTGGGTGGATTGGTAGGGGCACCCTGGGGATATACCAGTGGACTTGCCCGAACACCTGGGGATATACCAGTGTTGTCCTAGGAGATCCTGGTGTACCCGTGTGATCATCCTATGGTTCGCCACCCAGGCTCAAAGGGATCATAAGATTATTCATGCTAGAAACTTCTGTGTACAGCCACAAGCTATTATGGGCTCTAGCATGGTTGAGTAAGTTGCATGACCTCTTCTAGTGGTAGGCTAGCAGATGTAGGGGATGTAGGTTGGTACTATGTACCCGGGGTTAGAGTTAATGCTTCTGAAAGACTGTGTCTCGGTCTTCCGTTTCTCAAACACCATGTAGTGCGAGAAATCCAATGAAGGAGATCGAGTCTTGCGGGGAAAAGTGCACAAAGCTCTGCAGAGTGTACAAACTAATCATGATTAGCCGTGTCCCCGGTTATGGACATCTTGAGTATCTGGTTCTTGGATTATCATGTTGATCTCATCACTCTACTTAATTAATTTGTTGGGTTGTTCACTTTTAATTGGGATTGAGTTGGGGATATACCTTCTCAATAATTTTTTCAACAAACTTGGTAGTTAAATAAAATTTATTCCTTTGAGGTAGGGAAAATGGCTTTATGCAAAAATAAACTTAGAGCTTTCCACCAGCCAAATATGCATGTAGTGATAGCTATTATTTCATCATTATCCCATCGTGTGAATTTGCGAGTACATTCAATGTACTGACCCTTTGTGGCTGCAACATCTCATGTTGTAGGAATCTTACGTCAAGTAAGTGATACGTCAGGGTTACGATTTCTACACTCAACTTTGCCATTGGTGTTGATGGGAATCCACTACCTTGTTGTTACTTCCGCTATTTGGATTGAGATAATAGTATTTACGTTACTTTATACATGTGATTTACCTCTGTTATAAATCCTTGAGTACTATGTGTGTCAGCATACCGATCCAGGGATGACACTTAAGCACAAAGACTTGACCGTCTGAGGTCGGGTCGCTGCAAGATGGTATCAGAGCACATGTTGACTGTAGGACGTGACCCCTAGAAACTGGCAAGCCCATAGGATAGATTTTTCTCTACAACTTCATTTTCAAAAATATCTTTTACCTCTCTTTTTTTCTAAGCTTTATCAAATATTTCCTTTTAGTTAGACTATACCCCTTTCCCCTTTTGACCACGCGAAGATTCGACTTATGTGACCACTCTAAGAAGTACAAGATACCGGACAATTAAGACCACTTCGGAATGAAGAGGATTTTACTGTACATTATAATAATGGAAACTACAACGGTTGAAGACTCCGAAGACTAGGAGAAATTAAAGGCTCTGAAGAATTTCCAGATTTAGTATGACCTAGGAAGGCTACCCCTATGGAACTTGTAAGACTATTGAAGCTGTCAATACCTGAGATCAAGGTGTATCGGAGAAAGACCGGAAAATGGAGCATTAGAACTTAAAGTTTTGTCAAGAAAACCCCAAGATAGGAGATATCAACTATGGAATGATAGCTCATGGCAATGACAAGAGCAGAAACACGGCTATCCATGATGTTATCGCCCACTTATGCTATTGTCATCGTGTTGAGTTAAGAATGCATTTCTTCTGAAGGATTGGATGACAAGAAGGATGATGGAGCACCTATCAGCAAAAGACGAAGTTTTAACCTTAGATGGTGTATCACCAGGATCTGGAGTATTATATCAAGAAGTTTAGGGTGGACCTTTAGGAAGTCATATTTGACAAGGAGGCATTTCGTAAAGAACTCAGGACCAGAAGCTGGAAGTAGCCAAGCTGGAGGAGTAAAACCTCAAGACACCAGAGATTTGTCAGGAACTGAAGGACAGTAGGACCAGGGTTCATGCCAAGGATGTTGAAACCTAGAAGTTTGGAATGCAACCGCAGAATATTAAAGGATGTCACGAGAGACTTTGCATCAACAGAGATGGCCTAGTAGAAGAATTTGAGAAGGACAAGCACGATCGGAAGAAGCCATCGGAGACATGAACAAGACTTGAAGAGCTTGACGACCTTGAAGACTTATTGACCTTTAGAAGACCAAAACCCTGTTATATACCTACGTTAGATGCGACGATTGTGAGTTGTCATTCTGTTTGATGTTTTTCCGACAGCCACAAAATAAAATATGTCTTTTCAAAACTATTGTTTGCATTGTGTGTATCCCTCTCTATCTCTCTTATCTCACCCCAAACCCATGGACCCAATAGAAGATGCATGGAGATGAACTCATGTTTCCTGGACCGATAAGTCAATTGGAGAAGGACCAATGGATTCAGAACATGGAGGATCACATGAAGAATAACCCTATAGTCGGAAAGGATATGGCCCAACATGCTCTTCAGTGCTTTGAAAGAGGTGCTGCTACTTGGTGGAGGATGTACCAAACCATCAATGGATGGCAAGGAGTAACCACTTGGAAAGAATTTAAGTTGACTTTGCCAAAGTCTCGGTTTGTGTCCCAGAAATTGAAGCCTTATGGAAAGGATATGAAGAAACTTTGTGCATGCAAGCTCTGTGGAGAAATAGGGCACAACCATAAGGAACACAAAGATGAATGCCCTCATTGTGAAGAAAGTCACCCAGAGGAAGAATGCCCCACTAGGCAGATCACTTGTTCTTGTGTGAAGGGACTACCCACTACCCTGCTAAGTGTCGCATTTACCCCATGGTTCGAAGAACCATCCAGCAGAAGAAGGAATCAATGAAAGGAGCCCTCATGGAAATGTTAGAAGAACCTGTGATGAAGGAAGAGGTGGAGGACACACCCAAAGAAGACCCAATTAAACCCTGCACCAAGTCATGCTATTCATGTGGAGAAGAAGGACACATCTCCCAAAATTGTCTGAATGGGGATCTAGTAGAATTCCCGACAGAGGAAGTAGAGTATGACCCATAGGAAATAGAAGCCCTGATTGGAACGGAAGAGTCCAGGAAGAGAAGTAGATTGGATTCCAGGAAGGATCTGAGTTATATCACCTGTTTTAGGTGTAAGGAGTCGGGGCACTACTTCAGCAGTTGCCTAAAAAGGAAACCTCGAGACTTGTCAAAAGTAATATGTTTTCATTGTAATGAAGCAGGGCACTTTGCCAGAGATTGTCCCAAGGAGAAGGAGACTTGTCATAAATAGCTGGGTTGCAATGATAAATGCAGTAGTAGTGGTGGGGACATTTCTTTTATTAGTGAGGTGTTGAGTTCAGGCATGTAATGGAAATGCATGAGATTGTAGTAATTTGCGAATCAATAAAGTTAGCATCGTTGGTACTTATTTAGATTTTATGAGTTGTTACGCTATGAAGAAAGATTTTGACCATTTCCGAGGATATGAGAAATATGGTCTATGGATGAATTTGTGCATTTCAAGGGTGGTAGTACCCTATGAGGACACTTGACCTCTGGAAAGGATTATGATATTCCACGGTGTGGATTTCACACGAAATAAGTATGAGTTTCGTCTCGATATGTGGGGTATCCCAAGAGTATGTAGCGATGAAGTACTATTGGATATAAAGGAGGTATAATGTTGGTAATATGGAGCAATTGTAACTCCATGATGAGCCTGAGTAATCACATCTTGGTTTGGTACCAATAGAAGGAAGAAGGACATCACAATTGGATGGATTTTAAGAATGCTAGGAAGCTAGATGTTGGAATAATGATCAGTTGCCCCGATAATGAGTTCAAGGATTACAAGTGATGAGATAGGCCATAACCCACAGTCTCCAGGACCTGCCAAGAAGCAAGCACACTCTTGCTGAAGGAAAAACTCTGGAAGAAGTTACGTTTATCGACAAACGATCTTATAGGAGTAACGCAAAACCTGAGAGTTGTGAAGGAACGATAGATGTTTCTTTGGCTTGCAGAATCCATGGATTTATCCAAATTTGGTTCGTCAACAAGAGAAATTCTGCAATGCTTGTGAGGATGACCGAGTGTTAGAATGCGAGATTCGCTAAACCATATACAAGGTAATGATTTGGGTGCGGGATGGATTGATCACCATACCGACTTACTCTTATTATTCGCCTTGCTATATGGGATGGTAAATCTGAGTGACTTACCCATAGTAGATTGACGACGATCAAAACCTTGTTTGAACCGTAGAATGGTATGCCAATTTTCCCTTGTACAAGGCAGCTATTGCCAATCGCAGGATATACGGTGAGGTTCAACCCAGACCCATTTCCTGCAGGAGAAACCATAAATTGTTGACCTCCATGAGATATCGATAGTTGTTTAGTATTAGCGCCAGACCCGTCAGCTAAGAAGACCTAGTCTCGGAATAACCTTACCCAGATGAAAGGGCAGAAGAATTGAGGAAAAGGTTATGCCGCTACCGGAAGAGCCAGAGAAGGAAATTTTCCAGAGGATCTGAGAAGACTGACACCGCCAACACTAAGGATGTACGACCTGAGATTTGATGGAACCGTAACAATGCTTCTAAGGGTGGTAGCACCCAAGACTCCTTATGATGATCGATGTATTTTGAGAAGACCCCGACCCTAACCTATTTCTTTCTAGCCTCTCCAAATCTCGAGGACGAGATTCATTTTAAGGGTGGTAGGTTTGTAACATCCCAGAATTCTAAATTTTGGAATGTTATAATAAATAAATAGTTTTGATTGTTTTTGTGATTGATTGACTGAAACTGAGTGAAATTGAAACTTTTGAAAGTTAAATGAGAGGGAATAAAATGACTTTCCCAAACTTTCACCTTTGCTTTCTGATCTCCGTGAATTCAAACTCTTTTCACCATCAAACCCTGGAGAGAAGATGACATGTCTTCTTCCATTTAAATAAATGAAAAGGGTTTTGAAAAGATTTGAATTCCATTTGGAACTATTTCAAATTCAGAAACTGTAAGCAACTCAATGATTCTCATGAGAGAAGATAAAATGACTTCTTCAAATGCTATGAAATATGAGTTGGAAGTTTCAAAGAATCAAATTTCAAGTCCTTTTGAAATTATTTTCAATTTGGAGTTATTTGGGTTTTATTCAAATTATTTTTTCTCCAAAAATAAAATATATCGAAAATAGGGTAAAATGATTCCCTACATCAGAAACTTGGAGAGACATAAATTTGAAATCACTTTGGTATTTTTAAAATGATTTTTATGAGGTTTTATTGTAGCAGTAGCACTGTTTGATTTATTTAAATTTTTGAGGATTTTATTTGATGCTAGAATATGTTCATGTCGTGGAAAATCTTTTTCTGAAAATTTTGATATATTATATGCCTATATAATAGTTTATTTTCATTTGTTTTTTTAGTTTTCTTTGTGTGTGCTAAAGAAAAAAGAATCCCTTCTGCCGAACTGGGCCGGGCCGGCTCCCAGCCAGGCCCAGGCCCAAGCCGCCGCGCCACCTTCGCTCCCATGCTCGGCTCGGACTCGCCGGAGTCCGGCCATCTCACGCCGCCGCCGCCTCGTGCCGACTCGGGACACCTCCCGATCCGCTAACCGCTGCCCGACCACGCCATCGATGGTTTTTCCCATCGAACAGGCCGAACCGATAAAACCGCCGCCCGACCCGATTTTTCTTTTCGGTTTTTTCTTTTAATCGGTTTAGTTATTTAGGTTAGTTTAATTAGTGGACGTTCGTCCGTTAGTATTCAGTAGCGAACGGTTTTCGTCGGTTTAGGTTCTGTAGCGAGCGTTCGTTTTTCTTTTAATTTAATTTCGGCCAGGGACCTATATGTGATTATTTTCTTTAGAGATTAGTCCTTGTTTTTCAAACGACTACAACTTTGTGCCCGTTTATCCAAATCCAACGAAACTAACGCCCACTTCTTTGTTATGTTCCCCTCTATCCAGTAAAACAACTTGAACATGTTTTTGAAAGTTTTAAAATTTGAAGTCAAACAGATTTGAATTCAAACTTCTTTTGTTCATAACTCAAGTTTTATAACTCCGATTTAGTTGATTATTTTTGCAAATCGAAGCTCTTGACCTCAACTTTCTGATAAGGCCAAATTCACCTAATTTCGGTACTGTTAGAAATTTCTATGTTGCAAGAGTTAATTGTTTGTTTTCAAAGTTTTCTGAGATCTTTTCTTTGATTCTTTTGTATGAGTGCTTATGTATGCAATTGCTTTCTCACGATAGATTGACCGGAGTGCGACGAGTCGAACTATCAGGAGTTATGAGTGCGAATCATCTTCATCAACAGTACAAGGGAAGTTCACACTTTGATCATACTTTTCATACCCAGTTTTTATACATTAGTTTCAACCCTCAAACATTGCATGAGTAGGATTGATAACATGTGGGTATTGGGAAGTAGTTGATGAGGTAGAACCTATTGCCCTTTATATCAAACCTTGGGAGTTACTTCTACGTTATGCGTATACTGTTATGCTATGCTCGAAGACGCAGATTGGTTTGAGTGTATCCATGACAGATGTGAGATTGTTAATTAATGGTTCAACTTAAGGTGGCTACTTTAATACACATTTGGGTGGATTGGTAGGGGCACCCTGGGGATATACCAGTGGACTTGCTCGACACTTGGGGATATACCAGTGTTGTCCTAGGAGATCCCGGGGTACCCGTGTGATCATCCTATGGTTCGCCACCCAGGCTCAAAGGGATCATAAGATTATTCATGCTAGAAACTTCCGTGTGCAGCCAGAACCTACTATGGGCTCTAGCATAGTTGAGTATGTTGCATGACCTATCTAGTGGTAGGCTAGCAGATGTAGGGGATGTAGGTTGGTACTGTCTACCCGGGGTTAGAGTTAATGCTTCTGTAAGACCGTGTCTCGGTCATCCGTTTCTCAAACACCATGTAGTGCGAGAAATCCAACGGAAGAGATCGAGTCTTGTGGGGAAAAGTGCGCAAACCTCTGCAGAGTGTACAAACTAATCACGATTAGCCGTGTCCCCGGTTATGGACATCTTGAGTATCTGGTTCTTGGATTATCATGTTGATCTTATCACTCTACTTAATTAGTTTGTTGGGTTGTTCACTTTTAATTGGGATTTAGTTGGGGATATACCTTCTCAATATTTTTTTTTCAACAAACTTGGTAGTTAAATAAAATTTATTCCTTTGAGGTAGGGAAAAATTGGCTTTATGCAAAAATAAACTTAGAGCTTTCCACCAGCCAAATATGCATGTAGTGATAGCTATTATTTCATCATTATCCTATGGTGTGAATTTGCTAGTACATTCAATGTACTGACCCTTTGTGGCTGCAACGTCTCATGTTGCAAGAATCTTACGTCGAGTAAGTGATACGTTAGGGTTATGATTTCTACACTCAACTTTGTCGTTGGTGTTGATGGGAATACACAACCTTGTTGTTACTTCCGCTATTTGGATTGAGGTAATAGTATTTACGTTACTTTATACATGTGATTTACCTCTGTTATAAATCCTTGAGTACTGTGTGTGTCAGCATACCGATCCAGGGATGACACTTAAGCACAGAGACTTGACCATCTGAGGTCGGGTCGCTACACACCCATATCTTCTTCAAAGGTGGTCCATTCCTGTAGTTACCAATATACCTGGCAAACACTTCACCACTCTGGGTCTTAAACAGTTTATTGTTTGCATCAAAGGATTCATCAATGATAATCGGGTTAGCACAAGTGAAGCCAGATAGGGTAGATGGATCCACTGAAGGTTCGTTTGCAGCAACCCATGTGGTTTTGGGGTACTGCTCAGGCTTCCAGTAAGAACCATCAACATTCATTTTCCTCTCGAACCCAACACCCTCTTTTCTAGGGTTTCGGTTCAGAATCTGTTTCTTGAGGACATCACATAGTGTCTGATGTCCTTTGAGATTTTTGTACATTTCTGTTTCAAGCAATGTCTTCAACCTGGCATTCTCATCAGCAATAGTAGTGGTATCCTCAGCAGAGGGGTTAGTTACCACATCAGCAGTCAAAGATATTGCAACTGTAGCAGGAGTAGAACATTCAGCAACAGAGACAACATTATCACGCTCAAGACATTTTAGACACGGTGGTTCAAACCCTTCCTGAGCGGAACCGATCTGTTGAGCGCGGAGTGACTCGTTCTCCTTTTGAAGATCTTCATGAGCCAATCTCAATTTCTCAAGCTCTTGCTTCTTTGAACATGATCATAGGAGAGCTTTTCATGAGTAGTTGAGAGCGTTTCATGACGACTTTCAAGTTCCTCACACTTAACATGAAGATTTTTAATGTCTTCAATTAAGGACTGAGTTCAGGTCATTTCCGCATCCAACAGGTCATCGCTTTTGTCTAGCAACTTTTGAATATGTTCCATAGCAGTTTGTTGTTTAGTTGCAATTTTAGCAAGTGTTTTGTAGCTAGGTTTAGATTCACATTCAGAGTCATCTTCACTAGATGTTTGAAAGTGCATCGCGTGAGTTTACCTTGGCACCTCGTGCCATGAAGCAGTAGGTAGGAGTAGAGTCCTCCTCATCATTAGCATCAACGTTGGTGACGAGGCCATTGTCTTCAGTGTTGAAGATGGACTTGGTGACATAGGCTGAAGCTAGAGCCAGGCTTGCGACGCCTGAATCGGACTCCTCCTCAGGCTCCACCTCCGCCTCCTCAGAAGCAGACTCCTCCTCTGAATCCATCTCTTTGCCACCAAATGCACGAGCCTTGCTTGATGAGCTCTTCTTGTGTGATGAAGACTTTGACGAAGACTTCGAAGAGGACTTTGAGGATTTCTTCTTCTTCTTGTCATCAGAATCATATTCCTTGCTCTTCTTCTTCTTCTTCTTAGTCTCATTGTCCCACTGCGGACACTCAAAGATGTAGTGACCAGGTTTCTTGCATTTGTGGTAGGTTCTCTTCTTGTGGTCACGAGTGGAAGCTTTATCATTTCTTGAGCTGGATCTTGAAGAATTTCTGAAGCCTTTCTGCTTGGTGAACTTTTGGAACTTCTTCACAAGCATAGTAAGCTCCTTTCCAATGTCTTCAGGATCCTAAGAACTGCAGTCAGATTCTTCTTCAGATGAGGAAACAACCTTTGCCTTCAAAGCGCGAGTTCGGCCATAGTTGGGACCATAGATACCTCTTTTCTCAGATAACTGGAACTCATGTATGTTGAGCCTCTCAAGTATGTCAGATGGATAGAGAGTCTTGAAGTCAGGGCGTTCTTGAATCATCAGGGCCAGGGTGTCGAATGAGCTATCAAGTGATCTCAGGAGCTTCTTGATGATTTCGTGCTTGGCGATCTCAGTGGCGCCGAGTGCGCGAAGCTCATTTGTGATATCGGTGAGGCGATCAAACGTGAGCTGGACATTCTCATTGTCGTTTCTCTTGAAGCAGTTAAAGAGGTTGTGAATAACATATATCCTTGAGTCTCTCTAGGTTGAGACTCATTCGTTGACCTTGGAGAGCCAGTCCCAGACTAGCTTCGCAGTTTCCAGAGAACTCACACGGCCATACTGTCCTTTGGTCAGATGACCACAGATAATGTTCTTGGCGGTTGAGTCCAGTTGAATGAACCTCTTGACATCAGCGGCGGTGACACCTTCATCGACCTTGGGAATGCCATTTTTGACGACATACCCGAGGTCGACGTCAATGGCTTCAAGATGCATCCGCATCTTATTCTTCCAGTAGGGATAATCAGTGCCATCGAAGACAGGGCGCGCAACGAAGACCTTGATTATCCCTGCAGTCGACATAGCTAAAACTCCGGGAGGTTAAACTGAATCACACAGAACAAGGGAGCACCTTGCTCTGATACCACTTGAAAGTGCTAGTTATCAACTAGAGGGGGGGGGGGCGAATAGGCGGTTTTTATGGAAGTCTTCAAAACAAGGGGGCTTTGAAGACAAACAATGGAAATGAACCTATTGATATGCAGCGGAAGGTAGACTACACTATACAAGCCATAGTCAAGTAAGCAATGATGTGAAAGTACGAATACTATCAGCAACTAGGTAGTATGGATCAGGATGGAAGATAGTATGAAGCCAAACAACTGCAGTCTTCACTCAGTGAAGACAATCAGATCATGCAAGCATGCAATGACTTCATGAAGACAAACTGTAAAGTAAAGAGATGGGAAGGATAGAACCAGTTGCTTGGAGAGGACAAGGATTTCGTAGACCAGTTCGAGTTGCTGTGACAACTGCACATATGGTTAGGGAGGCTGAGATTTAACTTAGAAGACCGCGTCTTCACCTTATTCCCCTTGATCTAAGAACACACAGTCCTCGCCCAATCACTCTGGCAAGTCTTCAAGATAGACTGTGACGTCCTGGTAATTAAGCTATAGTGAACCTCTTCTAATGATGCCACGTCACCTCGATTACTATTACTAATCTTGCGTTAGTTTGAACCGATTCAAATTCAAATTAAAAATCAGGCAAACAACAAAAGTTTTCAAACAATGAAACTAAAATGTTCGGGTCATGCCAGATAATGCATTGGTCATTATGGTGGTGAAACCAAACTTTTATGAAATGCTTAACTGCACTAAAGTGATTTAAATAGTAGCAAATATAATTATTTAAATGCCTTTACTAATTAATAAAATATCAAACTAAATTATTTGGGGACTAGACTTTTGGTGGCAGTGCAGCTTATTGCATAGTATTTATATGTCAAGGCTCCACTTTTTACAAAGTCATTTGGTTCAAGTTTTAAATGGAAAACAGAAGCTAATTAAAACAAACAGAAAAGAAAAAGGCAAATAGAAAGAAAAAAAGGAGAAAGAAACCTAACTACTGTACACTTAAGGCCCAAAAGGCCAGTAGCTAGCCCAGGCCAGCACAAGCTTTCCTCCTACCTCCTGTTCACAGGAGACGCGCTGGACGCGCCCGCGGCGTCCATGACCGGATCGGCCACGTGCTGGCCATCCAGCTCCTCCTTGTCGCCTACAAGTCCTCCCCGACCACCCAGTGGAAAACCCTAGCAACCCCACTCTCGCCCTCTCGCCCCAGATCCTCCTCCCCGCACACACCCGAACGCCCTCGCCGCCATGGTCTCCGTCGATCCCGCGGGCACCAAGCCCCGTTCGCCTCCCCGACGTGCTCACCGGCTTCCTCATCGTCGTCCACGTCGCCTACGCCATCGGGGTCGAGCCGAGCGCCTCTCCTCCGACCGGAACGCGCTCGTCTTCAACCTTCGGATTGCCGGCGTTCGACCCGATTCCGGCTACCTCGCTCCCTCCCCGAGCTCGTTGCCACTCCCTACAGCTTCGCTGTGAGCCCTCGCTCCTCCTCGACCTACCCTTACTCCTTCTCGTGCCATGTAGGCTAGTCCCCATATAGCACCGCCGTCGTCGCTGTCGGACGCCGCCGTCCCGTTCACTTCTGCCCGTCCTAGCTCGCGTCTGTGCCATCTACGGATGCAGTGCGGTGCCCTCGTTCGAATGGCTTGAACTGCTGCTCGTTTTGGTCCCCGTAGAATACCATCCCGTGCGTGGTCGCCGCTCCAAGATCATCGCTGGCGCGCGCGTGTGCGGATAAATGTCGACTGCATCCCGCACGCCTTCCTGTTGCGCGTCCTCACCCCCACGACCACGCGCCCGCTGCTCTCCAGGGCCGCACCCGGCGCGCCCCTGCCCGTCCGCCTGCTGCCGCTCGCGTGCGCGCGTCCCTGCAGAGTGCTGCCGCGCCGCTCCCATTGCTGTTGTTGGTCTGCTGCTAGCCGCTGCCGTCCCCGCGTGTTGCCGCTGCTACTGCCTCCTGCCGCTGCTACTCTGCTACATTAACTGAATGTTACTGTAGCAGTAGCTAGCTTTGCTACAAATACACTGACCACCCCTCTGTACTGCAGCAAAACAACAATAAAACGACTTCTAATGTGGGTAAAGATAATACACGTAGAAAGTATACTTGACAAACTCCGTTTTATCCCATTGGCCCAAATTCAAAATACGTAAGGATTAAATCTTATGAAAATCACAAAATCCCATGTTCGTATATTTTAACAGTTTCTGGAATTAACTTCAAGAGGCACTTTTCAAATACAGTTTCGATCAAGCAACTTAACTCTAACATGGATTTCAATGACACTTTCATGTAGATCACAGAAAGAGGATAAAAATAGGTAAAAGGCACTAATTCATAGGATGTACAGAACACTAGCTATAGCCTCTGGAAAACAGCTAAGTTATGTTCAAAAGCTGAACAATTCTCAGACTTAGCCAATTTTCAGGAGATTCCATAATATTGATTAAAACTTTGAAAATTAATATAAAATAATCCGTAACTCGGATGAAAATACTTTGTACATGAAAGTTGCTCAGAACGACGAGACGAATCCGGATACGCAGCCTGTTCCTCCGCCACTCACCCCTAGCATATCGAACACGCAACTTTCCCCCTCCGTTTCATCTGTCCGAAAATGCGAAACATCAGGAATACTTCCCGGATGTTTCCCCCCTTTGCCGGTATCGCCTATCCCTATGTTAGGTCACCCCTAGCACAACGTATTGCCGCATCTTGCTTTGTGTACATTGATTGCTCTGTTATTTATTGTGTTCCCCCTCCGTTACTTCTTTCCGATAGACTCCAAGACTACTGCCGATGTCCGTGTGTTCGACTACATTGAAGATGACTCCTCCTTCTTGCCAAGCAACCAGGCAAGCCCCCCCCCCTTGATCACCAGATGTCGCCTATTCTTCTCTATACTGCTTGCATTAGAGTAGTGTAGCATGTTACTGTTTTCAGTTAATCCTATACTTCTGCATAGCCTGTCCTTGCTACTACTGTTGTTACCCTTACCTACTATCCTGTTGCTTAGTATAGGATGCTAGTGTTTCATCAGTGGCCCTACACTCTTGTCCGTCTGCCATGCTATACTACTGGGCCGTGATCACTTCGGGAGGTGATCACGGGCATATACTATATACTTTACACTGTTACATTACCTGTGATACTTTTCGGAGATGGGGGCTGAAGGGGCAGGTGGCTCCATCCCGGTAGAGGTGGGCCTGGGTTCCCGACGGCCCCCGACTGTTACTTTGTGGTGGAGCGACAGGGCAGGTTGAGACCACCTAGGAGAGAGGTGGGTCTGGCCCTAGTCGGCGTTCGCAGATATTTAACACGCTTAACGAGATCTGGGTATTTGATCTGAGTCTGGCCATTTGGTCTATACGCACTAACCATCTACGCAGGAGTAGTTATGGGTATCCCGGCGTCGTGGTATCAGCCGAAGCCTTCGTGACGTCAGCGACTGAGTGGCGGGCGCCGGATTGGACTGGAACGCCACTAGGCTAGGTCTGCTTCCGGCCGCGTTCGCAACGCGCAGGTGTGCTCAGGGCGATGGGCCCAGACCCCTGCGCGCTTAGGTTTAGACCGGCGTGCTGACCGCTCTGTTGTGCCTAGGTGGGGCTGCAACGTGTTGATCTTCCGAGGCCGGGCATGACCCAGGAAAGTGTGTCCGGCCAAATGGGATCAAGCGTGTTGGGCTATGTGGTGCACCCCTGCAGGGAAGTTAATCTATTCGAATAGCCGTGTCCCTCGGTAAAAGGACGACCCGGAGTTGTACCTTGACCTTATGACAAGTAGAACCGGATACTTAATAAAACACACCCTTCCAAGTGCCAGATACAACCCGGTGATCGCTCTCTAACAGGGCATCGAGGAGGGGATTGCCGGGAGGATTATGCTATGCCATGCTACTTGGAGGACTTCAGTCTTCTCTTTCCTATATGCTGCAAGACGGAGGCTGCCAGAAGCGCAGTCTTCGACAGGATTAGGTATCCCCCTCTTATTCTGGCATTCTGTAGTTCAGTCCACTGATATGGCCCCTTACACATATATCCATGCATTTGTAGTGTAGCTCCTTGCTTGCGAGTACTTTGGATGAGTACTCACGGTTGCCTTGTTTCCCCTTTTCTCCATCTCTCTACCCGATTGCAGCAATCAGACGATGGAGCCCCGGATCCAGATGCCACCGTCGACGACGACTCCTACTACATTGGAGGTGCCTACTACTACGTGCAGCCCGCTGACGACGACCAGGAGTAGTTAGGAGGATCCCAGGCAGGAGGCCTGCGCCTCGTTTGATCTGTATCCCCGTTTGTGCTAGCCATCTTATGGCAACTTGTTTAACTTATGTCTGTACTCAAATATTGTTGCTTCCGCTGACTCGTCTATGATCGAGCACTTGTATTCGAGCCCTCGAGGCCCCTGGCTTGTATTATGATGCTTGTATGACTTATTTTATTTGTAGAGTTGTGTTGTGATATCTTCCCGTGAGTCCCTGATCTTGATCGTACACATTTGCGTGCATGATTAGTGTACGATTGAATCGGGGGCGTCACATAGACTTCCAAACCTTCACAGACTTTGTTCATTGGCAATCCACAATGGCTCTTGGATGCTCAAAGCATGATGCCTAACCGACTGGAGGATTCACAGTCCTCAAGTGTAACAAGTCTTCAGATCACTCGGACAGAAAGACTTCAGTGATGCCTAACACTCTTTGGCTCTGGGTTTTTTGGGCTTTGTCCTCTCAAGGATCTCTCTCTCAAATGCTTCGGAGGTGGGTTGCTCTCAAATGACAAAAGCCATGCACTAACTCTGAGCAACCACCAATTTATGGTGTAGGGGGTGGACTATTTATAGCCAGAAGGCTACCCGACCTAATTTGTTTGAAATGACCCTGGGTCACTAAGGAACTGACATGTGCCCAACAGTCAGATTTCAAACACACGCGATGGCTTGACTTGGGCTACAAGTAAAGCTGACTCATCCAGCTCAGGATAAGATTTGCTCTCATTGTCTTCGCTCGAAGACATAGGATTTGGTTGAGCATCACATCAGTCACTCTGACTTTGTTCACTTGGACCCCACTTAACAGTACGGTGGTTCCTATGACTCAACAAAGAAGAAAAGGAAACTACGAAACAACTATGTCTTCGCACTCCATACTCTTCATGTGAATGTCTTCTCATGTCATAATCTTCAATGTGAATATCTTCACAGACCACCATTGTCTTCAATGTCTTCACATTTTTAGGGGTCATCTCTGGTAGGTAAACCGAATCAATATGGGACTACTACCTGTGTTATCCTACAATTCTCACTAACACATTAGGCCCTCAACCAAGTTTGTCGTCAATACTCCAAAACTAGCTAAGGGTGGCACTAGGTGCACTTACACATACACCCCTCTTTGAAGCTTGCACGCTTACCGACAACTTTAGGACTGCCAAAACCTTTAGTTTGTATCATGTAAACCCCTGTTCAACGTTTCCATTTAGGAAAGTTGTTTTGACGTCCATCTCCCATATCTCATAGTCAAAATATACAGTTATTGCCATCATTGCTATGGCGAGAAGTCTCTTTGTTTTTCCAGAACCCTTTAATGACAAGCCTTGCTTTAAAGATAGTTGGATTACCATCTGCGTCTGTCTTGCTTTTGAAGAACCATTTACATTCAATAGGTTTCACTCCCTCTAGAGGCTCTACCAAGTTCCAAACTTGATTATCATAGATGGACTCCATTTCGAATTTCATGTATTTGAGCCATTCTTTTGAGCTGGGTGTCGCCATTGCTTCTCTGTAGTGCGCATGTTCATCTTCTACTAAGTTGAATATTTCATTATGGAACCACTCAGGACGTTTACTAACTCTTCTTGACCTACGTTGTTCAGTCACATGCTTAACTGGAGTTTTTTCAACTGGTGTGGCAACTTTGATTCAATTGCAGGGATAACCTCCAGAACTACTTCTGGTTCATTAGCCCAACTTACTTTCACCGAAGATTCACAAATCTGATCAAGCTGTACTATACTCCCACTCACTTATTTAGCGAGAAACTCATTCTCAAGAAAGTGTCCATACCTGAAAAAATACTTTGCTATTGGATGGTTGGTAGAAGGAATACCCAATAGTTATTTTGGGATAACCTACAAAGTAAAATTTGTCTGATTTGGGTTCGAGTATATTTGGTTGTAGATGTTTTCCGTAAGTTTCACAACCCCAAACTTTGAGATCAAGCAACATAGGTTTCTTCCCGTTCCATAACTCATGTGGAGTCGACTCAACAGACTTAGATGGTGCTCTGTTTAATGTGTATGTTGATGTTTCAAGTGTGTATGCCCAAAAAGTTAAAGGTAGATCAGTAAGAGGCATCATTAACATCACCATGTTTAACAAGGTTGGGCTACGCCTCGACACTCCATTTCTCTGTGGAGTTTTGGGAGGAGTGAGTTCTTTTGGGAGGAGTAAGTTCTGAAACAATTCCACAATCACTTAGATGTTGGCTAAACTCATGACTTAGATATTCACCTCCACGATGTGATCATAGAAACTTAATAATTTTGCCACGATGATTCTCAACCCCATTTTGAAACTCCTTCTTTTCAAAAGTCTTGAATTTCTGCTTCATTAAGTATATATAACTATATCTACTCAAATCATCAGTGGATGTTACAAAGTATTGATATCCACCGCATGCCAGTGTGCTCATCGGACAACATACATCACTATGTATTATCTCCAATAAATCACCCGCCCATTCAGGGTGACCCGTGAATGACATTTTAGTCATTGTCCCATCAGGCAAGCTTCGCATTGATGACTAGCAAGTATAGGGGATCACAACAATCTTCAAGGGTAGTATTTCACCCAAATTTATTGATTCAACACAAGGGGATCCAAATATTATTTATAAGCCTTAGCAGTTGAGTTGTCAATTCAAGCACACCTAAGAAGCACTTCCCTGCAACAATTGATTAGTAGCACAGTGACATGATAGTAGTGATAGCAATATTAATTCTTCTGAGTTGTTCTTCATCTTCGGTCGTCGGTCTTGAAAACTGGTTCAACAAATCTTCTCATCTTCGATCTTGAGGATCGCCAAAGTGAATCCGAAGAGTTTACACGTTGGGTATCTGAGGAGCCCCCTTAAGTTTCCGGCCTTTATCAATGCCTTGTTATTTTTATGCCGCACCTCGGGTTTGAAGTTGTTCCCGGGCGGCAGTGTCCTCTTGCGTCCAAGCCCCAACGCTGGACTGCATTCGAGGTATCCTTTGCAGCCAAGCACCAACGCCGGACTGTGTCCAAGCTCCAACGCCGGACTGTATCCGACCTCCAACGCCGGACTATATCCGAGGTGTCATAGATTACCTTGGTTCAAAAAAGTTGAAGGAGTTTAGCCGAGCTTAATACTGGAAATGCCCTCTATGGAGCCAGCCATTCAAATCCGAGCTTTATGCCGGACTACCTCCAAGGTGGTGCACCACCTCGGGCTTGGGCTGATTGTTTACGGATATTATTTCCGATGCATGTAAAATTATTCGCTGTCAACATGTATAACTAGTATGTAGCGACCAGACCTCAAAAAGTCTGACCTCTGTGCTCAGGTGTCATCCCTGGATCAGTAATGCTGACACCACACCGTACTTTGAAGGATTTATAACAGAGTAGCAATCACACACTTATTACATCGAATGTCTCAAAGAGAACTATTACAATAAATATGGCTTAAGGCCATCTAATAACGATAACAGCGGAAGGCTTGGAAGATAAGAGAGTCCATCAACTCCAACGGCATCACTGAGTATAAAACCACGACCTAAAAGACACCTTACTCATCGTCTGAAGAGTCTGCAACATGAAACGTTGCAGCCCAAAACGGGTCAGCACATGGAATATGCTGGCAATGTAACACATGGAGAGTAATGAATGATTAAGCCTATACTACATGCATATATGGCTGGTGGAAAGCTCTATGGTTGCAATTTTGCATAAAGCCAATTTTTCCCTACTGCAAAGGAATAAATTTATTTAACTATCATGGTGGTTGTTAAACATTGAGAATGGTTGACAGCATCCTCAATCCCAATTAAAGTAATCAACATTAAAAACCCAACAATATTAATTTAGAGTAACATGATGAGATTCACATGATATCCAGGTACTAGATACTCAAAAAGTCCATAACCGGGGACACGGCTAACCATGATTAGTTTATACACTCTGCAGAGGTTTGCGCACTTTTCCCCACAAGACTCGATCGCCTCCGTTGGATTTCTCGCACTACATGGTGTTTGAGAAACGGATGACCGAGACATAGTCTTTCAGAAGCGCTAGCACCTTACGATGGATAGACCGGTACACCTACTTTCCCCTACATCTGCTAGTCTACCCTGTAAGAGTTCGCACGACTTAATCAACTATGCCAGAGCCCATAATGGCTTGTGGCTGCACACGGAAGTTTCTAGTATGAATAATCTCATGATCCCTTTGAGCCTGGGTGGCGGTCCATAAAGAAAAACAACAGGCAATCCTGGAATACCCAGGTACCTCAATCTACCCAGATGTGTATTTAAGTTGCCACCTTAGATAAACCATTAAATTAACAAACTCACATCTGTCATGGATATCACTCACCCAATCCACGTCTACTATCATAGCATGGCATAATAAGCAAACGTAGAAGTAACTCCCAAAGGTTGATAATAAAACAGGTAATAGGTACTACCTCATCTACTTCCCATCCCACAATTTAATTAGATCCTAATCATGCAATGTTTCAGGATTGATCTAATGCAATAAAACTGGGTAGTAAAAGAGGTATGATCAAAGTGTTACTTGCCTTGCTGATGATCTGCGAAACCTAGAGATTCGAAGTAACAGGCGGCGCACTCCGGGTATTCTATCGCAGACAAACAAACAAGCATACAATAAGTACTCATATAATGCATAGGTAAAACTCAAATAAGAGATTAACCAGAAAGTTCAACTTAAGAACTTCGGTTTGCAAAAAGAATCAAATCGAACGAAGCAACGAAAGTCAAACGGCGAAAGAAAACAACTTCGTTCTACAAATCTGGACCTAAGTCAAATTTTACAGAAGCAAAAACTTGTTTAAGTTGGTTAAATGAATAGAGGGTTTCAAGATGAAACTCTAGGCGCTTGAATCGCCTGATTCCGATAAACAAGCGAAAAGTTATACTAAAACGAAAATCAGATCAAAAATCACGATCAGAAAATAATCACGGAAAGTCCAAGAAAAAGAAAAACGATGAGCAGATTAACGAACGAACGTTCGTTATCCAGATCTAATCTACGAATACGTTCGTTAAAATGAACGAACGAGCGAACGCTCGCTATTTAACCTAAACCGAAAAAACTGATCTAAATAAAAAAACCAAAACAAAAAAAACGACGAAAAACCGATGGAAAAACCGAACGGTTTTTCAAGAAAAACGGCGGCATGGAAATCGAGGCGAGGCAAACCTCGGGTGGCGGGTCGGCGAGGCGGCGGCTCCGGCGAGGCGGCGCGTCGGCGGCGGCGGGCGGCAGGCGGCGGCGTGTGGCGGCAGCGGCGAGGTGGCGCGGGCGGCGGTGCGGGCACGGGGCGCGGGCGGCTAGGGTTTGGCCCAGGGTGGGCTGGCCCGGCTTATAAAGCCTAGGCGGTCTTAGTGTCCGGGTCGGACACGGCCCGTAGGTCGGTTCGTTTTTTTAAATAATTACGCGCAGAAAAAAATTAAAAAGAAATATTAAACGGACTCCAAAAATCCCGAAATAAAATTTCCCCGACTTCTAAAATCAAGCCGGACAAAGTGAACATTTATTTGGGGCCTAAATGCAATTTTGAAAAACGCATATTTTTCCTAAATTCAAATAACATTGCGAAAAACTCCGAAATAAAATCTTATTTGGGTTTTATTATTAAATCCTCAATATTTCTTTATTTTGGGAAAGTCATTTTATTCCCTCTCTTATATTTTTGTAATAGAAATAATTGATGATAAAATAAATAAACTCAAATGATCCTATTCTCAAAATTTGAGAAAACTCAAATATGAAAATAACGAAATCCCCAACTCTCTCCGTGGGTCCTTGAGTTGCGTAGAATTTCTAGGATCAAAACCAAAAGCAAATAAATATATGATATGAAATGATGATCTAATGTATAACATTCCAAATTGAAAATTTGGGATGTTACAAACCTACCCCCCTTAAGATGAATCTCGCCCTCGAGATTCGGGTTGGCTAGGAAATAGGTGAGGGTGGTCCTTGAGCAAAACTTCCTCTCGTTCCCACGTGGCTTCATCCTCGGTGTGGTGGCTCCACTGAACCTTGCAAAACTTGATAACCTTGCTGCGGGTGACTCGGCTAGCAAACTCGAGGATCTTAACTGGTTTCTCCTCATAGGTCAAATTGTTATCCAATTGAATTGCTTCCAATGGCACTGTGTCTCTCAAAGGAATGTCAGCCATCTCCGCGTGGCACTCCTTCAACTGAGAAACATGGAACACATCATGAACTCCCGACAACTCTTCGGGCAATTCCAACTTGTATGCCACTTCCCCCATACGTTCCAAAACTCTATATGGTCCTACAAATCGTGGCGCTAACTTTCCCTTAACTCCAAAGCGCTTAATTCCCCGAAGTGGAGATACTCGAAGATACACTCGGTCTCCGACTTCGTAAACTGTCTCCTTGCGTTTAGAATCTGCGTAGCTCTTCTGCCTGGACTGGGCTACCTTGAGCCTATCGCGAATCAACTTCACCTTCTGTTCAGACTCCTTAATCAAATCAGGTCCAAACAACTGGCGGTCTCCAACTTCGTCCCATGACAATGGTGTCCTACACCTCCTTCCATGCAATGCTTCGAAAGGGGCCATTTTCAAACTGGTTTGATAGCTGTTGTTGTAAGAGAACTCTGCATATGGCAAATTGTCGTCCCAACTAGACCCATAATCTAGCGCACAAGCTCTCAGCATATCCTCCAAAATCTGATTGACTCTCTCGGTCTGTCCATCTGTCTGTGGATGAAAGGCTGTACTGAACTCTAGCCTGGTACCCAAAGTTTCGTGCAACTGCTTCCAGAACTTTGAGGTAAACTGGGTTCCTCTATCTGATACGATACTCCTCGGAACTCCATGCAGACATACGATCCTGGTCATGTATATCTTTGCCAACTTAGCACTGGTGTAAGTGGTCTTTACTGGGATGAAATGAGCTACCTTCGTCAACCGATCAACTACAACCCAAATCGAGTCATAGCCTGAACGAGTCCTTGGTAATCCCGTGATAAAATCCATGCCTAGCTTATCCCACTTCCATTCAGGTATCGGCAATGGCTGTAGCAACCTTGCTGGCTTCTGATGCTCTGCCTTTACTCTCTGACATACATCACAAACTGCTACATACTCCGCAATATCTTTCTTCATTCCGGTCCACCAGAAAATATCCTTCAAATCCAGATACATCTTGGTATTTTCTAGGTGAATCGAATACGGTGAATCATGAGCCTCTTGCAGAATCAACTTCCTGATCTCCGGATCATTGGGCACATAAACACGGTCTTCAAACCATAGGGTGTCGTGCTCATCTTCACGAAAACCTTTAGCTTTTCCTTCACTCATTTTCTCTTTTATAGAGGCAATCTCCTTGTCAGTCTTCTGAGCTTCTCTGATTCTATCCGTCAAAGTTGATTGAATCTCCAATGCTGCTACATAGCCTCTCGGAACTATTTCCAAATATAGCTCACGAAGATCCTCGGCTAACTCCATTGGCAATTCTCCCGTCATTAGGGTATTGACATGGCTCTTACGGCTCAATGCGTCAGCTACTACATTAGCCTTTCCGGGATGGTAATGCAATCTCATATCATAATCCTTGATGAGCTCCAACCATCTCCTTTGTCTGAGGTTCAACTCCTTCTGCGTGAAAATGTACTTCAAACTCTTGTGATCCGTGTACACCTCACAATGGTTTCCAATGAGGAAATGTCTCCATGTTTTTAATGTATGCAGTACGGCTGCTAACTCCAAATCATGCGTGGCATAATTTAATTCGTGAGGCTTCAGTTGTCGTGAAGCATATGAAACAACTCTCCCCTCCTGCATAAGTACCGCTCCAAGTCCTCGACGTGAAGCGTCGCAATACACCTCATAATCCTTGGTCTGATCTGGCAGAATCAACACTGGTGAGGTAACCAAATGTTTCTTCAACTCCTGGAAATTAGCCTCACACTCCTCAGTCCATATGAACTTGGTATCCTTCTTCAGCAACTCCGTCATAGGCTTTGCAATCTTAGAGAAGTTCTCAATAAATCTCCGGTAGTATCCTGCGAGTCCAAGGAAACTCCGGATCTCTCCAACTGTTGTTGGTGCTTCCCAATTGGTCACAGTGATAACCTTTGTGGGATCAACTGCTATTCCTTCTCCGGATATAACGTGTCCGAGGAATCCTACTTCCTTCAGCCAGAACTCACACTTGCTGAACTTGGCATATAACTGATGTTCTCTGAGCTTCTCAAGTACCAAGCGCAAATGTTCCTTATGTTCCTCTTCATTCTTTGAGTAAACCAGAATATCATCAATGAACACCATGACGAATTTATCCAAAAACTCCATAAACACTCTGTTCATCATGTTCATAAAATAGGCAGGTGCGTTAGTCAGGCCAAATGACATAACGGTATACTCATACAGTCCATATCTTGTGGTAAATGCTGTCTTAGGTATGTCCTGCTCTCGAATCTTCAGCTGATGGTACCCTGATCTCAAATCGATCTTGGAAAACACTTTAGCTCCTTGCAAACGATCAAACAGATCATTTATCATCGGTAGTGGCTACTTGTTCTTGATTGTTACCTCTTACAATCCGCGGTAATCAACAACCATCCTTAATGATCCATCCTAAGTACTGGTGATCCCCAAGGTGATGAACTTGGGTGAATGTAACCTTTATCCAGTAACTCCTTAATCTGCTTCTTAATCTCCACCAAATCCTGTGCAGGCATCCTGTATGGTCTCTTCGATATTGGCCCTTTGCCTGGCAAAAGCTCAATCAAAAACTCAATATCTCTATCCGGTGGCATGCCTGGCAACTCTTCTGGAAATACGTCAAGGAAATCCTTTACCACTGGTACTTCCTCTTGCACAACTCCTGATAAGGAATTTACTTGTGTCCGGTTTGGCGCATGCCGGGATACATACTTGATCCTTCTTCCTTCTGGCGTTGTAAGCAAAATTGTCTCACTTGCGCAATCGATGTTTCCTCCATACATCGACAGCCAATCCATACCGAGAATTACATCCAAACCTTGTGATTCTAGAATAATTAAATCCGTTGGGAAAACATGCCTTCCTATACTTAATGGCACTTGAAAACATCCTTGACTGGCCATGTACTCTGCTCCTGGTGAGCTTACTAGCATAGGTGTTTTAAGAATCCTAGTGGGCAGGCTATACTTTTCCACAAATCCCCTTGATATGTATGAATGCGATGCACCAGTATCAAAAAGAACGAGTGCAGTAAATGACTTAACCAAAAACTTACCGATTACTGCATCGGGCTGAGCTTCAACCTCCTCCACATTAACGTGGTTCACCTGTCCCCTGTTGAAAGGGTTTGGCTTCTTCCCAGAGCTTCCATTGCCATTCTGGCCTTCAGGACATTTATTGGCATAATGTCCTG
Source organism: Aegilops umbellulata (assembly GCA_032464435.1). Classification (NCBI taxonomy): domain Eukaryota; kingdom Viridiplantae; phylum Streptophyta; class Magnoliopsida; order Poales; family Poaceae; genus Aegilops; species Aegilops umbellulata. Next base: position 199,546,133 of record CP136056.1, on the reverse strand, counting down.
TATTTGAACACTTGAAACAGGTGACTTGGCTCAGGTCTCTATTGGCTGGGGTTGATGGGGCGGTACGGTTCTGGCCGTTGCTTCCTCCATTCCCATTACCATTCTTGGGGCCATTATGGTTGTGCGAGCTACCTCCTCCATGGGTATGCTGAAAATGAACTCCCGGTTTAGGGGTAAGACGGGGCTTCTGCTGAGCTCCTGAGTTATACTTCCCCTGTCCATACTTCCTCTTGCGGTTTTCAATCTGCTGCTGCTTCCCCTCGATCATAAGAGCACGATCTACCAGCTCCTGGTAGTTGTTGAAGCTTGCTACCATCAACTGCATACTCAGCTCGTCATTCAGTCCTTCCAGAAACTTCTACTGCTTAGCTGCATCCGTAGCAACGTCATCTGGGGCATAACGTGCTAGCTTACTAAAGTCATCCACATATTGACCAACTGTCCGTCCTCCTTGGCGGAAGTTGCGAAACTCACGCTTCTTCATGGCCATAGCTCCGGCTGAAACTTGGGCAGTACGGAAAGCTTGCTGAAACTGATCCCATGTGACAGTGTCTATAGGGTAAGTGGCTGTAAAATTCTCCCACCATGCTGCCGCGGGTCCTTCAAGCTGATGTGCGGCGAACTTCACCTTTTCCCCATCTGTACATCCTGCAGTGGTCAACTCCCTCCCTGTCTTGCGGAGCCAATCATCTGCTACTATCGGCTCGGTGCTACTGGAAAACACCAGCGGATTCAGCCTTAGAAAACGGGTTAAGTGATCAACTGGTGGTGGCGACGGTGGGTTGTTGTTGTTGTTGTTGTTGTTGTTGTTGTTGTTGTTGTTGTTGTTGTTGTTGTTGTTGTTGTTGTTGTTGTTGTTGTTGTTGTTGTTGTTGTTGTTGTTGTTGTTGTTGTTGTTGTTGTTGTTGTTGTTGTTGTTGTTGTTGTTGTTGTTGTTGTTGTTGTTGTTGTTGTTGTTGTTGTTGTTGTTGTTGTTGTTGTTGTTGTTGTTGTTGTTGTTGTTGTTGTTGTTGTTGTTGTTGTTGTTGTTGTTGTTGTTGTTGTTGTTGTTGTTGTTGTTGTTGTTGTTGTTGTTGTTGTTGTTGTTGTTGTTGTTGTTGTTGTTGTTGTTGTTGTTGTTGTTGTTGTTGTTGTTGTTGTTGTTGTTGTTGTTGTTGTTGTTGTTGTTGTTGTTGTTGTTGTTGTTGTTGTTGTTGTTGTTGTTGTTGTTGTTGTTGTTGTTGTTGTTGTTGTTGTTGTTGTTGTTGTTGTTGTTGTTGTTGTTGTTGTTGTTGTTGTTGTTGTTGTTGTTGTTGTTGTTGTTGTTGTTGTTGTTGTTGTTGTTGTTGTTGTTGTTGTTGTTGTTGTTGTTGTTGTTGTTGTTGTTGTTGTTGTTGTTGTTGTTGTTGTTGTTGTTGTTGTTGTTGTTGTTGTTGTTGTTGTTGTTGTTGTTGTTGTTGTTGTTGTTGTTGTTGTTGTTGTTGTTGTTGTTGTTGTTGTTGTTGTTGTTGTTGTTGTTGTTGTTGTTGTTGTTGTTGTTGTTGTTGTTGTTGTTGTTGTTGTTGTTGTTGTTGTTGTTGTTGTTGTTGTTGTTGTTGTTGTTGTTGTTGTTGTTGTTGTTGTTGTTGTTGTTGTTGTTGTTGTTGTTGTTGTTGTTGTTGTTGTTGTTGTTGTTGTTGTTGTTGTTGTTGTTGTTGTTGTTGTTGTTGTTGTTGTTGTTGTTGTTGTTGTTGTTGTTGTTGTTGTTGTTGTTGTCCAGATCAAAAATCGGATCAGAAATCATGATCAGAAAATAATCGCGGAAAATCCGAGAAAAAGAAAAACGACGAACGGATTAACGAACGAACGTTCGTTATCCAGATCTAATCTACGAATACGTTCGTTAAAACGAACGAGCGAGCGAACGCTCGCTATTTAACCTAAACCGAAAAAAACCGATCTAAATAAAAAAACGAAAACTAAAAAGAACTGACGAAAAACCGACGGAAAAACCGAACGGTTTTTCGAGAAAAACGACGGCGCGGAAATCGAGGCAAGGCGAACCTCAGGCGGCGGGTCGGCGAGGCGGCGACTCCGGCGAGGCGGCACGGGCACGGGGCGCGGGCGGCTAGGGTTTGGCCCGGGGTGGGTTGGCCCGGCTTATAAAGCCTAGGCGGGCTTAGTGTCCGGGTCGGACACGGCCCGTAGGTCGGTTCGTTTTTTTAATAATTACGCGCAGAAGAAAAATAAAAAGAAATACTAAACGGACTCCAAAAATCCCGAAATAAATTTTCCCCGACTTCTAAAATCAAGCCGGACAAAGTGAACATTTATTTGGGGCCTAAATGCAATTTTGAAAAACGCATATTTTTCCTAAATTCAAATAACATTGCGAAAAACTCCGAAATAAAATCTTATTTGATTTTATTATTAAATCCTCAATATTTCTTTATTTTGGGAAAGTCATTTTATTCTCTCTCTTATATTTTTTTAATAGAAATAATTGACGATAAAATAAATAAACTCAAATGATCCTATTCTCAAAATTTGAGAAAACTCAAATATGAAAATAACGAAATCCCCAACTCTCTCCGTGGGTCCTTGAGTTGCGTAGAATTTCTAGGATAAACCAAAAGCAAACAAATATATGATATGAAATGATGATCTAATGTATAACATTCCAAATTGAAAATTTGGGATGTTACATAGTAGCCCTCAAGGTGTGTGTCGGTCTAAAACCCGAGATGCACCTCAAGGAAAACATGAAACCGCTAATCCTAGTAGCCCCTGAGACTCAGGTCGATGTGCGAAATCGGCCTGAGGATCAACTCCTAGCTCGGTAGCACACGTAGGAATAGAAACGCAGTGTAATATATTAGAGATAATAGTGATCGATGAATAGGCCCTTGAGAGAGGGTCTTGAAAAGTTACCGTAATATATTTAGCTTGACGTCGGATAGGTCCAAATGGTACCTATTGTTATCCAAAGACACGTTTGCCCATAGTTCAATCAAGTCGAACACTGAGCCCTTTGAATTTTCTGCATTGAATAGGCAATGTAGTAGCCCCCGAGACACTGGTCGGGTGGCAACACCAGATCAGGGGATCGATGTGCTCCTTTAATATTTGTAAATAATGAGTGCAAAGCCCAGTAGCCCCCAAGCCTTAATGTGGGCACGGGTGGCCGAATTAAGGATCGATATCCAGAGTAAAATCACAGATTATGTGTAATGATTCTATGTATCCAAGTACTTTACATCATTATTTTGACTCCATTGTGACCGTTTATCAGTTGAAAGTGGCCCATCGTCGGCTTCTACCCCTTGGTAGATACTACGTAGGGTGTTTCCGCAATAACAAAGCAACCCTTAGCTGACATCTTGGTGCCCGAAGGCGGTTGTGTTAGCGGAAACGAGGCAATCAGATATGCGGGCTTTAAAACTTTCGCTTAGTCATAGGAGCTTTATACTGGGGAAGCTAGCTATGAGCCCCCAGTTAGTGTTCGGTGACACCCGAGGTCAAGCCTAAACACTTAGGCCAATGTTATGAACGGCCCGTCATTTAACATAGTCATCGGATCGCTGACCAGTTTACGCCTATTGTGATAGTCAGTTTTCGGCTTTCTCCACTGAGGTGCTTGACCATGCGAGCTGGAAGCACAATCGCAGTGGTTCTCCCTTTGCACACCTAGTCGAACAAAGCGGAACATAGGAGGCAAGCACAGGATCCGGGCAACCCAACTATTGACCGAAGACACAATTCGAAACCGATCCATATATAGCAATATCCGAGAATGTTTTTGCCGAATCCCTGAAGGTGTCCGACGTTGCACGCGAGACTAATGCTGGAAACGCACAAATAGTTTAAAAGTGCCATAGGCTCAAAAAGCCAAAAAACTTATTCAAAAGTTTAATGTCCGAACTAGATCAAGTGTTTGGTGCCAATCCGAAAATTGGACTTTAGAAAAAAGGTGCTTCTGCCGTGCTTTAACATGACACATCCTATCTCAAGACTTCAAGTGGGTCAGCCTACGGCTTCGACCTCCTATCCCGAAGGCGGAGTACTTCTCATTAGGCCAGTTTAGCAAACTAAACTCTAGCGGTTTTGGGAGAGAAATTAGGCTCCCCGGCTAGTGACCACACACTCGTGTCGAAAAAAGGAGTGATAAATAGTAGTAATAATAATAATAACTTTGCAACGACTAAGAAGAAAAACACTTATTATAAAACGGCTCAAATAAACTTAAGAGCCCCCAAGTGACTTGGGTAAAAGAATGATTGTATGTATTGAAGTACTTATATCATATCTATGTTCACCCGAACTTTAAACGCGTCTTAACCGACCGTCGGCTTCTCCCTCTTCGGTCAAGGACCGAAAAGTGTTATGTACTCCACCTGTCAAGAATATCGACAGTGTTCCCAATAACCAGTCAATCAGGCCATAAGGCTGTAACAGACAAAGCGCACTCAGGGAACTTATGCTATATTACTGACAAAGTGTAAGAAGCATCTTCGAAGAAAATAGTACCCCCGCCGATACCTTTCTTCGGTGCTCATTGTTACTATGAGACTTGTGCAATAGATTTTTTGTACTCATGAGTTCCGTTGTGTGCCAACCATCATTGAAAACAATAAGAGCGCTAGCTTTCGGCTTCATCCAGTCTGAGGTCCGGCTCGGATGACCCGATCGTGACAATCGCAGAGGTGCTCCCTTTACTCCCTAGCCAAACAATCGGGAACGTAGGGGTAAACACAGGAGCGAGGCAACCCAGCTTGCCAATTGCTTAAGTCAATATGGTGCATATTGTGGCGTAATACACGAACAAGGAACGAAGCCGTACAAGTATAATCATATGCAAGAGGAAAAGCTTCATAACTGAAGCCCCCAAGTAAACGGGGTATTTGAATTTGTGTGTCACAAACAAAGTTATGACAAGGAAATTTTTTACAAGCAACATCTTTCCAAAAAATTATAATTTGGTCGAACCGAACACAAGTTAAAAATTTAAACTTTGAGCATGAAGGCAACTTAGCTGGTTAATGTGTTCGGTATTGATGACGCGGTCCGAGCTTGATGCGGGACAAGGTTCCATCCCCCAAGCCGTTCCCAAGGTGGCGGAGCAAAGAGCTCGGCACTCCGAAGTGGTGACATAGCATGGTCAATGCAGGCCGACAGAGTGATGCCGAAGTCCCCGGCATGGGGTAATGAAGTGTTGACGAAGCCCCCCGTCCAGCCGAGGTGACATGGTATGTCAGTACGTCGAGTTGACGATACTGCCCAACCCGGATCATTTTTCTGTGCACAAAAAATAGTGCAAACCGGAGATAATAGTAATGATAATGAAAAAAAGTTGCATAATTAATAATTTATGCAAAGTGAGTAATAAAAGAAGTATGGCCTGGCGCCGAAGTCAATGTCGATGCAGGGCGTCACCGTGATGCGGTAAAGGCCTGACAAAGCGTGAATTCACAGGTCGGTCCGAGTTCCAGATGCGGCGTTCGCCGGACTATGTACGGAAACTGACCGAACCACCATGCGACCGTTAATGTGGCCACCATTTGATAGACCTGTGCATATATGATGGACAAACCAGAGTAATAATTCCTTGGAAAAAATGAACCCAAACAAGCAAAAAATACTAGGATTAATAGCACCTGGTTTGTTTGTTGTAGCAATCCGAAGAAAGGTGATTCTCAAAATTGGAACTCGATCCGCACACCCATTGCCTGATGGGCGATAAAGCGATGACATGGTGATGCTGGCAAAGGTTGGCTCGCCGAGGCAAAGCCCTCGGTCCAGCTAACATGATGGAGCTGGTCGGCTAGTGACGCCGAAGTCTCTGGAGTATAGGTTGATGAAGAGATGGCGAAGCCCCCGGTCCAGCTGAGATGTCGAAGCCTCGATGTCAGCCGATGAGTCGAAGTAGGTTGGCGTGATGGACACCGGCTTGAAGGAGCAACGGCGCGGCCCTGCCGATGCAGGTTGTGATGTGGTCAATGCCGGCTTGATGAAGTGACCATGCGGCGATGCTGGTGCGCCTGCTCCGTGTAATCCATGGGGCGGCGATGTTGGTGATGATTTATCCTTTGCGATGCCGAACTCTTTTTCGGCTTGCCAAGATGATGATCCGAAGAAGTTGAGCTCGGCTCAACAAAGTGACGACGTGTCTAGCGCAGGTCGGCAGCCGTGGAGCAATATTGCCGGACTGGTTTGACACCAGCATGATGTTGAAGATTATGTTCAAAAGATTTTAAAGTTAGTGGGATGTGTTCGGGAATAAAACACAATACCCCATACAAAACTTCCTTCAAAAAGGATGTCCGAAATCCCGTTCATAAAAAAGACGAACTCGGGTCGGATTCGTTTTCGCGTAGAAAACAGATCCGAAAAGTGATGCACTAATCGGAAGGTTTTCGGAGTTTGGACGGTCGGATCGAGCTGAAATTTTGAGGGGTGGTAGATATAAGAATTCTGCAGCAGATGAACGGTTGGATCTTCCAAAGGACGTCCGAGCTTGAATCTGGACACCACGCCCTAAACTCGTCCGGATTCTCGTCCAGATTTGACAGGGCTCCGGTATATCGCGGACTGCCAGAGATTCCTCCATCGGAACTCGACGAAATTTTCCAGGGTTGTTGTAGACTCAATTCCGCACAATTCCACCGAAGCAATCGTTAAAACGACACTTGAGGAGGCGGTGGCGGCGGACACAAGTTCGCTGTCCCGTTGAGCCTGTGCGGCGGACTGCTCGCACGCGCTCCGTCGAGCCTGCACGGAGGACATCTCGCGCTCGTCCCCTCTAATCAAATAGCGGCACACACGCCACCGAGTATGGTTAAATTTCGACATGGTAAATATAATACAACCGTTTGCGATATTAACGTGTCAGCTTTTTGTTTCAAAAATGACTTCGTTGTTACTAATGTGTGCGCCTCTTCTCAAACTGGACGATTTTTTACCACAACATATATGTGCCATGTCATGAAACCATGCCAAGTTTCATGTTTTTTGGGTGACTTTTTGATTTACTGGGATTTAAAAACCTAGATTCTCATTGTTTCAGTACGATGACAAGTTTGTAATTCATTCTCATTCCTTAAACGAGACCTAAACATGCACCCAATGACACATGTATGATTTCCCACCCATTTTGCTTCACTGGAGCATGTGGTTGTAGTTCAAATTTGAATTATGGACTACATTAAATGCATAGAAAACTTAGTAATTAGTAATATATATACAATGGCCAAACGAACCCTGAATAGTTTCAAATTTCAGCCCGACACTCCTGCTATTCTATGTTGATTGTAGAAAACAAAGTTCAAGGCGAGAATAGGCATCGATTATCGTTTCGCCCACAAGAGGGGCATGTTTCCCTACCGGAACCACGAGGGTTGCGACAGGCTCCGGTTTGTAAAAGGCTTGTAATATACCTTCGCCCAAATTGGACAATTATATGTACCATGTAGTGACACCATGCCAAGTTTCATGATTTCCTGGTGAGTTTTGGATTTACAGACATTTAAAAACCGAGATTCGCAATGTGTCGGGGGAAATCGGCCTCCACGAGCACCTATGGGGACGGAGCCCCTTTTCGGTTCGGCGGGGGGCGGAGGTTGCACAAAGAGCAGATCGAGGCGACACACACACAACGATTTTACCCAGCTTCGGGCCGCACGGATGCGTAAAACCCTACTGCTGCTTGTCTGGTTGATTCGAGTTCTTGCTCTGGAGCGCAAGAAGCTACAGTAAGTTGGAGTTGGACGTAGACGAGGGTCTACTGGGTCCTTCCTCCCCGGGTCCTCCCCTATGTGCGCATGGGCCTCCTTTTATATGCTAAGGGGTTTCCCACAGGTAGCAACGCAGGTGAGGGTAAAAATGGCAAGGAACTGTGCGAACAGTGGCCGCACAGTGCTATCGCACCTAACTCTGACGGCGGGGGACAAAGGCATTAAATGCCCGTCTGGATCGCCCGAACAGTATCGAGGCGGACCGTTGGGGGCGCCTCCGCTTGCCACGGGGGCGACTCTGCCAACGTCGCATGCCACCGCGCGCCTCAGGTTGCGCGGCGCCCCGCCACATGCCTCTGGGGAAGCTCCAGAGTGACGCGTGGTCAGGTGAGCTGGAGCACAGGCCTGAGGTGGTGGATTGCCGCGGCAAGTGGCATGCCGCGGTGGTTGTCTTGCCGCACCTGAAAGCTTTCCGCTCGTCAGGCCTTGCCGGGGCGCGCGGCGCGCCGCGGCGGGCTTTTCTTGGGGTGCCTTGGCTTGGCCGTCCCGGCGAGCTCCTCCCGCCGGGGCCTTGGTGCTTCGGCTTAGTTGTCCCGGCAAGCTCCTCTTGCCGGGGCCTTGTCGCCTTGGCCCGGCAAGCTCCTCTTGCCGGGGCCTGGTCTTCTAGGCTCGATCACTTGGCCTTCGTCCGGCCCAGAAAGGGCCGTGGAGACTCTTGTTGCTCCCCTGGCAAGCCTTGCCGCGGGACGCTACTACTGCCCGTGCACAAGTTCGGGGTACTAAGGTACCCCTACTTTAGTACACCGACAGGAGCCCCCGGGTCTGGGCCATACACGGTGCCGAGCGTTGTTGGGCCAGGCCCTAACAGTGCACGGGCACGCGTGGCCTGGGTTGCGTTGCTCCTTAACTCTGTGCCCGTCGCGCCCTCCCCAAGTGGCGCGCGCTTATCGCGGCATCGTGGGGGGCGAGGCGTGCGAGGCGTGCGTGACGTGGGTGGTGTGCGTGGGGCTTGAGGCCCGCAGGCGTGCGTCACGTCGGGCACGATTCCTTTATTTGGAAAGGCGAAACGTCTGCCCCCACTTTCAAGTGGGGGGGAGACGTGGAGGCGCGGCTTGGTGAACGAACGGGGTCGAGGCGCGGCTTTCGGGGCGCCCGCCCCCACGATCACGGGGTGGGGAGGGGTCACCTCATCTGTCGCCTCGGCCCTGCTCGCCCGCCACGCGTCCTCCATGCGCTTGGGGTTGCGGTGGTGGAGGCAGGAAACCGGGCCGACGCGGGTCGAAGTAGAGGGTCGGCCCCGTCGCCTGCCCTTCCTCTGCTTTGATTGGTTGGGCGGGGTGTCCGAGCCCCCACTCCGCCCCTTTATAAGGAGCGGAAGGGGGTGATGAGGGTCCGCACTCCTTCCTTCTTTCTTCTCTTAGATCCCTGGTCCCCTCTCCCCAACTGTCATGGAGAAAGGGAACCCTGGTCCTTCTTCGGTGGCGGCAAGGGTTGCCGCTAGGTAGCGCGCCCCTCCTCCCCTTGCACCCGTGGTGACGGAGCCAACCGTAAGGGGAAGGGGTAGGGGGCGAGGTCGTGGACGAGGCCGTGGACGGGGCCGAGGCGGGCGGGGCGGCGCGCCGGCCTCGCCTCCGCCGGCGGCTCCGTTTCTCCCGGCGGTTCATCTCAGGGACGACCCCTGCGAGTTCATCATCAGGCTGCGCCGGGCGCCTTGCCGTCGCCTCCGCCTCCCGGCTCCCTTCGTGGACGTCCTGGAAGCGGAGCAACACGAGACGCTGAGACTACGCATGAGGGGCTGCGGGATCAGTGGTACGCGAGTCCACGTCGAATCCCGAGCCCCCGGCGTGATGTATCTTGGCTGAGGGTGGAAGTCGTTCGCCCGGATCCACAGCTTGATGGAGGGGTTCACCCTCCATTTTAAGCTGATGGAGGGTGATCTCCTCTCCGTCAAGGTCTTCGGGGACCTCGGCACCCGGGCCCGATGCTGCGTGGATAGCTCCTCCGACAGCGAAGGCTCCTCCTCGAGCGAGAGTGACAAGGAGGGGAGCGACAGCGACGACGATGGGAGCGGTCGCCGGGATGACGGGTCCGACTAGGTGCCGGTCGCAGCTTCGCGTGGCACCGGCGACCCCCATCGTCCGCGTCGCTGGTGCCGTGAACTCCCCGGGGTCGTCTCCTTGGGCGGCTGGCGTAGGGAGGCTGCGGAAGAGGAAGAGGGCGGGCGGCAAGGCCGCTGCCTCGTCTTCCAGCTTCGCCCCAGACGCCGTCACCACCCCTGCTCGCGGCGACGACCACCGGGGTCTTCTCTCCGGCCCGGCAAGCTCCTCTTGCCGGGGCTTCGTCTTCTCGGGCGGCCGGAGTGGCGAGGCTGCGGAAGAGGCCGGCGGCAAGGCCGTCAACTCGGAGTACGAGGGCTAGATGCCCTCGACAGCGTGTTGACGTCCCGCAGCCTCCTTTTCGAGCTCCGCTTCCGGCGTCGCCGTCTCCATCCGGCCTCCGGAGCCCCCGGGCGGATCCCCGGATGCTCTCTTGGCGTCTTCTGCCACCCGTAGCTCATCTAGGCGCCCCTTTTGCCCTTCTCGCCTCCTTGCCCTACCTCCTGAGGAGAGAGACAAGAAAGGGATCACGGGCACCTTATCACTTTTTATCTTGTAAGCCCTCGGGCCTTAATTGTGTTTAAATCTTGTAATCCCATCTTTCATGTTTTTCATTCTCTCTGAGCTGTACCTGAGTGGAATGTTTTTAATGAAAAGGGAGTGTTTGCCGGACCATTTGTCTCGCGGGTACATCCCGCGGCAAGGAGCGAACCCTTTGCATCGTCAAGATAGACACTTCCCCGCCCGGCAACGGACCCTGCCGTCTCCCCGCGCCCCTTGGCCCTCCTCACGCTCTTGGCGGAGGCAGGGAGAAGGCGGGTTCTGGCCCTTCGCTTCCTCCTCTTGCCGCCGCGGCTACTATCAGAAGCGGGCCCCGGGAACGCGCTCCGGGGTTTGTCGCTTAAGAGAGCACGACAGCTTTTAGGAGGAAGCAAGGTTTTCGCATTCCGCAGCTCACGAGAGAATGCATGATAAGGGATGTAAAGACTTATCTGAGGTTGCAACCCCCGACAACTCTGGCTTGCCGGGGCACGGGTGCTGGCTCACCCTTCTCCCCTTCTTCGTCCTTGAGCGGCTCGGCAAGGGTATGCAATTCCTACGAGCCAAAGGGGAAGGACGGGAAAAAGACGCGGACTCGACCTCTAAGTTAGGGGTTAGCGACTGTTAGGCACTACCAACCCTAACCAAGGACGAGACTCGACTCAGCATGCATGCTAAAACTTGGGGGCGCCAGCGCTTCATTATCTGCTGCCAGGGTCTGCGCCTGGCTTTGTACAAAGGATTACATGCAACTGCGGCAAGACTTTGTACAAAGAGTTGGTTGCCTGACGGGGTCCGACAACCGCGCCTTACGGGTAAAACTTGCGAAGATGCTCAATGTTCCAGGAATTGCTCACCGGAGTACCATCTTCGGTCTCGAGGCGGACGACGCCGGGCCTCGTGACTCATTTCACCCGGTAAGGGCCTTCCCACTTCGGCGTCAACTTGTTGTGTATCTTGGCCGACTGAACGTGCCGAAGAACAAGGTCGCCTTCCTCGAGGCTCCTGGCTTTAACTTTGCGGCTATGATAGCGACGCAGAGCTTGCTGGTAGCGAGCGGATCGCACAGCAGCCTGGAGACGGTCCTCCTCAAGGAGCAGTGCGTCATCTTCACGCGACCGCTCTTGCTCAAGCTCATCATAAGCGAGCACTCGAGGTGACCCGTATACGAGTTCCGTGGGGGTAACTGCTTCTGCTCCATAGACTAGAGCAAATGGTGTCTGAGCGGTGGCTCGATTTGGCGTCGTTCTGACCGACCAAAGAACCGCCGGCAGCTCCTCGATCCAGTTCCGTCCGCGCTTGAGCAGCCTGTCAAAACTTCTGGTCTTGAGCCCGCGCAGTACCTCGGCGTTGGCCCTTTCCGCTTGACCGTTGCTCCGGGGATGAGCAACAGAAGCGAAGCAGACCTTGGTGCCGAGGTCTTGGGTGTACTGCATGAAAGCGTGGCTTGTGAACTGCGTACCGTTGTCGGTGATGATCCTGTTGGGGACCCCGAAGCGGCAAACAATCGACATGAAGAATTTGATCGCGGACTGGGCTGTCACCTTCCTCACCGGTTCCACTTCTGGCCACTTTGTGAACTTGTCGATGGCAACGAACAAGTACTCAAAGCCCCGGACGGCTCGAGGGAAGGGGCCGAGGATATCGAGCCCCCAGACCGAGAAGGGCCAGGACAAAGGGATCGTCTGGAGAGCTTGAGCTGGCTGGTGTATCTTCTTGGAATGGAACTGGCACGCTTCACACTTGGTTACTTGTGCAGTTGCATCCTGGAGGGTTGTTGGCCAGAAGAAACGTTGCCGGAATGCTTTGCCGGCAAGTGCTCTGGCGCCAATGTGGTGTCCACATATGCCTTCGTGTATCTCCGCCAACAGCTCCTGTCCGTCTTCCCGGTGAATGCACTTCAATTTCACTCCATTGCGTCCTCTTCTGTACAGTGCACCGTCGACGAACTGGTACATACTGGACTGCCGGGCTACTCTTTCCGCTTCTTCTTGTTCTTCGGGAAGTTCTCCTGTCTGGAGGAAATGGACGATCTGCTGTGCCCACGTCGGAGCCTGTGGCTCGACGACGAGGACTAAAGGCATGTCGGCGGCTGCGGGAACATCAGCTTCTACGGCGAGGACTTGGGGCTCAGCCGGAGCTTGACGTTCCCCGGCAAGCTTGCCGAGGCATGGCTTGCTGGGAGCGCCTGCTTCGTCGGGACAAACCCTGGGGCTTGCCGGAGCGGGCAGCTCCTCAGCACTCTTGGCATCGATCTTGGGGACTCTCTTGGCGGCGGCTTCGGGAAGCTCTGCCGGGAGATAGTCACCGGAGACCGATTTTGTCTTCTTGCTTGGCCCAGTCGATGGTGTCACGGATGGCTGAGTCAGCTTGAGCACAAAAGTCCCTGGTTCCACAGGTAGCTTTAGTGCGGCGCATTTTGACAGGCCGTCGGCGATGTCGTTCTCTGCTCTTGGAACGTATTCCATTTGCAGGCCGTCAAAGCGCTCTTCCAGCTTCCTCACTTCATCAACGTAAGCCTCCATCAACAGGCACTGGTAATCCTTGTTCACTTGGCGGACGACGAGCTGCGAGTCACCCCTGACAATGAGCTTCTTGATCCCAAGTTCCGCCGCGATCCTGAGACCGGCGAGCAAACCTTCATACTCTGCCGTATTGTTGGTTGCTTGCTCCTTGGGAAAGTGCATCTGGACGATGTACTTGAGGTGCTCTCCGGTGGGCGCGATGAGCAGCACGCCGGCACCGGCGCCTTCCAGCGAAAAGGCACCATCAAAGTACATCAGCCACTCTTTGGTTGCTTCCTTGCCGGGGATGCTCGTCTCTGGAATTTCTTCGTCCGGTGTTGGCGTCCACTCTGCTATGAACTCTGCCAATGCTCTGCTCTGGATGGTCGATGTGCTCTCGAACTTGAGGCCAAAGCTTGACAGTTCTAGTGCCCACTCGACAATCCTACCTGTTGCTTTGGGATTCTGCAGTATCCTCTTAAGCGGAAAGCGAGTGACCACTGTGATCTCGTGTGCTTGGAAGTAATGGCGCAGCTTCCTCGAGGCCATGAGGAGGCCAAAGAGCAATTTCTGCACACCAGAGTACCTCGACCTAGCCCCCTGCAGGAGGGAACTGACGAAGTAAACTGGGCGCTGCACCATCCTCTTCTTCTGCACTTCCCCTTGCGCTTGCGCGGATTCGCCTTTGCCGGGGCCAGAGCTTGTCGGGGAAGCCCCCTGCTTGTCGTCGGACGCGCTTGCCGTGGTTGCTGGCTCGTCATCAGCTTCCCTCTCCGCTACTAACGCAGCACTAACCACTTGATTGGTTGCCGCTAGGTAGAGCAGCAACTTCTCTTGCGGTCTAGGCGCGACAAGTATAGATGCGGAGGACAGGTATTTCTTCAAGTCTTGCAGCGCAGCCTCCGCTTCCGGAGTCCATTTTACTGGACCTGCCTTTTTCAAGATTTTGAAAAACGGCAGGGCGCGTACCGCAGACCTGGAAATAAATCTGCTGAGAGCCGCCACGCAGCCGGCAAGTCTTCGCACGTCCTTGACACGCGTTGGTGCTTCAATCTGCTCAATGGCCTTGATCTTGTCGGGGTTGGCTTCGATCCCACGTTGAGACACGAAGAACCCGAGAAGCTTGCCGGAGGGAACTCCGAACACGCACTTCTCGGGGTTGAGCTTGAGGCTGATCTTGCGCAAGTACGCAAAGGTCTCTCCCAAGTCTTGAACCAAGGTTGCCTTGTCTCTGCTCTTGACCACAATGTCGTCCATGTAGGCCTCCACATTTCTGTGGATCTGTGGCTCGAAAGCAGTGTGGACAACCCTCGCAAACGTCGAGCATGCGTTCTTCAGTCCAAAAGGCATCCGCACAAAACAGTACATGCCGCATGGAGTGATGAACGCAGTCTTCTCTTCATCTTCTTTGGTCATGAAAATCTGGTGGTACCCGGAGTAGGCGTCGAGGAATGAAAGCAGGCCACATCCGGCCGTGGAGTCAACAATCTGGTCGATGCGCGGCAAGGGAAATGGATCCTTAGGGCAAGCTCTGTTGACATCGGTGAAATCGATGCAAAGCCTCCACTTCCCGTTTGCTTTGCGCACGACAACAGGATTGGCCAACCACGTCGGATGGAGCACGCCTCTGACGAGGCCTGCCGCTTCCAACTTCCTGATCTCCTCCGCGATAAACTCTTGGCGCTCCACCGCTTGTTTCCTGACTTTTTGCTTGACGGGCCGCGCATGAGGACAGACGGCAAGGTGGTGCTCAATCACTTCCCTGGGAACGCCGGGGATGTCAAATGGTTGCCAGGCAAACACATCGACATTCGCCCGCAGGAAAGCAACGAGCGCGCTTTCCTATTTGGGGTCGAGAGTGGCACTAATGGTGAAGGTACCACCAGTGCCGTCCTCCTTGGCGGGCACCTTCTTGGTCGCTGGTGGAGCAGCCGTCGTCTTCTTGTGTTTACCGGTGGGGCTCGATGGTGCGTCCTCAACGGCAGCGCAGCGCTCCGAAGAGGCGCGCTTGCCGGAGTGGGCGCCAGAGCATTCGCCGGGCTTGGCCTTCTTGCCGGGAGAGCTTGATGGCACGTCCTCGACGGCAGCGCAGCACCCCGAAGAGGCGCGCTTGCCGAAGTGGGCGCCAGAGCACTTTCCGGGCTTGGTCTTCTTGCCGGCGGGGCTCGATGGCACGTCCTCGACGGCAGCGCAGCACTCCGAAGAGGCGCGCTTGCCAGAGTGGGCGCCAGAGCACTTGCCGGACTTCTTATTTCCCCCGGAAGCTCCAGCGGCAAGTGGGCCGCGGGCCGTTGCTGCTGTTGCGTCCCGGTATATTTGGTCGGCGCAGATAAGGGCATCCTTCTTGTCGCCGGGGACAGAAATGACGCTTATCGGGCCAGGCATCTTGAGCATGTTATACGCGTAGCGAGAGGCCGCCATGAACTTGGCGAGCGCTGGTCGGCCAAGGATCCCGTTGTAAGGCAACGGAAAGTCGGCGACGTCAAAGGTGACCTTCTCAGTCCTGAAATTCAGCTCCCTGCCAAATGTTACCGGCAGCGTGATCTTTCCCTTCGGCTTGCTCCTTCCCGGGTTGATTCCTTGGAATGTGCCAGTTTCTTCGAGCTCGCTGTCGGGAACTTGGAGTCTCCGGAGAACAGAAGAGGAGATCAGATTCAAGCCGGCCCCGCCGTCAACTAGCATCTTAGTGACCTTGAGGTTGCGGACCGTTGGGGAAACCAACATCGGCAAGCACCCGACCGCGGTTGTGCGATCAGGGTGGTCCTCAATGTCGAAGATGATAGGCGTGCTGGACCATCTCAGGGGTCTGCGTGACTCGACGGGTGGCTCCGCTGCATTGACCTCCCGCACCCACCGTTTAAGCTGGTGGTGGGAAGCGTGCAGGGAGGCACCGCCGTCCACACACAAGACCTCAGTGGCTTTCTGAAACTCCTACTCGCTGGTCTCGGGGTCTTCCATGTCTTCGTCGTCGTCATCGTCTTCGTCCTTGTCGCGTCCCCAGGGAGGTCTGTCTGCTTGCCGCTGCTTGTCCTTGCCGCGGCGCTCCCCCGGGCCGGGACGCTTCGTGCCGGATCCCCCGCCGCCTGCTTGGGCTCTCTCCTTGTCGCGTCGTGTGTACTCGGCCTTCTGCAGCTCGACGAGTCGCTCGACTTGCTTGCAACTCTGGAGGTCGTGGCCCCTGGTACGGTGGATCTTGCAGTACTTCTTGTCGGTACCGTCCCGCTTATCGGCAGCAGCCACCGCCCGACAGTTGGCGCACCCGACAACCTCCTTGCCGCGGCCTCCCGCCTGGGCTTTATTGGCGGAGCCCTCGCTGCCGGACTTCTAGACAACCAGCACCTCTGGGTTTTTCTTCTTTTTGCCGTTCCGCCGCCGGCCTCTCCTTGCCGGGGCGGTACCTTCACTGTCGGATTCTCCTTCTCCAACACTTTCTCCGGGGAGCTTCCTCCCCTCCTCAGCGCGTGCACACTTGTCGGCCAGGGCGTAAAGCTCGCTAACCTCCTTGATTTTGCACATCGCCATCTCCTCCCGCATCCTGCGGTTGCGCACGTTCTGGTGGAACGCGCTGATCACCGCGGCGGGGTGGACGTCTGTGATGTTGTAGTGCACACGGCTGAACCTCTGGATGAACTTGCGCAAAGGCTCCCCCTCCTTCTGAACAAGCAGATGAAGGTCGCTTGCCTGGCCATGGGGTTTGTGGCCGCCCGTGAAGGCGCCAACGAACTGATGGCATAGATCTGGCCAGGAGGAGATGGAGCCGTCCGGCAAGTGCATGAGCCAGGATCTGACGTTGGGCTTGAGTACCAGCGGGAAGTAGTTGGCAAGGATCTTGTCATCCCGTCCCCCGGCAGCCTGCACCGCAATGGTGTAGATGCTGAGGAACTCCGACGGGTGCGACTTGCCATCGTACTTCTCGGGCACGTTGGGCTTGAAGCTCTTCGTGCTGGGCCACTGGACTTGCCGCAGCTCGCGGGCGAACGCGGGGCAGCCTACCGAATACGGCAGTTCGCCTGGTTCCCCCGGTGCGTGCATGTTTCCAGAGGGCTCAACGCGCTGGTCTGATTGACGCCGCGCCTCTCTTCTGCGCTCGATGCGGGTTCGAGCGTCTTCTTCCCTTCGTTCGTGAAGGACTTGGCGTTGGTCGCGGCGAGTTCGCGGGTTTGACGACGCGGTGGAGTCGTTGTCGAGGTGAGCCCGGCGAGTCGGCGACCGCGGCTTCTGGGGCGGGGAGTGCACGGTGGTCGCACCCCCGCCATTATTGGCGCCATCGGTTCTCGCCTGGGTGACTGGCCGCGGCTGCGACGCGCTGTGCTGCCGCGGAGTGTCGCCGTTGGCGAAACCAATGAGGCTCTGGATGGTTGCCCTCCAGTCGTCGAGCTTGTCCGCCGTCGGAGGGTAGTCTAGGAGTAGCTGAGCTCGCGCGAGAGCTTCCACTGGGGTGGCGGGCAGAGGCGGCGAACGGCGCGAGGAGCGGGATGTGCTCGAACTCCTAACTATGTTAGAAGGAGCAGCACCCGGTCCAGGCAGCCACGCGACGCTCGTTCCGGCACGCTGGATCACATGCTGGTCCTGAGCGCCTTGGGACCCACCAGCACGGTCTGGGTCCAGCGAGCGTACGGTACCATGGGCACCATGACGCTGCTAGTTCCGCGCCTCCTGAGAGGGGCGCGGCGAGCTCGGACGTCGCGGGACCAAGAACTGGTTCGACGGTGCCCGTTCCTCCGCCGGCGTCCTCCTCACCACCCGTCTGCTCCATGGGCGGTGGGTTCGACGCTGACGGACCGGTCACCTCCGGAGCTTTCTTCTTCGGCGCCATGCCGGCGCAAACAATGAGAGTCTGGCTCGCGCGGACGCCGGATCTGGTTCACACAACCTTGACGCACCCCCTACCTGGCGCGCCAAAGATGTCGGGGGAAATCGGCCTCCACGAGCACCTATGGGGACGGAGCCCCTTTTCGGTTCGGCGGGGGGCGGAGGTTGCACAAAGAGCAGATCGAGGCGACACACACACAACGATTTTACCCAGCTTCGGGCCGCACGGATGCGTAAAACCCTACTGCTGCTTGTCTGGTTGATTCGAGTTCTTGCTCTGGAGCGCAAGAAGCTACAGTAAGTCGGAGCTGGACGTAGACGAGGGTCTACTGGGTGTCCTCCTTCGGGGGGCCTCCCCTACGTGCGCATGGGCCTCCTTTTATATGCTAAGGGGTTTCCCACAGGTAGCAACGCAGGTGAGGGTAAAAATGGCAAGGAACTGTGCGAACAGTGGCCGCACAGTGCTATCGCACCTAACTCTGACGGCGGGGGACAAAGGCATTAAATGCCCGTCTGGATCACCCGAACAGTACCGAGGCGGACCGTTGGGGGCGCCTCCGCTTGCCACGGGGGCGACTCTGCCAACGTCGCATGCCACCGCGCGCCTCAGGTTGCGCGGCGCCCCGCCACGTGCCTCTGGGGAAGCTCCAGAGTGACGCGTGGTCAGGTGAGCTGGAGCGCAGGCCTGAGATGGTGGTTTGCCGCGGCAAGTGGCTTGCCGCGGTGGTTGTCTTGCCGCACCTGAAAGCTTTCCGCTCGTCAGGCCTTGCCGGGGCGCGCGGCGCGCCGCGGCGGGCTTTTCTTGGGGTGCCTTGGCTTGGCCGTCCCGGCGAGCTCCTCCCGCCGGGGCCTTGGTGCTTCGGCTTAGTCGTCCCGGCAAGCTCCTCTTGCCGGGGCCTTGTCGCCTTGGCCCGGCAAGCTCCTCTTGCCCGACCTCGCCTCCTTGGCCCGGCAAGCTCCTCTTGACGGGGCCTGGTCTTCTAGGCTCGATCACTTGGCCTTCGTCCGGCCCAGAAAGGGCCGTGGAGACTCTTGTCGCTCCCCTGGCAAGCCTTGCCGCGGGACGCTACTACTGCCCGTGCACAAGTTCGGGGTACTAAGGTACCCCTACTTTAGTACACCGACACAATGTTTGTGGCCAAGCCAGGATGGCGAGACGGTTGAATTCGTTCCCATTCGTTCCATGGGACCTAAACATGCACCCCAAGGAAACATGTACGTTTTTTCTAGCCATTTCGGTACACTAGAGCATGTATTTGTAGTTCGGATTTGAATGATGGACATTAAATTCCTAGAAAACTCAATTAATGAATAAAAAGGTCAAACGAGCCCTGAATAATTTCAAAGTTCGGCGCAAATATCCAGTTGTTCCGTGTCACGTGTAGAAGAAAATAGGAGGCTAGAAGAGGGAGTGGTTATCGTTTGGCCCACAAGGGGACACGTTTCCCTATCGAAACCACGAGGGTTCTTGCGATAGGCTCCGGTTTGTAAGAGGTTTGTAATAAAGCTTGGCCCAAATTGGCAATGTTTTTACCATGACATATATGTGCCATGACGTGACACCATGCCACCTTTGATGACTTCCTGGTGAGTTTAGGATTTATGGGGACTTAAAAACTGAGATTCGAAATGTTTGAGGACGAGCCAGGACACTGGTACGGTTGTAATTCGTTCCCATTCCTGCCATGAGACCTAAACATGCACCCAAGGACACATGTATAATCTTTCTAGCCATTCTGGTGAATTGGAGCATGTATTTGTAGTTCAGATTTGAATTATGGACATTTAATGCCTAGGAAACTCAATTAGTGTATAAAAAGGCCAAAAGAACCCTGAATAAGTTTAAATTTCAGTACGGATATCCTGTCGTTCCATGTTTCCTGTGGAAGAAAATACAAGGCGAAAAGAGGCACGTTTCGCCCACAAGGGGAACATGTTTCCCTATCAGAACCACAAGGCTTCTATGAGAGAAGCTCCAGTTTTTGTAAGAGGTTTGTAATAAAGCTTGGCCCAAATTGGACAATGTTTTTACCACGACATATATGTGCCATGACGTGACACCATGCCACCTTTGATGACTTTCTGGTGACTTTACGATTTATGGGGACTTAAACACCGAGATTCGAAATGTTTGAGAACGAGCCATGACACCAGTACGGTTGTAATTCATTCCCATTCCTGGCACGGGACCTAAACATGCACCCAAGGACACATGTATAATTTTTCTATCCATTTTGGTGAAATGGAGCATGTATTTGTAGTTCAGATTTGAATTATGGACATTAAATGCCTA
Source organism: Aegilops umbellulata (assembly GCA_032464435.1). Taxonomy (NCBI): domain Eukaryota; kingdom Viridiplantae; phylum Streptophyta; class Magnoliopsida; order Poales; family Poaceae; genus Aegilops; species Aegilops umbellulata. The sequence goes on along the minus strand of CP136056.1, from coordinate 199,526,200 downwards.
GGAAACTCAATTAGTGTATAAAAGGCCAAACGAACCCTGAATAAGTTTAAATTTCAGCACGGATATCATGACGTTCCATGTTGCCTGTAGAAGAAAATACAAGGTGAAAAGAGGCAGTGATTACGTTTCGCCCACAAGGGGGACATGTTTCCCTATCGGAACCACGAGGCTTCTTTGAGAGAAGCTCCAGTTTGTAAGAGGCTTGTAATGAAACTTGCGCCATAATGGACGAAAAAAAATCCTCGACATATAAGTGCGATGTCGTGACACCATGGCAGGTTTCACGATTTTTAGCTTAGTTTTGGATTTACGTGGATTTAGAAACCGAGATTCTTCTCATGAAATGTTTTCAAATAGCACACGGTTCACTCACGGAAACCGATATTCAATGAAAACTTCGTGGAAACATATTTTAAAGTTTCATAAAAATCTAAAAAAATGTGGGATGTTAAGGAGGTGATGTTTTATTATGACCCAAAATTTCAAGTTGAAAAACATTACGAGATGTGAGCTATGAAAAAGACAAATTCCGCCCTGAATAGTGACATTACTATTCGACACTATTCAACACTGATTTTGTCTTTTTCATAGCTCACATCTCGTAATGTGTTTCAATTTGAAATTTTGTGTGGAAATAAAACATCATCCTCTTAACATCCCGCTTTTTTTTGAAACTTCAAAACATGTTTTTCTCGTGGGTTTCACCGGTTTCCACCGAATGTTGGTTTCCGTATGATATCCCCCCCACTGTGCGCGCGATCTGAGTCCCGCGTTCTGACTGGCCAGAACCCAAATCCCACGGATCGTACGTGTGCACCGTTGGATGCTCCCAGATCGAACGACAACCCTGAGCCCTTTCGGCAGCACATGCAGTACATGGGTAAGCACTGTGCGCATGCGTCGTGTAGCTCACGCTTCCTTCTCTACTAGGTTTTCATTCAAAATAGGCTACCGTTTCTCGCCACTCCTCTCATCGGTTTCCCGCCTCATCTCCCAGATATGCATGATGTCGATGTTCATTTAATTCTTATAGTTCATCTCATCCAAAATCAATTAGTTTTATAAAAAAAACTATTTTAAGATTCATGGAATTGTGCATTGTAAAGGTAAAAATAAAAAGTTACAATTTATTTAGAAAAAAAGGTTTGGGCAATTAAGATATGGAAGATTCTAGAGAATAAAGGAGAAGTGCTTGTGTTTTGAGGTCTGTGCATTATGCTTAAGTTCAACCATGGAGTCTTCTAGATTGTACATGTGGCAGAATCTGGTGGGATGTAGATGATATCCAATGACCAGTAGTGCTCGGATTTGCCATCTCTGTACCGTCGGATTGGCTTCATCCAACGAGCAACTTTCATAGTGATTCACACACTATATAGGTGTATATATATATAGATGTGTCCCATGCTAGACAAAATAAAGTTTGAGCACATGAGTGGGACACCCCGCCCCCTCGCCGCCGCCTCGAAGTTGGGAAACTGACATCATAGGTATTGAACCAGGCTTGGAGTCGGGTACGGTGTTCGGTTTGTAATGTAGTTGGCGTGGCCCATAGAAGTTGTGCATTTGGGATTTAAAACATCATACACCATCGTACCCATACATATTTTCGGGCCGCATGTAGTGTATACGGGGTCTTCTGATCGAGCACGTCTCCTTTGTTAGGTTTTTTGTGACGACACGGATATCTATGGGCTCCCCGAGTGTATATATATATCATCCCTTTGACTGGTAATGAGGGGTATGTGTTGGCCATGAATGGATTCCTCCTAGTTCGTGTTAGGGCCGTTCACCGTCAAATGTCGGTCAACCAAAGCTCGAGCTCATGCATTGTCAGGATTCCCTCCCAGATGCTTGGATTGCTGGGTTCGACCTACATCAAACCCCGCGTACGTATGTCGTCCTTAACTACCTTGCCTTCATGGTTGTTGTTTGTATCGAGAGGTAGGCACCACATCTAAATTGTACATTATTCTATATTGAAAACACACATCACCCCTCCCCAACGTACATCATTTTGGGCCGCATGCAAGAGGTGCTCGTTTTGTGGTCCCTCTCATGCAATTTTTATGATGGTTCAATCTATTGGACCAAGTCCTTTATCGACAACGACAACAACTGTCATTTGACCAAAAGAAAGATTCATTGGTCCGTCTTATGGTAGGTCATGGCGACATGCATGTATGACCAAAGTATCGATCATTACGTGCATCCGCCCCACTGACACGAAGAGGGATGTGGTGGGCCAAGCATCCTAGCTAGGTACGACATTATGTCATTATATATATCCTAGCTAGGTGGTTGTTAGGGTTCTTTCGGGTTTGCGAGGCAGGTGCCACTAGAGTTATGCATTGTGTATTTAAAGTTTTAAACATCCCCAACATTCGTACATATATTTGGCCACTTCTAGGTGGTTCTTGATTTTTGGCCCCTCTTATCGATCTTCAATGACGCGCCCAACCATGGGCCCGCGGGTTTAAAGTTGTGCATTGGAATTTTGAACATCACAGGCCACCCTTTTCACTCTTATATATTTGGGCCACATGCTGGTGCGGCTGTCTTTTGACCCTCTCTAAGGTTATTTTTTACTGCAAAGACTCTGATGACCCTCAACGGACACGGGGTATAATATCTTAACTGTGTGCAATACAAGTGCGATGTGAATCACCACGACCGCGCAAGCGCGAGTAAATTAAGGTGGAGGTACTGGCTCAACCGTGTGCGATGCAAGTGCGCTGAAATCACCACGACCACGCAAGCGCGAGCAAATAAAGGTGGAGGTACTGGCTCAACCGTGTGCGATGCAAGTATGCTGAAATCACCATGACCGCGCAAGCGCGAGCAAAGGGTGGAGGTACTGGCTCAACCGTGTGCGTTGCAAGTGCGCTGAAATCACCACGACCGCGCAAGCGCGAGCAAAGGGTGGAGGTACTGGCTTAACCGTGTGCGATGCAAGTGCGCTGTAAAACCACCACCTGTGCAAGCTAAAGGCGGGTAAGTTTATTTGGAAATTAGGATGAACCGTGTGCGATAGACCAGCTAGCTAGAAATAGAAAAAACAAAGTACCTGCCTTGAGCGTTGCAAAAATCGGCGGATCCGCGCCACTTTTCCTTTTTATCATACATACATATTGTTATTGGACCGTGCGTGATCTTGGGCACTCCCGCCCCGCATCAATTCCTTTACCTAAATTTTAGTAGCCGTCGTACTTCAACCGTCGCCCACACTCCTCCAGCACCGACCTTATAGCAGAATTGCAGTAGCCGAGGCATTTGAACCGTCGCCCTTCCTCGTCCACCATCATCTCCACCCACCATTACTAAATTTTACAGTAGCCGTGGTGTATCCTCAAACACCACCCCCCTCCACAGTCCCCCACCCGCCCCTCCCCCCTTTGAAACCTAGCTCGCGGCCGCCGCCGACGCCGCCGCTAACCCTGCCGGTCTGCCCGTTCCTCCTACTTAGATAATAAAGTTCAGGTTATCCAGCGATTCCCATACCGTCGCCCCACTCCCCTGAGTTTTTAGATGAGGCCTGCGGTGTCCCTCCCTGCCAGATCCAAATCCCTTGCACCAGAATGTCGCATCCTAAGCTCGACCACGTATCCCGGGGAGCCCGACGAGCGTTCGGCCAAGAAGAGGTTTATCATGGCCTCTCTGGTGGATGTTGGCGAGGTGGCCGCCGTTCGCCCCAACCTGTCGATCCCGGAGCAACACGTCGCCGTGGAAGCCAGCGAAGATGTTGACTACATTGCCATGCCGAAGGCTTCATGTCAGCGGGCTAGCGTATTATTGTATCTTGGGAAAGCTGGCTACGACATCAAGCTCGTCCACACCGACAGCTTCACGCAGGCCATGTCACAGGTTAAGTGGTCCATCCCCGACCCCTCTGGTTCAACCGCCGTCGATCTCTTCGACGGCCCTGGCGCTGATCTCCTCCACCAAGCGGTCAAGGATTTGCGAGCTTTATACGCCATCGAGCCCATTTTGTCACTTTTGAAGGACACGTTCTACGGCGGCGGCTTGGGATCCTCAATTGCCAAGTAAGATCTCATCGACCACGAACACGAACACGACCACGAGGAGGGCACCCACGAAGGTTCTTCCAAGGTGAAACAGCCCACCTATGACATTAGAGAGCGCACCATGGGTCTGTGCTCTTCCAACTGGAAGGATTCCGTCCATGAAATGTGAGGCAACATTCTATCAGCAAATCTTACCTTTTCTAGCTTCCAACCCGTACCTTTGTTGTAGTAGCATTTGTCATGCTGTGCTTTAACTGTGTCGTGTTTAATTATTTTAGTTACGCAAAAATGTATTGTTCAATAGGTCAATGTGATGTTTAAGTATGAATTGTCCACTTTAGTTCACGAATGGCTATATTTTGTTGTTTATGGTGAGTAGATGCCTTGTTTATCTGTATTTGGTTGTTAAGTTGGTTGGAGTGAGCATTTTTTTAGTTGTCGAGCAGATGCCTTGTTTATCTGAATTTGGTTCTTAGTTTGGTTGCAGTGAGTATTTGTCCAGTTATCAAGCAGATGCCTTGTTTATCTGTATTTGGTTGTTAGGTTGCTTTTTTAGCATTTGTCCAGTTATCAAGCAGATGCCTTGTTTATCTGTATTTGGTTGTTAGGTTGCTTTTTTTAGCATTTGTCCAGTTATCAAGCAGATGCCTTGTTTATCTTTATCTGCTTGTTAGGTTGGTTGCAGTGAGCATTTGTCCAGTTTTCAAGCATATGCCATGTTTATCTGTATTTGCTTATTAGGTTGGTTGCAGTGAGACTCTGTCCAGTTTTCAATGGCTATATTTGGTTGTTATACTTGTCATTTATGCCTTGTTTATTTCAGTCATTCACAATGTGTTCTTCATTATGTGCAAGTCGGAACTGTGCCGCTCGACTACATCAATACCAGCTTGAACGGCTATATTTGGTTCCAGTTATTCCTGGTGTAGTTAACACATGCCCTTTATTTCAGTTTTACACATTTATCCAGTGTGACCTACGTTCGATTCATTTTCAACAATACCAGTTCGAATTGCAATATTTGATGGCTGTTAAGCCTGCTGTCGGTAACATTGCCTTCCATTTTATATCTGCTTTAACAGCATGCTGAAACCAACACATTCAAGCTATCATTTGGAGATGATGTTGTTTACCTTTGCTATATTTGTTTGATGTTAAGATTGCTGTACTTATCATGCCTTTCACTACTTATGCAGGACAACAACGGGAGTGGCCACCATTTTCCGCCGAGGTTAGCTTCATCCCTCGGCTTGTACTACCCCCGTCATTCCATAATGTAGTGCATATAGATCCAGGCCTAGACACTAGTTAGCTTCTAATATTGACTTGTTGCTTGTAGGTACATATGCCCTTGGCAAGGATGCACGCATCGACCCTTTTTGCGTATGGGGCAATGAGATGTTGATGAACAAAAATCAAGTGAGGAAACTAATAAGAATTATTAGCAAAAAGATACGAATGGTGGCAAGCAAATTATTTGTTTATGCTCTATCCAACACAATAGTGAGCTGTAGGATGGTAACTAGAAACTCTGCAACCTTCTCTTTTTACTACCCATAATGAGTTGTTAGACAACAATGTCTGAATCTTTTTCATTCCCAGTGGTTCTCGAAGCAGTTCACTCAAGATTACCTCGCAAAGTACATGATTGGTGGACACGCAATGAAGGTTAAAGTATTTCATCCAGACTACAATGAGCATCGAGGAGTCCTAATGAAGACAGTGAAGGATGGACGGGCAGCCATCACAAGGGGTTGGCCTAGAGTCGTGCGCGCCTTACGCATGGAGGAGGGCACAATATGGGCATTCCGCTTAACCTTCTCCAGCAACCAGAATGTCTTTCGCCTCTCTCTTTATAGTCTTTCGTACAACTGTGGTTCATCATTCTTTACTTGGTGCTTCTGTAGTTCTTCAGTACATGTACATGTGCATCGAATTATGGATTCGTGGTTGAACCTATATTTGTAATAAACATGGTTGGATATTAAATAAGTGATTGCCTACTTTCAAATTCAAAACATGTGATTTTTAAATATGGATTAATTGGATTAATTATGGATTAATTAGGAGATTAATTAGGGATTACACTGCACACGGTTTGCGAAAGCGAAACGTCTGCGATATACGTGGAGATTAGAAACGTTTCTAGGATCCACTACGTGTGCGATCAATCTCCACTGCACACGACTTTCTCTTGAACGCCCCAGATGTAACTTGCCATATTTGTAATCCAACTCTTGCCATTTACGGCTATGTGTTATGTTATTCCCTCCGTGGTTGGGTTTTCCCTCGTTTTACATTTTGTTCATGTCATGCATTTCATATCATGTCATCATGTGCATCGCTTTCGCATACGTGTTCGTCTCATAAATCCGAGCATCTTTCCCGTTGTCCGTTTTGCAATCCGGCGCTCCTATGTCTCCCGACGTCCCCTTTTACATTTCTTCGTGAGCGGGTATTAAACATTCTTGGAATGGACCGAGGCTTGACATGTGGCCTCGGTATAGCACCGATAGACCGCCTGTCAAGTTTCGGGTCAATCGGAGTTCGTTTGGTACTCCAACGGTTAACCGGGTAACCGTGAAGGCCTTGTGTGTGTTGCAGCCCAACACCCCTTCAAAACAGCCCAACAACCCATCTAAGACACTCCCATGTCCTCCGCCGTTCGATCACGATTGCGTGGGCGAAAACCGCTCTCCATTTGGAGCCTCCTAGCTCCTTCTACCTATAAAAAGGCCCCCCTCCTCCAAATCCGGGTCAAAACCCTAGTCCACTCTCTCCCCGCGCCGCCGGACGAAAATCCCTCAGGCCGGACGCGTCCGACCGCGCCGCCGCCGCCACGTGGCACCTCCCGATTCGCCAGCTCCGCCGCGCCCCACAGCCGCGCCGCTTCCGCCGGAGTTCGCCGGTGCTCGGCCCGATCTAGATCCGGTGACTAGGTTGACTTTCCCCGAGCCCAAATTTTCTCTAAGTCTGGAAACTTTATCATCATCATCACATGTTTGCCATGCCATAACTTTGCATACGTAGCTCCGTTTTGCGCGTATAATATGTCAAATTGTTCGGCTCGAAGAGTACATCATTTATTCCATTGCATCATTTTCATTTGAGGTCACGTTGGTGCCCGAAATGCTGTTAGAAAAGGGCTAGTTGATGTTAGTGGCTGGATCTTATCTGAACATGCACTTTTGTCATTTTTGCCATGATTGATGTGTACCTCCTATGAAGTTGTGTCCTACATGAGTTTTGTGATATGCCATGTTACCTATCCAGAGAATTTTTCCATGTAATTTTTTGATCTATGTGGTGGCTAGCACAAGCATGCAAACTAGGTCACTTGATTTGCTGATTTCAGAGAGTAATTTCACTGTCCCTGACTGCTGTTATTTTTATGCCATGTGTTCATGTTGTTTCTGAGAGATCTATGCATAATTTGAGCATGATCAGTAAGGGAGTTTTGGACTTGAGTATTTGCTCTATACATCCATGCCTTTGTTTGTAATTATGGAGTGCTATAGCTTGAGTCAATCGAGCTCTACTTTTGCTACAAAATGTTACTGGCAGATTGTTTACGTGTTATTCGATTTTGCCAAGCTTGGTGTAGTTGATCCTTGCATGATATGATGTTATTATTGCCATGTATTGTTACTATGTCATGTCTTCTTGATGTATGTATGCTTAGTATATAATGAAATGCTCTGTAGTGAGTGCATCGAGCTCACGAACATGCCTAGTCGTTATCAGGTTTCTGCCATGTCCAGTTTTCTGCTAAGTCTGTAACCTGTAACGAAACTTGCTTAATTAACATGGGTGTAATCATATTTTATGCTCCTTTTTGGCTTATGGTCAGTAAGAGACTTTTGTCAAGTGCTATGAGTAGATTCATGTCATGCTTTTCTTTGCTATGTTCTGAACCTGTAGCATGTTGTTTCGTTGCTCTGAACATGCCATCCTGATGTTAGTTTTCTGCTATGTTGATAATTTCACTAAGTCTGGGAACTTGTTATCGTTTGCACTTTTGCCATGATTGTTTGGGCCTGTTATTATGTGAATTATCCGTAGCTCAGTGTTCATCTTTTGTCGTGCATCTTGTGTAGATTATTGTCATATGCTTTGTTGCTATGTTTGGTTGCAGTAGCTTAATTTCTCGTTGCTTGCTAAGTAGCATCATGCTGTTTATGGCAGTTTCGTGTCATTCTTGTATTGCTTGCCATTTGCAAACCGTGCATCCGATTCCGGTGTATTTTATATCGATTTCAACCGAAATCACCTCATCTATCCAGTGGCATGCTTGGTTTGCCAAGATTATGCCCTGTTCATCCTTGTCCTTCCGGAGCATGCATTCGCATTGCATATCACCTCTCGCATATCATTGCCATGTTTTGCATCATATTGCTTGCGTATTGCATCGTGGTTGATATTGGTTCCTTTGCTTGTTCTCTTGTCTTGGGTAGAGCCGGGAGACGAGTACGTGACCGAGGATTCCGTTGAGAACGCTTACGAGGACCAAGCTTTCGTCAACTCTGAGACTCTTGCAGGCAAGATGACCATACCCTCGAAATCACTTCTATCTTTGCTTGCTAGATTGCTCGCTCTTTTGCTATGCCTATGCTGCGATACCTACCACTTGCTATATCATGCCTCCTATATTGCCTTGTCAGCCCCTAACCATCCATGTCCTAGCAAACCGTTGTTTGGCTATGTTACTGCTTTGCTCAGCCCCTCTTATAGCGTTGCTGGTTGCAGGTGAAGATGAAGTTTGTTCCTTGTTGGAACATGATCTTGTTGTTCCCTGTTGGAACATGTTTTACTTGTTGGGATATCACAATACCTCTTATTTAATTAATGCATCTATATACTTGGTAAAGGGTGGAAGGCTCGGCCTTATGCCTGGTGTTTTGTTCCACTCTTGCCACCCTAGTTTCCGTCATACCGGTGTTATGTTCTCGGAGTTTGCGTTCCTTACACGGTTGGGTGATTTATGGGACCCCCTTGACAGTTCGCTTCGAATAAGACTTTTCCGGCAAGGCCCAACATTGGTTTTACCATTTGCCACCTAAGCCTTTTTCCCTTGGGTTCTGCAGACTCAAGGGTCATCTTTATTTTAAACCCCCGGGCCAGTTCTCCTTCGATTGCTGGTCCAAACCGAGCAATGTCCGGCGCCCCTTGGGCAACCAGGGTCTATGCCAACCCGACGTCTGGCTCATCCGGTGTGCCCTGAGAACGAGATATGTGCAGCTCCTATCGGGATTTGTCGGCACATCTGGGAGGCTTTGCTGGACTTGTTTTGTTGCTGTCGAAATGTCTTGTAGTCCGGGATTCCGAGATTGATCGGGTCTTCCCGGTAGAAGGAATATCCTTCGTTGACCGTGAGAGCTTATAATGGGCTAAGTTGGGACACTCCTGCAGGGTATCATTTTTCGGAAGCCGTGCCCGCGGTTATGAGGCAGATGGGAATTTGTTGATGTCCGGTTGTAGAAAACCCGAAGTTGACCTTAACTAAAACACATCAACCGCGTGTGTAACCGTGATGGTCTCTTCTCGGCGGGGTCCGGGAAGTGAACACGGTGTTGGAGTAATGTCTGACGTAGGTCGTTTCAGGATCACTTCTTGATCACTTCTAGTTTCTCGACCGTGCTTTGCCTTCTCTTCTCGCTCTCTTTTGCGCTGTAGCCACCATATGCTAGTCGCTTGCTGCAGCTCCACCTCACAAACCCCTTTCCCACCTTTAAGCTTAAATAGTCTTGATCTCGCGGGTGTGAGATTGCTGAGTCCCCGTGACTCACATATATTATCACCACAGTTGCAGGTACCAACGATGTCAGCGCAGATGACGCGACCGAGCTCACTTGGGAGTTCGACGAGGAACGTGGCCGTTACTATGTTTCTTTTCCAGATGATCAGTAGTGGAGCCCAGTTGGGTGATCCAGGGATCTGTTTAGCATTTGGGGTAGTCTTCTTTCATTTTGGTACCGTAGTCGGACCTTGAGTGTAATCTGTACGATGGATGTTATTTATGTACTTGTGTGAAGTGGCGATTGTAAGCCAACTATGTATCTTTCCCCTTTATTTATTACATGGATTGTGTGGAGATTACCTCACTTGCGACATTGCTTTCAATGCGGTTATGCCTCTAAGTCGTGCCTCGACACGTGGGATATATAGCCGCATCGAGGGCGTTACAGCCACCTTGCGCAAACATTTACCACATAAAAAGTGTGTGTGATGGACAACCTTTACCACATAGTTTCTTCTTCGCACCATGTGTGATGCATTCAATAACGCAAAAGATAAAATTATTAATACCGTGTGCAATGGCAACGCTATGACAAACGATTTAACGGGAAAAATTGTGTGTGATGTACCTGTGAACGGAAACGTTTTCCTTGGAGCGACCGTGTGGGATGTACATACGAACGGAACCGTTTAGCGGGGACTGACTGTGTGGGATGTACTTGCGACCGAAAACAATTTCGCCATATAATTGTATTTTTTAGCTCTACTGTACGTATTTCCGTACTTGAGCGCTCGTCGGTCGGACATGACCTCATTTTGCCGAGCGCGTGTGCCAGGAGGGCATATCCCTGACGGTTTCTGGGTCGTGTGGGAAGGACCCCCTGTATCGCCCACACTCACTTGGCGACGGTTCCAAATGCCGCCGCGAAAAGGGGGTTAAAAACCGTTTGTCTAGGACCGACGCACACCAGTGCATGCTGGTGGTGGTTATCCTTGGACAATCACGTGTGACGCTTCCATATGTGGGCCCGCGAGATTGTCGTCCATGCATGCATCACTTTGACCTACATCGGACGAGGTAAATTAGTTTCACCATAAAGGAGTGTTCTTTTTGGTTTGTATTACGGTAGGAGCATATAGTATGCGTCGAAGAGGGGGGAGGGGACTAGCAAATATACTACACTTCATGAACCTAGCTCACTCTGTGTGGGGACTTTATGGTTTTCGGGGAATGTGCCACACAAAGTTGTGCATTTTTGGTATTCAAACGTCACAACCACACACACCTCCATACATATGTTTGGCCCACATGCAAAGTTATGGCGGTTATCCTCCAGCACCCACTCATGCGGTTATCAGCGATATCGATGCTTTCCATCTGTGGGCCTGCTTGGTCCATCACTACTTTGTCGATAGCGAGAGAGATTAATTTGACTTAGGAGGGGATTATTTTTTTGTTTATATATTAACCTCTCTCTAAAATGTAATATATTATTTGGCCATGCTCTGGGTCGACATGATATAGTTTGAGCATATTACGGTGTCGACAAAGGTTTATATATTACGGTGTCGACAACGACATGATATAGTTTGAGCACCACGACATGATTTGGTCATGCTCTGGGATGACATGATATAGTTTGAGCACATGCATGTGTACGCATGAATCCCTCCCACCAAGTCGAAGTGGGCATCCGGGGGAGGGGCAGCGCACCATGACACGTCATGATCCGATCTCGCTATGTGTGGGGACTATACGATTTTCGACACAACACACCACATCAATGTTGTGCATGGTATTCAAACATGCACGCATCACCTCAATACATACATACACATGGAGTGGTTGTCTTCGAACGGTACTCTCCCTCACGTGGAATCAGCGGCAAGCCTATATATTCATGGGCTCGCGTGGACATCCATGATCACTTTGACCGACAACGAGATATATATGTTACCATGGTGGATTCTTCTTCTTCGGTTCGTGTTATCATAATAGGTCATGGTGAGATTCCATACCTAAGTTTGAGCGCATACGTACATATGCATGTATGAATCCTCGTCATCGGCTCGAAGTGTGGTGTGACATACATATATACAACGCATTGTCAACTAACCCTCGGTCTGTGTTGGGATTTCTGGTTCCAAAGCACGGTGCCACATCAAAGTTTTGTTCCATTGTGTATTCAAACATCGACACTGATCAATACATATGTTTGGGCCACATGCAGGTAGTGGTTATCTTCGGGCACTAGCTACTTGCGTGATTATTAGCGAGCTAGCCCATCTCTAGGGTCGCGTGGATGTCCATCACTTTGACCAACAACAAGAGAGAGGTTGTACAACAAGGTGGATTATTCTTGGTCCATTTTACGATACATCTTGGTGAGATGCCCTCTCCTGCCGATTGAAAGTGTGTGTGTGTGTGTGACGAGGGGGACTGCTACTTCTCACTTTGATGGGTGAACCTCTGTGGGGTCGGGGATGTCCGGTTAATTTATGAGGCATGTGTCGCATCACAGTTGTGAATTAGGTATTTAAATATCACACCACCTTCATACATATAGTTGAGCTACCCGCATGTGGTTCATATGTGGTCTCACCCCATCTCACGCCAGAAGCACACATTTCTGGGCCGGCACACGGTCTACCTTTTACTGGAAATGAAAGGGGGCATGGTTTGACCATGATGGACTCCCATAGGTTTAGTGTTATGGTAAGCTGATATGTTAGACCTAGCTATTTGGGGGCATGCGTTCATAGCTAGGATTCCCCTCCTGCCGACACGAGGGGGTAAGCAATACCGTGCGCTTTGTGAGATAGGTGCCACATCAAAGTTGTGCATTTGGTATTTGAACATCAAACCACCATTTTCATACATATTTTTGGTCCACATGCAATTGTGTTTGTGTTTGTGTTCTAACCCTTTCCCGCATTGTTTTCGCCAAATTTATAAACATTAGACAAGTCGGATGACGCAACATACACAGTTCACTCACACTACCCATGTGCCACGCCAGTGCCCTGTACTCACTCACATCAGCACACTACATTGGGCTCCACGAGGCTTCCCTCACAATCTCAAAAATATCTACCCGCCTGTAGGGTTTATTTGTCTGATAACACATGGTTATTATGTTTCGACCATGTTTGATGTTTGTTGTTCCCGCTCCCGCCTACATCCCTCTAAAATATCTGCCTGGATCAAGGGTTTTTCTGTTTGATAACACGCGGTTGTTATTTCGGGACCGTGTGTGATGCATCATCCAAATTTCAATAGCCCGGCATTTTACTCCCGCATAGTTAAATTTTCAGTAGCCGCATCATTTCCTCAAACACCCCCTCCACACACACACCCCACCACAACCACTCCCTCACTCGAAACCCTAGAAAGGTCGCCGCCGACATCGCAAGGCCTCCATTGTCGACATCTGCCGGTTTGCCCGTGCAGCTTACCCACCGATCTCCATACCCTAGCCGCCCTGAGTTTCTTAGATGACGCCTGCAAACGCCCCCTTTCCCATAGATCCCCATCCCCATCCCCCACTCCAGAGCATCGCAACCTAAGCCCGGCTACGCTTCCCGTGGAGATCGAGGAGCGACTGGCCCAAAAGAGGTGTATCGCAACCTCTTCGCCCGACATCGCCGAGGAAGCTGACGACCATTACTGGCCGTAGGCTCTGAATCAGCGGGCTAGAGTATGTGGGTATGTCACAGACGTCGGCTACAACATTCAGGTCGTCGACATCAATGGTCTAACGCGGCCTATGTCATAGGTTAAGTGCCCCCAACCCCTCGGGTTCAACCGCCGTCGATCTCACCCATGGCCCCGCCGCTGATCTCCTCTGGCTCTCTGTCAAGAATTTGCCATCCTACATCGCCATCGAGCCACTTTTGTCATTTCTGAAGGACACGTTCTGCGATGCTGGCTTGGGATCCACAACTGCCAATTCAGACCTCATCGACGACGACCATGAGGAGGGCACCCTCTTCAGCTCTTCCAAGGGGAAAGAGCCCATCTGCGACATCAGGGAGGGCATCCTACAACCATGCTCTTCTAAGGGGAAGGATCCATCTACGACAACATGGAGCGCACCTAGGGTTCGTGCTCTTCCCACGGGAATGAGCCCATCTGTGACAAGTGAGGAAACCCATGATTTGTTTTGCCGTGCTTCTTCACAGGGGGGAACCCATGATTTGTTTTGTCGAGTCACTTTTGTAGTGTAGTGAGAATATGTCCAAAATTAATTGATATATTTGGTTGTTTGCAGTATGCCTTGTTTATTTCAGTTGTTATCAATGTGATGCTCTATATGTGCAACTATTTACTGTGCAATACATTTTCATCAATACCAGTTTTAAACATACCTGTAGGAATGCATATATTTGCTTGTTGTTAAGCCCGGTATAGCTAGCATATGTCTCTTTAAAAGTTTTTTGGTTGTTCAGTTGTTTGTAGTTAGCATATGTCTAGTTTGAAATGCTATCTTTGGTTGTTCGTAGTATGCTTTGTTTATTCTAGTTATTCACAACATGATGTTCTATATGTGCAAGTATGAACTGTGCAATTCAATTTCATCAATACCAGTTTCAACAATACCACTATGAATGACTACATTTGGTTGATGTTAAGCATGTTGTAGTTAACATGCCTTTCCATTTTTATTTAAAAATAACCACTGCACTTAGACCGGCACAATACCAGTTTGAATGACTATATTTGCTTGTTGTTAAATGTTAGGCCTGTTGCGGTTAACACACCTTTCCACTTCTTGTTTTGCTTAACTAGCGTGCTTAAATCTACACATTGAAGCTATCGTTTGGAGATTATTTTGTCTGCCATGGATATATTTGGTTGATGTTTAGCCTATTGTGCTTAACATGCCTCTCGATGTACTTACACAGGACAATTTTGGGAACGACTACTGTTTTCCATCGAGGTTAGTTTCACCCCATGGCTTATATATACTCACTGTTCAGGATATCGGTAGCTGGTACCATATAGGCCGGGGGCTGATAAGGGATTAATCGGTGATACATACTTTAACTGAATATATTTGTAACCCGTTGATCGGTAGGTTAACTAGGGCCATATATAAAATATCTGAGGCTACATAGCAACATGAACTGTACTGAATATCTAAATATGCAATCCTAGGCTACATAACAACCAGTATAGTTCATAGAAGAGCAGCAGCAACATCATCATCATCATCAACAACAACAACAACAACAACAAAAGTTAACTGCAGTTAATCGACCGATAATTTTGTAAAAATGCAATAAACTCTCTCCAGCCCATAATATAAGATGTTAATTCATCCAATATGTGAGTATATTGGATGTTATAAGATATTAGACAATGGGACGGAGGGAGTGTTGTACTACATCATTGTGCAATTGTTATTTAGCTTCTAAAATTAACTTGTGCTTTTAGGTACATATGTCATTGGTAAAGATCCGCGCTTCGACCCTTTCTGCGTATGGGGCAATGAGATATTGATGAACCATCATCAAGTGAGGAAGCTGATAAATATTGTCAATAAAATGGGTCAAAAGATGGCAATTAAACTATTTGTTTACACTTTATCCAAGACAACAACGAACTGCAGGATGTAAGTAAGAACTCTGCATCCTTCTTTTTACTGCCCATAATGAGTTGTGTTAGATGACAATGTTTGAATCTTTTTCCTTTGCAGTGGTTCCCAAAGCAGTTTACTCAAGATTACCTCTCAAACTACATGATTGGTGGGCATGCAAAGGCTAAAGTATTTCTACCAGAACACGATGACTATCTAGATGTGTTCATGAAAACAGTGAAGGATGGGCGGTCGACCATCACAAGGGGTTGGACTAGAGTCGTGCGTGCCTTTTTGCATGGAGGAGGGCACAATATGGGCATTCTGCTTCACCTTGTTCAGCAACCAAAATCTATTTCGCCTCTTTCCTTACCGTCTTTAATAGTACAAGTATACAATTGTGGTTCATCATTCTTTATTTGGTGCTTATGTAATTCTTGAACATATGTACCTATGAATTGAATCATGCATTGGTTGTTTGAACCTGATGGATATGAATAAAGCTATATCATATTTTCAAGTTCAAATTCAAATTCGGTATAATTTTAAATAGCAGCAATTAAATTAGGTTGAAATTACACTCTGCAGGTCATTACGGCGCACACGGTCGGTAGAACACAAACGTATGTGATGTACACCATAATCCGACACGGTTCATAGAGAGGAAACATGTGCGAGCATGCACACAGTTGCCATTTGCAAAGCCTGTGTGATGTCAGACAATATCACAAACAGTGCGATCAAACTAAATGTTTGTGATAGTTTCCTTATCATACATGATTTGCAACCATGAACTGTTTCTGATGTTGTACGCATCGTAAACGTTGCACCACGGAATAGCATGTGCGATAGTTATCATGTACGACACTGTTACGACGGCCAATGTTTCGTAATCCTATCCGACACTCGTACGATGATTAGCTAATCTTCTTAATTAGTTATCGCATACGGTTCGGGCAAAGTGAATGTGTGTGATTTTGTGCTTATGATAAACGTTCTATAATCGTGAACTGTTTGTGATGGGACGCGCATCGTAAACGTAGCACCACAGAATACCGACTACGATGGTAATGCTAGCACACACGAGTAGCAAGGATGGAGCATTTGGGATATTAGATATATCCCAAACAGTTGTGTGAAGAATTGCATTTGGGATAGGTGCGGGGCATCGCATATGCTTTGTTCTGGAAAACATATGCATTCCTACTCCCTATCCCGACGGTTTCTGGGTCGTGTGGGAAGGACCCCCCTATCGCCCACACTCGCCTAGCGACAGCTTAAAATGCCAACGCGGAAAGGGATTAAAAATCGTTTGTATAGTAGCTCGTTGTACCAGTGCCAAGAGATAAATTCACTGGTCCGTCTTATGGTAGGTCATGGCGACATGCATGTATGACCAAAGTATGAGTAAGTGCATGCGTCCCGCCAACACGAAGTGGGGGTGGGGCAAGCACCCTAGCTAGCTATGACCTTATTAGACTGTCATTATAGATATATCAAAGGGGGCTTTCCGCTTTGCGAGGCAGGTGCCACCAAAGTTGTGCATTGTGTATTTAAACATCATGCCATTTATTCCTCGATATATTTGGCCACTTCCATGTGGTTGTTGACTTTTGGCCCCTCTCACCGATCTTCGACGACGCGCCCACCCGTGGGCCCGCGCGGTCAAAGTTGTGCATTGGGAATTTGAACATCACACACTACCCTTTTCATTCATATATATTTGGGCCACATGCTAGTGTGGTTGTCTTCTGACCCTCTCTCACGTTTTTTTTCCGCCAAATGGTGCTATATATGAAGACTCAGATGATGCGCAACGGACAGGGGTGCACTGACTTAACCGTGTGTGATGCTGGTGCGCTGTAAAATAACCACAACTATGCAAGAGCGAACAAGGGTGGAGGTACTGGCTTAACCATCTGTAATGCTAGTGCACTGTAAAATCACAACGACTGCGCAAGCGCGAGCAAGGGTGGAGGTACTGGCTTAATCGTGTGCTATTCTAGTGCGATGTAAAATCACCATGACTGCGGAAGCTCAAGGAAGGTAGTTTATTTAGGATGAATTCCACGTCTGCGTCTGAAAATAAGGACGAACCTTGTGCAATAGACCAGCTAGCTAGAAATCTAAAAACAAACTACCCGCCTTGAGCGATGCAAAAATCGGCGGTTCCGTCGCTTTTCCTTATTATCATACACACATATTCTTTTTGGACCATGTGTGATCATGTTTTTATTTGCATGGTGTGCGATCTTGGTTGCTCCCGCCCCTATTCAATTCCTTTACCCAAATTTTAGTAGCCATGGTATTTCAACTGTCGCCCCCACCACTGACGTTATAGTAAAATTCCAGTAGCCGACACATTTGAACCGTCGCCCTCCCTCGTCCACCACCATCTCCACCCACCATTACTAAAATTTTCAGTAGCTGTAGCGTATCCTCAAACACCCCCCACACACAGTCCACCCCCACCCTCCCCCCTCGCTCGAACCCTAGCTCACCGCCACCGCCAACCCCTGCCGGTCTGCCTGTGCCTCCTATCTTACATAATAAAGTTCAGGTTACCCAACGATTCTCATATTGTCGCCCCCCGTTAGTTTTTAGATGAGGCTTGCGATGTCCCTCTGCTACTTCTTGAGCTTCAATTGGTTTTTTCCCTTGAAGAGGAAAGGGTGATGCAGCAAAGTAGATATAAGTATTTCCCTCAGTTGAGAACCAAGGTATCAATCCAGTAGGAGGAACACACATGTCACCAATGGTTGCACCTACACAAATAAACAAATACTTGCACCCAACACGATAAACGGGTTGTCAATTCCTTCTAGGTTACTTGCAAGGATGAGATCTGATAGTGATAGATATAAAAGATAAGTAAAAGTGCAAAATAAGATAAAAGTAAATAAATTGGAGCAAGGTCTTTTTGTGTTTTTGATTTTATAGATCTGAAAATAATGTGATAAAAGATAGACCAGGGGGCATAGTTTTCACTAGAGGCTTCTCTGTTGAAAGAAACCATACGGTGGGTAAACAAATTACTTTTGAGTAATTGATAGAAAAGTGCATAGTTATGACAATATCTAAGGCAATGATCATGAATATAGGAATCACGTCTGTGACAAGTAGACCGACTCCTGCCTGCATCTACCACTGTTACTCCACACATCGACCGCTATCCAGCATGCATCTAGTGTATTAAGTTAACAAGAATGGAGTAATGCCTTAAGCAAGATGACATGATGTACATGGATAGACCCAATCAATATGAACAAACCCCATATTTTTATCCTTAATGGCAAAAATACAAATACATGTCATGTCACTTTCTGTCACTTGGAATAAGCACGACAACATTGAACCTATTACAAAGCACCTCTCCCATGGCAAGAAAAATCAATCTAGTTGGCTAAACCAATAGATCAAAGAGAAATACGAAGCTATCTTAAGCATACATAAAAGAGTTCAGAGAAGACTCAAATAATATTCCTAGATAATCGGATCATAAACCCACAATTCATCGGATCTCAACAAACACACCGCAAAAGAAGATTATATCGAATAGATCTCCAAGATCATCGAGGAGAACATTGTATTGAAGATCAAAGAGAGAGAAGAAGCCATCTAGCTACTAGCTATGGACTCGTACATCCGTGGTAAACTACTCACACACCAACGGAAAGGAAACAAGCTTGATGTAGAATCCCTCCATGGTCGAATCCCCCACTGACAGAGTACTGGGAAAGGCCTCCAGATGGAATCTCACGAGGATAGAAACTTGCGGCGGTGGAAAAGTATTTTTGGTGTGCCCTCTTGTCTACGGGGAATATTTGGGTATTTATAGAAGAAGAATTAGGGTTAGAGGAGCCACAGGGGGGCCACAAGCTGCCCCCCTCTAGAGCACGCCCTACGAGCTTGTCGCCACCTCGCGGCCCCTCTGCCCTCCTCCTGAATCTTCTAGGGTGTCTTTTGGTCCAAGAAAAATCATCAAAAAGTTTCCTTCTGTTTGGACTCCGTTTGGTATTGATTTTTTGTAAAGGCAAAACAAGGAAAAAACAACAACTAGACTTGGCACTAAGTTAATAAGTTAGTCCCAAAAATGATATAAAATAGCATAATAATGCATATAAAACATCCAAGATGGATAATATAATAGCATGGAATAATAAAAAATTATAGTTACGTTGGAGACGTATCAGGCATCCCCAGGCTTAGTTCCTGCTCGTCCTTGAGTAGATAAATGATAAAAACAATGTTTTTGATGTTGAATGCTACCTAACATGTTTATCATGTAGTATTTCTTTATGTGGCATGAATATTCAGATCCTTAAGATTCAAAAAAAAAGTTCAATACTGACATAAAAATAATAATACTTCAAGCATACTAAAAAGCAATCATGTCTTTTCCAAGTATCATGGCTAGTTATCCCTACAAAATCATATAGTCTTGTCATGCTCCATCTTCTTAACACAAAGTATTTATCATGCACAACCTTGATGACAAGCCAAGCAATTGGCTCATACTTTTTAATGCGCTTCAGCTTTTTCAATTCTCACACACTACATGAGCATGAGCCATGGATATAGCACTATGGGTGGAATAGAATATGATGCTGGAGGTTGTGTGGAGAAGACAAAAAGTGAGAAAGTCTCACATTGACGAGGCTAATCAACGGGCTATGGAGATGCCCATCAATTAATATCACCCCAATCATGATCATGCAATAAGTAGTGGACATAACAAAATTACCATCCCCAAGCTTGTAGCTTTGCATATTATTAGCACAATTGACATTAATAGAATTCATAGTAAAAGCATTGCAATCATACTTTTCATTCAAGGAGCTATCATGAAACACTTTATAAAGTTTCCACAATTTTCAGATTCATGATTTTCAAGCAAAACTTCATAGAGATAATCAAGTGCACTCAAGTCACTAGCATTTGGTTCATCATAATTTGGTCTTTTGAAAAGATTAGCAAGTGGATGAGGATCCATATCAATAGATTTCTAGCAAGCGAAGATGCAAGCAAAATAGAAGGCACACGGCAACACAAGCAAACATAGCAAACAAGCAAACAGAAAATATTTTTGTATTTTTGCAAAAACTTTTTAGAAGTGAGGGAGATGAAAACGAGAGGAAATGGCAAATAAAGTAATTGCAAGAAGATGAGAGTTTTTGCGTAGGTACCTGATAGATGTTGATGATGTCTCCCCGGCAATGGCGCCAAAAATTCTTCTTCATTGCTTGTATCTGCGTTGGTACTTCCCTGAAGAGGAGAGGATGATGTAGCACAACAAAGGTAAGTATTTCCCTTAGTTATGAAACCAAGGTTATCAATCCAGTCGGAGAACCAAGCAACACTATGTAAACAACACCTGCACACAAACAACAAAAACATGCAACCCAACGCGTAAGAGAGGTTGTCAATCCCTCCACGGTATTGAGATAGATTAAATTGTATAGGTTTTGGTAAATCGATCTAGCAAAAGCACAAAATAAAATGAAGAAAGAAAAATTGCAGCAAGGTATTTTTGGTTTAATATGATAGGAAAATAGACACGGGTGCCGTAGTTATCACTAGAGGCTTCTCTCAAGGAAAAAGCATATGGTGGGTAAAAAAAATTACTGTTGGGCAACTGATAGAAAAACGAATAATCATGACAGTATCCAAGGCAATGATCATGTATATAGGCATCACGTCCAAGATTAGTAGACCGAAACGATTGAGCATCTACTACTATTACTCCACACATCAACCGCTATCGAGCATGCATCTGGTGTATTAAGTTCATGGAAAACGGAGTAATGCAATAAGAACGATGACATGATGTATACAAGATCTATTCATGTAGGAATAGACCCCATCTTTTTATCCTTAATAGCAACAATACATGTGGGTCATGTCTCTTTTTGTCACTGAGATTGAACACCGCAAGATCGAACCCTTCACAAAGCACCTCTTCCCATGGCAAAAAAAAATCAATCTAGTTGGCCAAACCAAACCAAATTTCGAAGAAGAAATACGAGGCTATAACAATCATGCATAAAAGAGTTCAGCAAAGACTCAAATAATATTCATGGATAGAACTATCAAAAACCCACAATTCATCATATCCCAACAAACACACAGCAAAAGTCATTACATCAAATAGATCTCCAAGAACATCAAGGAGAACATTGTATTGAAGATCAAAAAGTGCAAAATAAGATAAAAGTAAATAAATTCAGCAAGGTATTTTTGTGTTTTTGATTATAGATCTGAAAATAATATGATAAAAGATAGACCCTAGGGCCATAGATTTCACGAGAGGTTTCTCTCTTGAAAGAAAGAATACGATGGGTAAACAAATTACTGTTGAGCAATTGATTGAAAAGCGCATAGTTATGACTATATCTAAGGCTGATATAGGCAAAGGTGTCCCGATGTTTTGATAAGATGGTGGCTATCGTTTTCTGTGCGAGTCGACCTTGACAATCCGACTACGAACGTGTGAGACGTCACGCCTTAGCAATCGGTAAACCAACTTCCGAGGGTTATTGACCATGCCAGAGCACGATCAACCTGACCACGAGGGCCTGTTTCCTGCGAGCAAACAAAGAACAAGCAAGAAACTAAGATTGCAATCTGGATATTACGAATATAAGAGGAAAGCTTTATTAATGAAGGTGGGGTTCTGTGGCGCCTTGGTCTGGTCATTGAACACAAACGAAGTACGCGAAGTTGCAGCTATGGCGAACTTTTAATCTAAACAAAACCCAAAGTCTAAACGGTGCCCTAAGGGCTATATATATGGAGGAAGAGGGGGGAATTTCGTGGCCCTTGGGGAAGGGGTCCGAAACCAACCCTATCTCTTGTTTCCCCACACATACGGACTCTAAAAACAGCCTGTAGTTATGTATTTTGAAACTACATGGGCCTGACCCAATAATAAGGTGACGCAACACCTAGAATAGCCTATGGACAAATATTATGAAGTGGCATCTTGTATATTTCGTCCAAGGCTTCATGCACTCATTATGGTGACTTCAATGTCCTGAAATCATCACTTGTAACTCCGTTCTTATTCCCCTCGCGCATGCCATCATCTCCATGCTTGGTCTTGTTCTAGTGTTCATTCCTCTTATCCATGACAGGCCCTTCATTTGTAAGCAAAACAAATGTATCCAATTTAGGCAGCATCATATTCTCATGAACATTAGAATCATTACCAAGAAATGAAAGTACCTGATAATTTAATTGGCGTGCACGAGCTCTAGTAATTGGTCCAATATGTATAGCAACAGGGGTTGTGGGTGTAACAATGGTGTTGATGTCCTCATCATCCTCCCCTTCTTGAAATGAATTTGTCCTCGACGGAAGCTCATCTTCCTCACCCAAATAAGGCTTCAAATCTGCAATGTTGAAAGTGGGACTAACCCCAAAATCTGCAGGCAGCTCAAGTTTATATGCATTATCATTTATTTTCTCTAACACCTTAAAAGGACCATCAGCTCGTGGCATTAGCTTTGATTTGCGCAAATCAGGAAATCTATCCTTACGCAAATGTAACCAAACAAGATCTCCAGGTGCAAACAAAACATGTTTTCTACCTTTATCTCGAGCAAGTTTATATCTAGCATTCATATGCTCAATGTTTTCCTTAGTTAACTCATGCATTTTTAAAATCAATTCAGCATGTTGTTTAGCATCAAAATTAACCTTCTCCGAAGATGGAAGAGGCAACAAATCAATAGGTGCACGAGGTAGGAAACCATACACAATTTAAAAAGGGCACATCTTAGTAGTAGAATGCAATGAACGATTATAAGCAAATTCAATACGAGGCAAGCATTCTTCCCACATTTTCTTGTTATTATTCAAAACAGCCCTAAGCATAGTAGACAATGTTCTATGACTACTTCAGTTTGACCATCAGTTTGGGGGTGACAAGTAGTACTAAAAAGCAGTTTAGTCCCCAACTTAGCCCATAAACATCTCCAAAAGTGGCTAAGAAATTTAGTATCACGATCTGAAATAATAGTATTTAGCACACCATGCAAGCGAATAATTTCACGAAAGAACAAATCAGCAACATTAACAACATCATCGCTTTTATGCCATGGTATAAAGTGTGCCATTTTCGAGATCCTATCCACGACAACAAATATGCTATCCCTCCCCTTCCTTGTTCGAGGTAGCCCTAAAACAAACTCCATAGATATATCCTCCCAAGGAACACTAGTAACAGGCAAAGGCATATATAAACCATTAGGATTGAGTCATGACTTAGCTTTTTGACATGTAGTGCAGCGAGCAACAAAACGCTGAACAACCCGTCTCATCTTTGGCCAAAAGAAATGTGTAGCAAGTATATCCTCCGTCTTCTTCACGCCAAAGTGTCCCATGAGTCGTCCTCCATGCGCCTCCTGCAACAACAAAGGACGAACAGAGCTAGCTAGAATGCATAGCTTGTTAGCATGAAACACAAATCCATCGTTAATGACGAACTTTTTCCATGTTCTACCTTCTTTACAATTCTGCAATACATCTTTAAAATCAGCATCATGCACATATTGATCTTTGATGGTCTCCAAACCAAATATTTTGAAGTCAAGTTGTGAAAGCATAGTATAGCGACGAGACAATGCATCAGCAATAACATTTTCTTTACCCTTCTTGTGTTTAATGACATAAGGGAAAGTCTCAATGAATTCAACCCATTTAGCATGTCTACGATTCAGTTTAGCTTGACTTTTAATATGTTTCAAAGATTCATGATCATAATGTATAACAAATTCTTTGGGCCATAAATAATGTTGCCATGTCTCTTAAGTCCGAACAAGAGCATATAATTCTTTATCATAAGTAGAATAATTCAGACTAGGCCCACTCAATTTTCCAGAAAAGTATGCAACATGTTTGCCATCTTGTAATAACACACCTCCTAATCCAATTCCACTAGCATCACATTCAAGCTCAAAAGTCTTATTAAAATCAAGAAGTTGGAGTAAAGTAGCATGTGTCAACTTATCTTTCAATACCATGAAGGCTTCTTCCTGTGTGGTACCCCAAACAAAAGGCACATCCTTCTTTGTAAGCTCATTGAGAGGCGCAACAATGGTGCTAAAATATCTCACAAAACGCCTATAGAAACCAGTGAGCCCAAGAAAACTCCTCACTTGTGTGACTGTTTTGGGCTGCGTCCAACTCTCAATAGCTTCAATCTTGGATTTATCAACTTCAATTCCCTGTGGAGTAACAACATAGCCAAGAAAAGATACTCGGTTGGTGCAAAAGGTGCACTTCCCAAGGTTACCAAACAAACGTGCATCATGTAGAGCAATAAAAACAACACGTAAATGTTCCAAATGTTCTTCCAAAGATTTGCTATAAATCAGTATATCATCAAAATAGACTACCACAAATCGTCCAATGAAAGCACGTAAAACTTTGTTCATTAGTCTCATGAAAGTACTAGGTGCATTAGTTAACCCAAAAGGCATGACTAACCACTCATATAAACCAAACTTAATTTTAAATGTTGTTTTCCATTCATCTCCCAATTTCATACGAATTTGATGGTATCCACTACGCAAATCAACTTTGGAGAATATTGTAGAGCCACTCAATTCATCAAGCATATCATCTAGCCTAGGAATAGGATGACGATAACGAATAGTAATATTATTAATGCCTCTACAATCAACACACATACGCGACGTACCATCCTTTTTAGGCACTAGTATAATAGGAACAACACAAGGACTAAGAGATTCGCGTATATAACCTTTGTCGAGCAGCTCCTGTACTTGACGCATAATCTCCTTCGTCTCCTCTGGATTGGTACGGTATGGTGCACGGTTGGGTAGCGATGCACCGGGAATTAAGTCAATTTGATGCTCAATCCCTCGAATAGGTGGTAATCCCGGTGGCACGTCTTGTGGGAAGACATGAGCGAACTCCTGCAAAATGTTAGCGACAGCAGGGGGAAAAGAAGAAGGCACGTCCTCGAATGAAAATAATGCCTCTTTGCACACAAAAGCATAGCAAACAGATTTGCTAAAATCTAGCTCATCAATATCAGATTTTGTGGCAAGTAAACATGCACTTTTCAATTTAATTTTAGAAGCAACACTAGATGGTTTATTATTAGGTTTCATTTGTTGCTTAAATTCTTTTGCCACAATCTGATTTTCACTCTTATTTTTCTCCTGTTTTGCTTTATTAGCTCTATTAATATCATCTTTCAAAATGGATTCAGGAGTCATAGGAAGCAAAGTAATATTTTTATCCTTATGAACAAGAGTATACTGATTGTTTCTACCATGGTGTAGAGAATTTTTATCAAATTGCCATGGTCTACCAAGTAATAAGGAACATGCTTGCATAGGTATCACATCACAATCAACATAATCAACATATGTAGAGATACTGAAATGCACACGAACAACACATGTTACCTTAACCTTGCTGCTGTTGTTGAACCATTGGATGTAGTAAGGATGTGGATGTGGTCTTGTGGTGAGAGATAGCTTCTCCACCATGTCCATGCTAGCCAAGTTGTTGCATCTCCCTCCATCTATCATGACGCGAATAGAACGTTCCTTCACAACTCCCTTTGTATGGAACAGATTATGCCTCTGATTTTGCTCAGCTTGTGTAACCTGCACACTCAAAACACGTTGAGCAACTAAATATTCATACCTGTCAGCATTTTCAGCAGCCATGTATTGCTTCTCATGATCAGAATCATCTCCACTGTTTTCTTCATGTGTAATAAGAGCCAAAGTCTCCACATCATAGTCACTAGCGGACTCATACCCACCATCCTCAGTAGCAATCATCACACGCTGAGATTTGCATGCTCTCGCAAAATGTCCTCTTCCCTTACAACGACGACAAATAATATCACTTGTGTGCCCTGTTGATGCCATGGAAGAAGAAGAGCTCTGCGCAGGCCCGACCGACAGGCGTGCTCTTGGCAGAGAGTGGTGGTTGTGCCTCCTTTCTTGTATCACGGCTGGAGGTGGTACCTGATGGAGGTGATGGTGCAGTGGAAGTAGAGGATCCACGTGGTGTCCATGATGAAGGTCGACCTGCAGAAAAGTTAGTTCGCGCCAATGCCTGTCGATCCTGCACTTCACGTTCAGCTTTACAAGCAAGATGGAATAAACGAGTGATATTATTATACTCCTTATACTCTAGAATGGTCTGAATCTCTCTATTTAATCCAACCATAAAATGTGCAAGCATAGCTTCATTCCCCTCAGCAATACCACATTTAATCATGCCAGTTTGTAATTCCTGGTAATATTCTTCTACATAATTTTTTCCTTGTCTTAAACGCTGCAATTTTTGAATTAATTCACGTTGATAACATGGTGGAACCCAATGAGTCCACATAGCAGTTTGCAAAGCAGCCCAAGTAGCTGGAATAGGATATAATCTATAATGTTCAGACCACCAAACACATGCAAAGCTAGTGAAAGCACAAGCAGCAGCAGGAACACGTCTCTCCTCAGGATATTGTAAACATGTAAATTGTTGTTCAGTTTCTAACTCCCAAGTAAGATATATATCAGGAACATATCTACCCTCAAATGGTGGAATATTCAATTTCACTTTAGGGAGATGGTTATGATCTCGTACCTGATGGGGAGCCCTACCATTGTGATTGTTTGCATGTGGACGACCTGGTGGTTGTGGTGCTTGTGGTTGCACGTAATTCTGATTTTGATCAACCTCATCCTCGTAATCTCCCGCATAATCATCCTCCTCCCCATCAGCAGCAGGAGCCACAGAATTATCAACAGCAGCACCAACAGTTTGGCCAGGCTGAAGAGGGACACGGCTCGCTCGGCGGAGGGTGTTTCGCGATGTGGAGGTAGTAGTAGTAGTTGTTGTTGTTGTTGTTGCAGAGGTGCGGCAGGTGCAGCCGGTGGTGGAAGACACGCAAGCAGTTCATTAAATCTGTTATCGAGCTTTGTTTCGAACGTCTTCTCAAGGACAGTGATCTTCTCCATGGCCTCTTCAAAATTGTTCAGCACATCTTGCACCTGTTCAGTCATTATTTGTTGAAACTTATCATGAAGCTCCTTGTTCGTTAAATTCTCCCAGTCAATCTCGTTGGCTTGTGATCCTGGCATGGTTAGCAGCAATAGAAACACACAAGAATATGATCCTACAGACTACTAACAAGTGGTGGAGGTGGTGGGTGTCACAAATCCATCAAGCAAATCTCAAATTCTTACCAGTTCTTACCAAGCAGCAGGTGGTGAACGGCAACCGTTGTAGTCAAAACTCTCAAAGCTTGGATAGAGCAATTACCAGGGAGAGTCAAACGCACGACTTAGATGTATGTGGAGCTGGGAAGGCTTATAATATGGTAGCAAAAAGGGTCAGCAATAATCAATTCAGATATGCAAAGTTGAATAAACACTCAACGACGGTACTGCGCTGGTCCTAGGCTAGACCGTACTAGAGACGCGAGCCTAGAACACTAACAAAATCACGGCGCTGCACGTAAACAAGGGAGGAGCACACACACTCTGATTTTTTTCTCTTTTTTTCCTTTTTTGCACTTTTGTCCTTTTTTTTGCTCCGTAACAATTTTTTTAAAGTCTACAAATGGCCTAAAAACTGCCTAGCCAGATTTTTTTTTGAAACTGGAACTATTTTTCTACTATCGGTAACACGGAAGTTTGGGAGTCCTTCTCTGTCACGACTTGGAGTATGACGTGATCTGGAAATCCAAAACAGAGTAACAAAATACTGGACTCGGAATAGGACTGGTGCCGGAGATGAATCTGGTGGAACTCGGACTGGTGGCGGATATATGTTGCAGGTGGACTCGGATTGGCGGTGAATATGTGGCAGTGGTATATGGCAGTGGTAATGAAGTTGGTGCGGTGGTGGTATATGGTAACAACGATGATGATGATACGGTGGTGATATATGGTAGCGGCTATGTGACAACCTGTGAACAGAACTCGAAACTCTAAAGACCTAGATGCTAAGACCGGCAATTTGACACGACAAAGCAACCGCAAATTCAAAAAAGCAAAATACTGAAAAGACTATGCAAAGGCTCAGACTGGTTCGGATAGGATGAACTAACCCTAAATTTTTTCTTGGCTTTTTTGTGGACTATAGGTATGAAGAACAGACTCAATCTAAACTACGAAAAACTATAAAATCTCACCGAGCAACCTGGAAATCTGATACCACTTGATAGAGGCAAAGGTGTCCCGATGTTTCGATGAGATGGTGGCTATCGTTCTCTGTGGGAGTCAACCTTAACGATCCGACTACGAACGTGCGAGACGTCGCGCCTTAGCAATCGCTAAACCAACTTTCGAGGGTTATTGACCACGCCAGAGCACGATCAACCTGACCACGAGGGCCTATTTCCTATGAGCAAACGAAAAACAAGCAAGAAACTAAGATTGCAATCTGGATATTACGAATATAAGAGGAAAGCTTTATTAATGAAGGTGGGGTTCTGTGACGCCTTGGTCTGGTCGTTGAACACAAACGAAGTACGCGAAGTTGTAGCTATGGTGAACTTTTAATCTAAACAAAACCCAAAGTCTAAACGGTGCCCTAAGGGCTGTATATATGGAGGAAGAGGGGGGAATTTCGTGGCCCTTGGGGAAGGGGTCCGAAACCAACCCTATCTCTTGTTTCCCCACACATACGGACTCTAAAAACAGCCTATACTTATGTATTTCAAAATTACATGGGCATGGCTCAATAATAAGGTGACACAGCACCTAGAATAGCCTATGGACGAATATTATGAAGTGGCATCTTGTATATTTCGTCCAAGGCTTCATGCACTCATTATGGTGGCTTCAAAGTCCTGAAATCATCACTCGTAACCCCGTTCTTGTTCCCCCCGCGCATGCCATCATCTCCATGCTTGGTCTTGCTCTAGTGTTCATCCCTCTTATCCATGACAGGCCCTTCATTTGTAAGCAAAACAAATGTATCCAATTTAGGCAGCATCATATTCTCACGAACATTAGAATCATTACCAAGAAACGAAGGCATCTGATAATTTAATTGGCGTGCGCGAGCTCTAGTAATTGGTCCAGTATGTATAGCAGTAGGGGCTGTGGGTGTAACAAAGGTAATGATGTCCTCATCAATGATCATGAATATAGGCATCACGTCCATGACAAGTAGACCGACTCCTGCCTGCATCTACTACTATTACTCCACACATCGACCGCTATCTAGCATTCATCTAGTGTATTAAGTTAACAAGAACGGAGTAACGCCTTAAGCTAGATGACATGATGTAGAGGGACAGATCCAATCAATATGAACAAACCCCATTTTTTATCCTTAATGGCAATAATACAAATACATGTCATGTCCCTTTTTGTCATTGGGAATAAGCACGACAAGATTGAACTCATTACAAAGCACCTCTCCCATGGCAAGAAAAATCAATCTAGTTGTCCAAACCAAAGAAATAGATAGGAGAGAAATATAGAGCTATCTTAATCATGCATAAAAGAGTTTAGAGAAGACTCAAATAATATTCATAGATAATTTGATCATAAACCCACAATTCAACGGATCTCAACAAATGCACAGAAAAGAAGATTACATTGAATAGATCTCCAAGAACATCGAGGAGAATATTGTATTGAAGATCAAAGAGAGAGAACACTGGTACGCATCGGTGCTATACACACGGTTTGTAACCCCTTTCCACGACGGCATATGGAACCGTCGCCAAGTGAGCGTGGGCGATAGGGGGTCCTTCCCACATGACCCAGAAACCGTCGGGGATATGGTGCCATGATCCAGAGGCCTTGCAAAGTGTAATCGTGTGCGATGCAGCACACACTAAATTCTTTCGCACGTGTGGGATCGGTGATTAAACGTTTCTAATGACGTAGTGAAACCAAACGGTGTGTCATAATGAACTGTTTGGGAAACAGTATGTAAGGCACACGGGCCAACATATGAACTGTGTGCGATATGTGCCCCATAGCACACGATTTTTCTGCGGAACCCATCTGCCATGCAAGATTCCACCCCACATGTTTCCCAACAATTAACGTGTGCGATAATGTTCTATCACAAACGGTTCAGGAGCCCCTTCGCACACATACAAGTGTTGCTGACCGTTTGTGATTTGTTGTGTATCGCCGACGGTTGCGGCAAGAGTGACGTGTGATTTTGTTTGGGATCCCACATGTTTCCTGAGAAAATTACGTCTGGGATTGTATTTTACATTGGGCACTATCGGTGTACTAAAATAGGGGTACCTTAGTACCCCGAACTTGTGCACGGGCAGTCGTGGCACCCCGCGGCAAGGCTTGCCAGGCGATCGCCAAAACTCTCCATGGTCCCTTTTTGGGCCATCCAAGAACAAAGTATTCGAGCCAAGGCCCCGGCAGGAGGAGCTTGCCGGGAAGGCCACCCGAAGAGAGCAAGGCCCCGGCAAGAGGAGCTTGCCGGGACGGCCGCTCGAAGCACAAGGCCCCGGCAAGAGGAGCTTGCCGGGAAGGCCGACCAAGGCACGACAAGAGACTTGCTGCGATGCGCCACGCGTCCCGGCAAGGACCGGTGAGCAACAAGCTCCCGGGCACGACAAGGCATCAACCGCGGCAAGGCGCTTGCCGCGGCAAGTCACCACCCCGCACCTGCGTTCCAGATCACTCACCCACGCGTCGCTCTAGGGCCATTCCAGGCGTACGTGGCGAGAGGCTGCGCAGCCAGGGGCATGCGGTGGCGAAGCAACGCTGACAGGGTAGCCGTCGTGGCAAACGGTGGCGCCCCTGACGGTCCCTTTTTTTGCACTGTTTGGGCGACCTAGACGGGCATTTAATGCCCTTGTCCCCTGCCGTCAGAGTTAGGTATGATAGCACTGTGCAAACAACTGTACCCAACACAACGTTTTCCAGTTTATCCCCGCCTACGTTGCCACCTGTGGGTAACCCCTTGCGCATATAAAAGGAGGCCCCATGCGCAACGTGAGGGAAGGAGGAAGAAGGAGGCCACTCACGCTCGGTCTGATTAGTTGCCTGAGTTTACTGTAGCACTCAGCGCTCCCGAACAAGAACACAATACAAACCACAAAGCAGCAGTAGGGTTTTACGCATCCGTGCGGCCCGAAGCTGGGTAAACCCCTTGTGTGCATCGCCTCGATCCGCTCTTCGCGCGACCTCCGCCCCCCGCCGAACCAGAAAGGGGCTCGGTCCCCATAGGTGTTCGTGGAGGCAGATTTCCCCCGGCATCTTTGGCGCGCCAGGTAGGGGGCGTCGAAGTTGTGTGAACCTGATCCGGCGTCTGCACAGGCTAGATCTCCATCATCTTCATCGACATGCCACCGAAGAAGATGGCTCCGGAGGTGGCTGGTCCATCCGCGTCGAACCCATCGCCCCTGGAGCAAACGGGTGGTGGGGACAGCACCGGCGGCGGAACGGGCGTCGCCGGACCAGCTCATGGTGCCACGGCGTCCGAACATGCACCGCGCCCCTCTCAGGAGGCACGGGACCAGCGGCGTCTTGGCACTCATGGTACCATACGCTCGCTGGACCCAGATCGAGCTGGCGGATCCCAGGGTGCTCAAGGCCAGCATACACACCGACGTGCTGGCGCGAGCGTGGCGCGACTGCCTGGTCCGGGTGATGCTCCTTCTAACATAGTTAGAAGTTCGAGCACATCCCGCTCCACGCGCCGCTCGCCACCGCTGCCCGCCACTCCAGCATAAGCTCTAGCACGAGCTCAACTGCTCCTAGACTACCCTCCAACGACGGACAAGCTCGACGACTAGAGGGCCACGATACAGAGTCTCATCGGCTTCGCTAACGGCGACACCCCGCGGCAGCACAGTGCGTCGCAGCCGCGGCAGGTCGGCCAGGCGAGAACCGATGGCGCCAAGACCGGTGGGGGTGCGACCACCGTGCATTCCCCGCCCCAAAGGCCAAGATCGCCGACTCGCCGGAGCCATCACGACAACGACTCCACCGCGTCGTCAAATCCGTGAACCCGTCGCGATCAACGCCAAGTTCTTCACGAACGAGAGGAAGAGGACGCTTGTACGCGCATCGAGCGTTGGAGAGAAGCGCGGCGTCAATTAGACCAGCGCGCTGGGCCCTCTGTCGACATGCATGCACCGGGGGGACCAGGCGACCTGCCGTACGCGGTAGGCTGCCCTGCGTTCACCCGTGAGCTGCGGCAAGTCCAGTGGCCCAGCACGAAGAATTTCAAGCCAGACGTACCAGAGAAGTACGACGGCAAGTCGCATCCGTCGGAGTTCCTCAGCATCTACACCATTGCGGTGCAGGCTGCTGGAGGGCGAGACGACAAGATCCTTGCCAACTACTTCCCGCTGGTACTCAAATCCAACGTCAGATCCTGGCTCATGCACTTGCCGGATAACTCCATAACCTCCTGGACAGACTTGTGCCATCAGTTTGTTGGCGCCTTTACAGGCGGCCACAAACCCCATGGCCAAGCGAGCGACCTTCATCTGCTCGTCCAGAAGGAAGGGGAATCCTTGCGCAAGTTCATCCAGAGATTCAGCCGCGTACACTACAACATCCCAGACGTCCAACCTGCCGCGGTCATCAGCGCGTTCCATCAGAACGTGCGTAACCGCAGGATGCGGGAGGAGATGGCGATGTGCAAGATCAAAGACGTCAGCGAGCTATATGCCCTGGCCGACAAGTGTGCATGTGCTGAGGAAGGAAGGAACCTACCCGGAGAGAACACTGGAGCAGGAGAATCTGACAGTGAGGATACCGCCCCGGCAAGGAAGAACCGGCGGCGGAGCAACAGGAAGAAGAAGAGCCAAGAAGTACTGGTTGCTGAGCAGTCCGGCGATGAAGGCGCCGCCAAGAAGGCCCAGGCTGGTAGCTCCAGCAAGGAGGTTGCCGGATGCGCCAACTGCCAGGCTGTGGCGGTCGCCGACAAGCGGGACGGCACCAACAAACAGTACTGCAAGATCCACCGCACCAAGGGCCATGACCTCCAGAGCTGCAAGCAGGTCGAGCGGCTCGTCGAGCTGCAAAAGGCCGAGTATGAGCTGCGCGACAAGGAGAGAGCCCGAGAAGGTGGCGGAGGATCAGGCATGAAGCGCCCCGGCCAGGGGGGGCGCCGCGACAAGGACAAGCAGCGGCAAGCAGACAGACCTCCCCGCGGCCGCGACAAGAACGAAGACGACGACGAAGACGAAGACATGGATGATGTTGAGACCAGTGAGCAGGAGTTCCAGAAAGCCACAGAGGTCTTGTGCGTAGACGGCGGTGCTTCTCTGCATACTTCTCACCGCCAGCTCAAGCAGTGGGCGCGGGAAGTCAATGCAGCGGAACCACCCGTCGAGTCGCGCAAGCCTCTGAAATGGTCCAACACGCCTATCATCTTCGATATTGAGGACCACCCTGACCGCACAACTGCGATCGGGTGCTTGCCGATGTTGGTCTCACCAACAGTCCACAACCTCAAGGTCACTAAGATGCTAGTCGACGGCGGGGCCGGCTTGAACCTGATCTCCTCCGCTGTGCTCCAGAAACTCCAGGTCCCCGACAGCGAGCTCGAAGAGACCGGCACGTTCCAAGGAATCAACCCGGGAAGGAGCAAGCCGAAGGGGAAGATAACGTTGCCAGTGACATTTGGCAGCGAGCTGAACTTCAGGACAGAGAGGATCACTTTTGACGTTGCCGATTTTCCATTGCCCTACAATGGAATTCTCGGCCGTCCGGCGCTCGCCAAGTTCATGGCGGCCTCTCACTACGCATACAACATGCTCAAGATGCCTGGCCCGATAAGCGTCATCTCTGTCCCCGGCGACAAGAAGGATGCCCTTATCTGTGCCGACAAGATCTACCGGGAAGCGGCAGCCGCGACGGATCACAAGCCACTTGCCGCTGAAGCTCCCGGAGGGAAGAAGAAGACCAAGCCCGGCAAGTGCTTTGGTGCCCACTCCGGCAAGCGCACCTCTTCGGAGTGCTGCGCTACCGTCGAGGACGCGCCATCGAGCTTCACCGGCAAGAGTAAGAAGTCAATGGCAGCCTCGCCAATGACCAAGAAGGTGTCCGCCAAGGAGGACGACACTGGTGGTACCTTCACCATCAGTGCCACTCTCGACCCCAAATAGGAAAGCGCGCTCGTTGCTTTCCTGCGGGCGAATGTCGATGTGTTTTCCTGGCAACCATCTGACATCCCCGGCGTTCCCAGGAAAGTGATTGAGCACCACCTCACTGTCTGTCCTCATGCGTGGCCCGTCAAGCAAAGAGTCAGGAAGCAAGCGGTGGAGCGCCAAGAGTTCATCGCGGAAGAGATCAAGAAGTTGGAAGCGGCATGCCTTGTCAGAGGTGTGCTCCATCCGACGTGGTTGGCCAATCCTGTTGTCGTGCGCAAAGAAAATGGGAAATGGAGGCTTTGCATCGACTTTACTGATGTTAACAAAGCTTGTCCCGAAGATCCCTTTCCCTTGCCGCGCATTGACCAGATTGTTGACTCCACGGCCGGATGTGACCTGCTTTCATTTCTTGACGCATACTTAGGGTACCATCAGATCTTCATGGCTGAAGAAGATGAGGAAAAGACCGCATTCATCACTCCATGTGGCACGTACTATTTCGTACGGATGCCTTTCGATTTGAAGAATGCCGGTTCGACGTTTGCGAGGGTTGTCCATACCGCTTTTGAGCCGCAAATCCACAGAAATGTGGAAGCCTACATGGATGACATAGTGGTCAAAAGCAGGAACAGGGCAACCCTGATTCAAGATTTAGAAGAGACCTTTGCAAACCTGCGCAGGATTAGTCTCAAGCTCAACCCCGAGAAGTGTGTGTTTGGAGTCCCTTCCGGCAAACTTCTCGGGTTCTTCGTGTCTCAGCGAGGAATCGAAGCCAATCCAGACAAAATCAAGGCCATCAAGCAGATTGAAGCACCAACACGCATCAAGGATGTAGGAAGGCTTGCCGGCTGCGTCGCGGCTCTCAGCAGGTTTATTTCCAAGTCTGCAGAACGCGCCCTGCCATTTTTCAAAGTTTTGAAAAAGGCGGGTCCAGTAAAATGGACTCCGGAAGCGCAGGCTGTGCTGCAGGACTTGAAGAAATACCTGTCCTCCGCTCCAATACTTGTCGCGCCTAAACCACAAGAGAAGTTGCTGCTGTACCTGGCGGCAACCAATCAAGTGGTTAGTGCTGCGTTAGTAGCGGAGAGGGAGGCAGATGATGAGCTAGCGACCGCGGCAAGTGCGTCCAGTGACAAGCAAGAGGCTTCCCCGACAAGCTCTGGCCCCGACAAGGATGAATCTGCGCAGGAGTGAGTGGAGGTGCAGAAGAAGAGAATGGTGCAGCGCCCAGTTTACTTTGTCAGCTCCCTTCTGCAGGGGGCTAGGTCAAGGTACTCTGGTGTGCAGAAATTGCTTTTCGGCCTTCTCATGGCCTCGAGAAAGCCGCGCCATTACTTCCAAGCACATGAGATTACAGTTGTCACCCGCTTTCCGCTGAAGAGGATACTGCAGAATCCAGAAGCAACAGGCAGGATTGTCGAGTGGGCACTGGAACTGTCAAGCTTCGGTCTCAAATTCGAGAGCACTTCAACTATCCAAAGCAGAGCATTGGCAGAGTTCATAGCACAGTGGACACCGACACCAGACGAAGAGATCCCAGAGACGAGCATCCCCGTCAAAGAAGCAAGCAAAGAGTGGCTGATGTATTTTGATGGTGCTTTCTCGCTGCAAGGCGCCAGTGCTGGCGCGTTGCTTATCGCGCCCACCGGAGAGCATCTCAAGTACATAGTCCAGATGCACTTCCCCAAGGAGCAAGCAACCAACAATACTGCAGAGTATGAAGGTTTGCTCGCCGGTCTCAGGATCGCGGCAGAACTTGGGATCAAGAAGCTCATTGTCAGGGGTGACTCGCAGCTTGTCGTCCGCCAAGTGAACAAAGATTACCAGAGTCCGTTGATGGAAGCGTACGTTGATGAAGTGAGGAAGCTAGAAGAGTGCTTTGACGGCCTACAAATGGAACACGTTCCAAGAGCTGAGAACGACATTGCTGATGGCCTGTCAAAGTGCGCATCACTTAAGTTACCTGTGGAACCAGGAACCTTTGTGCTCAAGCTGACTCAGCCATCCGTAACACCATCAACCGGACAGAGCAAGAAGAGGAAGTTGGTCTCCGGCGACTATCTTCCGGCAGAGCTCCCCGGAGCCGCCGCCAAGAAGGTCCCCAAGATCGACGCCAAGAGCGCTGGGGAGTCGTCTGCTCCGGCAAACCCCAGGGTTTGTTTCGTAGAAGCAGGCGCTCCCGACAAGTTTTGCCCCGGCAAGCTTGCCGGGGAACGTCAAGCTCCGGCTGAGCCCTAGATCCTCGTCGTAGAAGCGGACGTTCCCGCAGCAGCAGATGTGCCTTCAGTCCTTGTTGTCGAGCCACAGGCTCCAGCATGGGCGCAGCAGACTGTCCATTTCCTCCAGAACGGAGAACTTCCCGAAGAACAAGAAGAAGCGGAAAGAGTAGCCCGGCGCTCGAGTATGTACCAGTTCGTCGACAACACGCTGTACAGAAGAGGGCGCAACGGTGTGAAATTAAAGTGTATTTCCCGGGAAGACAGACAAAAGCTGTTGGCAGAGATACATGGAGGCATATGTGGTCACCACATCGGCGCCATAGCACTTGCCGGCAAAGCGTTCTGACAAGGTTTCTTCTGGCCGACAGCCCTCCAGGATGCAACTGCACAAGTAACCAAGTGTGAAGCGTGCCAGTTCCATTCCAAGCAGATACACCAGCCAGCTCAAGCTCTCCAGACGATCCCTTTATCTTGGCCATTTTCGGTCTGGGGGCTCGACATCCTTGGCCCCTTCCCCCGAGCTGTCGGGGGCTTTGAGTACTTGTACGTCGCAATCGACAAGTTCACAAAGTGGCCGGAAGTGGAACCAGTGAGGAAGGTGACAGCACAGTCAGCAGTCAAGTTCTTCAGGTCGATTGTTTGCCGCTTCGGGATCCCCAACAGGATCATCAGCGACAACGGTATGCAATTCACGAGCCGCACCTTCATGCAATACGTCCAGGATCTCGGCGCCAAGGTCTGCTTCGCTTCTGTTGCTCATCCCAGGAGCAACGGTCAAGCGGAGAGGGCCAATGCCGAAGTGCTGCGCGGGCTCAAGACCAGAACTTTCGACAGGCTGCACAAGTGCGGAAGAAACTGGATCGAGGAGCTGCCGGTGGATCTTTGGTCGATCAGAACGATGCCAAATCGAGCCACTGGCCAGACACCATTTGCTCTAGTCTATGGAGCAGAAGCAGTTACCCCCACGGAACTCGTATACGGGTCACCTCGAGTGCTCGCTTATGATGAGCTTGAGCAAGAGCGGCTGCGTGAAGATGACGCGCTGCTCCTTGAGGAAGATCGTCTTCAGGCTGCTGTGCGAGCCTCTCGCTACCAGCAAGCTTCGCGTCGCTACCATAGCCGCAAAGTTAAAGCCAGAAGCTTCGAGGAAGGCGACCTTGTTATTTGGCGCGCTCCATCCGCCAAGAATCATAACAAGTTGACGCCGAAGTGGGAAGGCCCTTACCGGGTGAGACGAGTCACGAGGCCCGGCGCTGTCCACCTTGAGGCCGAAGATGGCACTCCGGTGAGCAACTCCTGGAATATTGAGCATCTTCGTAAGTTTTACCCGTAAGGCGCGGTTGCCGGACCCCGTCCGGCAACCACCCTTTTGTACAAGTCTTGCCGCTGTTGCATGTAATCCTTTGTACAAAGCCAGGCGCAGACCCTGAGCAGCAGTAAATGAAGCGCTGGCGCCCTAAGTTTTAGCATGCATGTTGAGTCGAGTCCCATCCTTGGTTAGGGTTGATAGTGCCTAGCAGCTGCTAACCCCTAGCTTAGAGGTCGGGTCTGCGTCCTTTTTTCCTGTTCTTTCGTTTCCTTTGGTTCGCAGTGTTTTGCATATCCTGGCCAGACCGCTTAAGGACGAAGAAGAAAAGAAGGGCGGACCAGCATCTGGTCCTCGGCAAACCAGTGTTGCCGGGGGCTGCAAGTACAAAGATTCGCCCGCGGCAAGCCAAAGTTGTCGGGGGCTGCAATCCCAGATAAGTTTTTCATCCCTTGTCATGCATTCTCTTATGGGCTGAGGAATGCAAAAACCTTGTTTCTTCCTGAAAAGCTGCCGTGCTCCCTTAACTCTGGGCCCCGGAGCGCGTTCCTGGGGCCAGTTTTGGTAGTAGCCGCGGCGGCAAAGGAACGGAATGAGGAGCCCGAACCCGCCTCATCCCTACCTCCGCCAAAGGCGTGAGGAAGGTCGAGTGGCGCGGGAAGATGGCAGGGCCTGTTACCGGGCAAAGAAGTGTCTATCTTAACGATATAAAGGATTCGCTCCTTGGCGTGGGTTTTACCCGCGAGACAAATGGCCCGGCAAACATCCCCTTTTCATTAAAAACATTCCGCTCAGGTACAGTTCAGAGAGAATGAAAAACATGAGAGATGGGATTACAAGCTTTAAATGCAACTAAAGCCCGAAGGCTTACAAGTTAAAAAGAGATAAGGTGCCCGTAATCCCTTTCTTGTCTCTCTCCTCAGGAGGTAAGACAAGGAGGCGAAAAGGGCAAAAGGGGCGCCTAGACGAGCTACGGGTGGCAGAAGACACCAACAGAACGCCCCGGGGGCCGTCTGAAGGCTAGGTGGTGGTGGCGGCTCCGGAAGCAGGGCTCGACGGGGCGGCAGGACGTCAGCATGCTGTCGAGGGCACCTCGCCCTCGTACTCCGACTTGACGGCCTTGCCGCCAGCCCTCTTCCTCTTCCGCAGCCTCGCCACTCCAGCCGCCCAAGGAGACGACCCCGAGAAGCTCAAGGAGCCGGCGACACGGTTGATGGGGTCACCGGTGCCACGCGGAGTCGCGACCGACGCCTAGTCGGACCCGTCATCCCGACGACCGCTACCCTCGTTGTCGCTGTCGCTCCCCTCCTCGTCACTCTCGCTCGAGGAGGAGCCTTCGCTGTCGGAGGAGCTATCCACGCAGCACCGGGCCCGGGTCCCGAAGCACCCGAAGACCTTGACGGAGAGGAGATCGCCCTCCATCAGCTTAAAATGGAGGGTGAACCCCTCCATCAAGCTGTGGATACGGGCGAACGTCTTCCACCCTCGACCAAGATACATCACGCCGGGGGCTGGGGACTCAACGTGGACCCGCGTGCCGCTGATCCCGCAGCCCCTCATGCGCAGTCCTAGCATCTCGGGTTGTTCCATCTCCATCACGCTTGCGAAGGGGGCCGGGAGATGGAGGCGACGACGAGGCGCCCGGCGCAGCCTGACGAAGAACTCGCAAGGGTCGTCCCCGATGTGGACTGCCGTGAGAAGAGGGGCCGCTGGCGGAGGCGAGGCCGGCGCGTCGCCCCGTCCGCCTCGTCCCCGAGCGCCTCGGCCTCGTCCACGACCTTGCCCCCTCCCCCTTCCCCTTACGGTTGGCTCTGCCACCGCGGGTGCAAGGGGAGGAGGGGCGCGTTGTCTAGCGGCGACCCTCGCCGCCACCGATGAAGGACCAGGGTTCCCTTTCTCCATGGCGAATGGAGAGAGGGGATCAGAAGCTGAAGAGAAGCAAAGATGAAGGAGTGTGGGTTTTCGTCGCCCCCCCCTTCTTGCTCTTTATAAAGGAGCAGGGTGGGGGCTCGGCCGCCCCACTCAGCCAATCAGGATGCAGGAAGAGCAGGCGACTGGGACTGGCCTGCTGCCTCGACCCGCGACGGCCCGGTTTCCTGCCTCCACCGTCCGCGACTCCAGGTGCATGGAAGCCGCGTGTCTGGCGTGCAGGACCGAGGGCGACGGATGGGGCGACCTCCCCTCGCCCCGTGATCGTGGGGAGCGGACGCCTCGGAAACTGTGCCTCGGCCCCGTCCAGCAAACGAGCCACGCCTCCACGCCTCCCTCCACTAATGGAGATGGCGCGAACCGTCCCCCTTTATTGCGATGTGACGCATGCCTGCGGGGCTCAGCCCCGCGCACGCCGCCCACGTCACGCACGCCACTCCCCACGATGCCGCGTTCGACGCGTGCCGTTCGGGGAGGATGTGGTGGATGCAGAAGAAGATGCAGCATGACCCAGGCTGCGCGTACCCGTGCACTGTTTTGGGCCTGGCCCAACAGCGCTCGGCACCGTGTATGGCCCAAGCCCGGGGGCTCCTGTCGGTGTACTAAAATAGGGGTACCTTAGTACCCCGAACTTGTGCGCGGGCAGTCGTAGCACCCCGCGGCAAGGCTTGCCAGGCGATCGCCAAAACTCTCCACGGTCCCTTTTTGGGCCATCCAAGAACAAAGTATTCGAGCCAAGGCCCCGGCAGGAGGAGCTTGTCGGGAAGGCCACCCAAAGAGAGCAAGGCCCCGGCAAGAGGAGCTTGCCGGGACGGCCGCTCGAAGCACAAGGCCCCGGCAAGAGGAGCTTGCCGGGAAGGCCGACCAAGGCACGACAAGAGACTTGCTGCGACGCGCCACGCGTCCCGGCAAGGACCGGTGAGCAACAAGCTCCCGGGCGCGACAAGGCATCAACCGCGGCAAGGTGCTTGCCGCGGCAAGTCACCACCCCGCGCCTGCGTTCCAGCTCATCCACCCACGCGTCGCTCTGGGGCCATTCCAGGCATACGTGGCGAGAGGCTGCGCAGCCAGGGGCATGCGGTGGCGAAGCAACGCTGACAGGGTAGCCGTCGTGGCAAACGGTGGCGCCCCTGACGGTCCCTTTTTTGGCACTATTTGGGCGACCTAGACGCGCATTTAATGCCCTTGTCCCCTGCCGTCAGAGTTAGGTATGATAGCACTGTGCAAACAGTTGTACCCAACACAGCGTTTTCCAGTTTTACCCCCGCCTACGTTGCCACCTGTGGGTAACCCCTTGCGCATATAAAAGGAGGCCCCATGCGCAACGTGAGGGAAGGAGGAAGAAGGAGGCCACTCACGCTCGGTCTGATTAGTTGCCTGAGTGTACTGTACCACTCAGCGCTCTCGAACAAGAACACAATACAAACCACAAAGCAGCAGTAGGGTTTTACGCATCCGTGCGGCCCGAAGCTGGGTAAACCCCTTGTGTGCATCGCCTCGATCCGCTCTTCGCGCGACCTCCGCCCCCCGCCGAACCAGAAAGGGGCTCGGTCCCCATAGGTGTTCGTGGAGGCAGATTTCCCCCGACAGGCACGGTTTACTCCGAGCTCTCGTGTGCGATACCGTGATATCACAAACGGTTCAGGAGACCCTACGCACATGTAGTAGCGCTGCAAATCGTTTGCGATCTGCTGTGTATCACCGACGGTTCCGCTAGGATTGGCGTATGCTTTCCTATGTGGATCACACACACTCATTTAGTTTAACCATGTGCAGACCAATTGCCTGGTTAAAACAAAAATATCCCATTTCAAATCGGCATGCGAAAAGCAAATTCACTACAATGTTTAATTGAACAAATAGTGTCCACAGGAAGAACATTCATTAGATTTTGAAACAATTGCAATTGAACAAATGGTAGCTAAATTCCAATGATTTGTCCACACATATAGGCATTACATTATTAATCACAGTGTACGAAATACGAAGACCTCATCATATGGAAAACAATGGATCCATGCGTATATGTTTAGCGGCTAACTCTTACTCAATGTTTCAGGAGAAGGCATGCTGAAATCTTCATTATCACCAGTGGGATTGATGTAGTGATTCAGGAAGAAGTCATTGATAAATCTCCGAACCATCAGCAATTCATCAGTTGGGAGCGGTTCAGGGGTCCTCGGTTCTAAGATGATCTGTAGTATTTTTAAGATCAGAATGTGCCATCTAAGTGGAGTACAAGATATTAATTAAGATAGACTTACTGGTACTAATTCGCGAGGATCGTCACAACTATCAGCAGAGTTGTAGATGGAGGTCATGTGTGTGCAAACATAGTATCCACAAAGGTTGGTCCCTGCTTGTTGTTGAGGACACTGAATTTTTTTGTACAGAACTAGTCATGTATTTTTCATGTTAGACAACATAACCGGTGAGATGTATTATTTTTTCTTTGGACAAAAATAGAAACAAGTTTATTTAGAAGCTTGAACATTTGACTAGCGTAAGAAAAGGTATTTGCAGACTATTGGATAAATTTTCTAACAATAACGAATTTTGGTGTGTTCCCAGAGAAATGATCTCGTGCTGCAGAGGTAGTTCCCTCTTGAGCAGGTTCCCTGGTTTAGTTTTCAACAATGCAAACGAAGATGAATTTTGACAACATCAATTATTGAACCCTATATGAATGCAAATTAATTTCAACATCATAGAATTCAATACCTATCTATGAATTGTTGAAAATGCATCAGATCTTGAGCGCTTGTTGACTCTCTGAGAGAATCCATGTAGTAAATTGTGTTCTTGTTTGGTACAATGAATACCAATATCCAGTGATCGCTACATATTAAGAAAGCCATGAACTTACGAATTATGTCGAAATCTGAAAGACAATCAGTGTATGCATGCTTCTTTACTTGACTTACCGTTCATGATATGGCCAGAGAAATGATTCTGCACGGGACGTGTTTTCGAAGAGTTGGACAATCGTGTTAAATGCCCAGTCCCGTAGGTCCTTACCATCTAATGTTGTGCCATTTGCTAATGCAGGATCTATGAAATGACACTCTCCCTTTTTCTTCCACTGGTGTGTGTCGGTCCTAAACAAACGGTTTTTTACCCCTTTCCGCGACGGCATTTGGAACCATCGCCAAGTGAGTGTGGGCGATAGGGGGGTCCTTCCCACACAACCCAGAAACTGTCGGGGATAGGGAGCCTTGAGCATATAGTTGTCCCTATATAACCGTTTCCGATATCTCGAATATCCCAAACGCTTCATCCTTGCTACTCGTTTGTGCTCGCATTGCCATCGCAGTTGGAGTTTTGTGGTTCTGCCTAAAACCAGACAGATTCTAGGCACGGGAGCTTTCCAGGCAGATTTTAGGCAGATTCCAGGCACGGGAGGTTTATGATGCCTGGCACATCACAAACAGTTCATGATTATAAACCGTGTACGATAGGTAGACAATCACACACATTTAGTTTTCCCGCACCGTATGTGATAGTGTCTGACATCACACACGCTTTGAGAACGGCAACTGTGTGCATGCTTGCACATGTTTCCTATCTGTGAACCGTCTCGGATTATGGTGTATATCACAAACGTTTGTGTTTACCAACCGTGTGTGCCGTAATGACCTGCACAACGTAATTTCGCCCTAATTTAATTGTTGCTATTTAAAATTGTACCTAGTTTAAACTTGAAAGTAGGATATAGCTTTATTCATATCCATCAGGTTCAAACAACCAATGCATTATTCGATTCACATGTACATATGTTTAAGAATTATAGAAGCACCAAATAAAGAATGATGTACTAGGGTTCTATACCTGTACTATTACAGATGGTAAAGAAAGAGGCGACGGACATTCTAGTTGCTGAACAAGGTGAAGCAGAATGGCCCTATTGTGCTCTCCTAGATGCAGAAGGCATGCATGACTCTAGTCCAACCCCTTGTGATGGCCGGCCACCAATCATGTAGTTTGAGAGATAATCTTGAGTAAACTGCTTCATGATCCACTGCAAAGAAAAAAGATTCAGATATTGTCATCTAACACAACTCATTACGGGCACTAAAAAGAAGGCTACAGGGTTCTTACTTACCATCCTGCAGTTCACTGTTGTCTTGCATAAAGTGTAAACAAATAGTTCGATTGACATCTTTTGACCCATTTTAATAACAATCTTTATCAGTTTCCTCACTTGATGCTGGTTCATGAATATCTCATTGCCCCATGCGCAGAAAGGGTCGAAGTGTGGATCTTTGGCAATGATATATGTACCTAAAAGCACCAAGTTAATATTAGATGTTAAACAACAATTGAAAAAATGATGTAGTACAACATTCCATCCATCCCATTATATAAGATTTTATTACATGTATATCTATACATCATCAGAACATTAAGGTAACACTTTTCCTTGTTGCTATGTAGCTTGGGATTGCATATTTAGCCATTCAGTACAATGCATGTTGCTAAACAATAATTGAAAAACGAAAAGGCAAGTTAACTGCAATATCCTTAACATCAACCAAATATTGTGATTCATAGTGGTATTGTTGAAACTATTATTGATGAAATTGAACTGCACAACAAATAGTTGCACATATA
The DNA here is from genome assembly GCA_032464435.1 of Aegilops umbellulata. Taxonomy (NCBI): domain Eukaryota; kingdom Viridiplantae; phylum Streptophyta; class Magnoliopsida; order Poales; family Poaceae; genus Aegilops; species Aegilops umbellulata. The sequence goes on along the minus strand of CP136056.1, from coordinate 199,481,711 downwards.
GAGCATCACATTGTGAAGAACTGAAATAAACAAGTCATAAGGGCATCTCTAGGCGATCCTTAAAAAGTTGAAGGACTAAAACCCTTAGTGGATATATATACTCCAGCAATTTTTGGCCTTTTCAAGTCGATCCCCTAAACTTAAGGTTGTAAACTTCAATTTGATCAAGTTCAATGGGGAAGGCACTCCTCCACTCGTCAACATCGATCTCCTCATCCTGGGGGCCCACCTCGACACCCTCCGCGCCGCCGTCACCGCCACCTTCGACCTCGTCATCAAAGGAGAGCGCGATAACCTCGCCGCCCTCCGTGCCGCCGTCCTCGCCGCCTTCGACCTCGTCATCAGAGGAGAGCGCGATAACCTCGCCGCCCTCCACGCCGGCAAAGATCGCCCGCTCCGCCTCCACGAGCTCTGGGTGTTGCCGGCGGAGCTCTTGCATGTAGGCCTCGTCGGCGGCCTCGGCCTCGAGACGCTCCCACGCCTTGCGGTCCTCCCGCGCCATAGCCGAGCTCACCACCCCTGGCTCCAGCGGAACGAGGTGGACCGGACGTGTGCCGAAGGGGAAATTGAGCCTAGCCGTCGCGTCGTGGTAGCGGACCTGCCAGCGGTCGTACTCCAAGGTCGTGAGCTCGACCGTGTGGAAGCTACCGAGCCTCCGGCGGGTGTGGGTCTCTCGATCTGTAATCTCGGAGACCCACGTCCCCCATCTCCGCTGCCGGACCACGAGGTAGGACTTCGTCGGCTGCCGGGTCCGGGGGAGGACAGGGAAGTCCTCGAACTGGCGTAGGGGCACGGCGGCGGGCGGATCGGGGGACCGACGATGGCGGGTCGGGCCCGCGAAGGACAACGGGGACACCTCGGCAGCCACCTCGCCGGCGTCGGGCAAAAAGGCCGCGATAAACTTCTTTTTGGCCATTGGCTACTCGAGCTCCCCGGCACACAGGCAGAGGTTGAGGATGGAGGCACCGGTGATGGCGGTGACCTACCAATGGTTTCGAGGGTTGTGTGTGTCTGTGTGAGCGGTTGTGTTTGAGGAAATACTGCATTAATTGAAAATTTTACTAGGCGGGAGTAACAAGGCGGGGCTACTAAAAATTTGGATCAAGGGCGAGCAGATATTTTTGAGATTGCGAGGGATGTAGAGGCGGGATTAAAATGCAGGGGCTACTGAAAATTTGAATCAAGGTACTGAAGCAGAAAGGGATGCAGAGGCGGGAGTTTTGGGGGAGCGAGCTAGTCTGCTTGACACGTGGCTGTGGACTGTAGCCGATGCACCTTCTCGCGTAAGCCATAGGCGTACTATACACCGATGATGCTCCAAGATATTTTGTACTACATCTCACACGGCTGGTGAGAATAAGCTGTCTGGGATCTACTAGATTTGAATTACAAAATGGGGTCACAGCGGCAATGGACGGTGTTTGAATTGCTAGACCTTTTATCTGCAGTGAACATGCAACTTTATGTGTGCCGTAAAAGAATTGGAATTATTCAGGGTTCGTTTGGACATTTCATACATTAAACTGGTTTTCTAGCCATTTCAGGTGCACAATTCAAAATTAAACTACATGCACATGCTCTGGTGCATACAAATTGGTTGAAAAATCAAATCTGTGTCCTTCAGTGCATGTTTAGTTCCCATGGAAGAAATGGGAATGAATTTTTCAGGGTTCGTTTGGCCTTTTTTATACATTAGCTGGGTTTTCTAGGCATTTTATGTGCACAATTCAAATTTGAACTACAAGCACATGCTCCAATGCACTAAAGTTGGTTGAAAAATCACATGTGTGTCCTTGGGTGAATTTCTAGGTCCCATGCAAGAGATGGGAATGAATTTCAAACACCAGGGCACTGTTGATTGCCGACAAAATGTTGAGATACCTGGTTTTTAAATTCTAGTAAATCCAAAACTCGTCTGAAATTCATGAAACTTGGCATGCTACCATGGAGCGGCATCAACATGCCGTGGTGAAAATTTTGTCCCATTTGGGGCAGGTTTGGGTATGAGCTTCTCACTTCTCACAACAAGCATGATGGTTTTGATAGGGAACGTACCACCTTTGGGGGCGAGACGATATCCATTGCCTCTTATTGCTTTCTAAAATTTTCTAGTGTCAACATAGAACAACAGGAGTGTTGTGTTCAATCTTGGAATTTTTCGGGGTTCATTTGGCCTTTTTTATACATTAACTGGGTTTTCTAGGCATTTTATGTGCATAATTCAAATTTGAACTACAAGCACAAGCTCCAATGCACCAAAGTTGGTTGAAAAATCACATGTGTGTCCTTGGGTGAATTTCTAGGTCCCATGCAAGAGATGGGGATGAATTTCAAACACCAGGGAGCTGTTGATTGCCGGCAAAACATTGAGATGCCTGGTTTTTAAATTCTAGTAAATCCAAAACTCATCTGAAATTCATGAAACTTGGCATGCTATCATGGAGCGGCATCAACAAGCCGTGGTGAAAATTTTGTCCCATTTGGGGCAGGTTTGGGTATAAGCTTCTAACAAATCAGAGCTTCTCACAACAAGCATCATGGCTTCGACAGGGAACGTACCACCTTTGGGGACGAGACGATATCCGTTGCCTCTTATTGCTTTCAAAAAATTTCTAGTGTCAGCATAGAACAACAGGAGTGTTGTATTCAATCTTGGAATTTTCCGACGTTCGTTTGGCCTTTTTTATACATTAACTGGGGTTTCTAGGCATTTTATGTGCATAATTCAAATTTGAATTACAAGCACATGCTCTAATGCACCAAAGTTGGTTGAAAAATCACATGTGTGTCCTTGGGTGAATTTCTAGGTCCCATGCAAGAGATGGGAATGAAATTCAAACACCATGGCACTGTTGAAATGTTGAGATGCCTGGTTTCTAAATTCTAGTAAATCCAAAACTCGTCTGAAATTCATGAAGCTTGGCATGCTATCATGGAGCAGCGTCAACATGCCGTGGTTTAAATTTTGTCCCATTTGGGGCAGGTTTGGGTATAAGCTTCTCACAAACCAGAGCTTCTCACAACAAGCATATGTTCGGGTATAAGCTTCTCACAGACCAGAGCTTCTCAGAACAAGCATGATGGTTTCAATAGTGAAAGTACCACCTTTCGTGATGGGACGATATTCGTTGCCTCTTATTGCTTTCAAAAAAATTCTAGTGTCAACATAGAACAACAGGAGTGTTGTGTTCAATCTTGGAATTTTTCGGGGTTCGTTTGGCCTTTTTATACATTAACTCGGTTTTCTAGGCATTTTATGTGAATAATTCAAATTTGAACTACAAGCACATGCTCCAATGCACTAAGGTTGGTTGAAAAATCTAATATGTGTCCTTGGATGAATTTCTAGGCCCCATGCAAGAGATGGGAATGAAATTCAAACACCGGGGCACTGTTGATTGCCGACAAAACATTGAGATGCCTGGTTTTTAAATTCTAGTAAATCCAAAACTCGTCTGAAATTCATGGAACTTGGCATGCTATCATGGAGCGGCATCAACACGCCATGTTAAAAATTTTGTCCCATTTGGGGCAGGTTCGGGTATATGCTTCTCACAAACCAGAGCTTCTCACAACAAGCATGATGGTTTCGGTAGGGAACGTCCCACCTTTGGGGACGAAACGATATCCATTGCCTCTTATTGCTTTAAAAAAATTCTCGTGTCAACATAGAACAACAGGAGTGTTGTGTCAACTTGGGATTTTTTGTGGTTCGTTTGGACATTTTTATGCATTAACTGAGTTTTCAATGCACTTATGTGCATAATTCAAATTTGAACTACATGCACATGCTCGAGTGCATATAAATTGGTTGAAAAATCAAATATATGTCCTTGGGTACATGCTTAGGTCCCATGCAAGAAATGGGAATGAATTTCAAACACCAGGGCACCGTTGATTGCTGGCAAAAAATTGAGATGCCTCATTTTTAAATTCTAGTAAATCCAAAACTCCTCTGAAATTCATGAAACTTTGCATGCCTTCATGGAGCGACATCAACATGCCGTGGTAAAATTTATGTCCCATTTGGGCCAGGTTTGGGTATATGCTTCTCATAAACCAGAGCTTCTCAGAACAAGCATCATGGTTTCGGTAGGGAACGTCCCACCTTTGGGGACGAAACGATATCAACTGCCTCTTATTGCTTCCAAAAATTTTCTCGTGTCAACATAGAACAACAGGAGTGTTGTGTCAATTTTTGTGATTTTTCGGGGTTCTTTTGGACATTGTTATGCATTAACTGAGTTTTCAATGCATTTATGTGCATAATTCAATTTGAACAACATGCACATGCTCCAGTGCATATAAATTGGTTGAAAAATCAAATATGTGTCCTTGGGTGCATGCTTAGGTCCCACGCAATAAATGGGAATGAATTTCAAACACCAGGGCACCGTTGATTGCCAACAAAACATTGAGATGCCTGTTTTTTTAGTTCTAGTAGATCCAAAACTCGTCTGAAATTCATGAAACTTGGCATGCTATCATGGAATGGCGCCCGACATGATGTGGTATTTTTCATGTCCATTTTGAGAGAAGGCGCACTCAAATATTGACAGCCAACAAAGGCATTTTGAAAAAATAGCTGCCACTTAATATCTCAAATGTTTGTATAATTCAAAACGTGTGTGTTCTGTTAACCATTCACGTGACACCATGTGTCTTGGTTTTAATGGCTGTAGGAGGTGTTGTGCGGACAGCTGCTTGACCTTGATTGAACGGGAGGTGTGCGAGTGTAGTCCGGTGTGCAGGCTGACCGAGAGGCGTACAAGCTGTCCTGCAATGCGCAGGCTCACCGGGAAGCGTGCGAGCTTTACGTTGCGCAGGCTCACTGGGAAGCGAGCCCTTTGACTTCCATGGCCGCCCGCCTTCCTCTCCATTAATGGCGCCTGAGCCGCTGTTTAATACGGGCGGCCTTACTGTTCGCCTCCCATTCCCCGCCCCCCCCCCCCCCGTAGACCTCCACCGCCATGGTGCAGAATGATTATCTACCACTAGTCTTCAAGTTTGGTGAAGTCGACTCCAAGCCGGAGGAGATAGAAAATAAGGAGGAATGGGGCCTCATGGACATGGCCCAGAACGAGCTGGCCGCGGCGGTTGCTACCCTCGCTCCCGTCCCAGCTCCCATCCACGCGCCCGCGCCAGTGACCATCCCTGTAGCACTAACGGGCTGGTCGCCGAGCACTATCGTAGAGCTGGAAGCCGCGGGCGCCAGCGAGGTCTCCGCGGACCCGCGCGAGCTCGTGTACAAGCCAGCGCCCGTGCCTGTGCCCGTGCATGCCCCTCCACCCACCGTGCCGCCGGCCCCTGTGCGTTTGGCTGCATCCGCCGCGCCCGTGCACGCCCCTCCACCCACCGCGGCGCCGGTCCCCGTGCGTTTGGCTGCACCCGCTGCGCCCGTGCCAGTGCCAGTGCCCGTTCCCGTGCGCCCCTCCCTCAGCGGCATGAGACGCTGCCGTCAACCGCTACCTCTTAGCGGCGCCAGTTGCCGTCCTCCCGCGCCCTGCCCGTCGATCGCATGATGACATGATGTTTGATTTACAAGTCGAAGAACATTTTGTGCTGCCTTGAAGACTTCAACAACGGCGTCCCGGAGGACGACAACGACAATGACAGCGCGGCACGCCGCCTCCGCCACCGCAGGAAATAGTTTTTTTGGGGTTTAATACTGTATCTCAAATTCTCGATCATATGAATATAAATTCATAGTGTGACTGAATGAAAGATATGGTTTGGACGAACTTGCGTTTTTCTATCTTAATGTACAGACTTATCAAATGATTTCCTTTTGAAAAAAACGTTGACGGTTTTTAAATATAAAACACTCATCGCAAACGTTTTAGTTAGAACACCCGTATGCACACCGACAGCTTCCTTAGAAAGCCAAGGGAAAATGTGATGAGCAGGATTTCTGCATCCCTTCAATGCAAACGGTTGTTTTGCATGACCCGTGTGCAACCACGTACAAACAATTGGGTAAGATTTGCATATCTGTCATTTTGGGTATGTTGCCATTTCTCAAACTGGAAAGATTGACATTTGTTTATCTAGTAACATTGCCATTTGTCAACCTTGTAACACTGCGATTTGTCAAAATATGCAGCTACAAATCACTAGCACTATCTAATTTTTGCAACTAAAATCACTAGCACTGTTCATATCGACACCACTAGCAGGCGTGAGTTCATGGACGCATATGCAAATGTACCATTGATTACATACAACAAGTCATCAACCCACAACGACAACGAGGATACACATTGGATTATAGATCATTTCCAACAAAACATTCTAGTAAAGTTTTTCTCACACAACAAATAACAAAGCGATGAAATGAACTTCAGCTCAACCACTCGTCGGCGTTGGAAATGCTTGCTTTGAACCAGAAGTGATTCTCTGGGAAGGACCAGCTACTATCAATCTCGAGACCAACACATGACTGATCATCCAGGCTGAAGCGGCCTATTTCAATACCCATATTGGGACGGTAGGGAAGCATAGTAATGTCCGAAGTATATATATAGTTGCTTCTCATAAATGGTAGTAACGTTGTGTCTACAGTAGCTTGATCGCCTTCCACCATCATTGGATAGTTTTGTCCAAGGAAGAGCGAGTTTCCTCCAGGACTTTCAATACTGAACCAGGGAGAAGGTGTTGGTGCTAGTACACCAGTATCCATCCTGAATACCCTGCAACGGATGTTGGAATAGGTCCGGAGAGTGTGACCATACGAGACAACACCTGCTTCCTTAGTAACATCAGCAGTGCCCCGCATACAGACAAGAAGAGGTGATCCATCAGAATAAGTTGCCAGGCGCCACTGAGTATATGTGTCCTGCTCGTCCTCATGCTCGTGAATAAAATTTTCAAGTATAGGTGGTGGAATGTTCACAGGAACTTGGAAACACAAGAAGGTTAATTAGTAAAGGGAAGCTAGCTAACCCACATGCATGTGGATGAAGCAATTATAATTACGGTGGAACACAAACGTATCGAAATCATGAGGATTCCATGCAAAAACAGTGCCACGAGTGGTGGCAGCAAACACAAGACCCTCGTATTGAATTGCATCACAATACTCATCCATGTATAGAAACTGATTTTTGAGCAATATCCATCGAGTCGAACCATGAAGGACGCAACAAGCTTGTCGAAGATAGCGACAACATCAACATTCCTATAACCCCAAGAGCGGTTGGGAACTCGACAAATTGCTATCTTCCGTAGACGACAGTCATCATGATCGTATTTGAACTCACGTAGAATATTGGTGTACTCAACCTTTGGGCAGTCGTCTGAGATTTTTCGAAGTGGAACCCAGTGATGAGTGTACACATTCACAAGTTCCCACTCGTAGTTGTACCCAATATAAACATCCCAATCTCCATTTGTGCCTGCCCAAGCCTTGCCCTCAAGCGATGGCATCTTAACATCATACGTATCATTATCAAGCGGCATCAACTTACACAAGGAGAGGCTTCCCTCGTCCCCGCACTAGTCAGCAGGGTCACGGTGAAGAACATAGGGGAGATCAAACCGCTCCTGAACCCTTGGGTTCCTTGTAATGATGTTATTAGTTGAGTCGAGAATGGTCTTGAACGAACCTGCCATGCTAGCCGAGGTGATGACATCACACCGATCAATGAGTTCCTCCACCGCGTCATCATTCAGACCGGGGCAAGAATAATGGGGTCATTTCCGGCTTGTTCCCACCATGGAGAAGATGATCAAACAATGGCAGAAGGAAGGGTGAAGGCAAATGGAGGAGGGAGGAAGAGCTAGCGTGCGACAGCAGTTCCAAATCGAGAGGGAAAGGTGAAGAGTCGATGGACGGTTGCCACGGTACATGAAGAGGTGCCTGGGGAGCGAACGGTTGCCACAGAGGTCACACACTGACGACAAGGGCCGAGTGAACCGCATGCAATCCCATCACACAACACACACGTCTTGTTAAGTTGAACCGTTTCTGTACTCTTGTGTCAACGCAAACAATTCATCCGAGTGAACCGCATGCCGTATATCCCACACACCTTGATCTGGATGACCGTTTCTTTTGTGTTGGCTAATCACAAACAGTTCATCTGAGTGAACTATATGTTGTATATCGCACACACCTTCATCTGGCTGCCCGTTTCTTTTGTGTTGCCTAATCACAAACAGTTCATCCGAGTGAACCATATGCTGTGTATCGCACATGCCTTCATCTGGCTGCCCGTTTCTTTTATACCTCCTAATCGCAAACACTTAATTGAACTGAACCGTATGCCCTTCATCGCACACGCAACTAAAACCTGAACCGTGTTTGATGCATCCGTCATCGCAGACGTTTTATACATTTCTGACGGTTTTCATACATCACCGTTTGCGATTATGGCATTGCACACAGTTTCTCGAAGGGTCTCTAATTGTGATGTCGCGATTGCAGCATCCTGCAGTAGTGTTCTTTGCGTGTTCAATCCCTTGAGAGGAATAAAATGTAGTTAGTTGTTTATCATTTACAGCCTTGTATGGAGAAGTAGATCAGAGTTTGTTAAGTACTTACAAAATCAGGCATCTAACAAGAGTGGCATTGAGCTCGTTGAAGTTGAAGAAGAGATGTAAGTCCTCGAAACTCACATTGATGGGAAATGATATCTATTGTAGTGGACTACCAAACAATGAAGAGCTGCTGACATTTGATCCATGCAATATTCATGTAACTCGCGGCAAACAATGAAGAGTTGTTGAAGTTGAAGCATCATGTCGGAAATGATCTCTGTTGTAGTGGACTAGCAAACAATGAAGAGCCGCTGACATTTGATCCATGCAATATTCATGTAACTTGCGGCAACTGGAGCTGCACTCATCAAAGTATTCACCAACAAGAAATGGCTGGCCATGGACATACTTGCGCAGTCTCAGTGTCGCTGGGGTCAGCTGATGCACAGCTACTCTTGTGCGGTGTTGTCGCGCAATAAGCAGCATCCTGCATGCCCAACTCCCCTCCCATCTATTGGATATATGTCAGTGTTAGAGTCTTCTGCATCATCATTGACTCCTTAATATCCTTTCGAACAGTCGGATACATGTCCTTCCTCAACCTTTCGTACAACTCATTCAGCTTCATTTCACTCCTTGCTTTTTTCATCATGAGCCTCTCTTCTTTGCTGAGTGTGAAAGCCCTCTTGTGCGGGAGATTAACACATATACCCCTTGCACGGCCAGGGGGCTCTCTTATTTCTAGAGCATCGGACAGAATGTCACATGGCCTTGAGTTCCTGAAGAACCTTCCAGGGATCTTAGAAGCCTCTAACATCACTTGATATAGTTATTCGCCACATGAGTTTTCAAAGTAATAAGTTCCATCATCACGCCTCTTTGCACGTGCCCGCAAGTAGTCTCTGGTGCGTTCGCCCCTGATTTCACTAAAGGCCGATTGCCCACCCGCCGCTACTGCTTCTTTGTCCTCCTGGTCCCATATCGGTTTCATGCCGTAGTATCCTGCCACACCCAGACGGCGGGGGTGTATGTTCTTCCAAAGTTATGATTGCTTGGCACTCTTCTCAGCAAACTCTGTAGTTGCCCTGACCATTTTGAATTCTGCCCAGTCTGCCTTTGTAATTTGGGGTATGCGGGGATTGGGTCCTTGCCTTCACTCAAGTACTTCTTGTACAACACGTGCTTCCAGTTTCTCCAAGCATCCCTAGCCTTATTTAGTGCAGCGTGTCCCACCTACATTCTCCACTGCTCTGGAACGTTGAAGTGATCCATGATCTCCCGTACTATCCTTCGCTATGTTTCTGTGTCAGCCTTTCAAAACCCCGGCAGATTAATGTTGAGCCTTGCCCTGCCAACAAATCCACACACACTCCTAAACCTCGTGCGTGCTTTATCTAGTTTAGTTGGAGCCCAAGACTTTAAATCAATCTCAGTTACTTCATATACACCTTTAGGCTGGTATGTGGGTTTCCTTGGAGTGTTCCTCGTGTCCTGACCGGAAGGGTAATTGCTGCAGCTCTATCCCGTTCAAGATTACTTGATCCCTCACAATCTGCTGAAGACCTAGGGTTGTCGAAATCAGATGAAGATACATCGCCTGAAGCATGAGTGTTGTCGCTGCTACTCGGCATCTACAGAGAACACGTGCAAAACTCAGGAAAAGAGGATAAGCATAAAACTAACAACTTGGTATGAAGGTGTCTAAACATGTCATGCAATAATTTAGAAATGTACGGCTAATTTGTTAAGTTTGTGTGACTTGGGCGCTCGCGATATGTAAATTGACAGTAACTTATTGGAACAAATACAGCTTATATGTACTAGTTAGGAAGGTAGATAATGAACATATATATGCTCTCCGTTACTTTATAGCAAATTTGGAAACATACGGAACGAAATAGGAGGAGGGATTGCGAGGAAATATGCCTCACCGTGATGGAGGGCAGTAACTAACAGGCTTCTTAATGCAAACCCGGCCAGACCATAGGAGATGCGAGGGTCACAAGATCGATATGCTCGAGGGTGGATGGCGAGCAAATGAAGACGGTGAGGCACGGGCAGCCGCGTGTTGGGAACTACAGTGGAGGTATGCTTGACGCCAAAGAGCGGGCACACGGCCGCGGTGAGCACGCCGGCGCCGGAGAGGGTTCTGCTGTAGATCTGGGGGAGGGGGAGCTGGTGATGGAGATTGGTGGACTAGTTGAGTGAAACGCGGGTGGTCGGTGGGGGGTGTTGGCGGACTAGGTGAAAAGGGTGAAAATATCCCCGGTCGCCGCGCGGAAAGGCCTATGCAAACGGTTGCCTCTAAGTGCTCGTGTGCACAAAGAGAAATATTTTGTTTGAAATGAAGACGTGAGTTCATTGTTTCGCCTCTAAATTTTTCCCACGTTAAGCACTCACCATTATACCACGAGTTTGATTTACTGGCCCATTTCAGGTCTTGTGTGCTATATTTAAGACATTTTTTGGCATTTACCGTGCATTTTGGCATATAAATCCAATCCTAGCTGGACTGCATTTCCTATCGAAAGGGATGAGGATTGCCGTTTGATCTGGGAGCATCCAACGGTGCTGGCGTACGATCCGTGGGGTTTGGGTTCTGGCCAATCAGAACGGACGACTCAGATCGCGCGCGCAGCAAGGGGGGCATTTGCCACGGTTTGGTAGGCACACGGCTTTCGTGAGTGAAGTATGTGCTATTTGAAGACATTTACATGAATCGGAACTGCATGTGCTGTTGAAAGGGATGAGGATCACCGTTCGATCAAGGAGCATCCAATGGTGCAGACGTACAATCCGTGGGATTTGGGTTCTGGCCAATAGAATGCATGACTCAGATCGCGCGCGTGGCAGGGGGGCGGGGGGTCATCGGCCACAGTTTAGTGGACACACGTCTTTCATGAGTGAACCATGTGCTATTTGAAAACATTTACATTAACTAACATCATATTTTTGTTTGAATGAAAACATGAGTTCCTCGTTGTGTGTCGCTTTGCGAGTTTTCATTCATTGTCCGAGAAACGGGGAAAAACTTCAAACAGTTCAGCCGTAGGCTGCGGCCAGAGGCGTAGGCCTTGTTGGTATTTTAATTTCAGGAAATGCATATAGAATCCGGAAAATAACGAAAATCATTGTGTCACTGTGGCGTGCTCTCATGATCGCATGGAAAAAATTTGGTAAAGTTTGGCACAAGTTATGGTGCTCGCACCTTCCATACCGGAGCATCTCACAAGAAGGATCATAGTTTCCAAAAGGAGATGCGGCACTTCGGACTCCAAATCGTCAGTTACTACATCGTTCCGCCTCGGAAAAAATCATGGTAAACAATCGCGGATATACCCTTAGTTTGATTTTCCGGCCCATTTTCAGGTCTCGTCTGCTATGTTTAAGTCATTCTTTGCACTTACCTTGCATTTTAGTGCATATAAAGTCAAAAAACCTACTACAACTACATGTGGGTGTTTTAGTTAGACTATACTTAGGCTACTCATAGTGGAGAGTGTCATATACTAGTGTATATATATATATATATGATACTAGTGTATGATACTACCTTTAATTATAGTGCATAGTATAATAGAGTAGTATCATAGATGATCATATTTATTGCCATGCATGAAAAAAATTAGCATCGCATTTAACATGATATTGTATCTACCTATATGTTACTCTAACCCTCTCTATCTTATCTAATTCTTTGCCACATCAGCATACTTGCTATTTTCGAGTGCATGATATCAGCTATGATACCACCACTATGACCAGCCTTATAGTGGGGAGTATCGTATAACTATAGCATCATGCATATGATACTAGTGTATGATACTACCTACATACCTTCATAGTGCACATAGTATCATAGAGTAGTATCATAGATGACCGTATTTATGGCCATGCATGACACAAAGTAGTATAGCATATTTATTATGTTACGGTATCTACCTATGTTACTTCTTTGCCACATCATCATATTTGTTATTCTCGAGTGCATGATACCAGCTATGATACCCCACTATGGCCACCCTAAGGTTGGTCGTAATGGGAGTATCATAAGAGGTATCATGCATGCCAACTACTAGACTTTTTGGATGATGTAGTGGCACACAATTAAATGAGGAAAGAGAGGGTGTGGTATCATATCATGATACCCATATCATATTAAATGGTGTGCTACTTTGTGTCATGCATGGCAATTAATAAGGCAACCTATGATACTAACTTATGATACCATGCGCGCATTACGAAGGTAGTATATGATAATGGGGAGTATCATATACTAGTATCATGCATATGATACTACCTCGGTAATGCGCGCATAGTATCATAAGTTAGTATCATGTAGTATTTTATTTATTGTCATGCATGACACATAGTAGCATAGCATTTATTATGATAGGGTATCGTGATATGATACTTAACCCTCTCTTTCTTCATTTAATTCTATGACAGCTCATCAAAATCGGCTAGTTGGCATGCATGATACTAGCTATGATACTCCCATGCATTACGATCATCCTAGCAATACAAATCATTTGTGCGTCGCTTTGCAAGTTTTCATCTGTTTGTTCGAGAAGCGGGGAGAAGTTTCAAACATTTCGGCCGCGAGGTGTGGCCACTAGCGTAGGCCTAGTTGGTATTTTATCACAGGAAATTTAGGTGGAGTCCGGACATCATCAAAATTGATGTGTGCCCATGTTGTGCTCTCACGATCCCGTGGAAAAAAATTGGTAAATTTTGGCAGAAGTTTTGATGAACGTTCCTTCCAAACCGGAGCATCTCACATGAAGGATCATGGTTTCCAAAAGGGGACGTGTCAATTCAAACTCCAGTGGCCAGTGACTTCATCGTTTGGCCTCATAAAAATTTCCACAATACGCAATCACCATTATACCACGGGTTTGATTTTCTGGCGCATTTCAGGTATCGTTAGCTATATTTAAGACATTTTTTGAGTTTAACGTGCATTTTTTGCATAAAAATAAAATTACAACCGGAACTGCATGTGCTATCGAAAGGGATGAGGATCGCTATTCGATCTGGGAGCATCCAATGGTGGAGACGTACGATCCGTGGGGTTTGGGTTCTGGCCAATCAAAAAGCACGACTCAGATCACGGGCGGAGTTTGGTCGGTGCACGTCTTTCATCAACGAACCGTGTGCTATTCGCAAACCGGATTGCATATTTTTGTTCACACATACCATAGTGAGATAAATTGAGTGTGCTACCTTTATGATATAATAATAATGACAACAAAAATAGTTCATATTCATTGCCTGAGCTGACAGCATATCAAGGTCAACATATTAACGGTTCTTACATCAACAGAAAACCGGGCATAATTCACAAATTCAGTACACGTGACAATTCTAAATTGAACGAATTAAGTTGTGGGGTAGGCATAAAGACTAGTCTTACGGTTTAATTCCCATGTACATGGGGGAGCTGGGATCATTACGTTGACCCCGAATAAACTTGGGCTTTCTGATGATTTTACGCTGCTCCGTTGCATGGGTGTGTGATCCCTTGGCTCACAACTCAGCAAATTCATTGTACCCGTCCTCATCGGCAACATCCTCGACACCAGTACCCTCCTCTTCCCATGCATCACTACATGGTTGTTCTTATGCAAGGGGTCTTCCGCAAAGAAAATCTGGGTAGCATTGTTGGCAAGAATGAATGGGTCCACATGATAGGCCATCGTTGTCCTGTTAACACAGGTCTTCCTGTACTCATCAATCCTTACATGACCAAGAGGGATCCATGCGCACCTGAATAATGCCACCTTAACTTTCACATAGTCAAGCTCCAAAATCTCTTTGATGGTTCCATAGTATACCCTTTTATCAGCTTCATCTACAGTCATGCATTCTATTCGGACAGCGCTGTTCTCAAATGAGGTCTTCTGATCACGTTCCTCAGTGTAGAATGTGTATCCATTTATTTCATATGCTTGGTACGTCAACACCGTAGGTGATGGCTTTTGTGCCAACCACGTAGCAATGTCATCGATGGATCACCTTGCCAAATGATTATTCAGCCATTCGGCATAATTCTTAGTGTGCTCCTTCATCTCCACATCTGATGAAGGCACCATCGGTAAGAAGCTTTGGCGTATCTCCGCCAAGTGTTCTTCGGCATAAGCGTTGAGAACTGGGCTGTTAAGCAGTACCGTCAAATGGGCTTTCTCTGCCAATTCTCCAGGTGCAGCCATTTGCGTGCCAGCAAGGATCGGCTTACCTTTCAGCCTTCCCTCGTGGCGAGAGAGGGGCAAACCTATAGGTCTTTGTTTCATGTATTCGGTGCAAAACTCAACCACCTCCTCCACGGTATAACCTTGTAGGATGCTTGCCTCTGGATGGTTTCGGTTTCGACAAAAGCGCTTTAGTATTCCCATGAACCGCTCGAATGGATACATGTTGCTAAGAAACACAGGACCACAATACTTTATCTCGTCGACAAGGTGCACAGTGAGATGGACCATGACATCAAACAATGACGGTGGGAAAAACATCTCTAGGTTGGACAGTATTCTTGCAATATCATCTTGCATATGATCCAACTCTTCAGGATCTACAACTTTCTGCCATAGTTGGTTGAAGAAATCACAGAGCTCAATGAGTGTGTTTCTTATATCTTTATCCATTAGATTCCTGATGGCCACCGGGAGGATTTGTGTCAACATTACGTGGCAATCATGTGACTTCATGTGTCCCAACTTCATTTTACCTGAGCTCACATCCACGAGACTTCCGATGTTTGCGGAGTAGGAAGGGGGTGTATTAACTGAAAACAAATAGGTGAAGAACTGCGTTGCTTCTTTTGTACTGAAATTGTAACTCTGGCGAGCTTTGATGAATTTGTCATCATCTACCGCTTCACTCTTGCGGTTTGATTGATCAGCAAGCATATCAAGCCGTAAACCGTCACCATCCTTTCTTTTACCTTTAATCTTGAGAAGGGTACCAAGGATGCTTTCACATACGTTCTTCTCTACGTGCATGACATCGATGCAGTGACGTACATGTAAAATCTCCCAGTAAGGTAATTTACAGAACACCGATTTCTTCTTAAACACTTGACCCTTGGGTGTTTGTTTCACCGTCAAAGGGTGGTTCTTGTGAAGCACAACATTAATTTGTTCAGCCATGTTGTGGACCACCTCCCCATCATAGGGTCTTGGGCCCACACCTACCTCTGTCGTACCATCAAATTCAGCTTTCATCTTTCGGTATGAGTGAGTTTTCCATAAGAACCTACAATGACGCAAATACATGGTTTTGTGCGACTTGGGAAGTCTTTTGCTAGCTGTCCTATCCATGCATGTGACACACCCTAAATCTCCCTTTGTTTTTTGCCCCGATGTGTTGCCTAATGTCAGCATATCTTGAATGGTGTGCAACAGCATCGCATGTAGATTGAAAATCTCCTTTTTGTAAGCATCATGACATTTTACAGCAGGCGCATCTATCCACACTGTTGTTTGCACACGAACACGTCACCGTGTACCTCCAACGCCGAGGGTGATGCACCGCAGCTCACGTCGAAGGAGACCCGCCGGAAGCGCGGTACGCAAGACAATCCGGCGGGCGCTTTTGTAGACCCGAAACCCCACACGCTTGGTAGGGACCCCGTCAGGGCGCGCGACGGCTATGGGCTGCCCTAGGTCGACCTGATCGCCCCTAGGGCCTCGAGGTCAACGCCCTACAACAAGAAGAACAGACGAAGAACGAGAAAGAAGAAGAGCTAGGGTTAAGGAGAAAAGATAAAAGATAAAAAGTGGTAGATGAATTGATCGATTGTGTGTTGTTCAATCGGCCGTCACCTCTCATCTATTTATGAGGCGGCTGGACTTTCCGTACAAGAAAAGGACTAAAAATTCCATCCAAAACATCAAAAACCCTAACCTAACTCGGACAGGAATCTTTGGCAATTTCCGGATCAATCTCAGTCTCACCGATGGGTTTGCTTCGGTCCTACCGAGTCAACAATGCCAACTCTCTGGTAAATTTTCTTACCAACTTGGTCTCACCAATCAAATCAACTCGGTCGATCCGAAATGACTCTGCAGCTTCTGTTTCTGACCTTGTTTTGCCTCCACATGTTGCATACGACCTTGGATTAAGACGCTTTTTATACCAAAATCAATCGCCTCGACGAGACGCACAACTTTTATGTTTAAACAGTTTCCATCATAGGCCATGTTCATTGAGTTTTATGCATTTCTTTACTCTGGTGTCAACATGACCATCTCTGAACTTGTCATAACTTTTGAGTTGGAGCTCCATTTAGACCATCTTCATATCCATCTTGATCTTCTCGAAGAGAGACATTCCAAGGTGGCTTCCAATCATAAGTTTGAATTGGTCTTGATATAACTTATGCTAATTTTATGATTGTGCCAATTTTGAGCATCAACACATGCCCCCCTGTTTTTCGGCATAGCTAGCGTGCCGAAAAATAACGTGTACCATGCTGGTTCTAAGGACGATGTCAACACTCTATCGGCCATTCTGCATCTTCTTAGGACGATAAGTATATATCAGCCATTACTTGTTTGAATCTTTGATGCAAACTTGGGTGAAACCTTCTCAATTTCATTAAAAATCCGGTGATAAATTTCCATAGATATGTATTTCAAAGTCATCCTCCGAACCATATTGTACACCCTTTCGTTGTGATTTTGCAGATAATCAAGAATGAATTTCCTCTAATCCTTTCTTTCACCTGCATACAAATTTCATTAGTGGCCGAAGCAATGGGCTTTGGTTCAGCCTTACCTATGTCGGTGAGATCAAGCATCGGCTATTGATAGATGTGCAATACACCATGATCAACATGGTAGCCGAATGCTTGTTGCGCCAACTCATTTGCTCTTCAATTTTCATGTCTAGATATATGATAAATATTAAAGCAACCCATGGTAAATTTTATATCTAGAGATACCTCAAGGTAAACTATAAGTGATTCGTCAAAACATTGATGACCCTTGGATATTTGTTTCACTACTCATAACGAATCACCGAAAACCTCAATGTGCGTAGCACCTATGGTACCCAAAAGATCCAAACCGAATAACATTGCATATTCGGCTTTGATTATTGTGCAAAAAATATTTTAAGTGGCATGAGGCTTCACAAAAAAGCACCATAAGGAGATATATAAACAACACCAACACCTTGGCCATTGTTATGAATTCAACCATAAAAAATAATCGCCATAGTACTAGAAAGACAAGGTTAATATCAATATTATGCATGTCATAAATCCGATGGTCGGTAATAAAACAATAATGATTTGGCCTCTCATATTCATAGGCCAAATCATATATATTAAATCAAAGCATAAACCACTCAATTTCTATAAATCGGTCTATGCAACATATTTTGAATGGCATCGGTCATAATGTTTCATCTCCATGCAAGCATAATATAAGTATATGTATAGATTTCCATGAACATGTACCTTGTCTTGCTCTCCAATCAAACTAAGGACGATGTTAGAATGGTACACCGGCCATGCTTTATCATATTCTTAGGGCGATAAATAAATATTGGACACCTCCATAAGGTTCATGTAGAATTCATCCACCAAAGCATGTATAGCCGAAATAAACAAATGAAATGACAAATCAAGTATTTCGGCTCTTTGGATCAGCAACAAACTTGTAGCTAATCAAATGTATAGTGATTTGATAATACCCTCTCATGATATAGAAGATTATGTTGCATCCATGGATGAAAATAAATCCATGGAGGGTAACTGATCATACCTAGGGATGAGTTCCATGGCAAAGGCATCAATGGCATGGTTGAAGAAAATGGATGATGTGCTAACCGAAGATTTTGATGTTGTGATGCACTCCTTCGGCTTAATTGTTTGTTGCTTCCATCCTTCTCTCTCTTCACTTTTATTGTACTTCTTGTAATGGAAGCTTGCACATAATTCTCATTTTGGGTACTTCCTTTCCTAATCCATGCCCTATTCCTTTCCTCAAGTTCTTGTGCACTAAGTTTTTGCAATTTATTCTTTTGCCAATATGATAAGCCGAGTGGGCACCCTGGCTGTGATTTTGTTTGAAGCAATGGCAACTCTTGTTTTACCTTGTGCACTGTCAACTTCTTCTCTTCAGATTTGGCACTTGATTGAATTGCCTCATCGCCTTTAGTAGCCAATGTCAACACTTTAATTGGCTCCTTTTCATTTGAGCTCAAATCTGAAGTTGCACTCTTACGACCATCTCTTTTAACACGGTAAACTTGCTTGACCACCTGTTTCTTCTTCGTTGAGCTCTGGACCGATTCCTTATGATTGAAACGGTCTTTGACGCGTGATCGTTCAAATGTTGATCTTCTAGAAGCTGCATAGTATTGGTGAGATGGTCTAAAATAAGATGGAGAATGTGCCCTTGTATCATACCTGTCCCATGATGGATATGGATCTACATTAGCATAGGGATGCATCCACGGCATTGGCACTGGCGGCCCCAAATAAGGATATGAATATGTTGCATTAAAATGCTCACTTTGCCAATACCGATCCTCATATTTGCGCCTTGGAGGTGATCTTGGTTTCTTTGCATGATTTGGCTGATAAGCATTTTTCTCTTCACTCTTCTTTTGATATTTATCCAATAGTTCAGCGAAGGTGATTTTTGATCTCTTACACTTGCGCTTATTTCGGCCTTTGTTTTCTTTTGGTTTGCTTTCATCGATCACTAGATTTTCTTGTTGCCCCCCAGTCCTTGGTGTCTTCATTGTAGCTTCGATGGAATTCTCGCCCTCAAGATTATGTTCATTATGCTCTTCAACAACTTATTTACTTGAAAGCTTGATCCCATCACATGCAGCTTTTACCTTCTCTTTAAATGGATCGGCTTGAAGCAGCCGATGCAAAGACTTTCTGCCATCGGGACCAATCGGAATAGACTGGTCATCTCTTGGTGTCTCAACAAATTTCAATCGTCCTTTATCAATGGCCGATTTAACTATTTGACGAAACATGTTGCAATCCTCAAAGCTATGCTTTAACGAATCATGCAACCTACAAAACATTCGTCTTTGGATAGATGGCTTGACATGGTGATCAAGAATTCTAATGTAATTATTTTCAACAACAAATCAAAGATTTGATCACACATGTTTGAATCAAAGGTATACCTTCTGTTTTCTAGCTGATCTTCCCATTCGGCTATGAATTCTCTTTTGCATTCTTTTTCCGATGTCCTTAAATAATAAACTATACTAGCATCATTTTTCCCAAAATATTTTAACCTTGGCTTTAAATTTCTGAAATCAAAGTAGTTGTGGGGACCCCGACTCATAAGTCGTGATCACCGAATGCACGTGTACAGTGATCCCAGAGATCAATGCTCACTGAAACACACAGAAGCTGAATAACAAGAGTCTTACATCCATACATACCGTATTACACAAGTAGGACCATATGGTCAAGTCTTGAGAATAACATTGCAGCGGAAATCTTCGTCGATAACTTGACCCATGCCATCCGCCTTAACCCTACAAGCATTCTGACTGGGAAGCGTCCTAGCTCGCATGTTCGACACCACAGTATTCTTCTGCATATCATGTTCTTTCATGCCTGGCCAATAAAATAACCAGTGGCAAGCCAATGAGTACTTTGAATGTACTCGCAAGCAACCCATGTTTTGGTTCGAGATACAGCAATGCATGATATAGGTAAATTTTTGCAGAAAGCTAGTTTTGAGTGCAATGACATGTTCAACAACTTGTAAGACGTGCATCAGGAGAATTCAAGTAACCATGAGGACAGGTTACAGATATCAACATAAATAGAGTGGGCACCAACCCAACTCAATCATGTCAAGTCCTTGACTTGACCCAAGTAGTTCTTCCCACACACACTGGTTTGTAAACAAGTGGACGTAGCCCAAGAGCGGTTACCCAACTGTCCTTGACCGTGGACACGGCTATTCGAATAGTTTTACACTCTGCAGAGGTTGCACACTTCACCCACAAGATCCGGGGAACTTCCGTGTCATCCACGACCCGCGATACCTCAAGTACCCGAGGTAAGCACCCGATCACTACCTTTCCCTAGGCGACACTAACAAGGAGTCCACTCGTTGTTCCGTATCCTCACGATGTACATCATACGAGACTCGCTCGAGATCGTAACATCCGAGAGGGGACACAACGGTGTATCCGGTGCCCTGTAAAGACAGTCATGGTCGCCCTACCTGGCACGACCCCGTCCCGAGAGAGAGCACCAACTCTCCCCCGTCACTAGTAATGCGGGCTCCAAGCTAGTATCAGCCTAGGTAATCAATAATGCCCTTACCCATATAAGGGTAGAGTGGTTGCGCATGTAAGGTTGGAATAACGGTCGCAACTTAAACCAATCTGCTTTGAAAAACAACACACACACTTGCCTCGGTACACCACTTCGTCATCAAGTGGTTACCCAACTCATCATCTCCCTCGGCATAAGTGGCACCCGATGGGGTTTTCAAAAAGTCCCTTGAAAATACTTTGACTCCATCACTATGCATGTTCCCGTCCCTTTTTGTGTAGCAACTACTTTAGCATCCTATCTACTCCCACCGGCATAACCCTCACAAGGAGGTAGGGTCATGCACAATGCAAGTATCAATGAGGAAGTAACGGAGGCAACCCACCAAAGTGGCTACCACCTCATCATGATTCTGTTGCAACAACAATAAAGTGCTATATGACATGCATAAAAAGGGTTTCAAAGACATGGTCAAAGGGCTGCTTGCCTGGTTTATGAGAGTCTTGAGATCTTCTGGTCCTTCTCCAAGTACTCCCTCTACTTCGTCAACTAACGTCGAAACAATCATGGGGAAGCGGCGCTCGGCTTGGTACGTTTCCACTTAAACGGAAGGGGCCCGCTGGCGGGTCACTGACCTGCGGGGTCCGCCCGCAGGGTCGTCGCCCTCCTCCGCCCCGCGACAGAGGAGGCAGAGGGGGCGGGGCCGAGCGCTTGCCGGCGCCCGTTCCGGTGGCTCCGGCCACCTCCGGCGACCGCCCGGACTCCGGCGAGCTCGGGAGGATGGCCCGCGTCCACCTGGGGACCCAGTTTCCGCCGGGGAGCGCCGGAGCGAGCGAGGCCTCGGCCACGGCGGGAACAGGCGATGGCGGGGTTCGGCACGGCGAGGAAGGCACGAGGGGGAGGGGATGGAGCACGGGGTGAGTTTGCGATGGTGATGAGAGGGTGCAGGAGTGTTCATGGGGAAGAGAGAGAGAGGTCGAGGCCTACGAATTTAAGCGGCGGCCGGCGGCACTGCTCCGGTCATGGAGAGGGAAAGAGAGCATGGGAGGGAGAGGGATGTTGTCTGGGAGGTGCACAGGAGAGAGGGGGACCCATATGAGGCGAGAGAGCTCGGGGGAGGCTCTATATAGGGGGGGCACCGGTGCACCATGGGCGCGGTCCAGGCCGCGCTCGGGTGAGCTCTAGGAGGAGTGAGGAGAGAGGTTTTGGAGGGGGTCGGCAGCTTGCCGTGTCCCAGACGCCGAGGCGGCCTCGTGAGACACGCTGGGGAGGCCCGAGGTGGCCGAAGGTCCTTGGCAGGGGGCGGCTACAGTGCGGGAGCGCACTGTAGCGCGCTCCAGAGCGCCCAAATGGCCGGCATGGCCATTTTCTATGCAATGTGGGTGCCCCCAAGCATGTCCATCAGGCCTAGGAGGGAGTAAAGAAAGGGAAGAGGGCCTTGGATGCCCTGGACAGCCAGTAGGAGAGGAGAGAGATTGAGGGAGAGAGAGAAATGGGCTGTCCAGAGAGAGAAAGTGGGGTTTTACCCCTCCAATAATTGAGCTATGGATTTGCCATTGCTACTGGAGGTGCAAGGGGACTAGTAGGGGCTGTGGTAAAAAGTTGAGGCCATGGAGATTAGTGGAAGGGGTCAAAAATGAAATTTTGGTAAAGTGGCAGAAGGTGTTTGATGCTTGTTTTGGTAAGCAAATGAACTCCATTTGGAATGAGACTCCACAGGGTGAAATGGCACATATAATTAGGGCCTCCACCAATTTGGAGCTCATTTGGGCAAAGTGGCTAATGTAACTTTGGTAAACCCTAGAAATCAACAGAAATGGTTTTTACCAAGATTTAGTCATGCAAATCAATTCTCCTTGATGCACCACTTGGTGTAGTGGCCTCATTTGGTCATGTGAACAAGCTCACAAAAGTTGGGGTCAAGGAGAAAAAGTTGGCAGAACAAACTTGTTCAAATCTGATTCTGGTCAGAGAGGGTTTTGGGGTACTTTGATCAAGATAACATTCTCTCCAACTTGTGCCATTTGGTCTAGATGCATTGTTACACCATTTGAGCATGTGCACCAAGTTTGAGAGCATTTGGACATGTTTGACAGTGCAAACATTTTCAAACTTGAAAAAGGACATAAGTGGTTTTGAGAGGGTTTCATGGGGTTATACTGTTCTCCATGACATGGTACTTGGCAAGATCATCAAAAATGTCATATGTGACATGTTAGAATTTTCTTGGATTTTTGTGAAAATATTTCCTGTAGAAATATTTCAAATTCTTGAAATGAGTAGAAATGGTTTTGGGAGGTTTTGTCCAATATTTTGATCATGACCATGTGTTGAAACTCATATATATGGAAAATATATGTCCATTGAGTCTCCCTAATTTTTCTCAAATATTTTTAAAGCTTTTAAATAATTTTAACCTATTTAAGACCATTTTTGGCCTTAAGAAAAAGCCTTTAAATAAAATAGGAAAATAACATTTAAAATTATATTTTTGTGGTTTCTGGGTAACCTATACCTAATAGGAGTCAAAAATATTTTTGGAAAGATTTTTACTGCCCTTAATTAAGTACTTGCAGTGCAATCCTCAATCAAGGGGTCTTTGGAAGAACTAATTTTTGAAAATACTATTTGGCCAAATTGTTTTTGTAAGAAAATACTATATTGCACTATACACATGGCATGATCATTGGGAAGAGGTTTTGGATCAAGGAGAAGGAGTATAATAGTTGGAGGATTTATTTGATTTTTAGAGCACTTGCAAACAACTCACAAAAATCAAATCAAGCAAAGCCCAAAACACTCAAAAGTTTTTGTCAAACCACATTTTATCATGATTTATTAGCTTAAGTGTTGTGGCATGAAAATCAGGGTGTGACAGTAGTTAGAACATACATGTCTCAATTGAGACCATGCGTAAGCCAAGTATGAAACAAGCAAAGCTACCCATGTAGATACAAACTTTAAATAAAGCAACGGGGAAAGCTATGGCTGCAACAATAAGTCATTATCGGTCTTTACAAATGGCGCAATGGGTTGACCGATATATTCTATAACGATTTTATTGCTAACAAGTAAATTACCCTTCTTCATTGGTCTTTCAACATTACTTATGAGGATTTTCTAATAGATGCATCAACAATAAAGTTTTGACCAAATCTAAAAATAGGTAAATTACTTGCTAAACATACCTCTTCAAATATGTTGGGAGAGCATGATGGTGGTGTGGCTTGAACAATATCTTGCTTCATCTTTGGGTGGCTCCCCAACACCTCTTCATCATCTTTTTCTTTATTTCGTGCATCATTACCTTGAAGATCCTTATCAGCCGAACTTTTTTTGGCTACTTGCTCTTGTCCTTGAGGCTTGTCAATTTCTATGGCATGGAACTCATAGGGCAGGAAGTAGGTTCCATTAACTTTTGAAAAATCAAGCACCGTTGTTTTCCTATGCTTGCCATGCCCTTTCTCAGTGATGCTTGCCTCATTGGATTTGATGAATTCAAAACATATACTACTTGATTCGGCCTTTTCAACCGAAGCACTTTTAGTCTCTGAATCATCATTCTTTTCACCGGTTCTACCAATTGGCAATGCTTCTTTTATTTGAGCCAATTCATTTTCTGTTTGTTTCTGGCGGCGAGCGGCAAAGTTGGCTTTAAGCCTTTTCTCAATTTCAGCCCACTCCGAATACGATTGCCCCCTAATGCATTTTAGATTCTTTCGGCAATGACACACGGTTGTTGCCGAAATTTTGCAATAGTATAGGGGGTGTATAATATGATGTACTACTAGGTGAAGGCATATGCATTGTTGTAAAACCATATTTTTGCTCGCCAATTGAATGATGTAGTACTAGGTGAAGGCATATGCATTGTTGTAAAACCATATTTTTGCTTGCCAATTTTATCAATTGGCAAAGATTCATCTTCTTGCAAAACTCTAGCTTTTATTGCGGCATAATCAGGGAATAGCCCATTTTCATGTTGTTCAAGGAAAATAGCACTAATCCTCTTATTCTGGGCTAAACTCTTCAATGCAGCCACCACTACCTCATCTTCTACAATATTTGGCACAACCGCTCCTGTAAAATTTACATTTATTCGGCTATGACCAGAAAGGTGTGAAGCCGAATTATGAGCATCTACAGTTGTGTATGGTGCCGAAAAATTACTAACATGAGGTGTAGCATATGACGGTTGAGAGTAACTGGCCAAATAGCTAGTAGTAGCATGGCCAAATCTCTCATTCATCGGCATGGTTGGATTAGTATATTGCACATTAGTTGCCGATGAATAAAAGGGTGAAACACTTTCTTGCATGGCATTGGGAATTCTAACATGAGGTGTTTCAAATTGATTAACCATACCCATCATGTTGTTCATCGGCATATGGATTTGTGGGCTTGCCGATGCATGAGAGTTTGGATACATATGTTGTACGTTGCTAAAATCATAAGAATATGAAACATGCAGATTGTTTTGCATCGGCCCTTGCGCATAATTATATGCATGATTCATAAAACTAGGGCTAGCCGATACATTATGCTCATTAGGTGATCTAGCAACAACATATGAATTATTTGCATCTACAAAGGGGAATTGGGTATTCATATTACCTTTGTAGATTGCAGGAACTTGATGACGATCTCTTCGTAGCAAGAACGGGCTAGAGACCATGCAAAGCTTCGTCCCCAGCGGAGTCGCCAAAAAGTGTGTTCGCACACGAACACGTCATCGTGTACCTCCAACGCCGAGGGTGATGCACCGCAGCTCACGTCGAAGGAGACCCGCCGGAAGCGCGGTACACAAGACAATCCGGCGGGCGCTTTTGTAGACCCAAAACCCCACACGCCCGGGAAGGACCCCGTCAGGGCGCGCGGCGGCTATGGGCTGCCCTAGATCGACCTGATCGCCCCTAGGGCCTCGAGGTTCGCCGCCCTGCAACAAGAAGAACAGACGAAGAACGAGAAAGAAGAAGAACTAGGGTTAAGGAGAAAAGATAAAAGATAAAAAGTGGTAGATGAATTGATCGATTGTGTGTTGTTCAATCGGCCGTCACCTCTCATCTATTTATGAGGCGGCTGGACTTTCCGTACAAGAAAAGGACTAAAAATTCCGTCCAAAACATCAAAAACCCTAACCTAACTCGGACAGGAATCTTTGGCAATTTCCGGATCAATCTCGGTCTCACCGATGGGTTTGCTTCGGTCCTACCGAGTCAACATTTCCAACTCTCTGGTAAATTTTCGTACCAACTCGGTCTCACCGATCAAATCAACTCGGTCAGTCCGAAATGACTCTGCAGCTTCTGTTTCTGACCTTGTTTTGCCTCCACAGGTTGCATACGACCTCGGATTAAGACGATTTTTATATCAAAATCAATCGTCTCGACGAGACTCACAACTTTTATGTTTAAAAAGTTTCCATCAGAGGCCATGTTCATTGAGTGTTATGCATTTCTTTACTCTGGTGTCAACATGAGCATCTCTGAACTTGTCATAACTTTTGAGTCGGAGCTCCATTTTAGACCATCTTCATATCCATCTTGATCTTCTCAAAGAGAGACATTCCAAGGTGACTTCCAATCATAAGTTTGAATTGGTCTTGATATAACCTATGCTAATTTTATGACTGTGCCAATTTTGAGCGTCAACAACTGTCAGCAGTTCTTCTACCAGTAGCTGAAAGTAAGTGTCGATGTCATTTCCAGGTTGCTTTGAGACTTGGATAATCATTAACACCATAATGTATTTTTCTTCATACACAACCAAGGAGCTAGGTTATATATGCACAGAAGCACCGGCCATGTGCTATGATTGGTGCTCATATAGCCAAAAGGATGCATCCCGTCAGTACACTCCCCGAGCCTTATACTTCTAGGATCCTTGGCAAAGTCTTCAAACTGGTTGTCGATTAATTCCCACTAAGCCCCATCTTTTGGGTGCCTCATAAACTTGTCCGCAATTCGCTCATCATGATGCCACTGCAACCTATTTGCAAACAAATGCCTCAATCTTGGAATTAAAGGCAAGTACCAAACAACCTTGCACGGGATTCGTGTCTTGATCTCATCGTCCAATTTCTACTTGTCCTTTGCTCTTCTGTGCTTGTATCATGCATGCTTGCATGTGGGACATGCACGCAAATATTTGTACTCGCCACGGTACAATATACAATCATTCACACAAAGCGTGTATCTTTTGTACTTCAAGTTCCAGTGGGCAAACAATTTTCTTCGCTTCATTCGTGCTTCTGGGGAGCACATTATCTTCTGGAAGAACTTCTTTGAAAAGACCTAACATCTCTGTGAAGCCCTTGTTTGATAGACCGTTTGCTGCTTTAAATCTAAGAAGCGCCAGGGTGGCACTCAACCTGGAATATTTCTTTTTGCAACCTGTATACAATTCTTTCATGGAGTCCGCATCAATGGTTGGTAGATCCTTGTACCCAATCATATCCTTTTTTGGGCCCTTGAAATCTGCAATCATAGCAGCAAAATCTGGCATATCAAGATCGTCGTCGTCTGCGTTGACGTCTTGGTTTTCCAGTGGGCGTTTAGGCATTCTGGTGTTCCATTGGTAGATGGACGCCTCTGCCCCGATGTTAGATTCAACATCCATGTGATTGGGGTTTGGCATCTCACAGCTCTGGGTATCTCCATCCATCACCTCCTATTCACCGTGTCTGGTCCAACGTGTATATCCATCCATGAATCCCCGAGAGACTAAGTGCCACTCGACATCTCCAACTACATGTGACTCTGTATTAGCACAATCAGCACATGGACACAGGATGTAATCCGCATCACCAATTCTCCTCTTTGTACTTTCAGCCAAATTCATGAACTCTGTCACACCACTGATAAATTATGCAGTTTTCTGATTATTCATCCATCGAGATCCTTCCATCTGCACCACACGAATGGTAATTAAAAACAAAACAGCAACATTAGTACACGGATCAACTGTTGCCCAAAGATGCGTGCATAAATCACAAGGTTTTATTTTCATAATTAATCAGGGCACTCCATATTGTTATCCAGACATGCAATGAAAAAAATTAATGGCCAGTCAATTTACACGCAAAGTACTAGTACAACACTACCCTTAGGAATTGAATACCTTAACTAAGCCACTCATGAAAAGAATACCTTAATTTATTAGCCGCGCGGCGACCTCCACCCAGTAGATAGAGAAGCGCGATGCGGCGGCATGCCGAGACAGCAGGTCTAGGAGCAAAGCTTAGTGCGGCTGCCGCCTGAAGTTCGACCTCCACTATCCCGCCATCGACCGCGATGGATGTGCTCGAATCACGCCATCATCGACCTCAATGGTTGAGATCCTCCTATCTCCCTCCGCAGACCGAGGATTGATCTCCTATGACGCCGCCACAGCCCACCGACCGAGGATTGACCTCTTCTCCGGTAGCCGCTGCCATCTCTATTGCAGAGCGGCTATTTTTTTATGGATATCCGCAGAGCGGCTATTTACACGGTATCGCTGTAACTCAATTATATGTACAGGGTAGTACATCGCATACGGTTATGTAACGGCAACCGTGTCTCACCTACGTTGTCTTCTCACACGGTTTGGTGCGGAAATCGTTTGTGACATTGTAATACCTAACACAAACGACATGTATAAACAATGTGCCGTATACAACATATAGTGCCATAAGTAGTTCCCGACCATTAGCTAATCCCCACAGTCTCCCCATTTCCCCCAAATCCCTAGATTGCCTCCAAATTTCCTTGTGTGGCACTGACATTGGGGGAATGCGGACGAGTGGTGCTGATGGTTTCTGTGCGGCTGATCCTGCTTGTATCGCGGCACGACGACGGTCACCGCCGAGCACTTGCCTAAGGTCATCAGAAGGCAGGTGTACTACGGATCTGAATCGTCATGTCAGGTTCCAATCTATCCCGATCTTTTTTAGCATGTACAAAGTAGCTCCTTGTTGAATCCGTCCTGAATGAACCCCCCCCCCCTAGGAAAGTGATCTGCAGCCGGATCCGGAGCATGACTCCACACTCCCGCAACACGAGTTCGACTCTGAGTTTTGCGCCACCGAGAAGTACCAAAAGCCGAGTTGTGTGCACGGGCACACTCCCGCTCCACGTGTATGCACGGAGGGATTCGACATTGGCAGGCGGTTTCTTAGTTACCCCATAGAGGTTAGTTCTAAAGTTCATCATTTTACTTGAGTTAATGCCACCGCTCATCCTGAATACTATTTAACATTGGCAGGGATATGAGGCTTGTGCCTTTGTTAACTGGCTGGATGAAGAATGGCATGGCAGGGCTCGTAGTGTTATCACCAAGCTCGTAGAAGATAACATAAAGTTGAAGAAGAAACTGGCTAATCTGGAATGTAGAATCAGTACGATGAAGCAAGAAAGAATCAATCACAGGCAACAGATAAAAGCAAGAGACTAGAAGGAACTAGCATGTGTAGTTGTGGTTGTCGCATTAGCCATGTTCTATGCGCCGTTTGCAATGATGATTAGGGGTTTTGTTTGATAGTATTGCTAAAGCACATCTAGATGTGCTCTAAGTAATGCACATCTAGGTCCTATGCCATTGATGTTATGCGAAGATTCGTGCAAATATCTTCCTTTGTCTTTTTTTCTTTTTCTTTGTAGTTTGATTATTACTAGATTTATCAATAAGAAGAGCTCAATGCATTGCTTTCCAACTGTCCTACTTTGTTCGTACCGGTACCGGTGCATAATCCCCAAACTCATTCATTGTTTTTGTCTTGAAAAAAGAAACCAGCCAAATAGCCAATAGGAGTCATGCACAACCCCGAGAATTTCGAGCGACTGGGTACAAATAATTGTGGTTGATTATATCAGCGGCTACATAATACGTCAATCGCCGCTTCAATTGGCATTTCCTCTTCTTTGCATACCCCACTTAAGTGTCCACCATCTTCATCGTCCCGGCAGGTCGCGCTACACACTAGCACACACTCTGCAGCCATGTCGAGCGACAGCGACGACGACAGTTCGGCCAGTAGTTTGGCGCCCGATGAAGGTCAACATCGTAAATCATCCCGCTCGTCTTCCATGAGTCCGGCACAGAGCCCAGACCTTGTTTATATCCGGATCATGGAAGGGATGCCGCCTCCGGAGTCGTCAGATGACAACCAGATGGACGAGGAGCCGTCGGAGGACGAAGAAGAGGACGACGATGATTATGAGGAGGAATGGTCGAACGAGGAGGAGGGGGACGACAACAGCAATGACGATGACGATGGCGACGGTGATGAAAAGCTAGCGGTCAGTGGCAAGAAGCGTCCTCGCCAAGGCGATGTCGCGGGGCCATCCAACAACAACAACAACAACAAGAGGAAGGACTAAATTAAGCAGACTGTATATATCTCTGTTTCCGCTCGCTCATATTAATTTCTTATCTTTGTTTATCCTATCAATCTCATCGCAAATGATTAGTAATACATATTAGACAAAGATCTTCTACATTATCGCCCACAGGTTGGTTTGTTGAACTGTGTGCCCTGACGAGCACACAATTCACAAAAAAGACCGTATGGCCTGTCTATAATGATCACACACAATTCTGATTACCGACTTGTTTGCCCAGTATCACACACATCTTGTTACGCCGAATTGTTTGTGTTCACCACGATCATCACAAATGGTTCATCGGATCGAACTGTATGCCGTATATCGCACACACCTTGATCTGGCTGCCCCTTTCTGTTGTTCTATCTCATCGCAGATAGTTCGTATGGATCAACCATATGCCCAGCATGGCACACGCAACTATAATCTGAACCGTCTTTGATGTATCGTTCATCACAAACATTTTCCGTCTTTTTTGATGGTTCCTTACATCATCGTTTGCGATTAATGCATCGCATACAGTTTTGTTAAAGGGCTCTGATCGTAGTGTCGCATTAGCAACAACCTGCAGTAGTGGAAGAAGCCATCTAGCTACTAGCTATGGACCCGTAGGTCTGTGGTAAACTACTCACACATCAACGGAAGGGCAGCAAGGTTGATGTAGAAGCCATCCATGGTCGAATCCCCCTCCGGCAAAGTACCGGAAAAGGTCTCCAGATGGGATCTCACGAGGACAGAAACTTGCGTCGGTGGAAAAAGTATTTTTGGTGTGCCCTCTGGTCTATAAGGAATATTTGGGTATTTATAGAAGAAGAAAAAGGGTTAGAGGAGCCACAGGGGGCCCACAAACCTGGGGGCACGCCCCCCCTGGGCGCACCCTACGAGCTTGTCGTCTCCTCGTGGCCCCTCTGGCCTTCTCCCAAAGCTTCTAGGGTGTCTTGTGGTCCAATAATAATCATCAAAAAGTCTCGTTCCATTTGGTATTGATTTTCTGTAAAGGCAAAAACAAGGAAAAACAACAACTGGCACTTAGCACTAGGTTGATAAGTTAGTCCCAAAAAATGATATAAAATAGCATAATAATGCATATAAACATCCAAGATGGATAATATAATAGCATGTAACAATCAAAAATTATAGATACATTAGAGACATATTACTCTCCCCGCAAGATCCAAATCCCCTACTCTAGACAGTCGCAGCCTAAGCCCGACCACGTATCCCGGGGAGCCCGACGAGCGTACAGCCAAAAAGAGGTTTATCATGGCCTCTCCGGCTGGCAATGGCGAGGTGGCCGCCGTTTGTCCCGATCTATCAATCCCAAAGCAACACCTCGCCGCAGAAGCTGACGAGGACATTGACTATGTTGCCATGCCAAAGGCTTCATGTCAGCGGGCTTGCGTATTACTGTATCTCGAGAGAGCTGGCTACAACATCAAGCTCGTCGATAGCGACGACTTCACGTGGGCCATGTCACAGGTTAAGTGGTCCATCCCCAACCCATTTGGTTCAACCGTCATCGATCTCTTCGAAGGCCCTGCCGCTGATCTCCTCCGCCACGCGGTCAAGGATTTGCGATCCTTGTACGCCATCGAGCCCATTTTGTAATTTCTGAAGGACACGTTCCACGGCGGTGGCTTGGGATCCTCAATTGCCAAGTCATATCTCATTGACCACGACCACGAGGAGGGCACCCACAAAGGGTCTTCAAATGTGAAACAACGCATCTGTGACATCAAAGAGCACACCATGGGTCTGTGCTCTTCCAACTGGAAGGATCCCGCCCATGAAAAGTGATACAATATTCTATCAGCAAATCTTACTTTTTCTAGCTAGCCAACCCCTACCCTTTATTGTAGTAGCTTTTGCCATGCGATGTTTTAACTATGTCGTGTTTAATTATTTCAGTTATGCAAAAATGTAATGTTTAATAGGGCTATGTGATGTTTAAGGTTGAATTGTCCACTTCAGTTTCACGAATGGCTATATTTGGTTGTCTATAGTGAGTAGATGCCTTGTTTATCTGTATTTGGTTGTTAGGTTGGTTGCAGTGAGCATTTGTCCAGTTTTCAACCATACCCTCTGTTTATCTGTATTTGCTTGTTAGGTTGGTTGTTGTGAGCCTCTGTTCAGTTTTCAATGGCTATATTTGATTGTTATATTGATCATATATGCCTTGTTTACTTCAGTTATTTCACCATGTGATGTTCATTATGCGCAAGCTGGAAATATGCAGTTTGATTTCATCAATACATGTTTGAATGGCTATATTTGGTTCCTTTTATGCCTTGTGTAATTAACACATGCCTTTTATTTCCGTTTTACACATTCATCGAGTGTGATGTTTAAGCATGAGCTACATTCTATTCATTTACAACAATAGTTGTTTGAATTACAATATTTGGTGGTTGTTAAGCATGTTGTAGTTAGCGTTCCCTTCCATTTTATATCCACTTTAACAGCATGTTGAAACCTACACATTCAAGCTATCATTTGGAGATGATGTTGTTTACCTTGGATATATTTGTTTGATGCTAAGGTTGTTGTAGTCATCATGCGTTTTCTAGGTACTTATGCAGGACAACAATGGGAGTGGCCAACATTTTCCGTTGAGGTTAGTTTCATCCGTCGGTTCGTACTCCCCTCGTCGTTCCATAATGTAGTACATATAGATCCAGGCATGGACACTTTTTAGCTTCTAATATTGACTTGTTGCTGGTAGGTACATGTGTCCTTAGCAAAGATCCACACATCGACCCTCTTTGTCTATGGGCCAATGAGATATTCATGTACCAGCATCAAGTGAGGAAACTGATAAGGATTATTAGCAAAAAGATACGAATGATGGCAATCAAAATATTTGTTTACGCTCTATCCAACACAACAGTGAGCTGTAGGATCGTAAGTACAAACTCTGTAGCCTTCTCTTTTTGCTGCCCATAATGACTTGTTATACAACAATGTCTGAATCATTTTCGTTTGCAGTGGTTCACAAAGAAGTTTACTCATTACCTCGCAAAGTACATGATTGGTGGACATGAAATGAAGGTTAAAGTATTTCATCGAGACTACAATGAGCATAGGGAAGTCCTAGTGAAGACGGTGAAGGATAGCGGACAACCATCACAAGGGGTTGGCCTAGAGTCATGCGTGCATTACGCATGGAGGAGGGCATAATATGGGCATTCCGCTTCACCTTCTCCAGCAACCAGAATGTCTTTCGCCTCCCTCTTTGCAGTCTTTAGTACAACTATGGTTCATTATTCTTACTTGGTGCTTCTATAGTTCTTTATTATATGTACCTGTGCATCGAATTATGGATTCGGGCTTGAACCTATATTTGTAATAAACATGGTTCGATATGAAATAAGTAATTGCCTACTTTCAAATTCAAAATATCTGATTTTTAAATGTAGGGATTAAATTAGGGATAAATTATGTTCTGCATGCCAATACACCTTGTGTGATAAACATCAAGATCATACACGTTCCTCAAATCCCCTACGTGTGCGATGAATCTCTACTGCGCACATGATCAGCCAAGAAAAAATGTGTGAGATTAAAAACAGCATCACACACAGTTCCTTCTTATTAAATGTTTGCGGAAGTAACCTTATCACACACGCTTGGGAATTATGGATTGTTTATGATGTCGTGTGCACCGCAAATGTTTGCTCATAGGAGAATGTGTGCGATATGACTTCATCCGACGCGGGTACGGCGGATGAATCGTGTGGGGTATATTCAAGCTTCGCATACAGTTTTATAGGGACAAGTATATGCACTCTTACATCGAAGCACATACAGTCGAGGAAAAGTAAATGAGTGTGATTGTCTGCTTATCATACACATTCTATAATCATGAACTGTTTGTGATGGGGGCGCATCGTAAACGTAGCACCATATAATACCGACTACAATGGTAGTGTGAGCACAAATGAGTAGCAAGTATGGAGCATTTGGGATATTCTAGATATCTCAAATAGTTATCTGAAGACTTGCGTTTGGGATAGATGTTGGCATCGCATACGCTTAGTTATGCAAAATGTGTGCATTGCGACTCCCTATCCCCGACGGTTTCTGGGTCATGTGGGAAGGGCTCTCCTATTGCCCACACTGGCAAGGCGGCGGTTTAAAATGTCATCGCGGAAAGGGGTCAAAAGCTATTTGTATAGTAGCTCATTGTACCAATGGGAAGGACCTCTCAATGGTGTACACGAATGAGCTAGTCTCGGTGGAGAGCTTCATCCACACTATGGAGCAGTTGCTTGCTGAGGACAAGTACCAAGTGGTCGGCTTGGAACTCGAGTTCACCAGCGGTCATGCCAGATATGATCAGAAGGTTGTCGTCGCCCAGTTGTGCATATGCCATCACATCCTCATCTACCACTACTGCCTGGCCACAAGGCCTTCCGAGTATTTCGCCAGGTTTATCAACAGTCTCGCTACTACCTCGACTATAGTTTCACTACAGTGGACACCGAGCACGATCCAAAAGCGCTTGAGATTTCGGGCTTGGCCTGCCAGAAGCTTGTCAACATCCGTGATCACTACAAGGTCTGGGGCAGCACGAAGAACAAGGACTCCTTGGCCGACCTCGCCTCGGACATCATAACCCCCTACTACATGAAGATGAAGGATGAGAGCAAGAAGGACAAGATCGCCTGGCACGGTGCCTAGGTGTAGAGACTGGATGAAGAACACATCAAGTACGCGACCAAGGATGCGTACACAAGCTATGAGATGTACATGCGGATCGTTGACATGAGGAAGTGCCCTCATCGTGCCCTAGGTTTAGTATGCACACGTACCTATTCACATACTCCTAGAGTAATTCCGAAGCCCCTTTAGATAATCATCTTCTTCAGTTAGACTAGCCATCTAATCCTAATTCTCCAAACCATAGCCCTCTGGTCCAGCGGTTCCAAATGGTGAAAGAGATCCAGATGGAGGTTTTTAGCGTCCAACATGTCCTCATCGAAGGCTCATTGAGCATAGTTGCCACCGTCACCGACCACCCATGGGTTTTTCGAAAGTGGATCAACAATGTATCCAACTCCCTCCAAAAGGTAGAGATGAAGGTCATCGTTCCCGACGCAGAGTACAAGGAGCGTGCCACTGGGAAGATCCAACGCGCCGCCGTCCTTCAGCTGTGCCTAGAAGATGATGTTTTGGTGTACCACATCATACACACACCCTCCATACCTGGTGAGCTCCACAATTTCTTGTATCGAGACGACATATACTTCTATGGGGCAGCCATTGAAGGGGACAAACAGAAGCTGGCGCCGTAAAACCTTGATTTGAAAATCATCGCGACCTACAAACCAGAATCAAAATTCATGTAGAAGATTGTGATAAACAGACACCATCATTATTCGACGTAGCAAATTTTGTGCTCAGAACAAATCTTCAGAAGGGCGACGAGACGCTAGCATTAAGGTCGTCTGGATGGAGAATTATCCCTGACATACGAGCGAATAAAATATGCTGCCCTCGATGCCCGTGTGAGTTTCGAGATAGCTGCAAGGTACAAAGAGCTTGTTGCGAAGCCGTCTCCCATAGAAAATGAGAACAAGAAGAAGAAGAAGAAGATGCACCAGCAGCAGGGCATTATGCATGGATGAACTATTTCCTCTGTTGTAAAAAAAATATTTCCTCTCTATGTATATTGATATAGATGAACTATTTTGATGGTGTGCATGTATTTGGAACAAGTAGCAACGTAGGTCCGCTTGACTATAAGGAACTATTTATCCGCCTAGCTTTCTCTACTACTCCTTCCAGTGATCGGTATGCAACGCATGTGTCAGTAGACATGATAGCTTCTTCATGGAAGTTGAACTACGACGACCATCACGTTTCATACACTGCCACTCGTGATTCCCACGATGCCGCTCCAACCCATAGCACCACGTCCCCCGACGTGCGCCTCACCCCTCTCGGCCGCACCGCCAATCTGCCTTTGTGTACATGACATGTGGGCCAGCTGAAATGCGACGAGCATCAAGTTTCTACCATAGCCATGCGCGATTCCCACGACGCTGCTCGAACCCATGACACCACACGTCCCCTGATACGGGGTTGTCCGATCTTCACGGAGGATCTGCTCTATGTTGCGAATCAACGCCACCTGAAGGGTACGAAGGAAACCCTCGATCCCTACCAACAACGCTGTCGGGTAAAGGATAACTAGTGCAACCTGACAAGACTGAAGCTAACTATTGCAAATGCAACAACCAGCAACAACTATTCGCCCAACCACACTCTTAGTTCCAATCCACGCAACCACGCACGAAGTTGGAAGCATGAACTGGTCGCCGCCTCAACGGCTGCTATTGTAAAATCACAAAGTGAGTTTACCCTCTCACAAGGCAAGATTACAAGAGCTAAGGAGGAAGTGAACTCTCAAACAATATTCTGGTTGCACTTAGCTAACCTATGCTGAAATCAAATTGCCAAAGAGTTGTGGCTAAAGTGGGGGAAGGGGTATTTATACTAGGAACAGCCCTCCTAGTTTAGGTGTGAAACCAGGCCCAAAGAGGGGCTCAAATTCGTGCTAACCAGCTGGTCAAGGGAGCAAACTCATGGAGCCTCGTGCAGCAATTAATGCCCTGGACATCTTGCATTGGAACTCTCATATCCTTTGACTCAGGACTCCAAATGATGCACCGTTTGATTTTCCTGAAAGTAGACTTCATATGCTCTCCATTTTGTACTCCCACACATGCTGGATGCTCATATATTTGCGTTGCATGATTCAGCAAGTTCTGGGACGAATTCTGGAACTGCACATGCAACAATAGAGTGTTGAGATGGCTTGCTATTCTTCCTTGCGGTGTAACTAGTTGTCCTTGTCACCAAAACAAGGCTTTCATCAGAGTTGAAACTTGTTCTCTTTAAACTTGTTGAATGGGCTCCAAAACTTGGTTATTCATGTGCTGAATGTTGTTGGTTGTCCTCGACATTGTACCTAAGTAAAATCAGCACACGAGATTTATGCAGTATAAAGTTCTCATGGTCATTTGAATTATGATAAGCTAGGAGCACATTCACCTCTTGTGTTGTTTGTTTGGCACGGCTCCTTGTCATGGGACCCAAATAGATCTTCTTTGTAGAAGCTTCACTTGATGGCTGAGATTTATCATCAGGAGAAGATGATAAACGAGGTGAACCTGGGATGTCCTCATCATCCTCCCCCTCTTCAAAAGGAGTCATCCTCGACTCTTGACCCTCTTGATCAAAGCATGGAGACAAATCAACAATGTTGAAAGTTGGACTCACAGCATAGTCTTCAGGAAGCTCGATTTTGTAAGCATTGTCATTGATCTTGGCCAAGACTTTGAATGGTCCATCTCCACGAGGCATTAGCTTGGATTTGCGCTTCTCTAGGAACCGATCTTTGCGCAAATGTATCCAAACCAGATCTCCTGGCTCAAAAGTTACCTTCTTGTGATTTTTGTTTGCCTTAGCAGCATAGTACTTGGACTTCCTTTCTATCTCTTCTCTGGTCTTCTCATGAATCTTCTTCACATATGCAGCATGCTTGGAAGCCTCCATGTTACATCTCTCTTGCAATGGAAGTGGCAGCAAGTCAATTGGTGCAAGTGGTTTGAATCCATATACCACCTCAAACGGGCACATGTTTGTGGTAGAGTGAACTGCCCGATTGTAAGCAAACTCCACGTGCGGCAAACACTCTTCCCACTCCTTCAAATTCTTCTTGATCATTGTACACAACAAGGCTGATAGTGTGCGGTTCACTACCTCTGTTTGCCCATCAGTTTGGGGGTGACACGTTGTTGAAAACAGAACTTGGTTCCTAATTTTGCCCACAATGTTTTCCAAAAGTAGCTCATGAACTTCACATCTCGATCTGAAACAATAGTCCTTGGCATTCCATGCAAGCGAAAAACTTCCCTGAAAAACAAATCAGCAACATGTGAAGCATCGTCGTTCTTGTGGCACGGAATGAAGTGTGCCATTTTTTAGAACCTATCAACCACAACAAAAACTGAATCCCTCCCCCTCTTAGTCCTAGGCAGCCCTAAAACAAAATCCATGCTAATATCTTCCCAAGGAGCATTTGGAACAGGTAGGGGAGTATATAAACCATGGGGTTCAGTTTAGACTTAGCTTTGTGGCATATGATGCATCGCTGCACAAATCTCTCAACGTCCTTCCTCATCTTTGGCCAATAAAAGTGATCGGCCAACAACTCATAAGTTTTCTCACGACCAAAAGTGTCCCATTAATCCTCCTGCATGTGATTCCTGCAACAACAAAGGCCTAACCGACGAATCTGGAACACACAACTTGTTAGCCCTAAAAGGAACCCATCATGCACATGGTATTTATCCCAGCCTTTCCCATCTTTACATTTTGCATATGGTTCTGAAAATATATGATGAGTGCAATACAGTTCTTTTAAGCTCTCAAGTCCTGGTACCTTCACTTCTAATTGTGTCAAAAGAACATGCCTACGGGACAAAGCATCAGCAACCATGTTTTCCTTTCCTTTCTTATACTTCACAACATATGGGAAAGTTTCAATGAATTCTACCCATTTAGCATGCCTAAGATTCAGTTTAGCTTGGCCTTTCAAATGTTTCAAGGCCTCATGATCAGAATGTACAATAAACTCTTTAGGCCATAAGTAGTGTTGCCAAGTTTCAAGCACTCTAACCAAGGCATACAACTCCTTATCATAAACATAATAATTCGGTTGTGCACCACTCAGCTTCTCACTAAAATATGCTATTGGTTTTCGTTCTTGCATTAACACTCCTCCAATACCTATTCCACTAGCATCACATTCTATCTCAAAAGTTTTAGTGAAATCAGGTAGAATCAGCAAAGGTGCTTTAGTTAATTGTTTCTTAAGCTCAAGAAATGCTTCTTCTTTTGGTGCACCCCATTTAAAGGGAATTCCTTTCTTTGTCAATTCATTAAAAGGTGCAACAATTGTACTAAAGTCTTTCAAAAACCTCCAGTAGAAACCAGCAAGGCCATGAAAACTTCTCACCTGGCTTACATTCATTGGAGTTGGCAAATTCTTGATTGCTTCCACCTTAGATTCATCCACTTCAATTCCCTGTCCTGAAACGACATAGCCAAGAAAAACAACCTTATTTGTACAAAAGGAGCACTTCTCAACGTTAGCATATAGTTTTTCTGTCCTTAGCACATTCAGCACTTGTTTTAGATGTTCAATATGTTCCTCAATGGATCTGATATAGATTAGGATGTCATCAAAGTACACAACAACAAATTTTCCAATGTAAGCTCTCAAAACATGGTTCATCAATCTCATGAATGTACTTGGTGCATTAGTTAATCCAAAAGGCATGACTAACCACTCATACAACCCAAATTTTGTTTTGAAAGCAGTTTTCCATTCATCTCCTTCTTTCTTACTCACTATTTTTACTTCAGAAACTTTCTGCAAGTGCTCAGCCATGATTTGTTGGGGTGTCATGGGTCTAAGCACCAAGTCCTTTCCTCTCCACTTGATGGTGTATTGATTGGTTCTGCCACAATGTTGAGCTGAATGATCATATTGCCACGGTCTGCCCAACAGCAAGTGACACACCTTCATTGGCACCACATCACACTCAACGGTGTCATTATAATCTCCAATCTTGAATTGCACCTGTACCATGTGTGTGATCTTAATCTCTCCACATTCACTCAACCATTGTATATGATATGGATGAGGGTGTTGTAGCAGCTTCAGCCCAAGCTTATCACACATTTCTTTGCTTGCAAGATTGTGACAACTCCCACCATCAACAATTACCTTGCATACCTTGTCTTGCACTTTGGCTCTTGTTTGAAACACATTGTGTCGTTGTCCATTCTCAGCTTCTTTGATCTGCACACTCAAAACTTTAGTGACAACAAGAGAGGCACCTTGCTCATAATAACAATAGGTTTGCTCATCACCATCTGAACCATCACCATCTTCAGTTTCTTCTTCAGGTTCACTACAAGACTCATATTCTCCATTCTCGATGATCAACATGGTACGCTTGTTGGGACAATCCTTCTTCATGTGGCCACGTCCCTTACATGTAAAGCACTCTATCTCACTAGTTTTCCCCGTGGAGCCAATGGAGGATGAACTAGGAGCTGCAAATTTGCTCTTCTCCTTCGAATTTGATGCATCATTTCTTCTCGTGGCTGCACGTGCATGGGGCTGATTTCCACCACCAGAACTAGCCATAATACCTCGACCAACGTTGAATTGAGGTATAAACTTACTCCCACTTGATGTAGCTCGAGCTGTGAAGGACGTAGTTCTGTTTTGCTTCGAGTCTTCTTGCAATTGACGTTCAGCCTTAGAAGCAAGATGTACCAGCTCTACTACATTACGATATGGCTGCAAATCAACCACTCGTTTAACATTAGGATTCAGTCCATAGAGGAACCTTGCCATGGACTGCTCCCCATCTTCGTGTATGTTGAAAGTGCGTTATATCGACTAGAGGGCGGTGAATAGGCAATTTTTATGAAATTCTTCACTCAGGAATTTGCTCGTGAGGAAATTCCTTAGCGAAGAACTACTAGCAGCGGAATAAGTACTCAGAAGTAAACATAGCAGAATACATGCATGGTCATCATGACAAAATGAAGACAAACACAGAGTACAGAAAGCGTAAACACAGGATAACGCAAGATGAAGACAAACAGACTGAAGAAATTGAACTGAGGAAATTGAGAAAGTCTTCAGTCAAAGTCTTCAAACATAAATATGAACAAACATGCAACACAGTAATGAGTAAATGAAAGTGTTGAGGAAATAGAACCAGTTGGCTTGGTGAAGACAATGATTTGGTAGACCAGTTCCAACTGATGTCTCAGTTGTACATCTGGTTGGAGCGGCTGAGTATTTAAACTCGAGGACACCCAGTCCCGGACACACAGTCCTCACCGTATTCTCCTTGAGCTAAGGACACACAGTCCTCGCCCAATCACTCGTGGTAAGTCTTCAGGTGACTTCCAAACCTTCACAAACTCGGTCACTCGGCGATCCACAATTCCTCTTGGATGCTCTAGACCATGACACCTAACCATCTGGAAGGAGCACAGTCTTCAAAGGTAACAAGCGTCAGATCCACGTAGGATCAATCTCTTCAGTGAAGCTCAATCACTTTGGGTTGTAGGTGTTTTGGGTTTGGGTTTGGATTTTCCTCACTTGATGATTTTCGCTCAAAGTCCTCGGAGGATGGGATGCTCTCAAATGACAAGTGTCAGTTTCTTGCGGAGCAGCCAACCAGCTAGTGGTTGTAGGGGGGCGGCTATTTATAGCCTAGGGAGCAGCCCGACATGATAAGACATAAATGCCCTTCAAAGATATGACCGTTGGATGGATAAGATATTTTGGGACAGCTGGCGCGTAGCACAGCAACGGTCGGAAATTTGAGGTACAAATTCCTTAGGGCTATCATGTTCCTCACTGTGTAGGCAATTCGCACTCGCGAATTCCTAACTCCTCAGTCAGAGCAAAGTCCTCAGTGACCAGAAGAACTGCGTCTCTGTCACTGAAGAAATTGACTGAACTGTATGAGATTTCCAATGGCTTCACTCGAAGGTATTGGTAGGTGTAGGATTTGAGATGAGCGTCACATGGAAATTTTCTCCTTAGTATTTCCTCGACCCCTTTAACAGTACGGTGTTTCCTATGACTCAAGAAAGAGAAAATGAAACTACGAAAACAGAAGTCTTCACGCTTCATATTCCTCGAATGATAACCAAGTCTTCAAGGTCACACCAATTTCTTCACTTTCAAAGTCTTCAGAAAGTCTTCAGAATATCAAAGTCTTCAGTTGAAGAACTTCATTTTTAGGGGTCGACTTTCTCTGTAAATATCAAACTCCTCATAGAGTTATAGACCTGTGTACACTCATAAACACGTTAGATCCTTAACCTATAAGTCTTCAATACACCAAAATCACTAAGGGGCACTAGATGCACTTACAATCTCCCCCTTTTTGGTGATTGATGACAATATAGGTTAAGTTTTCAACGGGGATAAACATATGGAGTGTAGATACTGATATTAAGAAATTTGATTGCAAGATATAGAAGAACTCCCCCTGAAGATGTGCATAGTGAGGAATTTGCTTTTGAAGCAATGCACACTTGAAGAGTTGAATCATGGAGATCCCCCCCTATATCTTGTAATTCATACACACATTTGATATATATTATGAAGAATTTGAAATGCATGATGAAATATGGTGCCTGATGTAATTCAGCATGCATGCAATAATATTAACGAGGAATAAGCATGCCGAATAGAGCATCAAAAGTATCAGAACCTAGTGCAATAAAAGTATCAGCGCACCATCGGGTTTAAGATTACAACTCGATCCAATAAAGTTTCAGAAGAACGAGAGTTGTAACTTAGCAAAAAAACGCCCTTATACTAGACCCGCTTGAAGACTAACTTAGATTTCTCCCCCTTTGTCATCAAATGACCAAAAGGATCGAAACTGAGGACTAACGCCCCTGAAGATATTCAAGTTGATGAAGGAGCGCCGGCGTTGTTGGGGTCGGTCGTTGAAGTAGGGCCTGCCGTAGTGTCGTCCAAGTCTTCATTTTCATCTGTCTCTCGTGATGAAGAAAATGAACTGGCCACCAAAGAAGGAACCTTGACCTTCTTGTATTTCTTCGGAGGAGGTGCAGACCAGTCAAATGCTTCTTTGAGACCCATTTTCTCCAGATCTTCAGCACTATAGACTTGAGACAGAATAGCCCAGGTGCGGTTGAGGGTTTCATGAAGGTAGTAGTGGTTTTTCTTCACTGCATTATGTGTTGCAGTCATGTTGTGAAGAATTGAACCAAACTGACGCTTGACCCATTTGTGATTGCGATCAACCTTTTGATGAAGACTGAGGAGTAACTCACGATCAGTCATCACCCTGGGTGCTGTGGCTTGACGATTTGGCTTGGCAGTGTTGGCGGCAGAGTCATGTGTGGCAGAGTCATCATTGGTGGAATAAGAAGCTGCCTTGCGAAATTGACCATCAATGGACGAATGCCTTCATCTATGACAGCAGTAGCTTTGCCCTTTTCTTTAGCTGAGGAAAATGTCCTTTTGAGGACTTCAATAGGGGGCAAGTAGCTGCAGTGGTTCAGAGTTTCAGCCTTGTAATTGAGTGAAGATCTTGTCCTGATGAATCTCATAATCCATGGCGCATAAGGCTTCAGCTCAAATGGTGACATAGCAATGTTGGCCAGAGTCCTCATGAAGAAATCATGGAAGTTGACGGGAACGCCATGATAGATGTTGAAAAGCATATTCTTCATGATGCCAACGACTTCTTCATCATTCGAGTCGTGGCCTTTGATAGGACCCATAGTCTTCGACAGAATGCGATAGACAGTCCGAGGCACATACATCAATTCCTTGACGAGGAATTTGGTTCTAGGAGCCTGCCCTGGCTTCAAAGGCTTCATCAACACTTGCATATAGTGATTTGAAAGCTCAGGTTCGTTGTAAACACAACGTGCATCTTCAAGGGGAGGACTCAGAGGAAGGGCACGAAGCAATTCAGATGCTGGGGCCTTATAATGTGTGTTCTCAGTCATCCAGTCCAGAACCCATGAATTCACATCTTCAGAGTTGCCGGTGATGTGCAGCGTTGCGTAGAACTGAAGAATGAGTTCTTCATTCCAATCGCAGATGTCAGTGCAGAAGTTGAGCAGTCCAGCATCATAGAGAACACTGAGGACTGGT
The DNA here is from genome assembly GCA_032464435.1 of Aegilops umbellulata. NCBI lineage: Eukaryota > Viridiplantae > Streptophyta > Magnoliopsida > Poales > Poaceae > Aegilops > Aegilops umbellulata. The sequence goes on along the minus strand of CP136056.1, from coordinate 199,437,856 downwards.
GTGAAGCATGGCATGGACTCCATATCCACGTGAGGAATATGAGCATGGTCAAAGACTTTGTCTTTGTTGAATAGCACTGAGGAATAGAAATTTGCTTGACTAGCTGTCCAGAACCGCCTCTTCCTTATGCGAGCAGAGTCATAAGGGTTGTATTCAGTGAAGAACACGTTCTCACCAAAGAAGTCTTCCGCCTTGAATTTTTGCTTCCTTGAGAACGGATCCTTTGGCTTTGGCAGAGGAGTGTCAGTGAGTTGCATCACTACCTCAGGAATCACGATCTCAGGTTCTTCAGGCTGAGGAATTTCTGGTTCCTCCTCAGGTGCAGTTACATTTTCAGTATCAGAAGTAGTTTCTTCAGCACTAGTGGCTGGAATTTCTTCATGCACAGATGCAGTGGGATGAGTTTCTTCAGAGCCCAATTGTACTGTTGGTGCAGGAGAGTGAGGGATTTGCTGCAGTGGGGTGAAGAGTGGGGAATTGGGATGCTGACTTTCCCAAAAGTCGTCATTCATCAACGGAGTTGTGCTTCCAATGTCCACATCTTCATCATCAATTTCTTCAACACCAGCCTCTTCAGCATCAAACTAAGGCATTGGTGATGAGACCATTGGGGTTGAAGGGATTGCATCCACTTCAATTTCTTCATCAATCTGCTCTGACGAAGCAGCAGATTGAGTTTCTTCATCAGATCCGCTTGGGATCTCATATTCTTCACCAAAAGGAACAAGGTCCTTTGATGGCATGGTTGAAATTGGAACAGCATCAATTGGATTGGCAAACGAGCTGGTCATGGGCTTCATCTTCTTTGGGGCTGAAGATTCTGAAGCACTTGATGCTTTCCTTTTCTTCACTGCAGCTCGTTCTGCAGCCTTGGTCTTCTTCACATCTGATGCAGATGGAAGGATTGGAGTTGGTGTAGGCGCAGGTGGAGCTGAGGAATCTGGTTGAATTTCCTCAGGCGCAACTGATGCAGTTGCCCTGATTTCTTCAGTTTCTTCAGGCGCACCACTAGTGGATGCCCTGGCAATTTCTTCAGCGGCTGGAATGGAGTCATCAGCCCTGGAACTAGCATTTTCTTCAGCAGCCTAAAAATCATCAGCGGTGCTGGCATGTTCTTCAGTTTGCTGAACAGATGCTTCAGCTTGAGGAACTTCTTGTTGCGTTGGGGCTGCAACCTTGGTGAAAGTCTCAGTCAGCTTCACAAATCTGACCTTGGCTCCTTTCTAGTCAGCATAGTATGCATCAAATTCATCGTTGAGGGTTTTGATGTCAACTTGCATCTTGATGAGTTCTTTAGGTTTCATCGTGAGAACATTTTTCCTCAGCGGCTTCTCTTTCCTGTACTGCGATTTCTTGATCTGCCTGGCCCTATCATACTTCCATTTCTCTTCTTGAATGAAAGCAGTCAAGACGTGACTTTGACCAGGAGTGAGGTTCATCTCCGGCACAGGCGTATTGGGATCTTTGTGCCATAGATCAATGAAATCCAGGATCAACCTTGGATCAATAAGCATCGGCACATTGCTTCCTTTGGCACTAGCGGCCTTAGCTTGCCTATCTCTGATGATTTCAGCAAGTTCTTCTTCATCAGCTTCATCATCATCAGACGGTACACTGAACACTACCTGCTTCTTCTTAGGACTTGGGCGAGTACCGCGTCCAGTAGTAGCCTTTTTCTTCAGCAGAGAGGGTCCAGCTGAGGAACTTAGTGCATCTGAGGAACTAGCTGAGACACCAGAGGCAATAGAGATGCCTACAGTCCTTTGGCATGTGGCAGGATGTGCAGGTGCTGAGGACTTTGTCGGATCGGCTGAGGACTTGGTCGGAGGTGCTGAGGATTTCGGAGGAGCAGGGGCAGCATGAGGAATTTGCTTTGAAGATTTTGAAGTTTCAGGCCGTGAGAGCGCAGCTGAGGAACTTGGCCTTGAGGGCATTGATGGTGAAGCACTTGGCTTACGAGCGGGCTTCTTAATAATTGATTTTCTCGGCTTGACAGAGGCCTCAGTGGCAGCTGCAGCAGCAGCAGCAGAATCTTCATTGAATTTTCTCACTGCTTCTCTGGCTTGTCTCGCCAGTTTGCCTTGGCGCTTGGCCCATTCTTCAGGAAAATCCTCACCGCGCTTGATGCTAGTGGGATCAGCCACTTGGCCAGGTGCCAATGGGGCTCTTGGGCATGGAGGATTCAGTATGAATTTCTTCATATACTTTGGAGTGACGTATCTGTACTCTCTCCATTCGCGTGCCCATCTCCGTTCAATCCTCCGAATGCGCACCTTGCGCTGATTTTTATCTTGTTTGCCAAACTTGGCTTCATCAGGCGTGCAGTAATCTTTATAAATGTCCTCAGGGATTTCAAAAGCAGTCATGACCTCAGGCTTCTTTCCTCCTTTCTGTGGCCTTTTACTGTCAGCCATTTTCTTCAGTTGAGGAATTTGAACAATTGAATTCTCTGAAGAAGTATGCAACTTTTCTTCAAGGAACGCTGCAAACGAGTTAAGTTGATGAGAACCTAATGATTCAGCAGCGGGCATGTGTACCTGTGAACAGAGTATAGTTGCGAGGAATTTGGAGAGGTCATATGCGTTCTCAGAGGGTTTTTCAAAAAAAAAAACAAGTTTGAGGAATTTGACCAGATGTGTCTTGAAGAATTTCACTAAGCGCGTTATATCTTAGGTTCCAGAGTTGTATAGATCGAAGATCCACACAATTGAGGAATCTTGAAGAAAATGATGCTTAGGGAAATGAATCAAGAACAGATAACATGTGAGGTGTTTTGTGTGTGAGGATTTGAAGAATAAAACACCTTTGAAGATTTTGTAGAAAAGTTTTGAATCAAAGAGAGCAGTAAAAGTAATCTTTTAATTACCCTGAACGAACAACACGACGAACAGTGAGGTGAAACAGTGGAGTTTGTCGATGTAGATCTTCCACGCCCTAACTCGGCGGAGGAAGACGTCTACGGCGGCGGTGGAGGTGAAGATTTCCGCGGTCAGCGAGAGTACGACGGCGACGAGGTCGAGGCAGTGAAGCTCTTCCTCACCGGCGACGATGGAGTAGCGGCGGCGCTAGGGTTTGGAAGCTCGAGCGGGAGAGAGAGAGATCGAGCGGAGTAAAAGAAGTGAGGAAGGGGAGAGGGGTATTTATAGAGGCAGTGAAAAACTGTTCGCCCGAAGATTTAGGACGAACGTGCCCCTGACCATTCTCCTTCTCACGACATGTGTCATCCACGTACTGTGTAGTGGAGATCGTGTAAGATCGTGGGTGAGTAAAATAATGCATCGTGGGATGCAGAACGGTTTGAGCGGCAAAACCGAAAATTTGGATAAGATCAGTTTTAACGTTCTGTTCGCAATTTCTTCAGCTGACAAGGACACAGTGAAGATTTTGAACGAGTTTCAAATGGAACGCACATGAAGAATTTGTGAACAGATTGGATTGAGTATAGCATAGAGGGGAAGGGTCCGATCACATTCACTTAGCAGAAAAACCTACTTGAACAAATAGCTATAAGTGAATGCTGTAGAGGACATAAACTCATATATATATATAGCCAATGAGGAAAAATGACGGCACAAGTGAAGATTTTGAAAGTTGAAGAATTTGAACAACTGAGGAATTTCAAAACTGAGGAATAACTCAAATTAAAGATTTTTCAACTTTTGTGGTGGCGTGACCCACCGTATAAGAATGATGATTTCAGACACCGCGTACAATTGTCGTAGGGTTCTGAGAATCAAATTCTTCATTAATTTCTTCACACTTAGAGTGTTATTCTTCATTGATTGAAGAAAAACGTTTCTTCATGTGTTGCACATCTAAGTCATCAATTTTGCATAAGTGTTAGGATGAGTGCCTTTTCAAAGTACATTCGAAGACTCTAAGATATTTAGCTCACACCGCAACTTGCTAAGTCTCTTCTCATCCAAGGGCTTAGTGAAGATATCGGCTAGCTATTCTTCAGTCTTCACATGCTCAATAGAAATGTCGCCCTTCAACACATGATCACGAAGAAAATGATGACGAATCTGAATGTGCTTGGTCTTCGAGTGCTGAACTGGGCTGTGAGCAATCTTGATGGCACTCTCATTGTCACAGAGGAGAGGCACATTCTTCACGTTGATGCCATAGTCCTTGAGTGTTTTCTTCATCCATAGCAGTTGAGCACAACAAGAACCAGCAGCAATGTACTCAGCTTCAGCAGTAGACAGTGATACGCAGTTCTGTTTCTTCGAGGACCAACAGACCAAGGATCGTTCGAGGAAATGACAAGTACCAGATGTTGACTTGCGGTCCACACGATCACCAGCATAGTCAGAGTCAGAGTATCCAATGAGATCAAAATCCGAGCCCTTGGGATACCATAATCCTAGTGTTGGTGTGTGAGCTAGATATCGAAGAATATGCTTCACAGCCTTATGGTGTGATTCCTTCGATGCAGCTTGAAATCGGGCACACATGCAAACACTAAGCATTATATCTGGCCTAGATGCACATAAGTACAATAAAGAGCCAATCATGGAGCGGTATACCTTATGATCGAAGTCAATACCATTTTCATCAGTGCATAGATGACTATTTGTGGGCATAGGAATTTTGATGCCTTTGCAATCTTGCATTCCGAATTTCTTCAGGACATCCTTGAGGTATTTCTCCTGAGATATGAATATGCCATTGCGCTATTGACGAATTTGAAGACCTAAGAAGAATTTCAACTCTCCCATCATAGACATTTGATAATCTTCACTCATCATATAGGCAAATTCATCACTATAACGTTGGTCAGTACATCCAAAGATGATATCATCAACATATATTTGGCACACAAACAGTTCACCATCATAAGATTTAGTAAAGAGAGTGGGATCGAGTGAACCAGGTGTGAAGCCTTTCTTCATGAAGAATTCCTTCAATGTATCATACCATGCCCGTGGGGCCTGCTTGAGGCCATAGAGGGCCTTGTTAAGTCTGAAGACTTTGTCAGGATGTTTTGGATCTTCAGAACCTGGGGGTTGAGCAACATATACTTCTTCCTCAAGCTTACCATTGAGGAATGCACTTTTTACATCCATTTGATATAAGATGATATCATGATGGTTAGCATAAGCAAGCAATATGCGAATAGCCTCAAGTCTAGCAACAGGTGCAAAAGTTTCATCGAAATCAACTCCTTCAACCTGTGTGTAGCCTTGAGCTACTAGTCGTGCCTTATTCCTCACCACAACACCATTTTCATCTTGCTTGTTGCGGTAGATCCACTTTGTGCCAATGATGTTATGCTTGCGTGGATCGGGACGATTGACTAGTTCCCAGACGTTGTTGAGCTTGAACTGATGTAATTCTTCTTGCATGGCCTGAAACCACTCAGGCTCCAGAAATGCTTCATCTACCTTAGTGGGCTCTGTGATAGAGACAAAAGAAAAATGCCCACAAAAGTTAGATAGATGTGAAGCTTTTGAGCGTGTGAGAGGACCTGGTGCTCTAATGTCATCGATGATCTTCTCCACTTGCACTTCTTTTGCAACGCGAGGGTGAGCTGGTTGTCGTTGAGGAATTTGATCAGCATTTTCTTCAGCATCAATTTCCTCAGCATTTTCTTCAGGTGCATCAGCTCGACGTTCTTCACGTTCTGGAATGAATTCTTCAGCAGATTCTTCAGTAGGAATGACATCTTCAGTAGCCTTGTGCTTGATAGAATCATCAGGTGATGGTTCATCTAACACAGAAGGTAGGTGCTCTCTTTGCGAGCCATTAGTTTCATCGAACCGCACATCTACAATTTCAACAATCTTGTGAAGAACATTGTTGAAGACTCTGTAGGTGTGCGAGTCCTTTCCGTAACCAAGCATAAAACCTTCATGTGCTTTTGGTGCAAATTTAGAGTTGTGATGAGGATCTCTAATCCAGCATTTAGCACCGAAGACTTTGAAATAACTCACATTGGGTTTCTTGTCAGTGAGGAGATCATAGGCAGTCTTCTTGAAGAATTTGTGAAGATATACTCTGTTGATGATGTGGCACGCAGTATCAATTGCATCAACCCAGAAACGACGAGGGGTTTAGTACTCATCGAGCATAGTGCGAGCCATCTCAGCAAGAGTCATGTTCTTGTGCTCCACGACGCCATTCTGTTGAGGAGTATAAGGAGCAGATAACTCATGAGTAATACCAAGTTCATCAAGATAGTCATCGAGACCCGAATTCTTGAACTCAGTGCCATTGTCACTTCTGATGTGCTTGATCTTCACACCAAAGTTGGTTGAAGCCCTCGAGGAAAATCGTTTGAAGACTTCCTGCACTTCATGTTTGTAAGAGACAAGGTGTACCCATGTGTAACGAGAGTAATCATCAACAATAACAAAGCCATATTGAGATGCTTCATTTGAAACAGGGGAGTAGTGATTAGGACCGAAGAGATCCATGTGAAGCAATTCGAATGGACGAGTGGTGGTCATGATGGTCTTTGCTGGATGCTTGGCCTTGGTCATCTTTCCAACTTCACAGGCACCGCATAAGTGATCCTTGAGGAATTTGACATTCTCAATGCCAATGACATGCTTCTTCTTCGCAAGCGTGTGCAAATTCCTCATGCCTGCATGACCAAGTCGTCGATGCCATAGCCATCCTTCTGAAGCTTTTGCAAGGAGGCACACGGCTGGTTGTGAATTTGAAGAGAAATAAACAATATACAAGTCTCCTCTCCTAAAGCCTTCGAAGACTTTGGATTTGTCAGCTTCCATAATCACAACACAACGATACTTGCCAAAGACAACAACCATATCAAGATCATAAAGCATTGAGACAGACATAAGGTTGTATCCTAAGGACTCAACAAGCATGACTTTGTCCATGTGTCGATCCTTTGTGATAGCAACCTTACCTAGACCCAATACCTGACTTTTGCTTTTGTCAGCGAAGATGATATGCTTCAGATGTGATGACGATAAGGGAGCATCCATCAACAGATTCCTGTCACCAGTCATGTGATTTGTACATCCACTATCAAGTACCCACTCAGTGGCTTTGGGTTGATCATCCTGCAGATGAATTAGTGCAACTTACGACCTCATATACTTCAGCAGTGAAGAATATGATATCACAATTCATCAGATCAATTTCATCAAGCAGTAAAACAGATAAAGCAGAGGGAGGACGTGTGAAATGAAAGTTCATTTCATCATGGTTAGCCTGCGTCCTTTCGGGCAATTTGTCAGGTCCCCAGCAAATTCTTCAGACGTTTGAGCACGTCTGGAGACCTGACCCTGCAGAAGAGATTAGTTATTTTTCTTCACCACCCACATCTGAAGGGGTGGCAAAGAGTTCATCACTCTACGAGCTCCATATGAGAATGGTGGCATAGCAGCCAAACCACTATGTTTCACATAAGAGGGGTTAGGGTAAGCATATGAATAAGCAGAGAAATTCTTCGAGGACTTATGAACATAATAATTTGAAGAATAATGCTCATATTCATAGACCTTGGCTCGTCCCTGCGAAACAGAGTTGTTAGCACGATCATGTTCATATGAGGACTTTGATCCATGTGAGGAATTTGATCCCCTTGAGAAATTTGGTCCGTATGAGGACTTGGATCCATATGAAGAATTTGATTTGGGGTTCCTATTCTTCACTGGTGGTGGCATGAGGACGTTCACCTGAAGACTTTCAAGGCACTTTTTGGGAACTCAGATCTTCTTCATGGGGGAACCATTCCTGCAGTTAGTGCCAACATATCTAGCAAATAGTTCACCATTCTGATTTTTAAACAGTTTATAGTTGGAGTCAAATGACTCATCAGAAGAATGAGAAGATTCACATGTATAGCCAGATAAATTAGATGGATCAACTGGAGGTCCCTTTGCAGCAACCCATGAGGTTTTGGGGTACTGCTCAGGCTTCCAATATGTACCATCAGCATTGAGTTTCCTCTCAAAGGCAATACCCTCTTTTCTAGGGTTCCTGTTGAGGATCTGCTTTTTAAGCACATCACAAAGAGTCTGATGCCCTTTGAGGCTTTTGTACATGCCTGTCATGTACAATTCCTTCAGTCCTGCATCGTTAGTGATACTAGCAATGTCCTCAGATGAGGAATTAGTGATAGCAGAGACAGGTGAAAATTTGTAACATTAGAAGCATTTGAACATTCAGGTGAAGAATTAGCAGATTCTCATTCAATGCATTTCAAACATGGAGGAATGAATTCTTCTTGAGCAGCGCTGATTTGTTGAGCAAGTAATGAATCGCGCTCCTTCTGAAGATCTTCATAACTCACTCTTAGCTCCTCAAGATCTTGTTTTCTTTGAAGAAATTCATAAGAAAGCTTCTCATGATCAGATAAGAGAGTGTTATGATGACCTTGAAGGTTATCAAACCTGGTCTGAAGTCTTTGAAGATTTTCAGTCAAGGCTTTAGTGCGATCCATTTCTTCACCCAACATATCATCATTTTTGTCTAGCATGTTTTGAACCTTTTCAAAAGCCTTTTGTTGTTTCACAGCAATCTTAGCAAGTTTAGAGTAGCTAGGCTTAAGATTGTCATCAGATTCATCTTCACTAGACTCAGAGGAGGTATATCTAGGTACCTTGGCACCTTTTGCCATGAAGCAATAGGTGGGAGCGTAGTCATCGTTGCCTTCATCAGCCTTGTTGGGGAGGTCATTTTCTTCAGAGTTGAAAATAGACTTGCCGACGAATGCAGTAGCGAGGGCTAGGCTCCCCACACCAGATTCAGAGTCCTCAGAAGCCTCCTCTTCCTCTTGTTCCTCAGATTCAGCTTTAGAGTCCATTTCCTTGCCAATGAATGCCCAAGCCTTCTTGGAGTTGCTCTTCTTGTGAGATGAAGACTTTGAGGATTTTGACGATGAAGATTTTGAAGACTTCTTCTTTTTCTTCGTATCATCAGAACTGTAATCCTTGTATTTCTTCTTCTTTGATTCCTTTTCCCATTGAGGACAATCTTGAATGTAATGTCCTGGTTTCTTGCACTTGTGACAAAGCCTCTTCTTGTAGTCACTAGATGAGGAATCATTGCTCCTTGAGGGTTTTCCAAAGCGACCACGTCTTGAGAACTTCTGAAATTTCTTCACAAGTAGTGCTAGATCATGACTCAGTTCTTCAGGATCACCAAGGCTGCTACCAGAGTCTTCATCTTCGGATTCTGATACTGCCTTGGCCTTCAGTGCACGTGATCTGCCATAGCTCGAACCATAGAGATCTCTCTTTTCAGCAAGCTGGAACTCATGAGTGTTAAGCCTCTCGAGGATATTAGCGGGGTCAAGTGACTTGTAATCAGCACGCTCTTGTATCATCAGTGCCAGAGTGTCAAATGAGGAATCAAGCGATCTCAGCAATTTCTTCACCACCTCATGGTCAGTGATGTCAGTGGCACCAAGTGCTTGAAGCTCATTTGAGATGTCAGTGAGGCAATCGAAGGTTTTCTGAACATTTTCATTGTCGAGTCTTTTGAAGCGGTTGAAGAGATTGCAAAGAACATCAACTCGAGAGTCACGCTGTGTTGAAACTCCTTCATTGACCTTGGACAGCCTATCCCAGATAAGCTTAGAAGTTTCCAAAGCACTCACTCTACCATACTATCCTTTACTCAGATGGCCACATATGATATTCTTCGCTTGGGAATCGAGTTGCTTGAATATCTTCACATCGGTAGCGTTCAGTGAGGGTTAGACGGAGGGAACACCATTTTCCACAATGTACCAGAGATCGTTATCAATTGCCTCAAGATGCATGCGCATCTTGTTCTTCCAGTAGGGGTAGTCCGTCCCATCAAAGGTAGGACACCCAGCAGAGACCTTGATCATACCTGCGGTCGACATAACTAAAACTCCAGGCAGTTAAACCAAAATCACACAGAACAAGGGAGTACCTTGCTCTGATACCAATTGAAAGTGCGTTATATCGACTAGAGGGGGGGTGAATAGGCGATTTTTATGAAATTCTTCACTGAGGAATTTGCTCGTGAGGAAATTCCTTAGCGAAGAACCACTAGCAGTGGAATAAGTACTCAGAAGTAAACATAGCAGAATACATGCATGGTCATCATGACAAAATGAAGACAAACACAGAGTACAGAAAGCGTAAACACATGATAAAGCAAGATGAAGACAAACAGACTGAAGAAATTGAACTGAGGAAATTGAGAAAGTCTTCAGTCAAAGTCTTCAAACATAGATATGAACAAACATGCAACACAGTAATGAGGAAATGAAAGTGTTGAGGAAATAGAACCAGTTGGCTTGATGAAGACAATGATTTGGTAGACTAGTTCCAACTGCTGTCTCAGTTGTACATCTGGTTGGAGCGGCTGAGTATTTAAACTCGAGGACACCCAGTACCGGACACACGGTCCTCACCGTATTCTCCTTGAGCTAAGGACACACAGTCCTCGCCCAATCACTCGTGGTAAGTCTTCAGGTGACTTCCAAACCTTCACAAACTCGGTCACTCGGCGATCCACAATTCCTCTTGGATGCTCTAGACCATGACGCCTAACCGTCTGGAAGAAGCACAGCTTCAAAGGTAACAAGCATCGGATCCACGCTGGATCAATCTCTTCAGTGATGCTCAATCACTTTGGGTTGTAGGTGTTTTTGGTTTGGGTTTGGATTTTCCTCACTTGATGATTTTCGCTCAAAGTCCTCGGAGGATGGGTTGCTCTCAAATGACAAGTGTCAGTTTCTTGCGGAGCAGCCAACCAGCTAGTGGTTGTAGGGGGGCGGCTATTTATAGCCTAGGGAGCAGCCCGACATGATAAGACATAAATGCCCTTCAATGATATGACCGTTGGATGGATAAGATATTTTGGGACAGCTGGCGCGTAGCACAGCAACGGTCGGAAATTTGAGGTACAAATTCCTCAGGGCTATCATGTTCCTCATTGTGTAGGCAATTCGCACTGGCAAATTCCTAACTCCTAAGTGAGAGCAAAGTCCTTAGTGACCAGAAGAACTGCGTCTCTGTCACTCAAGAAATTGACTGAACTGTATGAGATTTCCAATGGCTTCACTCGAAGGGATTGGTAGGTGTAGGATTTGAGATGAGCATCACATGGAAATTTTGTCCTTAGTATTTCCTCGACCCCCTTTAACAGTACGGTGTTTCCTATGACTCAAGAAAGAGAAAATGAAACTACGAAAACAAAAGTCTTCACGCTTCATATTCCTCGAATGATAACCAAGTCTTCAAGGTCACACCAATTTCTTCACTTTCAAAGTCTTCAGAAAGTCTTCAGAATATCAAAGTCTTCAGTTGAAGAACTTCATTTTTAGGGGTCGAATTTCTCTATAAATATCAAACTCCTCATAGACTTATAGACCTGTGTACACTCATAAACACGTTAGATCCTTAACCTATAAGTCTTCAATACACCAAAATCACTAAGGGGCACTAGATGCACTTACATATGTTGGCTCTTATCATTGCCTTCTCCATCTCCTTATGATACTCCTCAACTGATAACTTTCCTTGCCTCAAATTCTGGAGCTTATCGAAGATGTCACGTCTATAATGCCTTGGGACAAATCTTGCCCTCATCTCTCTTTTCATTTCTTTCCATGTAGCAACAGTAGGCTCTCCTTCCTCTTCTCGCTGAATCTGAACTTGCTCCCACCAAGTTAGAGCATAGTCTTCAAACTCAAGTGAGGCCATTGCTAATTTCTTCTCTTCAGAGTAGTTGTGCATGCGGAAAATCTTGTCAACCTTCAATTCCCATGTGAGATAACTTTCTGGATCAGACCCACCATCAAACTTAGGCATGGTAAATTTCAGCTTTCCAAACCTCTCCTCCTCCTGCCGTCCACAACCATAGTTTCTACGATGATGAAATCTGTCATTCTGGTGCATGCCTTCTTCATCTTCATCAAACTCATCTCCACTACCTTCATGGTGCAGATTTGCTCTTCGGTGGCCTCCTCTAAGACCACAACCAGCAGCAGCTTCATGATGACCACGTCCATTACCATGATCATTTCCACGTCCGGGACCGGGAGGTCTCATGGCATGGGGAGCAGGAGCATGGTTTCTTCTAGCTTGTGCATTGGAAGCAGCACCTTCCCCATCAGTCACATTTTGTTCTTCACCATGGACACTTGCATCTTCTCGATTCTGACGAAGCTCTTGCACAATATCAGCAACAATACCAGTCCTCATGGCTGCCATGTTCTGAGTGAGTTGCTCATCAACATTACCCATAAGTTGCTGCAAATCTCTCGACAACTTGTCTTGCTTCTCTTCAATTGGTTCAAGGCTGTTTCTGAACTCTCGGCGTAGATGATCACGTAATGCGTTGAAGTGAAACCGTGTGACGGGCTGATTGAGATGCCCATTTCCTTCAACATCATACTCGTTTTCTTCACCTGCCATGGTTAGTTCTCCAAAAGCCCTATAGTACTAGAAGCATATATGTGGATAACAACTCAAGCTCACCTCACTTACCAACTGAAGCTCATGTAACTTCCAAATGAGAGCAGAATCATGCTCAACCGTGATGTCGGTGGTTGGTATACAAAGAGTGATAATCAAGCGAATTCAAGTCTAGGGTTGCACATGCGGGGCTGTTTGGTGGAGTTTGGGTGGGGTATATATGTAGCAAAAGATGCACTAATCTGCAATCTAGATATTGTTGAACCAAGTAATCATCCACACAAGATTCTAATGCATTTAGTTGCTGAATGAGATATACGTGAGGTACATGCAACTCTCGCCAAGGAATCAGATTTGCTGCAAGCAAGGATTGAAGACTTTGCACACTTGACACGTTTCAGCTCACAACACAAACCTGGATTTCTCAAGATATAAGTGAAGAACAGTCCCAAGTTTTCTCTCTTTTGCTTCTTGCACACACTTTCTTTCTTTGGGCAGATCTCTTTTTTTTGCCTCTTTTTTTTGCTCTTTTTTGACAAACTTTCAACAAGGGACTTGGATCTGAACACACACTTTGGGGGGATCATGAAAATCACAATAGATGAAGTCAACCAACAAGAACATGCAGCTGAAACTTTGGCAGCAAACACACACGAACTGATCTGATTTTACTGGGTGGAAAAGACGATGGGAATCAGATCTAACAAGGATGAATGGAGAGCACACAGTGTGGGCTTTTCAAAATGCACAAAAACACTCAAAATGGACTCCGGATGACAAAGATATGCATGATTTGGTGAGGATGCAGATCTGAAATCTGTGCACGAAAATGAACACAAACACACAAGATTGGATGGGGGGAAACTCAGCAACTAAAAACAAAGATCTAGTGGACAAGAAATTGATAAAACTCACCAAATAACAGATTAAAGGCTGCAAAGGGCTAGGTAAAGGGATTTTTTTGTGGGGCTATTTTCTGGACTTTTAGGATGAACAAGAACACGGACTAAACTAGGGATACAAGATCCTACCGTGTCAACCAAAGCTCTGATGCCAAGATGATATGGGGTTGCCCAATCTTCACGGAGGATCTGCTCTATGTTGCGAATCAACGCCACATGAAGGGTACGAAGGAAACCCTCAATCCCTACCAACAACGCCGTCGGGTAAAGGATAACTAGTGCAACCTGACAAGACCGAAGCTAACTATTGCAAATGCAACAACCAGCGACAAGTATTCGCCCAACCACACTCTTAGTTCCAATCCACACAACCATGCACGAAGTTGGAAGCAAGAACCGGTCGCCGCCTCAACGGCTGCTGTTGTAAAATCACAGAGTGAGTTTACCCTCTCACAAGGCAAGATTACAAGAGCTAAGGAGGAAGTGAACTCTCAAACAATATTCTGGTTGCACTTAGATGGACCAGAAGCAGGGCATTATGCATGGATGAACTATTTCCTCTGTTGTAAAAAAATATTTCCTCTCTGTGTATATTGATATAGATGAACTATTTTGATGGTGTGCATGTATTTGGAACAAGTAGCAACGTAGGTCCGCTTGACTATAAGGAACTATTTATCCGCCTAGCTTTCTCTACTACTCCTTCCAGTGATCGGTATGCAACGCATGTGTCAGTAGACATGATAGCTTCTTCATGGAAGTTGAACTACGACGACCATCACGTTTCATACACTGCCACTCATGATTCCCACGATGCCGCTCCAACCCATGGCACCACGTCCCCCGATGTGCGCCTCACCCCTCTCGGCCGCACCGCCAATCTGCCTTTGTGTACATGACATGTGGGCCAGCTAAAATGCGACGAGCATCAAGTTTCTACCATAGCCATGCGCGATTCCCACGACGCTGCCCGAACCCATGACACCACACGTCCCCTGATACGGGGTTGTCCAATCTTCACGGAGGATCTGCTCTATGTTGCGAATCAACGCCACCTGAAGGGTACGAAGGAAACCCTCAATCCCTACCAACAATGCTGTCGGGTAAAGGATAACTAGTGCAACCTGACAAGACTGAAGCTAACTATCGCAAATGCAACAACCAGTAACAAGTATTCGCCCAACCACACTCTTAGTTCCAATCCACGCAACCACGCACGAAGTTGGAAGCATGAACTGGTCGCCGCCTCAACGGCTGTTGTTGTAAAATCACAAAGTGAGTTTACCCTCTCACAAGGCAAGATTACAAGAGCTAAGGAGGAAGTGAAATCTCAAACAATATTCTGGTTGCACTTAGCTAACCTATGCTGAAATCAAATTGCCAAAGAGTTGTGGCTAAAGTGGGGGAAGGGGTATTTATACTAGGAACAGCCCTCCTAGTTTAGGTGTGAAACCAGGCCAAAAGAGGGGCTCAAATTCGTGCTAACCAGCTAGTCAAGGGAGCAAACTCATGGAGCCTCGTGCAGCAATTAATGCCCTGGATAGCTTGCATTGGAACTCTCATATCCTTTGACTCAGGACTCCAAATGATGCACCGTTTGATTTTCCTGAAAGTAGACTTCATATGCTCTCCATTTTGTACTCCCACACATGCTGGATGCTCATATATTTGCGTTGCATGATTCAGCAAGTTCTGGGATGAATTCTGGAACTGCACATGCAACAATAGAGTGTTGAGATGGCTTGCTATTCTTCCTTGCAGTGTAACTAGTTGTCCTTGTCACCAAAACAAGGCTTTCATCATAGTTGAAACTTGTTCTCTTTAAACTTGTTGAATGGGCTCCAAAACTTGGTTCTTCATGTGTTGAATGTTGTTGGTTGTCCTCGACATTGTACCTAAGTAAAATCAGCACACGAGATTTAGGCAGTATAAAGTTCTCATGGTCATTTGAATTATGATAAGCTAGGAGCGCGTTCACCTCTTGTGCTATTTGTTTGGCACGGCTCCTTGTCATGGGACCCAAATAGATCTTCTTTGTAGAAGCTTCACTCGATGACTGAGATTTATCATCAGGAGAAGATGATAAATGAGGTGAACCTGGGATGTCCTCATCACCCCCCGACCTGCGGCTCACCCCTCTCCGCCCCACCGCCCCTCTACCTTCGGGAGCATGACATGTGGACCAGCCACCTATCGGGTCCACATGTTATTCACTCAAAGGCAAGTGTAGTAAGGCGCTGAAGCTCAGTCTCGTGGGCCTCGAGAGGGGAATGTAACTCCTGCGCCAGGCCTTGTGGTGCTACCGCTGCACGAACTCGTGCCAAACTCGAGATTTGTTTCTTACTAGCAAGATGCCCATGCGTTGCACTGAACATTAAGATGCATTTGTATGAGTAGTTTATCTTGTGGGAGAAAAGGATGAACGAGGGAAGGCCTTATTTGCAAATGTGGAGAGGGGTGTGGGTATCTTTTTGCAAAATTGTCATAGTTTCCTTCCATGGACATCTAGGGGCTGTTTGGATTGTGACTATGTTTGCCATATATTGCCACGTTATTTTTGCCACACTTGCCCAACTTGAGTTTCTCAAATTGTTAGCCACACTTTGCTTGCCTAAGGGAATCTTGCCACACTTTTTCTGTCTATGACATGTGGGGTTCGCATCATAGCAAAAATCTTGCCTTAGGTGTGGCTAGAACCAATCACCCACCTAACTTGATCAAACTTGTCTAAGGTGAGGTGTGGCAAAGTGTGCCAAGATGTGGCTAGAAAAAAAACAACCCCCTATGCCTAATAACGCCCCGACGTCCAGCTGTGGCACCCTCGCCACGGCCAGGCCACCACCGGCCGGTTCAACTCGAAAGAGTGAGTCGCGAACGCCGACGCGACAACGGCCAGCTGGGCATCGCAAACCACACCGATGCCCCTTCCCTGTAGCCGACCTACGCTGGCACGTGGCCACACGCCGTTGAGCCACGCGTCAACGTACGATGGCAGGAACGCCTCCAGGCTCACTGGCTCAACTACGTCGAGTACATCACGTTCGCAAATCGGTATCTATTGAGCAGGTTGCTCCTGCCCACGAGTACACGCCTATACGTATCCATCATTCCAGCCTCGTCGCTGAGTGTTACATCCTCGAGACGGTGCAAGCATTCGGAATCTCGAGCCCAAGTCGAGCTATGTGCCTTGGGTAGATCACTGGCTCCCTCCCAAGCTCCCACCCGGCCGTCATTGTCGTCGCACCACTAACGATTGGGAGTAGCACCCTGCCGCTCATCTAGAGCGCGAGCTAGTAAACATCATGTGTCGCGTCACAACAGTCAAGCACCTCGACATGCGTCGGCCGGGCAGAGACTTTTCTTGGCCACAAGCTCAATGGTCTCGTCCAAGATCGGTGTGGTCCTGTGATGTCGCTTGAAGCTACGTCGGTATTTCCCCAAATAGGAAGGGATGATGCAGCACAACGGCAGTAGGCATTTCCCTCAGAAATGAAACCAAGGTTATCGAACCAGTAGGAGAACCAAGCAACACAACGTAAACACCCCCTGCACACAAATAACAACACCTCGCAACTCTACGTGTTAAAGGGGTTGTCAATCCCTTTCGGGGTACGGCGCCAGAAATGGTGCGTGGACGGGAGGAAGTTGTAATAGATTGAAATAATAGATCGAAAGTTGTACTTCCGATCTTTCTATTCAGATCTTTTCTTTTGGTTTTATCTTTTCATCTTATGCTTGAGTGCTTATGTATGCTATTGTTTGTTCATGATAAAGTTTCCGGGATGCGAGGCTTGCTACTACGAATCTCTAGGGTTTTTTGATCGTCAGCAAGGCAAGTAACACTTTGATCATATCCCTTTATTACCCAGTTTTTATGCATTAGTTTCAACCCTCAAACATTGCATGAGTAGGATTTGATAACATGTGGGTGTGGGAAGTAGATGATGAGGTAGGAACCTATTGTCTTACATCAAAATCTGGGTATTATATGCTATGCTTATACTACTTTGCTATGCTCGTAGACGTGGATTGGTATGTGAGATTCATTGAAGATGTGAGAGTTATATATAACTAAGGGAAACTTAAGGTGGCTAGTTTAATACACATCTGGGTGGATTGGTTGTGGGCACCTGGGGAATCCAGTGTTGTCCTAGGAGATCCTGGTGTACCCGTGTGATCATCCTATGGAATGCCACCCAGGCTCGTAGGGATCATAAGATTATTCATGCTAGAAACTTCCGTGTGCAGCCACAAGCCATTATGGGCTCTGGCATAGTTGAGTAAGTTGTGGGAAACCTTTCCATGATGGGCTAGCAGATGTATGGGTATGTAGGTGTACCGGCCTATCTATCGGTTAAGAGGACCTCTTCGAAAAGACTGTGTCTCGATCATCCGTTTCTCAAACATCATGCAGTGCGATAAATTCAACGGAGGAGATCGAGTCTTGTGGGGAAAAGTGCGCAAACCTCTCCAGAGTGTATAAACTAATCATGCTTAGCAGTGTCCCCGGTTATGGACATCTTGAGTATCTGGTACTTAAATTATTGATTTGATCTCATCACTTTTACTTAATGAATCTATTGGGTTATTAATATTATTTTGGGATTGATTTGGGGGTACCTTCTCAATAATGACATAAACTTTGTAGTTAAATAAAATATATTCCTTTGTTGGAGGAAAAAATTAGCTTTATGCAAATGATAACCATAGAGCCTCCACCAGCCATATATGCATGTAGTGATAGCTGTTATTTGCTCATTGCTCTATAGTGTTATCTTGCCAGCATATTCCATGTGCTGACCTACACGGCTGCCACGTATCATGTTGCAGAATTTTCAGATGAAGAGTAAGGTGCGCTAGGTCGTTGTCATGCACTCAATTTTGTCATGGAGTTGGATGGACTCATTTATCTACGATGCTTCCGCAGTTATCTATTTTAGATGGCCTTCAACAATATTATTGTAATAAGTACTCTTTTTGAGACACTCGATGTAATAAGTGTGTGATTGAACTCTGTTATAAATCCTCGAGTACTATTTGTGTCAGAAATACCAATCCAGGGATGACACTTGAGCACAGAGACTTGGATCCATTGGGATCGGGTCGCTACAACATCACTAGGTAAAGTTTTGACCTCTCCAAACCCACTTTCATCAAATTTCTCAACAAGATTTTCACCCTCCGAAATATTTGGACGCCTTCTACCTGAAGTTGACTCTTCTGTCCCTTTTTCATCATTCTTAACTTCACTAAACAAGGAATCAATAGAAGAAACACCAATCATTTTAAGATCTTCACCATCTTTGCAAGAATAATCAGTAGAAAAAGCTTTCTCTAAAAATTCTCTTCTAGCTCTAAGCATAGCAATTCTATTCTTAATTTCATCCATA
Source organism: Aegilops umbellulata (assembly GCA_032464435.1). NCBI lineage: Eukaryota > Viridiplantae > Streptophyta > Magnoliopsida > Poales > Poaceae > Aegilops > Aegilops umbellulata. The sequence continues at coordinate 199,419,190 of CP136056.1, read as the reverse complement.
GAAACATAAAGAGCTTTAATTGATTCATCTACTTTAGGCACAAAAAATTTCATCTTGAGATTTTCCACATCATGAGCAACTCTATCAACACTTCTAGACAAATCAGCAATCTTATTCAACTTTTCTTCTATGGAAGTGTTGAAAAAATTTTGTGTGTTGATAAATTCTTTAATATTATTCTCAAGATCAGAGGTGTTACTATTATTATTGTAAGAATTGTTTCCATAGGAATTACCATAGTCATTAGAGGAATTACTAGGAAAAGGCCTAGGATTAAAATTTCCTCTATAAGCATTGTTGTTGAAATTATTTGTAGAGATAAAATTCACATCAATGGCATCACTATTTTGATCAATCAAAGTAGATAAATGCATATCATTAAAATCAATAGGAGCACTTTTACTAGCAACCAATTTCATAAGAGCATCAACTTTATCGCTCAAAGAAGAAATTTCTTCAACCGAATTAACTTTTTTACTAGTAGGAGCTCTTCCGGTATGCCATTGTAAATAATTTGCCATGATATTATCAAGAAATTTGGTGGCTTCACCCAAAATAATTTCCATAAAAGTATCACCCGCAGCGGAATCTAAAAGATTACGAGAAACAAAATTCAACCCACATAAATTTTTTGGATGATCATCCAAAGATTTAACCCATGAGTTGGGCAATTCCTTAGAATCATTTTCATCCTTTCCCAAGATTGGGCAACATGCTCATGTTCAAGTTGCTTGAAATTCATGATCTGGGTTCTAAGGGAAATAATTTTTGCAGGAGGAAAATACTTAGTGATAAAAGCATCTTTGCACTTATTCCAAGAATCGATACTATTGCAAGGCAAAGAAGAGAACCAAATTTTTGCAGAATCACGCAAAGATAACGGAAATAATTTCATGTTGACCACATCATTGTCCACATCTTTTTTTCCTTTTGCATATCGCATAATTCCATGAAGGAATTAAGATGGGACGCGGCATCCTCATTCGGAGAACCGGAAAATTGGTCTTTCATAACAAGATTTAGCAAAGCAGTATTAATATCACAAGTCTCCACACTAGTGGCGGGAGGAGCAAGAGGAGTGCCAATAAAATCATTGTTGTTGGTATTTGATAAATCACATAATTTGGTGTCTCTTGAGTCATGATGACCACACAACAAGATTGCACTCAAAAACATATCCGGCAAGAAAACGGCGAACGGAAAAGAGGGGCGAATAAAACGGAAAAAAAATTGAAGTGGGGGAGAGGAAAACGAGAGGCAAATGGAGAATAATGTAAATTGCAAGGAGATGAGATTCGTGATTAGGAACCTGGTTATGATGAAGATCCTCCCTGGCAATGGCACGAGAAATTCCTTTTGATGTCGCTTAAAGCTACATCGGTATTTCCCAAAAGAGGAAGGGATGATGCAGCACAGCGGCGGTAGGCATTTCCCTCAGAAATGAAACCAAGGTTATCGAACTAGTAGGAGAACCAAGAAACACATTGTAAATAGCCCCTGCACACAACTAACAACACCTCTCAACCCGACGTGTTAAAGGGGTTGTCAATCCCTTTCGGGGTATGGCGCTAGAAATGGTGCATGGATGGGAGAAAGTTGTAATAGATTGAAATAATAGATCGCAAATAAAATAAAGTGCAGCAAAGTATTTTTGTATTTTTGGTTTAATAGATCTGAATAAAAGTGCAAAGCAAAAATAGATCGCAAGCAAATATATGAGAAAGAAGACCCGAGGGCCGTGGGTTTCACTAGTGGCTTCTCTCGAGAAAAATAGCAAACGGTGGGTGAAAAAATTACTGTTGGGCAATTGGTAGAACCTCAAATAATTATGATGATATCCAGGCAATGATCATTACATAGGCATCACGTCCAAGATTAGTAGACCGACTCCTGCCTGCATCTACTACTATTACTCCACACATCGACCTCTATCCAGCATGCATCTAGTGTATTAAGTTCATGGAAAAACGGAGTAATGCAATAAGAACGATGACATGATGTCGACAAGATCCGTTTATCTATATGGCGGTAGATATAGATCTCGTCTTTTTATCCTTAGTAGCAACGATACATACGTGTCGGTTCCATTTCTGTCACTGGGATCAAGCACCGTAAGATCAAACCCACTACCGGGCACCTCTTCCCATTGCAATATAAATAGATCAAGTTGGCCAAAAAAACCAAATATCGGAGAAGAAATACGAGGCTACAAGAGATCAAAGAAACTCAAATAGTTTTCATGGATATAAAAAGATATGACTGATCATAAACTCAAAGTTCATCAGATCCCAACAAACACAGCGCAAAAAGAGTTACATCATATGGATCTCCAAGAGACCATTGTATTGAGAATTCAGCGAGAGAGAGAGAGCCATCGAGCTACTAACTACGGACCCGGAGGTCTACAAGGAACTACTCACGCATCATCGGAGAGGCACCAATGGAGGTGGTGAACCCCATCTGAGATGGTGTCTAGATTGGATCTGGTGATTCTGGACTCTGCGGCGGATGGATGAATATTTCGTCGACTCCCTTAGGGTTTCTAGAATATTGGGGTATTTATAGAGCAAAGAGGCGGTCCGGGGGCACCCGAGGTGGGCACAACCCACCAGGGCACGCCCGGGCCTCCTGGCACGCCCTGGTGGGTTGTGCCCCCCTCAGGGTACCCCCAGGTGCAACCAGGGCCCATTGCCTTCCTTCTGGCCCATAAAAATCATCTTCCTGCGATGTAAAAAACATGAAAAAAAACAGCAACTGGCACTTGGCACTGTGTCAATAGGTTAGTACCAAAAATGATATAAACTGACTATAAAATGATTATAAAACATCCAAGATTGATAATAAAACAACATGGAACAATCAAAAATTATAGATACGTTGGAGACGTATCAACCTGCAGTCGAACATGTGGGTAAAATACTATGGGAGCAACTGCATGTGCATGGCCCAGACGCCGATGTTGGCGTGGAGGAGGCGGTACTCGCTGGCGCCGTAGCATGCTACATGGCTTAGGCTACCTGTTGCGATGCTCTCGTGTTGGCACCGGCATTGTCAACGCAGCTGATGATCTGGAGGAGAATGAGCGGAAAGGAAAGTGTCGAGGAAACGACACCTATGGGATCACAAAGAATCCCTTCTACGGTTGACAGGGCGCGGGGCTGTGGGAAGAGCCGGATTAGAAGATCAACGCGGGGGAGTTTATCCAGGTTCGGGCCGCAAGCGATGCGTAATACCCTAATCCTGCTGGTGTATGTTTATCTGGTGTTCATGGAGTTGCTACAGAGAGTGCAGGGTCCAAAAAGTTCGAATCCTCTCTCAGTACGCCACGTGCCTCCTTTTATAGTCTAAGGGGCTGCCACAGTGGCACATAGGAGGCGGAAAGTTATACAGTAGTCGAGTTTATCCATGGCACCATAGGACAAAACGCATTTAATGTGCTACTGACGTGCCCTTCTTGCTTTATCGGGGACGGCAAGGAAGCTCGTCCCACCTGTCGCCGCCTCACCTTGCTTCGACACGCGTCCAGGCTGATGAGGCGTGTAGTGCCACGCTGGCTGGCTGCTGAGTTGGTGTGTTGGTAGAGTCTTCACGAAGATTTGCATGCCACCACGCAAGTGCTCTTGCTGAGTTAACCTGGGATATGCATGCCACCACGCAGGTGCCTGCCTAGTTGGCGGACTGGCAGCTATGTGGGAACGGCGGTGGAGCCTTGGCGTGGGCCTGGCTGCGGCCTCGTAGATGTCCCCGGCAAGGATCTTGCCCGGGTCTTGCAGGCATCCCCGACAAGGGTCTTGCCGGGGGTCTTGTGGGCGTCTCCGGCAAGGTTCTTGCCGAAGGTCTTCGTCTTCTGGTTCTCATCTAGCCTTGTATTCTCTTGGCCTTCATAAAGATCTGCATGCCACCATGGAGGTGCCTCCTGAGCCTTGGTTCCAATGTGTCGATGGTGTCGGAACTCTCGGGGTCAAGGGTGGCGGCCTCGTTGGTGTTGGGCAAATTGCCCCGGCAAGGCTCTTGCCGGGGCCGTGAAGGCCGCCCCGGCAAGGGCCTTGCCGGGGGAGCTTCACCTCGCCCTTCTGCTCTTCATGCTTCTGGTCTTGAGCACTGCTCTGGTAGTCTTGCGTCCTTGCCTCCTCTACCCCGCCAAGCGTGGTCGTAGGTGCGGCTGCAACTGCTCGCGCACAAGTAAAGGGGTACCAAAAGGACCCCTACTTTCGTACACCGACAGGAGCCCCCAGGCCTGCGCCACACATAAGCGCAGAGCGTTGTTGGGCCAGGCCCAGAACGGTGCGCGGGCACGCGAGGTAGAGTTTTTACTGCAGTAACTCCCTTGCTCATTGCGCTTCCCCACGACCCGCGTTGAATGCGTGATGTGGGTGATGAGGACATCAATACCATTGTTACACCCACAACCCCTGCTACTATACATACTGGACCGATTACTAGAGCTCGCGCACGCCAATTAAATTACCAGGTACTTTCGTTTCTTGGTAATGATTCTAATGTTCATGAGAATATGATGTTGCCTAAATTGGATACATTTGTTTTGCTTACACATGAACGGCCTAGCTTGGAGAAGGATGAACATTGGATCAAGAACAAGCATGGAGTTGATGGCATGCGCAAGGGAGACAAGAACATAGTTACAAGTGATGATTTCAGGACTTTGAAGCCACCATAATGAGTGCATGAAGCCTTGGATGAAATATACAAGATGCCACTTCATAATTTTCGTCCAGAGGCTATTCTAGGTGCTGCATCACCTTATTTTTGGGCCAGGCCCATGTAATTTTGAAATACTTCAATATAGGCTGTTTTTATAGTCCGTATGTGTGGGGAAACAAGAGTTAGGGTGGGTTTCGGACCCCTCCTCCAAGGGCCACGAATCCCCCCCTCTTCCTCCATATATACAGCCCCTAGGGCATCGTTTAGACTTTGGGTTTTGTTTAGATTAAAAGTTTGCCATAGCTGCAACTTCGCGTACTTCGTTTGTGTTCAACGACCAGACAAAGGCATCACAGAACCCCACCTTCATTAATGAAGCTTTCCTCTTTTATTCGCAATATCCAGATTGCAATCTCAGTTTCTTGCTTGTTCTTCGTTTGTTCGCAGGAAATAGACTCGCGTGGTCAGGTTGATCGTGCTCCGGCGTGGTCAATAACCCCTCGGAAGTTGGTTTAGTGATTGCTAAGGCGCGACGTCTTCGCACGTTCGTAGTCGGATCGTCAAAGTCGACGCCCACAGAAAATGATTGCTATCTCATCGAAACATCGGGACACCTTTGCCTCTATCAAGTGGTATCAAATTTCCAGGTTGCTCGGTGAGATTTTACAGTTTTTCTTAGTTTAGATCGAGTTTGTTCTTCATACCTACATTCCACGAAAAAGCCACACAAAATTTAGGGTTAGTTCATCATATCCAAACCAATCTGAGCCTTTGCATAATCTTTTTAGGGCTTTTGCTTTGTTGAATTTGCGGTTGCATCGTCGTCTCAAGTTGCTGGTCTTAGCGTCTAGTCTTTTAGAGTTTCGAGTTCTGGTCATAAGTTGTCACGCCACCGCCGCACCATCATCATCGCCTTGCCATCTACCACCATTGCTTATCCGCCACTGCTCTGAATCCGTATCCATATACCACCACCAATTTGTATCCATATACCACCACCGATCCGTATCCATATACCACCACCAATCTGTATCCATATACGACAACCGCTGCCATATCCTACCACCATATATCCACCACCAATCCGAGTTCTTTTCATATTATGTTTGTTTTCGAGATCCATCTATTTTCTGTTTCGTGTTTCCTTGCCTGAGTAGGTCTCGGGAAAAAAAAGTCTGGAGACCCCCGGGCAGTTTTTAAGCCAAAATTTCGGCAACCAAAAATATTTTTTCCCTATCCTATTTTTAGGCTTTTCTGGGTCTTTTGAGACACTTGCCATCATAGTGATTTTTTGTCGCACTTTTTCATCGTCGCTGCCCTGATTTCCAAAAAAAATAGTCAAAAAAATTTTTTGTACCCATTCTGTCAGTTTGACCTGGGAAGAGTTTTGAGACACTCGCCATTATAGTGATTTTTCGCAAAAAAATGACAAAAAATTCCAGAGTGTGCTTTTCCCTTGTTTACGTGCAGCGCCGTGATTTTGTTAGTGTTCTAGGCTCGCGTCTCTAGCACGGTCTAGCCTAGCACCAGCACAGTACCGTCGTTGAGCGTTTATTCAACTTTGCATCTCTGAATTGATTATTGCTGACCCTTTTTGCTACCATATTATAAGCCTTCCCAGCTCCACATACATCTACATCATGTGTTTGACTCTCCCTGGTAATCGGGCTATCCAAGCTTTGAGAGTTTTGACTACATTGGTTGCCGATCACCGCCTGCTACGGGGTAAGAAATGGTAAGAATTTGAGATTTGCTTGACGGATTTGTGACACCCACCACCACCACTTGTTAGTAGTCTATAGGATCATATTTTTGGGTGTTTCTATTGTTGCTAACCATGCCAGGATCACAAGCCGATGAGATTGACTGGGAGAACTTAACGAACAAGGAGCTTCATGATAAGTTCCAGCAAATGATGACTAAACAGGTGCAAGATGTGCTGAACAATTTTGAAGAGGCCATGGAGAAGATCACTGGCCTTGAGAAGACGTTCGAAACAAAGCTCGATAACAGATTTAATGAACTACTTGTGCATCTTCCACCACCAGCTGCACCTGCCGCACCTCTTCAACAACAACAACAACAACGACTACCTCCACGTCGGGAAACAGCCCTCCGCCGAGCGAGCCGTGTCCCTCTTCAGCCTGGCCAAACTACTGGTGCTACTGTTGATACTTTTGTGGTTCCTGCTGCTGATGTGGAGGAGGATGATTATGCGGGAGATTACGAGGATGAGGTTGATCAAAATCAGAACTACGTGTAACCACCAGCACCACAACCACCAGGTCGTCCACATGCAAATAATGGCAATGTTAGGGCTCCCCCTCAGGTACGAGATCATGACCATCTCCCTAAACTGAAATTGAATATTCCACCATTTGAGGGTAGATATGTTCCTGATATATATCTTACTTGGGAGTTAGAAACTGAACAATGATTTACATGTTTACAATATCCTGAGGAGAGACGTGTTCCTGCTGCTGTTTGTGCTTTCACTAGCTTTGCATGTGTTTGGTGGTCTGAACATTGTAGATTATATCTTGTTCCAGCTACTTGGGCTGCTTTGTAAACTGCTATGCGTACTCGTTGGGTTACACCATATTATCAACGTGAATTACTTAAAAATTGCAGCGCTTAAGACAAGGAAAAAATTCTGTAGAAGAATATTATGAGGAATTACAAACTGGCTTGATTAGATGTGGTATTGTTGAGGAGAATGAAGCTATGCTTGCACCTTTTATGGGTGGATTAAATAGAGAGATTCAGACCATTCTAGAGTATAAGGATTATAATAATATCACTCGTTTATTCCATCTTGCTTGTAAAGTTGAACATGAAGTGCAGGATCGATAGGCATTGGCGCGAACTAACTTTTCTGCAGGTCGACCTTCATCACGGACACCACGTGCATCATCTACTTCCACTGCACCATCATCTCCTTCAGGTGCCACCTCCAACCGTGATACAAGAAAGCAGGCACAACCACCACTATCTGCCAAGAGCACACCTGCCGGGACTGCACAAAGCTCTTCTTCTTCCATGGCGTCAACAGGGCACCTAAGTGATATTATTTGTCGTCGTTGTAAGGGAAGAGGACATTTTGCGAGAGAATGCAAATCTCAGCGTGTGATGATTGCTACTGAGGATGGTGGGTATGAGTCCGCTAGTGGCTATGATGAGGAGACTTTGGCTCTTATTACACATGAAGAACACGGTGGAGATGATTCTGATCATGAGACGCCATACATGGCTGCTGAAGATGCTGATAGGTATGAATGTTTAGTTGCTCAATGTGTTTTGAGTGTGCAGGTTACACAAGCTGAGCAAAATCAGAGGCATAATTTGTTCCATACAAAGGGAGTTGTGAAGGAACGTTCTATTAGCGTCATCATAGATGGAGGGAGCTGCAACAGCTTGGCTAGCATGGAGATGGTGGAGAAGCTATCTCTCACCACAAGACCACATCCACATCCTTACTACATCCAATAGTTCAACAACAGCGGCAAGGTTAAGGTAACACATACTGTTCGGGTGAATTTTAGTATCTCTACATATGCTGATTATGTTGATTGTGATGTGGTACCTATGCAAGCATGTTCCTTATTACTTGGTAGACCATGGCAATTTGATAAAAAATTTGTACACCATGGTAGAAACAATCAGTATACTCTTGTTCATAAGGATACGAATATTACTTTGCTTCCTATGTCTCCTGATTCCATTTTGAAAGATGATATTCATAGAGCTAATAAAGCAAAACAAGAGAAAAATAAGAGTGAAAATCAGATTGTGGCAAAAGAATTTGAGCAACAAATGAAGCCTAATAATAAACCATCTAGTGTTGCTTCTGAAATTAAATTGAAAAGTGTATGTTTACTTGCCACCAAATCTGATATTGATGAGCTAGTTTTTAGCAAATCTGTTTGCTATGCTTTTGTCATCAAAGAGGCATTATTTTCATTCAAGGATGTGCCTTCCTCTTTGCCCCCTGCAGTCACTAACATTTTGCAGGAGTTCGCTAACGTCTTCCCACAAGACATGCCACCGGGATTACCACCTATTCGAGGGATTAAGCATCAAATTGACTTAATTCCCGGTGCATCACTACCCAACCGTGCATCATACCATACCAATCCAGAGGAGACGAAGGAGATTATGTGTCGACAAAGGTTATATTCGCAATCCCTTAGTCCTTGTGCTGTTCCTATTATTCTAGTGCCGAAAAAGGATGGTACGTCGCGTATGTGTGTTGATTGTAGAGGCATTAATAATATTACTATTCGTTATCGTCATCCTATTCCTAGGCTAGATGATATGCTTGATGAATTGAGTGGCTCTACAATATTCTCCAAAGTTGATTTGCATAGTGGATACCATCAAATTCGTATAAAATTGGGAGATGAATGGAAAATAGCTTTTAAAACTAAGTTTGGTTTATATGAGTGGTTAGTCATGCCTTTTGGGTTAACTAATGCACCTAGTACTTTCATGAGACTAATGAACAAAGTTTTACGTGCTTTCATTGGACAATTGTGGTAGTCTATTTTGATGATATACTGATTTATAGCAAATCTTTGGAAGAACATTTGGAACATTTACGTGTTGTTTTTATTGCTCTACGTGATGCACGTTTGTTTGGTAACCTTGGGAAGTGCACCTTTTGCACCGACCGAGTATCTTTTATTGGCTATGTTGTTAATCCACAGGGAATTGAAGTTAATAAAGCCAAGATTGAAGCTATTGAGAGTTGGCTGCAGCCCAAAGCGATCACACAAGTGAGGAGTTTTCTTGGACTCGCTGGTTTCTATAGGCGTTTTGTGTGAGATTTTAGCACCATTGCTGCACCTCTCAATGAGCTTACAAAGAAGGATGTGCCTTTTGTTTGGAGTACCGCACAAGAAGAAGCCTTCACGATATTGAAAGATAAGTTGACACATGCTCCTTTACTCCAACTTCCTGATTTTAATAAGACTTTTGAGCTTGAATGTGATGCTAGTGGAATTGGATTAGGAGGTGTGTTATTACAAGATGGCAAACCTGTTGCACACTTTTCTGAAAAACTGAGTGGGCCTAGTCTGAACTATTCTACTTATGATAAAGAATTATATGCTCTTGTTCGGACCTTAGAAACATGGCAACATTATTTATGGCCCAAAGAATTTGTTATACATTCTGATCATGAATCTTTGAAACACATTAAAAGTCAAGCTAAACTGAACCGTAGACATGCTATATGGGTTGAATTCATTGAGACTTTCCCTTATGTCATTAAACACAACAAGGGTAAAGAAAATGTTATTGCTGATGCATTGTCTCGTCGTTATACTATGCTTTCACAACTTGACTTTAAAATATTTGGTTTGGAGACCATCAAAGATCAATATGTGCATGATGTTGAATTTAAAGATGTATTGCAGAATTGTAAAGAAGGTAGAACATGGAACAAGTTCGTCGTTAATGATGGATTTGTGTTTCGCGCTAACAAGCTATGCATTCCAGCTTGCTCCGTTCGTCTTTTGTTGTTGCAGGAGGCGCATGGAGGAGGACTAATGGGACACTTTGGCGTGAAGAATACGGAGGATATACTTGCTACACATTTCTTTTGGCCAAAGATGAGACGAGATGTTGAGCGTTTTGTTGCTCGCTGCACTACATGTCAAAAAGCTAAGTCACGACTCAATCCTCATGGTTTATATACGCCTTTGCCTGTACCTAGTGTTCCTTGGGAGATATATCTATGGACTTTGTTTTAGGTTTACCTCGAACAAAGAAGGGGAGGGATAGCATATTTGTTGTCGTGGATAGGTTCTCGAAAATGGCACACTTTATACCATGTCATAAAAGCGGTGATGCTGTTAATGTTGCTGATTTGTTCTTTCGTGATATTATCGCTTGCATGGTGTGCCAAATACTATTGTTTCAGATCATGATACTAAATTTCTTAGCCACTTTGGAGATGTTTATGGGCTAAGTTGGGGACTAAACTACTTTTTAGTACTACTTGTCACGCCCAAACTGATGGTCAAACTGAAGTAGTCAATAGAACATTGTCTACTATGCTTAGGGTTGTTTTGAAGAATAATAAGAAAATGTGGGAAGAATGCTTGCCTCATATTGAATTTGCTTATAATCGTTCATTGCATTCTACTACTAAGATGTGCCCTTTTGAAATTGTGTATGGTTTCCTACCTCGTGCACCCATTGATTTGTTGCCTCTTCCATCTTCAGAGAAGGTTAATTTTGATGCTAAACAACGTGCTAAATTGATCTTAAAAATGCATGAGTTAACTAAGGAAAACATTGAGCGTATGAATGCTAAATATAAACTTGCTGGAGATAAGGGTAGAAAACATGTTGTCTTTGCACCTGGAGATCTTGTTTGGTTACATTTGCGTAAGGATAGGTTTCCTAATTTGTGCAAATCAAAGCTAATGCCACGTGCTGATGGTCATTTTAAGGTGTTAGAGAAAATAAATGATAATGCATATAAACTTGAGTTGCCTGCAGATTTTGGGGTTAGTCCCACTTTTAACATTGCAGATTTGAAGCCTTATTTGGGTGAGGAAGATGAGCTTCCGTCGAGGACAACTTCATTTCAAGAAGGGGAGGATGATGAGGACATCAATACCATTGTTACACCCACAACCCCTGCTCCTATACATACTGGACCGATGACTAGAGCTCGCGCACGCCAATTAAATTACCAGGTACTTTCATTTCTTGGTAATGATTCTAATGTTCATGAGAATATGATGCTGCCTAAATTGGATACATTTGTTTTGCTTACAAATCAAGGACCTAGCTTGGAGAAGGATGAACATTGGAGCAAGAACAAGCATGGAGTTGATGGCATGCGCAAGGGAGACAAGAGCATAGTTTCAAGTGATGATTTCAGGACTTTGAAGCCACCATAATGAGTGCATGAAGCCTTGGACGAAATATACAAGATGCCACTTCATAATTTTCGTCCAAAGGCTATTCTAGGTGATGCGTCACCTTATTGTTTGGCCAAGCCCATGTAATTTTGAAATACTTCAATATAGGTTGTTTTTAGAGTCCGTATGTGTGGGGAAACAAGAGTTAGGGTGGGTTTTAGACCCCTCCTCCAAGGGCCACGAAATCCCCCCCCCCTCTTCCACCATATATACAGCCCCTAGGGCATCGTTTAGACTTTGGGTTTTGTTTAGATTAAAAGTTTGCCATAGCTGCAACTTCGCGTACTTCGTTTGTATTCAATGACCAGACAAAGGCGTCACAAAACCCCACCTTCATTAATAAAGCTTTCCTCTTTTATTCGCAATATCCAGATTGCAATCTCAGTTTCTTGCTTGTTATTCGTTTGCTCGCAGGAAATAGACCATCGTGGTCAGGTTGATCGTGCTCCGGCGTGGTCAATAACCCCTCGGAACTTGGTTTAGCGATTGCTAAGGCGCGATGTCTTCGCACGTTCGTAGTCGAATCATCAAAGTCGACTCCCACAGAAAACGATTGCTATCTCATCGAAACATCGGGACACCTTTGCCTCTATCAATGAGGGTCGTGCGTGGGATGACCGCAGCATGCTTGCGTCATCCCGTAGTGAATAGTAAAGAGGCGGCCTGCGTTTTCCCTAAAAAAGAGGGAAAACTACAGGGCCACTACTCTCTCAGCCTTGGAGCCGTCGTTCCACGTTTGCCGTCGCGCCCGCCCTCTTCGCCACGTATGCCGCATGCACGATGCGGGGTATGTGACGGATGCGCGTGATATGAGGAGATGCGTGATGGCCGATACTTATGCGCCTTTGATTGGGCGGGGAGGGCGGTCGATGACCCTGCTCGCTGCCAACTTAATGAGCCGGATTTGAACGGGCTCTTCAGAGGCGTAGAGACGGTCTTTAGCCTTCCCCGCTTGGCTATAAAAAGGGACTCAGGAGGAGGAGGGGAGGCATCTTCTCGCGCCTTCCCTTCGCCTCCATCTTCCATTCACTGCCATGGCGAGAGGGTGTGGTCGCGGCCGCTCTCCTGCGGAGGCGACTAGGTCTTCCTCCCGCCAGAGAACCACGGCGGTGAAGGAAGACCCAGCCGTCCAAGGCGAAGGCCATGCTCGAGGTGGAGGTGTCGGACGGGGCCGCGGTCGGCGAGGCGGTCGAGGCAGAGGTGGTCGTGAAAGGGGAACACCTGCATGATAATCCCCAAGTGCAGGGAATCATCGTACCAATTCCCAATGGTGGAAGTGATAAGTATGGCGTGTCGAACCCACAAGGAGCTAAAGGTAAGATCAATATTCTCTAAAGTCCTATTTGCCACTGATACGACTCTACGTACACCGAACGTTTGGTTCCAACTAGAAAGAGAAATAAAACTACGTTGTGGGTATGAAGAGGATAACTTTGCATGATATCGGACAGCTAAAACATAAAAGTAGGCGCTGTTATCATAAAGTTAGAATATATTACTAAATATTATAAATAGCGAGTGTGGAATAATGATGGGTCGGTGTGCGGAATTATCCTAGGCAATTGTTAAGAAGACCGGTAGTCGTCATTGGAATTTCATATGAGGGAGAGGCATAAGCTAACATACTTTCTCTTCTTGGATCATATACACTTATGATTGGAACTCTAGCAAGCATCCGCAACTATTAAAGATCATTAAGGTAAAACCCAACCATAGCATTAAAGCATCAAGTCCCCTTTATCCTATACGCCACAACCCCCTTACTTGGGTTTATGCTTCTGTCACTCAAGCAACCCACTATAACCGAATCATGAATGTATTGCAACACCCTACAGCGGGAATCCCTCACGCTTGCGCGACACGGAGGGCATGATAGGACAGCACCAAAATAAAACATACAACTCGTACCAATCTAGATCATCAATCAACCCAAAGACAAAGGATATCTACTCAAAACATCATAGGATGGCAACACACCATTGGATGATAATATGTGTCATAAAGCACCATGTTCAAGTAGGGATTACAGCGGGGTGCGGGAGAGTGGACCGCGTAAAAGAGATGATGATGGTGATGTTGATGAAGACGATTACCGCGGCGATGATTCCCCTCCCGATGGCACTCCGGCGCCACCGAGAGAGAGGAGGAGAGGTTCTCCCCCTTGTGCTTCCTCCTCCATGGCTTCCCCCATGGATGGGGAGAGGTTCCCCCTCTGGATCTCGGCCTTCATGGCGATGATGGCCCCTCCAAGATCCTCCTCCACGGCATCCAGTGATGATGGCCCCCTCTGGTAGGGTGCCACAGAGGGCCTAGATTGAATTCTCATGGCTACAGAGGCTTGCGGCAGCGGAACTTCCGATCTAGGTTATTTTCTGGAGGTTTCTGTATTTATAGGAGAGGATGGCGTCGAGAACAAGTCAGGGGGACCCGCAGGGAGTCCACGAGGCAGGGGGCGTGCCCCCACCCTCATGGGGCCCATGGGACTCCCCTTCGGTTACTCTTCGTTCCAATATTTTTTATATTTTCTAGAAAAAATCTCCGTTGATTTTCATCGCATTCCGAGAACTTCTATTTCTGCACAAAAACAGCACCACGGTAGTTCTGCTAAAAACAGCGTCAGTCCGGGTTAGTTCTAGTCAAGTAATGCCAAAATCATATAAAACTATTGTAAACATGGCCTGAATACTTCATAAATTATAGATACGTTGGAGACGTATCAGCATCCCCAAGCTTAATTCCTGTTCGTCCTCGTGTAGGTAAATGATAAAAGAAATAATTCATGATGTGTGAATGCTAGCAAGTGCATAAGTTTGATCAATGATAATTCCAAACACTTTTTCTAGCATCATTATATATCATAACAGTAGCTCAACTCATAAAACTTCTCATGATCAAGTAACAAGCTATTCACATGTTAAAGTATAGATCATAAACTTTCTTGAAAACTAACAAACCGTGCTCTTAGTCATCAAACAATTGCAATTCATCTTATTTTCCGGAAGGGTCTATGTAAGAGCTTTGATTCAGCAAACTCCACATACTCAACTATCATTTAATCTTTCACAATTGCTAACACTCACGTGATATTTGTGGGTTCAAAGCTTTAATCGGACACATAGAAAGATAAGGGCTTATAGTTTTGCCTCCCAACCTTTTACCTCAAGGGTAATGTCAACAATAATAGTTCATGATAACTTACATCCAATTGGATATATATATATCAGGATCTTTCCAACACAATGTGCTTGCCAAAGGATAAAATGTAAAAAGGAAGGTGAAAATCACCACGACTCTTGTATAAGGTATAAGAAAAGAATAAAAGATAGGCCCATCGCAGAGGGAAGCAGAGGTTGTCATGTGCTTTTATAGTTGGATGCACAAAATCTTAATGCGAAAGAATGTCACTTTATATTGCCACTTGTGATAGGGGCCTTTATTATGCATTCCGTCGCTTTTATTGCTTCCATATCACAAGATCGTATAAAGCTTATTTTCTCCACACTAATAGATCATACATATTTAGAAAGCAATTTTTATTGCATGCAACAATGACAACTTACTTGAAGGATCTTACTCAATCCATAGGTGGATATGGTGGACTCTCATGGCAAAACTGGGCTTAAGGATATTCAGAAGCACAAGTAGTCTCTGTACTTGGTGCAAGGAATTTGGCTAGCATGAGGGGGAAAGGCAAGCTCAACATGTTGGATGATCCATGACAATATACTTTATTTCGGATATAAGAAAACATAACCCATTACGTTGTCTTCCTTGTCCAACATCAACCTTTTAGCATGTCATATTTTAACGAGTGCTCACAATTACAAAAGATGTCCAAGTTAGTATATTTATATGTGAAATCTCTCTTCCTTCAATATCCTTTCATGAATTGTTCAAGTGACCAATTCTGCGTTTGCTAACTTTCAAATAAGTTTACTACCTATACTTATTCTGTGTGAAGTCATTACTCCCCATGGTATAAGCATATGAAACATATATAAATTCAGATTTATGGTATTCAATTCATTCAACCATTTACTCATAGGATATATGTGAAGCACATGAGTAAATGACAAACTACTCCAAAAGATATAAGTGAAGAACACTGAGTAGTCAAATAATTAACTAGCCATGGGAGGATTATTTTTCATTCAAGATTTCAGATCCAATGATTTTATTCAAACAACAAATAATATTGAAAATACGCTCCAAGCAAAACACATATCCTGTGATGAATAAAAATATAGCTCCGAGTAAGGTATACCGGTAGTTTTGAAGACGAAAGAGGGGATGCCTTCCGGGGCATACCCAAGCTTAGGCGCTTGAGTCTTCCTTGAATATTAACTTGCGGTGCCTTGGGCATCCCCAATCTTAGGGTCTTTCCACTCCTTATTCTTCTCATATCGATATCTCACCCAAAGCTTGAAAACTTCAATCACACAAAACTTAACGGAACGTGAGATAGGTTAGTATGATAAAGAGTAAACCATTCACTTTGGTACTGTCAAAGACAAGGTTCATAATTGTTCGCACACAATGCCTACTATACCATCTAATTTCTACAATTTATATTGAGAAATATAAGCCATAGAAACTAGAAAACAAGCAAACTATGCAATGAAAACAGAATCTGTCAGAAACAGAACAGTCTGTAATGATCTGAACAGCAACCATACTTCTGCTACTTCAAAAATTATGAAATAAATTGGTGGACGTGAGTAATTTTTCTATTAATCATATTCAAAAAGAATCAACCTGAAAGCACTCTCCAGTAAAAAAAATGGCATCTATTCTTGTGAGCGCAAAGTTTCTTTTTTTCACAGCAAGATTGCAAAGACTTCACCCATGTCTTCCCAAAGGTTCTACTTGGCACAAACACTAATTAAAACATAAAACCACATCTAACCAGAGGCTAGATGAATTATTTATTACTAAACAGGAACAAAAAGTAAGAAACAAAAATGAAATTGGGTTGCCTCCCAACAAGCGCTTTTCTTTAATGCCTTTTAGCTAGGCATGATGATTTCAATGATGCTCACATAAAAGATAATAATTGAAACATAAAGAGAGCATCATGAATAATATGACTAGCAAATTTTAATCTAACCCACTTCCTATGCATAGGGATTTTTTGAACACATGATTTATAGGAACAAGAATCAACTAGCATAGGAAGGCAAAACAAGTATAACTTCAAAACTTTAAGAGCATAGAGAGGAAACTTGGTTTTATTGCAACTCCTACAAGCATATATTCCTCCTCATAATAAATTTCAGTAGCATCATGAATGAATTCAACAATATAACCATCATATAAAGCATTCTTTTCATGATCTACAAGCATAGAAATTTTTCTACTCTCCACATAAGCAAAATTCTTCTCATTCGGAATAGTGGGATCACTAATTCCTAAAGTTGACACTCTTCCAAACTCGCTTAAGATGATAGTATTATTCATACTCCAAAAGATATAAGTGAAGTTAATGGAGCATTCTACAACTAATATAGACTAACCAATATCCAAGCTCAAAATATATAAGTGAAACACACGAAGCATTCTATAAAACCATACTCAAAAGATTTAAGTGAAGCACAAAGAGCAATTCTATAAGATCATACTTAAAAGATATAAGTGAAGCACATGAAGTATTCTATAAATCAATGAAGGTCTATATCATACTAGCATGGTTCTTAAAGGAAAAACAAAAACACAAAGGACACAAATCATGTGAACAAAACAAAAACCGAGGTATACCGATATTTGTTGCAGAAGAAAGATGGGATGCCAACCGGGGCATCCCCAAGCTTAGATGCTTGAGTATCCTTTGAAATATTTACTTGGGGTGCCTTGGTAATCCCCAAGCTTTAACTCTTGACTCTCTTTATTCTTCTCATATTGATAGCTCCTCGATCTTCGAACACTTCATCCACACAAAACTTTAACGAAAACTTTGTGAGATCCGTTAGTGTAATAAAGCAAATCACTACCTTTAGGTACTGTTGCAAACTTATTCCAATTTCATATTAGAACTATATCTACTATATTCCAACTTCACCATGGTTCATACCCCCCGATACTACCCATAGATTCATCAAAATAAGCGAACAACCCATAGAAAACAGAATCTGACAAAAATAGGACAATCTGTAGTAATCTGGAAGTTTAGTAAACTTCTGTAACTCCACAAAATTCGGAAAAAATATAAAAATTTGAACAATTTGTACATAAGTAATGTGAAAAAAGTTTCAGACCCATTTGACCTTCCAGTAAAAAATGTAAAATCACGCTCTACAGCCAAAGTTTCTGTTTTTGTTCTGCACATAGTAAACAAGCAATCTAATCATCCTAAAACCAAAGCTTGGCACATTATTTTTATAATATGATGGATATATACAAGGAGATAATTATTTTCACAGAATCTTGCATGAAATTTTTTACATTGTTTCCATGAGCATGAACACAAGTGCTCAAGGTCGACCCTCACTTCTTCAATGCATAATCTTCCAATCACTTCTCTTATTGAAAAACTTTTTAGGCATGAAATGCAAGTAATTTCACCCACAACTAAACAGAAACAAAAAGGAAAAACAAAATCTACTTAGTGAAGAAAGCAAACAAGCACACACGAGAATATCAACCCCACGCTATTGCTCCCCGGCAACGGCGCCAGAAAAGAGCTTGATAATCCCAAAGTGCAGGGAATCATCGTAGCAATTCCCAATGGTGGAAGTTATAAGTATGGAGTGTCGAACCCACAAGGAGCTAAAGGTAAGATCAATATTCTCTCAAGTCCTATCTGCCACTGATACGACTCTACGTACACCGAACATTTGCTTCCAACTAGAAACGAGAAATAAAACTACGTTGTGGGTATGAAGAGGATAACTTTGCATGATATCGGAGAGCTAAAACATAAAAGTAGGTGCTGTTATCATAAAGTTAGAATATACTACTAAATATTATAAATAGCGAGCGTGGAATAATGATGGGTCGGTGTGCGGAATTATCCTAGGCAATTGTTAACAAGACCGGTAGTCGTCATTGCAATTTCATATGATGGAGAGGCATAATCTAACATACTTTCTCTTCTTGGATCATATGCACTTATAATTGGAACTCTAGCAAGCATCCACAACTACTAAAGATCATTAAGGTAAAACCCAACAATAGCATTAAAGCATCAAGTCCCCTTTAACCCATACGCCACGACCCCCTTACTCGGGTTTGTGCTTCTGTCACTCAAGCAACCCACTATAAGCGAATCATGAACGTATTGCAATACCCTACAATGGGAATCCCTCACGCTTGCGCGACACGGAGGGCATGATAGGACAGCACCAAAATAAAACATACAACTCGTACCAATCTAGATCATCAATCAACCCAAAGACAAAGGATATCTACTCAAAACATCATAGGATGGCAACACATCATTGGATCATAATATGTGGCATAAAGCAGTTCAAGTAGGGATTACAGCAGGGTGCGGGAGAGTGGACCGCGTAAAAGAGATGAGGATGGTGATGATGATGGTGATGTTGATGAAGACGATCACCGCGGCGATGATTCCCCTCCCGATGGCACTCCGGCGCCACCGAGAGAGAGGAGGAGAGGTTCTCCCCCTTGTGCTTCCTCCTCCATGGTTTCCCCCTGGATGGGGAGAGGTTCCCCCTCTGGATCTTGGCCTTCATGATGATGATGGCCCCTCCAGGATCCTCCTCCATGGCATCCGGTGATGATGGCCCCCTCCGGCAGGGTGCCAGCGAGAGGCCTAGATTGAATTCTCGTGGCTATAGAGGCTTGTGGTGGCGGAACATCCGATCTAGGTTATTTTCTGGAGGTTTCTGTATTTATAGGAGAGGATGGCATAGAGAGCAACTCAAGGGGCCCCACAGGGAGTCCACGAGGCAGGGGGCGCGCCCCAGGGGGGTGGGCGCGCCCCTCACCCTCATGGGGCCCACGGGACTCCCCTCCGGTAACTCTTCGTTCCAGTATTTTTTATATTTTCCAGAAAAATTCTCCGTTGATTTTCATCGCATTCTGAGAAATTTTATTTCTGCACAAAAACAATACCACGGTAGTTCTGCTGAAAACAGCGTCAGTCCGGGTTAGTTCTAATTAAATCCTACCAAAATCATATAAAACTATTGTAAACATGGCATGAATATTTCATAAATTATAGATCGTTGGAGACGTATCACTGCGTCATCGCCATCTCCGTCACCATTTCCGCCACCGTCTCCTCCTGCTTCGTCGAGCGACCATGTTGGGGACACGGCGCTGGAGTTCATCCTGCAGCTGCGTGAACCACCGCGTAGCCGCCTTCGCCTTCCCGAGGCATTCGCGAGGGTGTTGGAGATCGACCAGCGGTCGAGTATAAGGCTTCACATGAAGGGGTGTTGCAATGGCAATATGTGGGTGAGCACAGGGTTCCCCGCCCCTCATGTGATGTTGCTTCGTCGGGGTTGGAAGACCTTCACACGTGCCCATTGCTTGATGAAGGGGCACGTTCTCCTCTTCAAACTAGTGGAGAGCGACTTGCTCTCCGTCAAGGTCTTTGGGCGCTCGGGACACAGGCTAGGGTGCTGCGCGGAGAGCTCGGTCGACAACGAGAGCTCCTCCTCGAGCGGCGATGAGGAGGGAACCAGCGGGGAGGACGACAGGGACGGGTCCGACTAGGCATTGGACGCCCCGTCCCTAGGCGGAGCCAGCAGTACGACCATTTTCACCTGGCCCTCTCCCCGGCAAGAAGTATGCCGGGGGGAGGGGCAGTTCTTGGTGGTGGCTCCTCGAGCCAACTCCTTGAACTTCTTGGGGCCGTCGCTCTGGCGGCTGGCGCTGGAGGGCTGGAGAAGACGAAGAAGGCGGGTGGCGGGCCGTCAAGTCAAAGTACGATGGCGTCGATGCCTTCGTCGCGTATTGTCGGCCCACTGCCTCCTCTTTCGGCCTCTTCCCCGGCACCGTCATCACCAGCCTTCTTCTGGGCGGCCGCGGGGACGTTCACTTGGTGTCTTCTACTGCTCGTACCTTGCCTAGGCGCTCCTTTTGCCCCCGTGCCATCCCGATCCGCTTCCTGAGGAGAGGGATAAGAAAGGGATTACGGGCATCTTATCCTTTTTTTAGATCTTAAGCCTGCGAGCACTTGTTGAATTTAAACCTTGTAATCCCCTTGCTCAAGCTCACACTCTGTATGAATTATACTTGTTAAGAACGTATTGATGAAGAAAAGGGGTGTTTGCCGGGTTCTTTTGTGCGCGAGCGAGGCCCACACCAAGGATCGAGTCCTTGTTATCTTAAAATAAACATCATTACCCGGCAACAGACCTTGCCGTCCTCCTACTCTAGCTCGACTACACTCACGCCCTTGGCGGAGGTAGGGGCAAAGTAGGTTTAGGGCCTTTGTTTGTTCCCTTTCCATCGCACTACAACCAAGTTCCGGCCCAAAGAAAGGTTCTTGGGCACGGGAAAGAGGGAGCACGGCGGTATAAGAGTGAGCGAAGCTTCGTACGTTCAAGTTCCATACGGAAGTGTAGAGTGGGGGATGAAAGACTTATCTGATTCTACAGCCCCCGACAGCCTTGGCTTGCCGTGGTTGGATCTCTGGATTCTGCAGCCCCCAGCAACCTTGGCTTGCCGGGGTTGGGACGTCCGTCTGTTTCCTTTCCCCCAAACAGCTCAGCAGAAACGCCCGCGCATCCTGCGAACCAAAAGAAAGGACGGGAAGGAACCAAGAGACGCACACTCAACCTCTATGCTAGGGGTTAGTCGCTGCTAAGCACTATCGACCCTAACAAAGGGAGAGACTCAACCTAGCATGCATGCTAGAACTTAGGGCGCTAGCGCTTCATTTATTTATGCTCAGGGTCTGTGCCTGGCTTTGTACAAAGGGTTACATGCCTTACCGGCAAGGCTGGTACAAAATAGGGGTTGCCGGGGCTCCCGGCAACCGTGCCTTAAGGGTAAAACTTGCAAAGATGTTCGATATTCCAGGAATTGCTCACCGGAATGCCATCTTCGGTCACCAGGCGGACCGCGCCGGGCCTGGTGACTCGTATTACCCGATAAGGGCCTTCCCACTTCGGCGTCAACTTGTTTGAATTCTTGGCGGATTGAATCCGTTGAAGAATAAGGTCGCCTTACTCAAGGCTTCAGGTGTGAACCTTGCGGCTATGATAGCGGCGCAAGGCTTGCTGGTAACGAGCGGCTCGCACAGCAGCCCGAAGATAATCTTCCTCAAGGAGTGTCGCATCCTCTTGGCGCAACTGCTCTTGCTCAAGCTCATCATAAGCGAGCACTCGAGGTGACCCGTATATGAGTTCTGTGAGGAGTTGCTTCTGCCCCGTATACCAGGGCAAAGGGCGTCAGGCCAGTGGCTTGATTGGCGTTGTTCTGGTCGACCAAAGAACCGTTGGCAACTCATCAATCCATCGCCTCCCACACTTGTGCAGCTTGTCAGAAGTTCTGGTCTTGAGGCCCCGCAGCACTTCTGCATTCGCCCTCTCAGCCTGGCCACTACTTCTGGGATGAGCAACAGAAGCAAAATAGACCTTGCTACCAAGGTCTCGAATGTACTACATGAAGGTGCGGCTTCTGAACTGTGTGCCATTGTCGGTGATGACCCTATTGGGCACACCAAAACGGCAGACTAGCCCCTTGAAGAACTTGACGGCTGACTGTGTCATCACCTTTCTCACCGGCTCCACTTTCGGCCACTTTGTGAACTTGTCGATTGCGACGTACAAGTACTCAAAGCCCCCGACAACACGGGGAAAAGGGCCCAGTATATCGAGCCCCCAGACTGAAAATGGCCAGGAAAGAGGGGTGGTCTGAAGAGCTTGAGCTGGTTGATGAAGCTTCTTTGAATGGAACTGGCATGCTTCACACTTGGTTACTAGTGCAGTCGCATCCTGGAGAGCGGTGGGCCAGAAGAAACCTTGCCGGAATGCCTTGCCGGCAAGGGCTCTCGACCCTATGTGGGAGCCACACATGCCTCCATGTATCTCTGCCAATAGCCTCAGTTCGTCTTCCCGAGGAATGCACTTCAACTTCACGTCGTTCGGTCTCCTTCTGTATAGGGCATCATCCACAAACTGGTGCATGCTAGACTGACTGGCTACTTTCTCTGCTTCTTCCTGCTCCTCAGGGAGCTCTCCTGCTTGGAGGAAATGGACTGTGGACTGCGCCCATGCCGGAGCCTGGGGCTCGACGGCAAGGACAAAAGGCACATCTTCAGCCATAAGGGCAGCTGCCTCTACGGCCAGGGCTTGAGGCCCTGCTGGGGGTTGCTGCTCTCCGGCAGGCTTGGGACACCCGACAACGTCCTTGCCGGCGGCTCCTGGGAGCTCAGCGGGAAAGTACTTGCCGGGGCCTGCCTTCCTTCGTTTGTTCTGTCCTGCTGACGGATCAACGGATGGCTGAGTTAATTAAAGCACAAAGGTACCTGGTTCCACAGGCAACTTGAGGACTGCGCGTTTCGACAAGTAGTCGGCAATGTTGTTCTCTGCTCGGGGAACATGCTCTGCCTACAGCCCATCAAAACGCTCTTCCAACTTCCTCACTTCATCCACATAGACCTCCATCAGCGAGCTCTGGTAATCCTTATTAACTTGCTTGATGACGAGCTGTGAATCACCTCTGATGATGAGCTTCCTGATTCCGAGGTCTGCCGCGATCCTGAGACCGGCAAGCAGTCCCTCGTACTCCACCGTGTTGTTCGTTGATTTTTCCTGGGGAAAGTGCATCTGGACTACGTACTTGAGGTGCTCTCCGGTGGGCACGACGAGTAGTACGTCGGCACCAGCACCTTGCAATGAGAAAGCTCCATCAAAGTACATAATCCAATCGCGGCACGTTTCCTTGCCGGGAAGGGTGGTCTCTTGAACTTCTTCGTCGGGCGTTGCAGTCCATTCTGCTATGAACTCTGCCAAGGCTCGGCTCTTGATCGTTGAAGTACTTTCAAACTTGAGGCCAAAGCTCGACAGCTCCAATGCCCACTCCACAATCCTCCCAATTGCATCTGGGTTGTGCAAGATTCGTTGCAACGGGAGGCGGGTGACAACGGTGATCTCATGTGCTTGGAAATAGTGGCGCAACTTTCTCGAGGCCAAGAGGAGGCTGAAAAGTAGCTTCTGCATGCCAGAATATCTTGACCTAGCCCCCTACAAGAGGGAACTGACAAAATAAACTGGGTGATGCACCATCTTGTTCTGTTCAACTTTGCCCATCTTTGCAGACTCCGCCCTGCCGGGAACGGGCCTTGCCGGGCGTTCCGCCTTGCCGGCGTCAAGCCCCGCCGGGGAGGGCCCCGGCCCATCATCTGACGGCTCCGCTGCTACTACTACTTCTCCCTCGAGTTCCCTCTACGCCACTAGCGCAGCAATGACCACTTGATTCGTTGCCGCTAAGTATAGCAGCAACGGCTCTTCTGGTTCAGGTGCGACTAGTATCGGCGTGGAGGAAAGGTACCTCTTCAAATCTTGCAGCGCTGCCTCTGCCTCCGGAGTCCATTTTACTGGACCCACCCTTTTCAAAACTTTGAAAAAGGGGAGGGCGCGCTCAGCAGATTTGGAGATGAACCTACTCAAGGCAGCAACGCAACCGGCAAGCCTACGAACGTCCCTGACTCGTTTCGGCGCCTCAATATGCTCAATGGCTTTGATCTTGTCGGGATTTGCTTCGATTCCGCGTTGAGACACAAAGAACCCAAGAAGTTTGCCAGACGGGACACTGAACACACACTTCTCTGGGTTGAGCTTGAGGTTGATATTGTGCAGATTTCCAAATGTTTCTTCTAGAACTTGTACGAGCGTGGCCCTGTCCTTGGTCTTGACTACTATATCATCCATATAGGCTTCCATATTTCTATGCAGATGGGGCTCAAAACCAATTTGGACCGCCCGGGCAAACGTCGAACCAGCGCTCTTCAACCCGAAAGGCATTCGTACAAAACAGTACGTACCACATGGGGTGATGAACGTGGTCTTCTCTTCATCTTCCTTCATCATGAAGATCTAGTGGTATCCTGAATAGGCGTCGAGGAATGACAGCAGGTCACACCCAGCAGTGGAGTCTACAATGTGGTTGATGCCTGGCAAAGGGAAAGGATCCTTCGGACAGGCTTTATTGATATCTGTGTAGTTAATACACAACCTCCACTTCCCATTCGCCTTATGCACCACCACCAGATTGGCCAACCACGTGGGGTGGAGTACCCCTCTAACCAGGCCTGCCGCCTCCAACTTCCTGATCTCTTCAATGATGAACTCTTGTCGCTCCAAAGCTTGCTTCCTGACCTTCTGCTTGACGGGCCGCGCGTGAGGACAGACAGCAAGATGGTGCTCAATCACCTCCCTGGGAACGCCGGGATGTCAAATGCTTGTCATGCAAATACATCGACATTCGCCCGCAGGAAGGCGACGAGCGCGCTTTCCTATTTGCTGTCAAGGGTGGAGCTGATGGTAAAAGCCCCGCCCGTGTCGTCCTCCTTGACGGACACCTTCTTGGTCTCTGGTAGTGCAGCCTTGACTTCTTGCTCTTGCCGGTGGAGCTCTCTGGCACGTCCTCAACAGGATCACAGCACTCCGAAGAGGTGCACTTGCTGGAGTGGGTGCAAGAGGTCTTGCCGGAAAAGGTCTCGTCGGAAAGGGTCTTGCAGGCAGAGGTCTTGCCGGCCTTCTTCCTCCCCGGAGCTTCAGCGGCAGGAGCAAGTGCCTTGGCGGCAGTTGCTGCAACTGCCTCTTAGTAGAGTTGGTCGATGTAGATGAGCGCGTCTTTCTTGTCGGAGGGGACGGTGATGATGGTCAGTGGCCCCGGCATCTTCCATGTGTTGTAGGCGTCATGTGACGCCGCCATAAACTTAGCCAGCGCTGGGCGGCCAAGGATCCCCTTGTATGGCAAGGGGATCTCGATGACATCAAAGATGATCTTCTCCGTCCTATAGTTCAGCTCGCCCCCAAATGTAACGGGCAGCGTGATTTTACCTTTAGGCTGGCTCCTTCCTGGGTTGACCCCTTGAAACGTGCCCGTCTCTTCGAGATCTCCATCAGGAATCTGCAGCCTCTTGATCACAGCGGGCGAGATTAAATTTAGACCGGCCCCACCATCGACTAGCACTTTCATCACCTTGCGGTTGTGTATTGTTGGCGAAACCAACAATGGCAAACACCCGACCACAGTTGTGCAATCAGGGTGGTCCTCGGCGTCGAAAATGAAGGGTGTGCGGGACCACTTTTGTGGCTTCTGGGCATCGAATGACGGCTCCACCGCAGTGACCTCACGCGCCCACTGCTTCAGTTGGCGGTGAGAGGTGTGCAGAGAGGCACCACCATCGACGCACGTGGCCTCTATAGCTTTCTGGAACTTGTGCTCGCCGGACTCGTCATCCTCATCATGATCATCATCTTCCTCCTTCTTGTCGCAGCCCCAAGTGGGCCTCTC
The DNA here is from genome assembly GCA_032464435.1 of Aegilops umbellulata. NCBI lineage: Eukaryota > Viridiplantae > Streptophyta > Magnoliopsida > Poales > Poaceae > Aegilops > Aegilops umbellulata. The sequence goes on along the minus strand of CP136056.1, from coordinate 199,393,157 downwards.
TTGTTGGTTATCTTTGCCGTGATGACCTCCTTGGCCGCCACATTTCTTGCAGGACCCCTCAGCACCATCCTGACATTTCTCCTTGTCCCGCCTCTCATATTCAACTTTTTGCTTTTCTGCGAGCAGCTCAACTTGTCGGCAGTTCTGGAGGTCATGGCCCTTGGTGCGATGGATCTTGCAGTATTGCTTATCGAAGCCCCCTGGCTTGCCGGCAGCTACCAAGGCCCGGCAGGCGGCGCACCCGGCAACCTCCTTGCCGGGGTCGTCAGCCTTGGCCTTCTTGGCGGCGTCGGGGTCGCCGGATCCCTCAACGGCGAGCACAGTCTTGCCCTTATGCTTCCTGTTGCGGCGCCGGCCCTTTTTTGTCAGGGCGGCAGTGTCTTCGTTTGTGGAGTCAGTTTCCGCACCGGCGTCTTCGTCGGGGTACTTCCTCCCCTCTTCAGCTCGAGCACATCTATCGGCCAGAACATAAAGTTAGGCCACATCCTTGACCTTGTTCATCGTCAACTCTTCACGCATCTTGCGGTTGCACACATTCTGATGTAATCCGCTGATGACAGCAGCGGGATGAACATCTGGGATGTTGTACTGCACCCGGTTGAACCTCTATATGTACTTGTGCAGGTTTTCGCCTTCTTTCTGGGGGATAATATGCAAATCGCTTGCCTGGCCATGAGCTTGGTGGCCTCCAGTGAAGGCTCCAACAAACTCATGACACAAATCCGACCAAAAAGAAATGGAATCCATTGGCAAATGCATCAACCATGACATGATGTTGGGTTTGAGTGCCAACGGGAAGTAATTGGCAAGCACCTTGTCATCGCGAGCTCCGGCAGCTTGCATCACGATGGTGTAGATGCTGAGGAACCCCGATGGGTGAGTCTTGTCGTTGTACTTCTCGCCAACATCAAGCTTGAACATGTGGTGGGAGAGCCACTGGAACTGCCGCAAATCTCGGGTAAAGGCTGGACAACCCACCTCGTAAGGCAGGTCGATGGAGCCCCCCAGCACCGAGTGGTCCATAGTAGGCCCCGCACGCCGATCTGACTGATGGCGCGTCTCCCATCGTCATTCGATGGTGGTTCGAGCGTCTTCCTCGGCTCGCTCCTGAAGGACTTGGTGTTGGTCGTGGTGGGCTCGCGGGTCGGATGATGTCGTAGAAACGTCGTCGCGAACGTCGGCCCGGTGAGCCAGCGACTGCTATCGCGGCCACGGTGGAGGAGAGTGCACCGTGGTTGCAGCATACTCGATCCTCCCACCGCCGACATGCGTCGGCTCGACAGAACACCGGCACGAGGGTCCCGCTGGGAGTGGCTCATCTTTGTTGGTGAAGCTGACGAGGCTCCGAATGGTGGCTCTCCACTCGTCGAGCTTCTCCGCAGCGGGCGGGAAGTAGGGGAGCAATTGTACACGCGCCAGCGCTTCTACTGGCGTGGGTGGCGGTGAAAGCTGCATGGATTAGAAGATGTCGGGGAAACGACACCTACGGGATCACAAAGAATCCCTTCTACGGTTGACAGGGCACGGGGCTATGGGAAGAGCCGGATTAGAAGATCAACGTGGGGGAGTTTATCCAGGTTCGGGCTGCAAGCGATGCGTAATACCCTACTCCTGCTGGTGTATGTTTATCTGGTGTTCGTGGACTTGCTACAGAGCATGCAGGGTCCAAAAAGTTCGAATCCTCTCTCAGTATGCCGCAGGCCTTCTTTTATAGTCAAAGGGGCTGCCACAGTGGCACACGGGAGGTGGAAAGTTGTAAAGTAGTCGAGTTTATCCCTGGCACCATAGGACAAAACACATTTAATGTGTTGCTGACGTGCCCTTCTTGCTTTATCAGGGACGGCAAGGAAGCTCGTCCCACCTGTCGCCGCCTCGCCTTGCTTCGACACGCGTCCAGGCTGACGAGGCGTGTAGTGCCACGCTGGCTGGCTGGCTGCTGAGTTGGTGTGGTGGTAGAGTCTTCACGAAGATTTGCATGTCACCACACAAGTGCTTGCTGAGTTGTCCTGGGATCTGCATGCCGCCACGCAGGTGCGTGCCCAGTTGGCGGGCTGGCAGCTGTGTGGGAACGGCGGTGGAGCCTTGGCATGGGCCTGGCTGCGGCCTCGTAGATGTCCTCGGCAAGAGCCTTGCCGGGGTCTTGCAGGCGTCCCCGGCAAGGGTCTTTCCGGGGGTCTTGTGGGCGTCTTCGGCAAGGATCTTGCCGGAGGTCTTCGTCTTCTGGTTCTCATCTAGTCTTGTATGCTCTTGGCCTTTGATAGAGGCAAAGGTGTCTCGTCTTTCGATGAGATGGTGGCTATCATTTTGGAGGAAGTCGACTTTGATGATCCGACTACGAACGTGCGAGGACGTCGCGCCTTAGCAATCGCTAAACCAACTCTGAGAGGTTATTGACAATGCCAGAGCACGATCAACCTGACCACGAAGGTATGTTTCCTGCAGTCAAACAAAGAACAATCAAGAAACTAGGGTTGCAATCTGGATATTGCGAATATAAGAGGAAAGCTTTATTGATCAAGGTGGGATTATGTGACGCCTTTGTCTGGTCGTTGAACACAAACAAAGTACGCGAAGTTGCAGCTATGGAGAACTTTAATCTAAACAAAACCCAAAGTCTAAACGGTGCCCTAAGGGCTGTATATATGGAGGAAGAGGGGGGAATTTCGTGGCCCTTGGGGAAGGGGTCCGAAACCAACCCTATCTCTTGTTTCCCCACATATACGGACTCTAAAAACAACCTATACTTATGTATTTCGAAATTACATGGGACTGGCCCAATAATAAGGTGACGCAACACCTTGAATAGCCTCTGGACAAAATTTATGAAGTAGCATCTTGTATATTTCGTCCAAGGCTTCACGCACTCCTTATGGTGGCTTCAAAGTCTAGAAATCATCACTTGTAACTCCATTCTTGTTCCCCTTGCGCATGCCATCAACTCCATGCTTGTTCTTACTCCAATGTTCATCCTTCTCCAAGCTAGGCCCTTCATTTGTAAGCAAACAAATGTATCCAATTTAGGCAGCATCATGTTCTCATGAACATTAGAATCTTTACCAAGAAACGAAAGTACCTGGTAATTTAATTGGCGTGCGCGAGCACTAGTAATTAGTCCAGTATATGTAGCAGTAGGGGTTGTGGGTGTAACAATGGTATTGATGTCCTCATCATCCTCCCCTTTTTGAAATGAAGTCGTCATCGATGGAAGCTCATCTTCCTCACCCAAATAAGGCTTCAAATCTGCAATGTTAAAAGTGGGACCAACCCCAAAATCTGCAAGTAGCTCAAGTTTATATGCATTATCATTTATTTTCTCTAACACCTTAAAAGGACCACCAGCACGTGGTATTAGCTTTGATTTGTGCAAATCAGGAAATCTATCCTTACGCAAATGTAACCAAACAAGATCTCCAGGTGCAAACACAACATGTATTCTACCCTTATCTCCCGCAAGTTTATATTTAGCATTCATACGCTCAATGTTTTCCTTAGTTAACTAATGCATTTTTAAGATCAATTCAGCATGTTGTTTAGCGTCAAAATTAACCTTCTCCGAAAATGGAAGCGGCAACAAATCAATAGGTGCACGAGGTAGAAAACCATACACAATTTCAAAAGGGCACATCTTAGTAGTAGAATGCAACGAACGATTATAAGCAAATTCAATACGAGGCAAGCATTCTTCCACATTTTCTTATTATACTTCAAAACAGCCCTAAGCATAGTAGACAATGTTCTATTGACTACTTCAGTTTGTCCATCAGTTTGGGGGTGACAAATAGTACTAAAAAGCAGTTTAGTCCCCAACTTAGCCCATAAACATCTCCAAAAGTGGCGAAGAAATTTAGTATCACAATATGAAACAATAGTATTCGTCACACCATGCAAGCGAATAATTTCACGAAAGAACAAATCAATAACATGAACAACATCATCGCTTTTATGACATGGTATAAAGTGTGCCATTTTCGAGAATCTATCCACGACAACAAATATACTATCCCTCCCCTTCTATGTTCGAGGTAAACCTAAAACAAAGTCCATAGATACATCCTCCCATGGAACACTAGGTACAGGCAAAGGCATATATAAACCATGAGGATTGAGTCGTGACTTAGCTTTTTGACATGTAGTGCAGCGAGCAACAAAACGCTCAACATCCTGTCTCATCTTTGGCCAAAAGAAATGTGTAGCAAGTACGTCCTTCGTCTTCTTTACGCCAAAGTGTCCCATTAATCCTCCCCCATGCGCCTCCTGCAACAACAAAAGACGAACGGAGCTAGCTGGAATGCATAACTTGTTAGCACGAAACACAAATCCATCGTTAACGACTAATTTGTTCCATGTTCACCCTTCTTTACAATTCTGCAATACATCTTTAAATTTAGCATCATGCACATATTGATCTTTGATGGTCTCCAAACCAAATATTTTAAAGTCAAGTTGTGAAAGCATAGTATAACGACGAGACAATGCATCAGCAATAACATTTTCTTTACCCTTCTTGTGTTTAATGACATAGGGGAAAGTCTCAATGAATTCAACCCATATAGCATGTCTACGGTTCAATTTAGCTTGACTTTTAATGTGTTTCAAAGATTCATGATCAGAATGTATAACAAATTCCTTGGGCCATAAATAATGTTGCCATGTTTCAAAAGTCCGAACAAGAGCATATAATTTTTTATCATAAGTAGAATAGTTCAGACTAGGCCCACTCGATTTTTCAGGAATGTATGCAACAGGTTTGGCATCTTGTAATAACACACCTCCTAATCCAATTCCACTAGCATCACATTCAAGCTCAAAAGTCTTATTAAAATCAAGAAGTTGGAGTAAAGGAGCATGTGTCAAATTATCTTTCAACATCGTGAAGGCTTCTTCCTGTGCGGTACCCCAAACAAAAGGCATATCCTTCTTTGTAAGCTCATTGAGAGGTGCAGCAATGGTGCTAAAATCTCTCACAAAACGCCTATAGAAACCAGCGAGTCCAAGAAAACTCCTCACTTGTGTGACTGTTTTGGGCTGCGGCCAACTCTCAATAGCTTCAATCTTGGCTTTATCAACTTCAATTCCCTGTGGAGTAACAACATAGCCAAGAAAAGATACTCGGCCGGTGCAAAAGGTGCACTTCCCAAGGTTACCAAACAAGCGTGCATCACGTATAGCAATAAAAACATCACTAAATGTTCCAAATGTTCTTCCAAAGATTTGCTATAAATCAGTATATCATCAAAATAGACTACCACAAATCGTCCAATGAAAGCACGTAAAACTTTGTTCATTAGTCTCATGAAAGTACTAGGTGCATTAGTTAACCCAAAAGACATGACTAACCACTGATATAAACCAAACTTAGTTTTTAAATGTTGTTTTCCATTCATCTCCCAATTTCATACGAATTTGATGGTATCCACTACGCAAATCAACTTTGGAGAATATTGTAGAACCACTCAATTCATCAAGCATATCATCTAGCCTAGGAATAGGATGACGATAACGAATAGTAATATTATTAATGCCTCTACAATCAAAACACATACGCGATGTACCATCCTTTTTAGGCACTAGTATAATAGGAACAGCACAAGGACTAAGAGATTCGCAAATATAACCTTTGCCGAGCAGCTCCTGTACTTGATGCATAATCTCCTTCGTCTCCTCTGGATTGGGACGGTATGGTGGACGGTTGGGTAGCGATGCACCGGGAATTAAGTCAATTTGATGCTCAATCCCTCGAATAGGTGGTAATCCCGGTGGCACGTCTTGTGGGAAGACGTCAGCGAACTCCTGCAAAATGTTAGTGACAGCAGGGGGCAAAGAGGAAGGCATGTCCTCGAATGAAAATAATGCCTCTTTGCACACAAAAGCATAGCAAACAGATTTGCTAAAATCTAGCTCATCAATATCAGATTTGGTGGCAAGTAAACATGCACTTTTCAATTTAATTTCAGAAGCAACACTAGATGGTTTATTATTAGGCTTCATGTGTTGCTCAAATTCTTTTGCCACAATCTGATTTTCACTCTTATTTTTCTCCTGTTTTGCTTTATTAGCTCTATCAATATCATCTTTCAAAATGGAATCAGGAGTCATAGGAAGAAAAGTAACATTTTCATCCTTATGAACAAGAGTATACTGATTGTTTCTACCATGGTGTACAGAATTTTTATCAAATTGCCATGGTCTACCAAGTAATAAGGAACATGCTTGCATAGGTACCACATCACAATCAACATAATCAGCATATGTAGAGATACTAAAATGCACACGAACAGTACGTGTTACCTTAACCTTGCCGCTGTTGTTGAACCATTGGATGTAGTAAGGATGTCGATGTGGTCTTGTGGTGAGAGATAGCTTCTCCACCATCTCCATGCTAGCCAAGTTGTTGCAACTCCCTCCATCTATGATGACGCGAATAGAACGTTCCTTCAGAACTCCCTTTGTATGGAACAAATTATGCCTCTGATTTTGCTCAGCTTGTGTAACCTGCACACTCAAAACACGTTGAGCAACCAAACATTCATACCTGTCAGCATCTTCTGGAGCCATGTATTATGTCTCATGATCAGAATCATCTCCACCGTATTCTTCACGTGTAATAAGAGCCAAAGTCTCCTCATCATAGTCACTAGCGGACTCATACCCACCATCCTCAGTAGCAATCATCACACGCTGAGATTTGCATTCTCTCGCACAATGACCTCTTCCCTTACAACAACGACAAATAATATCACTTGTGTGCCCTGTTGATGCCATGGAAGAAGAGAGCTTTGTGCAGGCCCGACAGGTGTGCTCTTGGCAGATAGTGGTGATTCTGTCTGCTTTCTTGTATCACGGGTGGAGGTGGCACCTGATGGAGGTGATGGTGCAGTGTAAGTAGAGGATGCACGTGGTGTCCATGGTGAAGGTCGACCTGCAGAAAAGTTAGTTCGCGCCAGTGCCTGCCGATCATGCATTTCACGTTCAGCTTTACAAGCAAGATGGAATAAACGAGTGATATTATTATACTCCTTATACTCTAGAATGGTCTGAATCTCTCTATTTAATCCACCCAGAAAACGTGCAAGCATAGCTTCATTATCCTCAACAATACCACAACTAATCAATTTCAGTTTAGGAAGATGGTCATGATCTCATACCTGAGCTGGTAATGCAGCCCTACCATTGCGATTATTTGCATGTGGACGACCGGGTGTTGGTGGTTGCACGTAGTTCTGATTTTGATCAACCTCATCCTCGTAATCTCCCGCATAATCATCCTCCTCCTCATCGGCAGCAGGAGCCACAGAAGTATCAACAGCAACACCAATAGTTTGGCCAGGCTCAAGAGGGACACGGCTCGCTCGGCGGACGGCTGTTTCGCGACGTGGAGGTAGTCGTCGTCATCGTTTTCGTTGTTGTTGTTGTTGTTGTTGTTGTTGCAGAGGTGCGGCAGGTGCAGCCGGTGGTGGAAGAAATGCAAGCAGTTCATTAAATCTGTTATCGAGCTTTGTTTCGAACGTGTTCTCAAGGCTAGTGATCTTATCAATGTCTTCTTCAAAATTGTTCAACGCACCTTGCACCTGTTTAGTCATCATTTGCTGAAACTAATCATGAAGCTCCTTGTTCGTTAAGTTCTCCCAGTCAATTTCGTCGGCTTGTGATCCTGGCATGGTTAGCAACAATAGAAACGCGCAAGAATATGATCCTACAGACTACTAACAAGTGGTGGTGGTGGTGGGTGTCACAAATCCGTCAAGCAAATCTCAAATTCTTACCAGTTCTTACCCACCAGCAGGCGGTGATCGGCAACCGATGTAGTAAAAACTCTCAAAGCTTGGATAGAGCAATTACCAGGGAGAGTCAAACGCATGATGTAGATGTATGTGGAGCTGGGAAGGCTTATAATATGGTAGCAAAAAGGGTCGGCAATAATCAATTCAGAGATGCAAAGTTGAATAAATGCTCAACGACAATACTGTGCTGGCCCTAGGCTAGATCGTGCTAGAGACGCGAGCCTAGAACACTAACAAAATCACGGCGCTGGACGTAAACAAGGGAAAAGCATACTTTGGAAATTATTTTTTTCGCTCTATTTTTTTCTTGCGCTCCTCTTTTTTTGCGAAAAACCACTATAATGGCGAGTGTCTCAAAACTCTTCCGAGGTCAAACTGACAGGATGGGCACGAAATTTTTTGGACTATTTTTTTCGAAAATCAGGGCAGCGAGACGACAAAGTGCGACAAAAAATCACTATGATGGCGAGTGTCTCAAAAGACTCGGAAAAGCCTAAAAATAGGATAGGAAAAAAATATTATCGGTCGCCGAAATTTTGGCCTAAAAACTGCTCAGGGGTCTCCAGACTTTTTTTTTCGAAACCTACTCAGGCAAGGAAACACGAATCGGAAACTAGATGGATCTCGAAAACAAACCTAATATGAAAGGAACTCGGATTGGTGATGGATATATGGTGGTGGTATAGGGCAGCGGTGGTAGTATATGGATATGGATCGGTGGTGGTATATGGATACGGATTGGTGGTGGTATATGGATACGGATTCAGAGCGGTGGCGGATAAGGGGTGGTGGTAGGTGGCAGAGGCAAAGGTGCCCCGTCTTTCGATGAGATGGTGGCTATCGTTTTGGAGGAAGTCGACTTTGACGATCCGACTACGAACATGCGAGGACGTCGCGCCTTAGCAATCGCTAAACCAACTCCAAGAGGTTATTGATCATGCCAGAGCACGATCAACCTGACCACGGAGGTCTGTTTCCTGCAGGCAAGCGAAGAACAAGCAAGAAACTAAGATTGCAATCTAGATACTGCGAATATAAGAGGAAAGCTTCATTGATCAAGGTGGGGTTCTGTGACGCCTTTGTCTGGTCGTTGAACACAAACGAAGTACGCGAAGTTGCAGCTATGGCGAACTTTAATCTAAACAAAACCCAAAGTCTAAACGGTGCCCTAAGGGCTGTATATATGGAGGAAGAGGGGGGAATTTCGTGGCCCTTGGGGAAGGGGTCCGAAACCAACCCTATATCTTGTTTCCCCACACATGCGGACTCTAAAAACGGCATATACTTATGTATTTCGAAATTACATGGGCCTGGCCCAATAATAAGGTGACGCGGCCCCTAGAATAGCCCCTGGACGAAATTTATGAAGTAGCATCTTGTATATTTCATCCAAGGCTTCATGCACTCCTTATGGTGGCTTCAAAGTATTGAAATCATCACTTGTAACTCCGTTCTTGTTCCCCTTGCGCATGCCATCAACTCCATGCTTGTTCTTGCTCCAATGTTCATCCTTCTCCAAGCTAGGCCCTTCATTTGTAAGCAAAACAAATGTATCCAATTTAGGCAGCATCATATTCTCATGAACATTAGAATCATTACCAAGAAACGAAAGTACCTGGTAATTTAATTGGCATGCGCGAGCTCTACTAATTGGTCCAGTATATGTAGCAGTAGGGGCTGTGAGTGTAACAATGGTATTGATGTCCTCATCAGCCTTCACAAAGATTTGCATGCCACCATGGAGGCGCCTCCTGAGCCTTGGTTCCAATGTGTAGATGGTGTCGGAACTCTCAGGCTCAAGGGTGGCGGGCTCATTGGTGTTGGGCAAGTTTCCCCGGCAAGGCTCTTGCCGGGGCCGTGAAGGCCGCCCCGGCAAGGGCCTTGCCGGGGATGCGGTCGCAGAAGCAGATCCGGCGAGGTGGACTCCGCTGGCAATGAATGGGCTCTGGTACGCCGGTGGATGAGTAGTCTAGGGTTTCGAGAGGGGAGCGGTAGAAAGGTCGATGAATTATGGACGGCGTGATGTAAGATGCTCTGGTGCTGTGGAGTTAGTCTTTTTGCGGGAGGGGGAGAGGAAATGGGGGTGCCGTGTGGTGGGGGGAACCGGAAGTTACCAAAGCAGGCTTGACCTATTATGTAAATGAGGGTCGTATTGTAACTATTGTTCTCCGTGCACCAAGGACAAAGGGGGAATTTTGCATGCTAAAGACTAGGTGGCGGAAATTTTAGAAGGAGACGGGAGATTTTGCCGCCCACGGGATCGTTTGTATCTAGTTTCAACTAATTTTGGAAAGTGCTAGCAGGAAGGTCATGCGAGACTGTGTACACGGGGCACACATCAGCATTTAATAACTGGTGTGAAGTCCACCCTAGAAAAAAGACAATAACTCGGGATGATGTGCCGATTACTTGGACGTTCACACAGGCGCGGCCAATCGTACGGGTGTAGAGGCGCGTTCACAAAAAAGGGATCAAACGCTCAGCCTATGTATTTCTCGTGTAAATATATAGTTTGGTGCCATTGGTTATTTAGTTTAAACATAATGCATTTACGTGTTATTGTAGAGGCGCACAAAAAGAAATGGATATTGTAGTCCCTCAAACAAAATGGATATTGTAGTCCGCTAATTAAAAGTGTTACTTCATATGATTACATAGCCTCCATTTCATAAATTGCGTACCCGTTGATTCATATATGAATATTACATATATTACTTCATAATAGAACCTTAAATCATCCAAGACTAATGAATTTTAATGCAAGAGTAACAATGGTGCATGTACATGATAGCTATAGTGGTTGTTTGAAGAAACATCACTGTAACTTTGGCATGCACAATTGAAAAGGATTATCTCTATTCTTATAAAAAGCAGAGTGTTGATGGTGGTGTGCCTGCCATCCTGCAATATAGGTCGTCCGATCTATATCTAACGGGTAGGAAGGAAACTATGGCAATTTACCCGCACTCCTCAACACATTTGCAGATAAGGCCTTCCCTCGTTCATCCTTTTCTCCTACAAGATAAACTACTCATACAAATGCATCTTGATGTTCCGTGCAACGCACGGGCATCTTGCTAGTTTGAAAAAATATGTGATATGTGAGTGTCCAATCTTTATAGCGTTGAATCGATATTGTATCTTTGGCCACGATACGAAGTAGATTTTGATTTATGTCCAAGCGATGCACGTCCATGATCGCTAGATAGTGATACGTGAATGAATTGTGCAATCTCTCTCACACACATACATGTCTCATTTCTCCGTGGGCATCGAAATCACACATGCACACTTCGTGTATTTCTCTCCATCCATCAAGGTTTGAATTCGTATTTCTACCCCCGTCCTACAAGTCTCTCACACAGAAACACACAGGCTCTCTCTGTCGAACATGCCCACCCCTTTAATTTCGCCCACCCACCGCCACTAATGTCTCGAAGTATAATTATGTCTCGCTCACATGCCTAAGGTTAACTCGAGTCCCGGAACCATATGAATACATACAATGGGATTCCAGTAGAGCACCTTTTGTTTTGAGATTTTGCTCCCTCTCTCTCACACACACACACACGCGCGCGCGTAGAAATTGTTTCTCTCTTCATTTTTTTTCTGGCACTTGCATGCACACGCTTGTTTATCTCCGTGATGCTTTAAGTATGTCTCGCACACATACTATCTACCTATCCCTTAATATCGATATGTGTCACACAAACTCCTTCTCCCTATATCTAAGTGTCACTCCCCCCCCCCACACCCACACACACACACTTCCCGACACCGAAGGAGTAGGGTGCCACCTCGATCTAGATACTAATCTATCTACTCGCTTCTCTCTCTCTCTCACCACACACACACACACACACACACCGAAGGAGTAGGGTGGAACCTCGATCTTGATAGAAATTTATCTACTGGCTTCACTCTCAAACACACACACACACACACACACACACACACACACACTCGGTAGTTGTGCCTCTGTGCCTACCACGCGCACACTCTCGATACGTCTTTCTCTCCCTCCCCCCCCCCCCCAACAATGATAGCAGAAGGGTGACAACTCAATCTTGATCTTAATCTATCAATTGACTTCTCTCTCAAACACGCACACACACACACACACACTAGTTGTGTATCTGTGCCTCGCTCACACACACTTGGTACGTCTTTCTCTCAGTAACCCCCTCGATATGTAGACTTCTCGCGTGCGCACAGTTGTAGTGACGATGACGTTGAACCCAGTGTGCCTTGTTTTTACCGGCCTCATGTGATAGTTTTCACCCTGTTTTCTGTTAATTAAAAAGGCAACCTTTTCTTTGTTAGTACTAGTGAATCTGAGATCATTTGGGGCAGACGTAAAATATATCATTTCAACCCAATTATCGCAGTAACTAGCTAGATGCGTGTGCGTTGCACGGAACATCAAGATGCATTTGTATGGGTAGTTTATCTTGTGAGAGAAAAGGATGAATGAGGGAAGGACTTATTTGCAAATGTGGAGAGGGGTGTGGGTATCTTTTTGCAAAATTGCCATAGTTTCCTTCCTATCTGTTAGATATAAATGCGACAACCTATATTGCAGGATGGCAGGCACACCATCATCACCAACTATGTTTTCTACTCCCTCCATTCCTAAATATTTGTCTTTTTAGAGATTTCAACAAGTGACTACACACGGAGCAAAATGAGTGAATATACACTCTAAAATATGTCTATATACACATCCATATGTGGTAGTCCATTTGAAATCTGAAAAAGACAAATATTTAGGAACGGAGGAAGTATAAGAGTAGACATAGAGATATATCTCCAGCATCGTCCACAACGAACATGTGCTGGACTGGTTAGCGCTGGGTGCTCGCAACGCGATGACCTGAGTTCAAATTCTGTCTTTAACTTTAGATTTTATATATTATATATTATTTAATATATACTTCTTTAGCTATTGTACTGACAGTGGAACCCACAGAGTACTTAGAATACAAGATTAAGGATGAATTTGTTTCTTTTTAACTTTATGTACAAAGCTATAGCCACCCTGCAAGTCATGTACACTCTACATGCAATTAACTTTTTATAGGGGGAGAATCATACACGCAATTTACTCAAATGGATTGGATGTGACTCTGTTATTTCTAGCATAAGAGCATCTCCAATGGCAGCCGACAAATTTCCTCCCGCTTCCTTCGGCGGAGGACGACATCCAACGCCAGCGGCATGCATTTTCACAACTCTAACCAACCCGAGGAAATTCGTGCAAACACGGACTGATTTCATATAAGCATGTCGTATAAAAAAGTTGGATCTTCATATAAACATGATGGATCTCATTACATTTACATGAACTAAGCGGTGCTAATCCGGCTCTCGTGGTATAATTAATACCTAATCTAAATGGCCGCTCAGGGATCCCTATGTCTTCCTCATGTCCGGCAGACACTTGCGGGGTCGATGAAGGTCCTCGGAAGAGATGAAGCAGCAAAGAAACCACCTGTATACGCAGTCGTCGCCTCCGTGGTGGCCTTCATGGGACCCCAAGTGGTGGCGGCCTCCCGTGTTCTACTTCTCCACGATGATGGCGGTGGACACGGAGAAGCTGGCCACCGACTTGTCGCTCTCCACGCACCCGGCTTCTGTCTCTGCCTGCATGGCGCTGCCGCAGGCACGGGAGGCGCGCCCACAGACACGGGAGGCGCGGCCATCGCATACACTGGTGGCACGTTACGACGCGGCAGCGACAACGCCCGTGCCGCCGTGCTCGCCGCTGTGCCGGTGTGGAGCAAATCGCCACTCCTCATCGAGCTAAACTGGAGCAGCGAGTTGCTGAACCACGCGCAGGCTTGGGGCGGTAACTGGCTCCATCGGGCCAAGCGAGGTTGGTGAAGCACCGAGCGGCCTCGCTCGTATCCGGAGGACTCGATGGGCCACCGAGCCGGGTAATATGCCGGAGAACTGCTCCTCGAAAGCCATCAGAAGAGTGGAGAAAACGGTGGAGGAGATGGGGGAGCGGCGGAGGAGTGCGATTCTTGCCCGCTGTTTGTCTGGCCTTTTTTAAATAGAGGGCAGACGGTAGGAGCTTGGCTGGCGTCTAGCCTTGTTTAAACTGAGGGAGGACGGGAGGAGCTCGGCCGGCGTTGCGTTTAATTCCGGCCCACTCACGAACGGACGTGTGGCCAGAGTAGGTTTCTCGATTTGCATGTGGGTTTAACGGAGGCATTTGATGGAGGCGAGGAGGCGTGTTCAGTCGGGTGTGTAGCGGGCGCAATACTATTCGATTTGTCAGCTACTTGTAAACCAGGACAGTTCCCAATACGGCTTTAATGCAGACAAGGGAGAGGGTAGCGGTTACCGAAATGTTGAACGACCAATGATGCATCCTCCTTCAATTAGCATCCTGAATGCATGAGGGAAGTAATGGGAGGAGGACGGGGAAAAGAGGCAGCACAAAAAAAAAGTGAATGCAACGCAGTTTGCACTCATATAAAGGCGTCCCTCCATTCCAATGAATCTACCACATCGTACGCACCTAAGCACCTACACTAAGAATTCTTCCAATGGACAGTTGCTTAGATGAGGTGCTAAGCACATTAAATAGTTAAGCAACTATAGTCCCCAATGGATTGGTGCTTAAGTTGTTGTTCCTAAGCTCCCTTCATTTAATGACTTAGCTACTAAACTCTTTCATGTATTGGTGAGCTTGATTCATTTAAATGTTTGGCCTAGGTTTGCGCGCTTGGCATTGGTTCTTCCTAGGGTCACCAAGCCCATCTCTCTCCTCTTAATTGTGTTGCCACATCAAATTTTTTTTGCCTACATGGCAGGCTTAGCAAATGTACAAAGTGGAGCATTGGGAAAGGCCTAAGCACAAAAGTGCTCACTCCAGACCCATGGCGGCGATGCGCGCTAGCGGCCAGCGGCTGTGCCAGATGGTCCGCGACGCTGGCTTGCGGCATGGCACCGAGGATCGTCTCCAGACGGTGTTGGTGACCGGCTGGTTCATGGCCATCGTTGACGCCAACTACGACTCTCAGTTGGACCAGATGATCGTTCCCACCATCAACAAGTTCAATGTCGTCAAGAAGCTCGTGGACAACATCACTATACTCCTCCAGCCCGCGTGCCCGGGCTCCTCTTTGCCTGCCACCCTAATCGGCCTCCATGGCGAGAACCTCTTTCAAGCACTGGTGGATGATGCGGAGCATCCTACGATCATCCCCATGTACACTATGACTACTCCCCATGCCCCAAGAGGACATACGATGAGACCTCGACTATACGCCATTGGACGCAAGGTGAACTCGCTCCTCTCCGAACCATCACTTTCCACACATGAGACATGGCTCCATACCGGACGTCCGATGCCTGGAGTTTCCACCCGCCAGAACACCCACGGCTACTGAAGTCGACAGCGGTCGGACGACCGCCAGACGCCGGACGTCCGACACTCGTCAGCCACCGGACGACCGATGCCGACCGGAAATACGGTGCCACCTATCCCGAGCCAAAATGTACCCCTTCGCCCCTCACTTACCCCTTTGTGTCCCTAGACTATATATACTCCTCCACCTCCACCATTTGAGGGTCGGCATAGGTTTAGCTCATTTGAGATAGAGCTTTGCTCATCCATCCGGATCTACTCCATCGAGAGAGACCGCTCCCTCTTCGAAGAAGATCCACCTTGGATTCAAGACCCCTTCATGGGAAGACCCCTCAAGAACTCCTCACGGAGATGAACTAGTTACCGTTTGTATCGTCCTTTGTTAGATTTGGATCGTGTATCTCTGTAACGACCCGAACCTGATAAGATTCGATGTCTCTGTGCTTACCATGCTTGTCCCTAGATCAATTCGCTAGCACACATAGTACATAGGAATATCAAAGTAACAAGTGCATCATTTACTACAACGTATGATCCATAATTCAAAAAGTATTAAAAATTGAATAGTACATAGCTATATTTGTCCAATAGCAGCGGAAATGTAGCATAATAAACGATGAGTCCCATCAATGCCCATGGCGAAAATGTTGAGTGAAGACTCGCAACCCTACTGTATCTCACTGAACATCTGAATATCTTGCAACATGATAAGTTGCAGCCACGAGGGTCAATACATTGAATGTATTGGCAAATCACACAGTGATGATATAGCAAACCTACATTTACATGCAAGGCGTGACAAACAGAACACTCAAGTTGGTTTGGCATAAATCTAACTTCACCTACTGTCGGGGCGGACTGGCGTCCCCCGCGAGCACCTATGGGGCCGGAGCCCCTTTCGTTGTCCGGTGAGGGGGCGGAGGGAGCACGGAGAGCAGATCGAGGCGAGCACACGGGCGGTTTACCCAGGTTCGGGCCGCGATGGACGCGTAAAACCCTACTCCTGCTTGGTTGTATTGAACTGGGGAGCTCGGGAGCTTGGAGAGCTAGCTGCACCGAGCGTATGGCTGTCTGGATTCCCAATCTCCGAACCCCGGAACCCCCCGAACCCCCGAACCCCCTCTACGTTGCACACGGGCCTCCTTTTATAGCGCAAAGGGGTCACCGACAGGTGTCAACGTAAGAGAAAGGGGTAAAAGTGTAAAAGGGGTGGAAGTTGTAACAGTGCGGGAACAGTGGCGCTACAGTGCGGCACAGTGTTATCATACCTACTTCTGACGGTAGGGGACAAGGGCATTAAATGCCCGTCACGGTCGCCTGGACAGCACCGAGGCGGACCGTTAGGTGCGCCACCGCTCGCCACGGTGGTGGCTGCATGCCACCGCATACCCCAGGCTGCGCGGTGCCCCGCCACGTGCCCTTGGGGGAAGCCCCGGAGCGACGCGTGGGCGGGCGAGCTGGAGAGCAGTCCTGAGGTGGCGATTTGCCGCGGCAAGTGGCTTGCCGCGGGGGTCGTCTTCCTGTGCCTGATAGCTTGCCGGCTATCAGGCCTTGCCGGGGCGCATGGCGCGCCGTGGCGGGCTTCTCTTGTGGTGCCTGGGTTCGGCCTTCCCGACAAGCTCCTCTTGTCGGGGTCTCGATCTTCTGTCTCGTATACTTTGTTCTCGGATGGAATTACATGGGCTTAGTCGTCCCGGCAAGCTCCTCTTGCCGGGGTCTTGTCTTCTTGGCCCGGCAAGCTCCTCTTGCCGGGGGCCTTGTCTTGAATGCTTGGTCCTCTCTTGGCGCTTCCTGGGCGGGCCTCGCCGTAGGGTGCTACAACTGCCCGTGCACAAGTCTGGGGTACTAAGGTACCCCTACTTTAGTACACCGACGGGAGCCCCCGGGCCTGGGCCACACACGGTGCCGAGCGTCGTTGGGCCAGGCCCTAACAGTGCACGGGCACGCGTGGCCTTGGTCGCGCTGCTCCTTAACTCCGCATCCGTCGCACCTTCCCCAGGCGGCGCGCGCTTATCGCGGCGTCGCGGGGGCGGGGCGTGCGGGGTGAGCGTGACGTGGGTGGCGTGCGCGGGGCTGAACCGCGCAGGCGCGCGTCACGTCGCGCACGATCTCTTTATGGCAAGAACGGAGTGTCCGCCACTTCCCCATATAAGGCAGAGGAAACGGGAGCGGCTCCCCTCCTTCGCCTTTACTGCGTCCTCTCCCGTCTCCAGAGATCCCCTTTGCGCTCCGCCTCCATATTTCCTCCGCCGCTCGCTCGCACCTGCGGTGCTACCGGATTCTTCGTCTCCCTTCCCTCGCCGCCTCCGCCATGGCCCCGAAGACCGAGAAGGCGAAGGCGGAGAAGACCAAGAAGGAGAAATCGGAGCACGCGGCGATGCTCACCTTGCTGCGGAAGCAGAACCTCGTCTTCTCGCCGAAGCTCAGCGCGCGGGAGCTCTGGAACAAGTACTACTTGTTCTGGGCCGAGGAGACCAAGGCGCATCCCCGCACCCGAGCCTATCCGGCCGCCGCCAAGGGCAACTACCCCGGCGGGTATTATTTCTTCGCAGCCTTCTTTCACTGCGGTCTTTGCCCTCCTTTTTCTGACTTCTTCTGCGACATAATGAACACCTTCGGCCTCCACCTTCTTGACTTCACTCCCAACGCCGTCCTCACGATGGCGGTTTTCGCGCATATGTGCGAAAACTATATTGGGGTATATCCAAACGTCGCGCTTTTTAGGCACTTCTTCATCCCTAGAGTAGAGGCCGGCGCCCCCCTCGCCGGAGGGATATCTTGGGTCTTTCGCCTGAACAAGAAGGATTCCTACTTGTCGGGGGAGCTCCGCGGCAAATGGGAGGAGTGGCGTGCCGACTGGTGCTGGGTTGTCGAGAACCAGCCGCAACCTTTCACCGCGCCGCGCGCAACACCCATTATGCGCGGCAAGGATTGGAGCGAGCTGGATTCGGACGACCACAAGCTCGACGTCGCCCTCATCAGGATTCTCCGTCTTCGGTCAGCGAGGCTGTCCGTCGGAGAGGTGGGCGCAGACTTCCTCCGCCGCCGCATCGCCCCTCTTCAAGATAGGAAGAGGCCAGTCTGGGAGTATAGCAACGCGGCGGACATAATGAGGCTGCGCCCCGGGCTCAACTTCAACTTCACGTCGGTGGAGCTGAAGGGGATGGTCCGGGAGCTATTCAAGCATGACCCGGCCCACCCAGAGTGGTTCAGGGAGCCCCGGGGAGTTGTGCCTCTTTGCAACAGCTCGGCCCGGGATTCCCTTCGCGCCATGATGCCCGCGTGCGACTCGCACGGCGTCGACCGCACGTGGATTCCGCCCAAGCCAGACGTCATCATGAACTTCTTCGACAACCTGGCGGAGGTGGCGAAGAAGAAGGACGAGGCCCAGGGGCTGACGCGGGACACCACCGCGCGAGAGGTAGCATGCATAGCTTCTTGGGCTGAAGAGGCCACCGCAGCCGCAGCGGCCGGGGAGTTCGGCTTCTCGCCCGAGGAGGCGGAGGCCGCGGAGGCGTCCCGCCAAGCGGAGGTGGCGGAGATCCGCAGACTGCTGAAGCTGCCCCCCGACGAGCTCGCCGGGGTTCCCTCTCTGAGGCACTCCGGGATCCAGGGGATCTTGATCGAGGCCGCGGCGAGGGCCACCACCGCCGGAGGACAAAGGGCCACAGCGCAGGACGCTGGGTCCAGCGGGCTTGCCGGGGTGGAGGAGGAGGACGGTGGTGACGACGACTCCGACGGATCCTTGGAGCTCTATGCCGATGACCTTCCCTCAGCGTCGGAGACCTCCTCGTCCCGTGTAAGCCCCAGGCGTTCTCCAGCGAAGCGTCTCCGCAGGACGGCGATGGGGGCAAAGGCGCCGGCCTCCCGGCAACAACTACCCCGCCAAGCGGCACGAGCCTCCCGGGGGAGCCAGGTTGCGACGAGGGCGCCCGGCGCGTCAGCCACGTCGGGGGCGCCCCGTAAGGCAGCGCCGCACGGAAAGGAGCCCTTGGAGGGTGGAGCGGCGGCTCCGCCCGCTCCCCGGGCCCCGGCAACCGTCGGGACCGCCAAGCGCCAGAGGGAGACCTCGCCTCCCGCTCCCCGCGTGACCGCGCGTCAGGTGGAGTTTGATTTCTCCGCCTTGAGCGACGACGACGACGAGGACGAACGGGAGTAAGAGCTTTGAGGTCTTGCATCTTCGTAAACTTTGCCTTGATTGTCGCAGGCTCTGATCTTGTTCCTTATCTTAACTTCAGGACCTTGGCGGAGCGAGTGGCGAAGAAAGCCAAGGCGCCCGTGGTTGAGGTTGTGGGCGACTCGCCCACCGCGGCAACTGGGGGCGTGCCGGAGCCCAGCCTGCCGGATCCGAGCGCTGCTCCGAGGGGCAGCCCCCAGCGTAGCCCCCAGCGCAGCCCCCAGCGTAAGTCTGGGTTCCGTACTTTCGCTCGTCGGGCGTGCTTGAGGGATCGTCCCTGCGCTGGTATCTTGATAATACTGTCTCGTGCAGAGGTGGGGCCGCAGCCGCAGGAGCGTCCAGAAACCGCCCCCGAGGAGCCGCGGGCCCCGCCATCCCCGCCAAGGCCGAGCTCTCCGGTAAAGGAGAGCACCCCGCCAAGGGCGAGCACTCCGCCGAGGGCGAGTACCCCGCCAGGGGCGGGTAGCCCGGCGAGGGCGGTGACCCCGCCGAGGCAGAGCTCCCCGGCGAGGGAACCCGCCGCTGATGACGTCCGCCAAGGTAAGCTCTGTGACTTAGTCATCTTGGGTTCGTCTTTTTTTTTTTTGGATGTTTGCTTGAATTTCTCTTGCTCTCTATTCTCCTTCTTCTAGATTCCCCTCCCCCCGAGCAGATGGAGACGGAGGTCATCAACATCGAGGAGGAGGAGGGTGCGCGCGGCGGCAGCGGCGACGCCCCTGCCGCTGAGGACGCGGCGGGAGCTGCCGAGCCATCCGCGCAGGAGACCCCCCCAGCGGCGGACGCAACGGCCGGGGAGGGGGACGGCGGTCGCACTGCCGACCCGGAGGCAGCAGGAGCATCAGGCGCTGCGCCGGCCGCCGACCCCTCCGCCGAAAAGGAGCGGGCGGGTTATTACCTTGAAGCCCCCAATGGCATCTTCATCCAGGTGCCATGGGGCTCTTCTGCGCGGGCCCCCGCGGAGGGCGAGGCCCTTGATGGGGAGGTCCTTGCCTCCGCGGGCCTGAAGATTGTCGAGGCGCCCGGCGGGGCCGAAGAGCCCGAGGAGGAGAAGCTGCTTCGCCGGCTCCTGGCCCTTTACCGGGCCAGGCAGGCGAAGCTTGCTTCCCGGGAGACCCTCGCTACGGAGGCCGCCGTCGAGATGGAGAAGCGTGCGACGGAGCTCCGCGCCGCCAACCAAGCTGCCCTCCGCGGCGTGGCGGAGGAGCGCGAGAGGCTCGCCGGGGAGTACCAGGAGTGGGTGCTGCAGAAGGCCGACGCCGAAGAGCAGCAGCGGCTCGCCGGGGTGGAGCTGTCCCGGCGAGAGGGAGAGCTTGCCCAGCTGCAGGCCAATCTCAACTCCCACGAGGAGGAACTTGCCGCTCGGGAGCGGGCCCTTGGCGAGGAACTGGAAGAGGCGAAAGCCGCCGCGGCTGCCGCGGAGACCGCCAGGGAGGAGCTTGCCGCCAAGGTCGCGCAGCTAGAGGAGTCGTTGAAGGCGAGCGCGGAGAGGGTCGGCGCGCTCAAAGCGGAGCGGGAGAAGGACGCCCACGCCAACTCCGAACTCCAGGCGCGTCTCTCCAAGCAGGGCGACGAGCTGAAGGCCGCCAAGGACTCTATCGAGGCCCTGGAGCTGAAAGTCTCCGCGCTGGAGGAGGGGCTCCGCAAGGAGCGAAGCTTGGCGGAGAGCGCCAACACTGCGGCCGAGGACTTCCGTCGGACCGTCGCGGTGTGGACCGAGGACCTGGTGTCTTCTGCATCCAACATCGACCAGGAGTTGCTGGCGTTGAAGTTGGAACACCTCATCTACTCTCCGGACCCGGACCTCCCTCACAGCGCCAAGCTCAGCCTCTTCTTCAGAGGGGTCGCGCCGGCTCTTGCGGATCTTCGGAAGAAGATCCCCGCGCAACTGGCCGAGGAGACGCGCCGGGCCTGCACGGGAACCTTGGAGCGCGTGCTGACGAAGATTGTATACCGCAATCCCGGTATAAATCTCATCAACGTTCTTCGCAGCCTGCCGGCCGACGCTGACATGGAGGCGCTGAAGGAGCAGGTCGCCGACATCATCGCCAGAGTGGGCAAGATTTCCAGGATCGAGGGCGACCGCGTAGACTAGGCCTCCTTTATCTTATCTCTTTTTGTCGCTGCACACGGCGCTATGAGCTCATTAGTCACTGTGATAAGTTACGTAAGGTTTTTATCTTATCTGAACCAATCAGTGCATTGTTATCGTCCTTGTCCTGGCCCTTTACTTTGTACGCTTTTCACCCTACGCTCCCGGGGAACTTTCCGGCAAGGAGCCCTTGGGCTTATAGCAGCCTGCCGGCCAAGGCCTCACCGGGAAGTAACCTCGCCGCAGCCAGTCGCAATCGCGCTCAGCTTGTTGAGTGAGCTCGGAAACGAAACAAGGGCGCGACGCTCATCGCAGCTCACTTAAATCGTTGAGCGTACTCGAAACAAGGTGAGGGTGCGGCTAGCCGCGGGTAGGTTCCTCCGCGCACAGGTTTTCCATACAAAGTGTGACTGTTCAAGGAAGACAACCGAAAATTAAGAATCTGAACTGCTCAAATTCTAATAACTTAGCTTATGTATAACGCTCGTTCCTCAACGAGGCTTCTTTTTCTTGGACAGCACTTGGTTCCAGCACTTGGTTCCTCTCCCATCTCCTTCCCCCGGCAAACTTTGTGCGCGAGGAACGCTCCCTCTGTCTAAGAGGCAAGGAAAATAAAGAGGGAAGCAAGCACATGGCCTTTCGGCGTGCTGATGCTTACTGGACATGCATGTTACGCAGGATGCCAAATAATACATGCAAATAACGAAGAGGAGCATGTAAAAGGCAAAAAGCGCAAAGCATAGGAGCTTTCACTGATGTGCGGGGTCTGCGCCCGCCCCTGCGCCAAGGATCACATGCAACTGCGGCAAGACTTGGGCAGGGAGGTTGGTTGACGGAACGGGTTCCGGCAACCGCGCTGGCGAAACTCCTCCCACGGTTGGCGTCGACTCGTTTGGATCTTGGCGGACGAAACGCGCCGAAGAACGAGGTCGCCTTTTTCGCGGCTTCCGGCGCTAACCGCTGCGGCTACAGGAGCGGCGCAGGATTCGCTGGAAGCGAGCGGTTCGCCCAGCGGCCGGAAGGCGGTCCTCCTCAAGGAGCAGCTGCTTCTTGCCCGAACTCTGCGTGAGTGGGTACTCGAGGAGGGCCGTGCACGATTCCGTAGGGAGGAATGCCTCCGCCCCGCGGAGCGGGGCGGAAAGGTACCTGTTCATACCTGAACTTACCAGTGTTCGCCTGAATCAGATCCGCACAACCTCGACGCTACCCCCTACCTGGCGCGCCAAAGATGTCGGGGCGGACTGGCGTCCCCCGCGAGCACCTATGGGGCCGGAGCCCCTTTCGTTGTCCGGTGAGGGGGGCGGAGGGAGCACGGAGAGCAGATCGAGGCGAGCACACGGGCGGTTTACCCAGGTTCGGGCCGCGATGGACGCGTAAAACCCTACTCCTGCTTGGTTGTATTGAACTGGGGAGCTCGGGAGCTTGGAGAGCTAGCTGCACCGAGCGTATGGCTGTCTGGATTCCCAATCTCCGAACCCCGGAACCCCCCGAACCCCCTCTACGTTGCACACGGGCCTCCTTTTATAGCGCAAAGGGGTCACCGACAGGTGTCAACGTAAGAGAAAGGGGTAAAAGTGTAAAAGGGGTGGAAGTTGTAACAGTGCGGGAACAGTGGCGCTACAGTGCGGCACAGTGTTATCATACCTACTTCTGACGGTAGGGGACAAGGGCATTAAATGCCCGTCACGGTCGCCTGGACAGCACCGAGGCGGACCGTTAGGTGCGCCACCGCTCGCCACGGTGGTGGCTGCATGCCACCGCATACCCCAGGTTGCGCGGTGCCCCGCCACGTGCCCTTGGGGGAAGCCCCGGAGCGACGCGTGGGCGGGCGAGCTGGAGAGCAGTCCTGAGGTGGCGATTTGCCGCGGCAAGTGGCTTGCCGCGGGGGTCGTCTTCCTGTGCCTGATAGCTTGCCGGCTATCAGGCCTTGCCGGGGCGCATGGCGCGCCGTGGCGGGCTTCTCTTGTGGTGCCTGGGTTCGGCCTTCCCGACAAGCTCCTCTTGTCGGGGTCTCGATCTTCTGTCTCGTATACTTTGTTCTCGGATGGAATTACATGGGCTTAGTCGTCCCGGCAAGCTCCTCTTGCCGGGGTCTTGTCTTCTTGGCCCGGCAAGCTCCTCTTGCCGGGGGCCTTGTCTTGAATGCTTGGTCCTCTCTTGGCGCTTCCTGGGCGGGCCTCGCCGCAGGGTGCTACAACTGCCCGTGCACAAGTCTGGGGTACTAAGGTACCCCTACTTTAGTACACCGACACCTACGTCCACTAACAAGTCAAAGTTTACACAAGCACAATCGTCACACGAAAAACTAGAGCACATCCAAATTACCCACACGGGAAACCCTCGGAATCAGAAGAGAAAATGAAAAAGATCTTCAAGAAGTCTCAAGTGCGCTCAGTCGTGGCGCATTCTCTAGGGACAATAGAGTGCTCAGTCGTCAACGCGTTCACCTGATTTAAGCCCCGAAAACCTCAAATGCGCTCAGCCATGGCGCATTCTCTAGGGACAATACAACGCTGAGCCATTGACGCATTCACCTGAGAAAAAGTCTCGAGCCTACAACTATAAACACTCACCACTTTCATGAAACACTCGCACAGACCCACGTGTACCATCACACCATCACACAATACAGTCAATACCAAAACACGACAACACGAAATACAAACACCAAACCGAACATATATCATAGCACAACAACCACACATGCATAACAGAAATATAGGATGAGCATAATCAAAAGTGCAACTTGCCTTGAACAGTGCTGAAGTACTCCAACGCTGAACTCTGATCCGCTTTGCACTCCGGACAATCTATACGATTAATGAAGGCACTGATAAACAAACCATACTCACATAACGCCACAATAAAGTAAACAACAAGGAATTCAAATAAAAACTTAATTAACAGAACATAACAGTAGGTATAAATTACCTATATGGTAGTAGGATCACAATGCAAAAAGAATCAACTAATTTAGATCAAAGTTTTGAAAGTTATGGCCTCCGGAAGGTTAAATTCAAATTTAAGCAAATTCAAATTAAAAAGTTCAAAAATGTGAATTTTTGGTTCTAACGTATTCTCCTAGCCTCTACGAGTACATAGGAAAAATAATCGATGAATTTGGAGTTACGGATCTCAAGATATACCTGAACGAAAATATGATATAGAATCTGCAAAGAAAAATTATGCCATAATAGCGTTCTGCCAAGAACTGCCGGGGCTGCTGTGGACGTGCCACGTGGCGGGCTACTAATGGCTGAGAATCATTCGCTACGCGGCTTAAACGACGACCAGCCGTTATTTAGACTACCCACAATGGGAGTAACATAGGTAGTAACATCACACATATCTAGATGAAATGGATGATGTGGCAAGCAATAAATGAAGAAAGAGAGCAAAATAGTAACATAGCTAGTTACTACTAGTAGTAGTAACATCACACATATCAAGGCAAGATGTGTCTATAGGCTAATAAATGAAGGGCTGCATGTTACTACACATATGTTACTCCCCACTATAGAGGTAGTAACATAGACTAGTAACATGTCGATGTTACTACTCTATGTTACTACCCATTGTGGCTAGTCTTAGTGTATACCGGTTCGGATAAAAAAAACATCATTGGATCTGGGCGGTTAAAATCAGATCTGGCGGTTGGGAGTGCTCACCGGGGAAACAGAGTTGGGCGGCCACCGGACTTGGAGAAGAGGACCTCGGCGGCCCGGACCTCGACGACGACGACGGCTACAGAGAAACTCCGGCGACGGCGGACTGACAGGAGGGAGAGGCGTACGGTGGCGGTGGGTTTGGTGGCGTTAACAGCGACAGGGTGACCTCTGCTGGCGGCAGTGCCCAAGGTATGGCGCGGCAGCGATCTTCTTCGAGATGGGCTCGTGGGCGGTCTCCTGGTGCTCCCCTGGATTCAGAAGAACGTGAGGGAGATAGATAAGATTGAGACGAAGATCACAGGAGGTATAAGAGGGGCTGGTAACCTCCAGAGACGATGCAATCGACCGGCGGCAGAAGCTTCGGCCGGCGGAAGTCCGGCGAGATCGGGACCGCGTTCCAGGGCACGGAAGACGGCGATTTTTGCAAAAATCGAACGAGAAGGAGAGGGGGATATTTATAGAGTAGTTTCCGTGTAGTGGAGGCAATGGATCGATCGAATCGATCGACCCTGGATCGGCTTCGGTGTCCCAGATGAACACGGCTAGAGGAACGAGATGACGGGTGGGTCAGCCTCGTCAATGAGACAGAGAAAAGAAAAAAAAAACAGAGAAGGGAGAGAGCTGCGTGGTGGGCTGCGGTCGAGCGGGGAAATGGGCCGGCCTGCCAAGCTGTTGTGTGCGCTGCGCGCGCGGGCGAGGGAAAGGAAATGGGTCATGCATTGCGAGCCCAAATGAACAGTTAAACTGTCTAAAACTTTTATACTGCACAGGACAATTATTGGCTAAAACAAAATAACGTATAGATAACTAAAAATACCAGAACACACAGTAAAATATTAATACTAATATAGAATATTGTGAATTTTTTTAAAGAACATATGCACTTTTGGGAAAATTATATTTATGCAATGCAAGCACATAAAGAGCATTGTAACAACTCTAAAAATAACTTTGAGCTTCAATAATGCCAAAATGATTTGTGTAAACTCCAGAATATATTATTATCATTTTCTAAATATAATTAATAGTGGAGAAGTCATATTATCTCTACTCCAAATATATTGCCTTGAGTTGGAAAACAACTTAAATATTTAAAAAATTCAAATATACATAGAAATCATGATGAAAAATAATGATCCTATTAACATTCCAAATCTGAAAATTTGGGATGTTACAATCTCATTGTATGTTCGAGGATCTAGCACGTGTGTGATCGTTGATTGTTGATTTGAGTGTTTCCTCTCGTTTCCCCTCGTGATTTCCCTCGCGTTTCCCCTCGTGTTCTTCGTGTTCTTCGTAGGACCCCCTCCATTTCGTGAAAGATCGGCCACTAGGGTTCTACCCTACATCATCTTGGATCAGAGCAAGGTTGATCATGAATTAGGAGCCCCTAACCCCTTGTTTTCTAGCCTAATTTTGTTGTGTTCTTTCCCAATTTCGAAAATCTCCACAAAAATTAGCCCCAATTTTTTTTTGTGATTTGTTGGTTTTGATGAAGTTATGTTGGATTTGATCCATAGATTTCTTGGTTTCAAGTGGATCTAGCATCTTCCCAAGTTTCCGCACGTTCCATCCACGAAATCTCCTCAAATTTGACCCCAAAATCCCCAATTTCCGCCGAAAATTGCGTCCCGGATCTCAAATCCCGCGTTGACCCCAACCCACCGGACGTCCGACCTTTACCGAAGGACCGGAACCCCAAACCCGAGCTGAAACAGCGAATTTCTGAGCCCGAGCGAATGTCCGACGACCGGACATCCGTCCATTTCCAGAAGTCTGATACCTGTAGTTTCAGACTTTGGTTGATTTTTGTTTTGCCCATAACTAATTCATCCGAACTCCGATTTTGACGTTCTTTAACTCGTTTTGAAGCTATTGGCATCCCCCATCCCACAAAAATACCACCAACATCCTTTGACTTCATCAAATATTTGGAAGTTTGGCATCTTTGCCTAGGGCTTCTACCACATCATCCGCATTACCACCACCGACTTCCGCAACCTAACCCATTTTGTTCACCATAGCATTAATGATTGTTTGAGTTGTGATTTGAGTATCCTAAGGTGTTTCGGCTACTTAGGGACGGTTGCTTCCTCATCAACCACCGCCACCTTACCTTCTGCATAACCTTGCCCACCATACACTTCCGCCACCCCAACATAACCCAATTTTGTTTGAGCTTGTTTGAGTTGTGGCTTGCGTCTCCTAAGGTGTTTCGGCTACTTAGGGACGGTCACTTCAATATTCACTCGCATAACCCGTCATTGCATTTCCGCAATCCCATTGAGCTTCCGCAACACCACCACCGCATTCCGCTACCACCATTTGACATTTGATATATGAGATTTTGAGTTCGTGGTTTTTTCGTTTCCTAAGTTGTTTCGGCTAATTAGGAACGCTTCGACATCGAGAACACCGCCACTCATCATCACCACAAGGTCGTCATCGTACATCATGGAAAGTAACATCGACGACATCATTGCATAGTCCCCTTGCAATTGCATTGTTAAGCCCTAGCCCATTTTGCATCACTAGCCTATCGAGACTAGCCATTTGAGTATTGCCGGCAACGTTACTTGTGCACATTAGTGATCATTGATCCGCCCTTCCATTGCATACATACCATATCATCTTGGTATCATATTGTGACGCCCCCGATTCAGTCGTACACTAATCATACACGCAAATGTGTACAATCAAGATCAGGGACACACGGGAAGATATCACAACACAACTCTAAAAATAAAATAAGTCATACAAGCATCATAATACAAGCCAGGGGCCTCGAGGGCTCGAATACAATTGCTTGATCATAGACAAGTCAGCGGAAGCAACAATATCTGAGTACAGACATAAGTTAAACAAGTTGCCATAAGATGGCTAGCACAAACTGGGATACAGATCGAAAGAGGAGCAGGCCTCCTGCCTGGGATCCTCCTAAACTACTCCTGGTCGTCGTCAGCAGCCTGCACGTAGTAGTAGGCACCTCCAGTGTAGTAGGAGTCGTCGTCGACGGTGGCGTCTGGCTCCTGGGCTTCAGCATCTGGTTGCGACAACCAGGTAGAAGGGAAAGGGGGGAAAGAGGGAGAAAAGCAACCATGAGTACTCATCCAAAGTACTCGCAAGTAAGGAGCTACACTACATATGCATGGGTATATGTGTAAAGGGCCATATCGGTGGACTGAACCGCAGAATGCCAGAATAAGAGAGGGATAACTAATCCTGTCAAAGACTACGCTTCAGGCCACCTCCATCTTGCAGCATGTAGAAGAGAGTAGATGGTAAGTTCGCCAACTAGCATCGCATAGCATAAACCTACCCGCCGATCCCCTCCTCGTCGCCCTGTTAGAGAGCGATCATCGGCTTATACCTGGCACTTGGAAGGGTGTGTTTTATTAAGTATCCGGTTCTAGTTGTCATAAGGTCAAGGCACAACTCCGGGTCGTCCTGTTACCAAAGATCATGGCTATTCGAATAGATAAACTTCCCTGCAGGGGTGCACCACATTTCCCAACACGCTCGATCCCATTTGGCCGAACACACTTTCCTGGGTCATGCCCGGCCTCGGAAGATCAACACGTCGCAGCCCCACCTAGGCACAACAAAGAGGTCAGCACGCCGGTCTAAATCCTGTGGCACAGGGGTCTGGGCCCATCGCCCATTGCACACCTGCACGTTGCGAGGGTGGCCGGAAGCAGACCTAGCCTAGCAGGCATTCCAGTCCAATCCGGCGCGCGCCGCTCAGTCGCTGATGTCACGAAGGCTTCGGCTGATACCACGACGTCGAGTGCCCATAACTGTTCCCGCATAGTTGGTTAGTGCGTATAGGCCAGTGGCCAGACTCAGATCAAATACCAAGATCTCGTTAAGCCTGTTAATTGAAGTATCCGCGAACGCCGACCAGGGCCAGGCCCACCTCTCTCCTAGGTGGTCTCAACCTGCCCTGTCGCTCCGCCACAAAGTAACAGTCGGGGGCCGTCAGGAACCCAGGCCCACCTCTACCGGGATGGAGCCACCTGCCCCTTCAGCCCCCATCCCCGAACAGTATCATAAGTAATATAACAGTATAAAGTATATAGCATATTCCCGTGATCACCTCCCGAAGTGATCACGGCCCAGTAGTATAGCATGGCAGACAGACAAGAGTGCAGGGCCACTGATGGAACACTAGCATCCTATACTAAGCATTAGGATAGCAGGTAAGGGTAACAACTGTAGCAACAATGACAAGCTATGCAGTAGAATAGGATTAACCGAAAGCAGTAACAGGCTACACTACTCTAATGCAAGCAGTAGAGAGAAGAATAGGCGATATCTGGTGATCAAGGGGGGGGCTTGCCTGGTTGCTCTAGCAAGGAGGGTTCGTCAACACCGTAGTCGAACTCAGGGGCATCAGCGTCGGTCTCGGGGTCTACCGGAGAAGAAGAGGGGGAAGAAACAGTAAATACATTGCAAACAGATGCATGACGATGCATGACAAAGCAAACAGCGGTGATAGGTGTGCCCTAACGCAATACTAGGGGATACCGGCAAAGGGGGGAAACATCCGGAAAAGTATCCGCGGTGTTTCGCGTTTTCAGACAGATGAACTAGAGGGAGAAAGTTGCGTGTTCGCTATGCTAGGGATGTGTGGTGAACGAACGGACTGCGCATTCGGATTCGTCTCATTGTTTTGAGCAACTTTCATGTAGAAAGTATTTTCATCTCAGCTACGGTTTATTTTATATGATTTTCTAAAGTTTTAAGTCATTTTTAGAATTTATTTAATTAATTTAAACTAACAGTATCCAGAATAGTGTTTGCTGACATCAGCATGACGTCAGCAGTCAACAGGGGGTTGACTGGGTCAAACTGACGTCTGGGTCCCGTCTGCCATTGACACATCACCCTAACTAACAGGTTAGTTAGGTTAATTGGATATTTAGGTTAATCAAGTTTAATTAGTTTAACTAAACATGATTAATTAAGTTAATAATTTAGTTAATTAATTAATTGTTTTTATTAATAATTATTTATTTATTATATTTTTAATTATTTTTTTAACGTTCAGGGGCTGGGCCCCACTTGTCATAGGGCCAATGGACCTTAGCGGGCGCGGGCGCTAGCCCGTTTGGGCGCACGCCCAGGTTACCAGCGGGCTGAAAGCACAAGTGCTCCTCAGGTGGTTTTGGTAATTAATGTCAACATATCTCTTGTTGGACTAACACTTTTATCTAGTATGTTTCAGATAAGTTCAACAATGGAGTGGCATGGACTAAAGGTTGTGGGAACTCCTTCAAGATGCTAAGGACAAAGGATTGGCTAAAGCTTTAAGCTCAATACTCTTCATTTTACACTTTTAGTGATCCATGATCACATTGAGTCCATAGGAAAAGCCAATACTATCGGGATGAGGTGTTGTTTAATGAGCCTTTTGCTCCATGTGCTTAATGATATGCTCCAAAACCCTCAGCTACTTTCCCACTTCCACATATGACCTAAACCCTAAGCCAAACTCGGTTCTTCCGATTCGTTCTATCCGGCGCCACCGAGTTTTCACTTGTCATAAGCCACTGCCAAAACCCTAGCAAATCGGTTCTACCGATAGGGATTGCGGTCTCATCGAGATGGGATTGCAATCTCAGTGTGTATGTCCATTGTCAAAATCGGTCTCACCAAGTTCAGGCAATCGGTACTACCGAGATTAGAATGCAAACTCTCTGGTTAACTCATTACCAAAATCGGTCTCACCGAGTTTAGTAATCGATCCCACCGAGTTTGCCTGACCAACTCTCTGGTTAGCTAATTACCAAATCGGTCTCACCGAGTTTGTGTAATCGGTCTCACCGAGATTACGTTATGCCCAAACCCTAACCATATCGGTCCTACCGAGATGCATGTCAGTCCCATCGAAAATCTCTAACGGTCACTAGGTTTACCTTTTCGGTCCAACCGAGTTTGTTGATTCGGTCCCACCGAGATTGGTAAATTGTGTGTAACGGTTGGATTTTAAGTGGAGGCTATATATACCCCTCCACCTCCTCTTCATTCGTTGAGTGAGCCATCAGAACACATCTACACTTCCAACTCATATGTTCTGAGAGAGAACCACCTACTCATGTGTTGAGACCAAGATATTCCATTCCTACCATATGAATCTTGATCTCGAGCCTTCCCCAAGTTGCTTTCCACTCAAATCTTCTTTCTACCAAATCCAAATCCTATGAGAGAGAGTTGAGTGTTGGGGAGACTATCATTTGAAGCACAAGAGCAAGGAGTTCATCATCAACACACCATTTGCTACTTCTTGGAGAGTGGTGTCTCCTAGATTGGCTAGGTATCACTTGGGAGCCTCCGACAAGATTGTGGAGTTGAACCAAGGAGTTTGTAAGGGCAAGGAGATTGCCTACTTCGTGAAGATCTACCGCTAGTGAGGCAAGTCCTTCGTGGGAGATGGCCATGGTGGGATAGACAAGGTTGCTTCTTCGTGGACCCTTCGTGGGTGGAGCCCTCCGTGGACTCGCGCAACCGTTACCCTTCATGGGTTGAAGTCTCCACTAACGTGGATGTTGGATAGCACCTCCTATCCGAACCATGGGAAAAACATCCGTGTCTCCAATTGCGTTTGAATTCTCCAAACCCTTCTCTTTACATTCTCGCAAGTTGCATGCTTTACTTTCCGCTGCCTATATACTCTTTGCATGCTTGCTTGATATGTATTGTATGTGCTGAAATTGTGCCTAAAACTTCACTCAAACCAAAAAGGCTTAAAAACTGCAACTTTAGTACTAAGTGTCTAATCACTCCCCCCTCTAGACACACCAACTTCTAGATCCTACAAGTGGTATCAGAGCTTTGGTCTCCATTGCCTTGGTTTGATCACCATTGGAGGAAGATGGGTGTGTCTACTTTAGGGAGTCTTAGACATAGAGTGCCTATTCTCTATGGAGAGTATTTTCATGAGTAGAAAAATGAGATGCTTGTGATTTTCACTCAATATCATTTGAACAGGTATATTGCTAGTCCTTGTGCTCCTCATGTTGATCCTATGCATCCCACTCTAGATGAAGATATTGACATGATTCACAATCTTAGAACCGTTGAGCTCATCATTAGAGGACTGCCCAAAAACTTGATTGCTAGTTTACCTACTCTTAATTGTGCCTATACTATATGGAAGTTTCTTGAGGAACGATTTCCCAACTATTCCTTGAAAAATTTGGATGAAATTCTCCATAAGTCTATTGCCTTGAGTAAAATGAACTCTAGTGATCCTAGTTTTGGTAATTGTCTATTTGAGCTTACCAATCTCATGCGTGCTAAAGGAAATATTGGAATCAATGGTGATATCATAACCGAATCCATAAGAATTCATAAAAGTGACCACTTTGATGATCATTTATCTAATGAATTACCCTCTCTAGGATATGATCAATCACAAGATGATGTTGAACATGGATACTATGATGAAGATGATGATAGTGACTCCAATCTTGATGATGCAATGAGACACTTTGGTCTTATGGCTAATCTTCGAGGATATGTGTCAGGAGGAAAGGAATGGGTTCTCGACAGTGGATGTACTGATCATATGACCGGAGATGAAGAGATGTTTCGTGAGCTTGCTGAAAATGACGGCCCTCGAAAATATGTTACCTTTGGTGATAATTCAAAGGGTAAGGTGGTTGGCCTTGGTAAGGTGGCCATCTCACACGATAGCTCCATTCAAAATGTCATGCTTGTTGAATCTCTTGGCTACAACTTACTTTCAGTATCTAGACTTGCTGATTTCGGATTGAATGTCCTATTTACTGAGGTAGATTGCCAAGGGTTTCGTCGAGATAATCATAAAATGGTCTTTACCGGTATACATAGAGGTGACCTTTATATTGTCGATTTCTCTAGAAAGGCACAACCTAAAACTTGCTTTATTGCTAAATCCTCAAAAGGTTGGTTGTGGCATAGACGACTAGGTCATGTTGGCACGAGAAACCTTGACAAGCTTATTAAAGGAAATCATATCCTTGGAGTTAACGATGTCATATTTGATAAGGATAGACTTTGCAGTGCTTGCCAAGCAGGTAAACAGGTTGGAGGAAGGCATCCCGTGAAGAACATCATGACCACAAGGAGGCCACTCGAGCTACTTCATATGGATCTTTTTGGTCCCAATGCCTACAAGAGTCTCGGTGGAAATTCTTTTGGTCTAGTCATAGTTGATGATTTTTTAAGATTTACGTGGGTGTTCTTTCTTGATGATAAATCGCAGGTCCAAAAGATCTTCAAAAACTTCGCTAGGAAGGCCCAAAATCAGTTTGACGTGAAGATCAAGAAGGTTTGGAGCGACAACGGAACGGAGTTCAAGAACGCAAATGTGGATACCTTTCTTGACGAAGAAGGGATTTCACATGAGTTCTCGGCTACGTACACACCTCAACAAAATGGAGTTGTTGAGAGGAAGAACCGGACGCTCATCGAAATGGCGAGAACGATGCTTGATGAGTACAAGACGCCGAAGCACTTCTGGGCAGAAGCGGTTGAGACGGCTTGTCATGCAACAAATCACTTGTATCTTCACAAGCTACTCAGCAAGACGGCATACGAGCTCCTCACCGGTAACAAACCCCAAGTTGGATACTTTCGAGTATTTGGCTCAAAGTGCTACATTCTAGATAAGCATCGTCGTTCAAAGTTTGCTGCTAAATCTCATGAAGGTTTCCTACTTGGTTATGGCTCAAACTCTCACACTTACCGTGTCTACAACAATTTCACCCGAAAGGATGAAGAAACGGTAGATGTGAAGTTTGATGAATCTAATGGCTCGCAAGTAGAGCAATTGCCAATTGATGTAGGAGACAAAGACCCTTCGGAAGCAATTCAAGACTTGTCTATTGGCAAAATTCGTCTAACGGAGGTAAAGGACAATACCTCGTCCATCCAAGTGGAAGCTTCTACTTCACGACAAGGTGAACCAAGAGTTGACACGGAAGCATCCACAAGTGGGACACACCAAGATGAAGAAAACGAGGAAACGCATCAAGACGAACATCAACAACCTCCTTCTCCACCACGACAAGAGAACAACAACGTCAACAATGAAGAAGATCATGAAGAAGAACAAGATGAAGAAGAAGTTCAACGAAGACCCAAGCAAAATCTTTCACGAGTTCGAGCAAGAATTGCCAAAGATCATCCCGTCGAGCAAATCTACAATGATATCCAAACCGGGAGAATCACTCGCTCTAAAACTCGTTTAGCTAACTTTTGTGAAAACTATTCATTCATCTCTAGCATTGAACCTATGAAGGTTGAAGAAGCATTGGAAGATCCGGATTGGATAAACGCTATGCATGAAGAGCTACACAACTTTGAGAGAAACCAAGTCTGGACATTGGTTGAGAAGCCCGACAACAACCACAACATCATCGGTACCAAATGGGTGTTTCGCAACAAGCAAGATGAAGATGGACAAGTGGTTCGCAACAAAGCACGTCTCGTTGCCCAAGGGTACACACAAGTCGAAGGTATGGACTATGGTGAGACATATGCTCCCGTTGCTAGACTTGAGTCCATTCGCATCTTACTTGCCTTTGCTAATCATCATAATATCACCTTGTACCAAATGGACATTAAAAGTGCTCTTCTAAATGGTGAAATAGAGGAGGAAGTTTATGTCAAACAACCTCCCGGCTTTGTCAATCCTAAGAAACCTAATCATGTTTACAAACTTCACAAAGCACTTTATGGTCTTAAACAAGCTCCTAGAGCATGGTATAAATGCTTGACTAAGTTCCTTATTGCAAGTGGTTTTGAAATTGGAAAAATTGATTCTACACTTTTTACTGAAAGAGTTAATGGAGAACTATTTGTATGCCAAATTTATGTTGATGATATCATATTTGGCTCTACTAACCCTCTTTTTAGTGAAAAGTTTGGAAAGCTTATGTCAAAGAAGTTTGAGATGTCTATGATGAGTGAACTCAAATTCTTTCTCGGTTTGCAAATCAAGCAAACTAAGGAAGGTACATTTATCTCTCAAACGAAGTACACCAAAGACCTATTCAAGAAGTTCAATATGCAAGAATGCAAAGGTATGACTACATCCATGCCTACTAATGGACATAATGATTTGACCAAAGATGGTGAACCGGTTGATCAAAAGGTTTATCGCTCTATGATTGGTTCATTGTTATACCTATGTGCCTCTCGTCCCGACATTATGCTAAGTGTGTGCATGTGTGCACGATATCAAGCTGCTCCTAAAGAATGTCATCTTAAGGCCGTGAAAAGGATAGTGAGATACTTAATCCATACACCAAATTTTGGCATTTGGTATCCTAAGAGGTCCTCTTTCGATCTCGTTGGGTATTCTGACTCGGATTATGCCGGAGACAAAGTTGATAGAAAGTCCACTTCGGGTACATGTCAATTTCTTGGTAGATCTCTTGTGTCTTGGTCCTCCAAGAAACAAAACTCGGTATCCTTATCCACCGCTGAAGCGGAATACATTGCCGCTGGTTCATGTTGTGCTCAATTACTTTGGATGACCCAAACTCTTAAAGATTATGGGGTCTATGTGAAACATGTTCCATTGCTTTGTGACAATGAAAGTGCTATCAAAATTGGTCATAATCCTGTGCAACATTCTCGAACTAAGCATATTGAAGTTCGTCATCATTTCATTCGAGACCATGTTGCAAAGGGTGACATTGATCTTAAACATGTTCGCACCGATAAGCAATTAGCGGATATATTCACTAAACCGCTTGATGAGAAAGTGTTTTGCAGGTTGAGAGGAGAATTGAACATCATTGATGCTTCAAACTTGGAGTAGAAACTCCATTGGATACATGCAAGACATGAGCTTATGACTAATCCTTGATATATCTCTTATGATAACTATCTAATGTCTTGGATATATTTGCATCTTGCATGTTATCTAATCCATGTAGGTACTTGGATGAATCTATTTCTATGAGATTGCAACTCTCTCACATCTTGAGCAATCTCTACATCACCAAGTCTCTACACAACGGTGGTTGACGACAAGGAAGCACGAAACCATTCAAACATATCCTTTGACAAATTCTATGTTGAGCTTCATGATTGTCATTTTTGGATATACAAGTGATTTTCCTTGCAAGAACTAACCCATGTAGGTAGATGAACTCAAACTCCAAGTGGTGCTCCCAACTCTTGATGATCTACATCAACTTCGAGCACCCACACAAGTTCAACCACATGAGCAAGATCCACTCCACCACCCAAGGTATGATATTCCATCTTAGAGAAGCTTTACTCAAAGTCATGAGTCAAAGCAACTCAACAAGATGTGAATACATCAAGATGCATAAACGAAAAATGGTAACCCCATTTTGAGCTTAAACAATTAGTATGACCTATGATCAAGTGTTCTCACTTGACTCCTAAGTCAATATACTCTAACATAGGTGACTATGTCACCGCCCAATTCTAGATGAAGTTCTCTTGTGTTCTTTTCTGTGTTATTGCATTTGTCCCTTGCATATTTGTTTCCATCTTTTTCACACACAAAAAAAACTTCATCTAGAACTTTCATTCTTTTCTTTTTGCTTCTAGTTCTGCATATTTCTGCATCAAATTCCTTGCAAATCCTTCAGTTAATTCATTGCCAATCTTTGAGAGATTTTACTTGACTAGTGAGCTGAGGTGACAAGTGTTTTCTCTGTGATGAACTCGGTTTCACCGAATTGTAATTTTCGGTCCAACCGAATCCCTTCGGTACCACCAAAACATGCCACTCAGTGTCACCGATTTCATAACAGGAAAAACAGTTTGCCACTTATTTTATATTTCTTCTGATCCAGCTCCACTCAATGAATCTTGTCCTCTACAAGCATCACAGTTTTATCCATCGCTTTGTGCTGGATCTCAAGGACCAAACCTATTCGACGGATTCCAGGAAAAACCTTCTTGGAAATGATGTCAAAGGGGGAGAGAGAGATCACATCAAAGCTTATCATCGGGGAGAAAGAGATCACATTAAACTTATCACCTACAAAGGAGAAAGTACTAAGGGGGAGAGAATACTCAAGGATCCCAAATATTAAGGGGGAGAAAGAAATCTCCAGGGGGAGAGAATACTCAAGGATCCCAGATGCTTGATGTTCAAGAGGAGAGATGCCACATGTCTTTTTGGGGGAAAGACATGTTCATATGTACTCATTTGAATTAAGTTCTATTCATATCTTTCAGCTTTCAGCTCTGATTTTCTGTTCCCTATCTTCTCCCAATATCCCATGTCAGATTCAGGGGGAGCAAGACATCTAAGGGAAAGAAATCATTCAAATTCATTGCATATCTTTACTCTTGGGGACATGTCTAAATCAATGTGGTACCTTGTACTCACTCTTTACATGTCATCCCAGTCTTGGTATTCTTGTGGTTTCTTTTGGTTTGCTCTGGCTATTGGATGTACCTGTGTTATCTAACCTTGTTTGTGCAGGTTCATTCCATCCTAAGTCAACTCAAGACTACAAGGTAAGTATATGCATCAGAATCATGAGTA
Source organism: Aegilops umbellulata (assembly GCA_032464435.1). Taxonomy (NCBI): domain Eukaryota; kingdom Viridiplantae; phylum Streptophyta; class Magnoliopsida; order Poales; family Poaceae; genus Aegilops; species Aegilops umbellulata. The sequence goes on along the minus strand of CP136056.1, from coordinate 199,355,538 downwards.
TGAGGAATTCTTGCTTTTGTACATACTGTTTGCAAGAAGGACTCATAAGCATGAAGGTATTTCTCTTAATAATCTTTTGCTCTGATGCATATGGCCAAGATACATGTAACACATTGCCTACTCTGTCATGATTATGCTCTCACATGCTTCTATATTCTATATTCACATGATTGCATACATGTAGGGGGAGCCTATGCTTCTTACATGTTCTTCCAAAGCTTTACTTGCTATTCTTTGTATCTTTATCTAAAGCTTTGATGTATGTTGCCATCAATTACCAAAAAGGGGGAGATTGAAAGCACAGGTGCTCCTCAGGTGGTTTTGGTAATTAATGTCAACATATCTCTTGTTGGACTAACACTTTTATCTAGTATGTTTCAGATAAGTTCAACAATGGAGTGGCATGGACTAAAGGTTGTGGGAACTCCTTCAAGATGCTAAGGACAAAGGATTGGCTAAAGCTTCAAGCTCAAGACTCTTCATTTTACACTTTTAGTGATCCAAGATCACATTGAGTCCATAGGAAAAGCCAATACTATCAAGGAGGGATGAGGTGTTGTTTAATGAGCCTTTTGCTCCATGTGCTTAATGATATGCTCCAAAACCCTCAGCTACTTTCCCACTTCCACATATGACCTAAACCCTAAGCCAAACTCGGTCCTACCGATTCGTTCTATCCGGCGCCACCGAGTTTTCACTTGTCATAAGCCACTGCCAAAACCCTAGCAAATCGGTTCTACCGATAGGGATCTCGGACTCACCAAGATGGGATTGCAATCTCACTGTGTATGCCCATTGTCAAAATCAGTCTCACCGAGTTTAGGCAATCGGTACTACCGAGATTACAATGCAAACTCTCTGGTTAACTCATTACCAAAATCGGTCTCACCGAGTTTAGTAATCGGTCCCACCGAGTTTGCCTGACCAACTCTCTGGTTAGCTAATTACCAAATTGGTCTCACCGAGTTTGTGTAATCAGTCTCATCGACATTACGTTATGCCCAAACCCTAACCATATCGGTCCTACCGAGATGCATGTCAGTCCCACCGAAAATCTCTAACGGTCACTAGGTTTACCTTTTCGGTCCGACCGAGTTTGTTGATTCGGTCCCACCGAGATTGGTAAATTATGTGTAACGGTTGGATTTTAAGTGGAGGCTATATATACCCCTCCACCTCCTCTTCATTCGTTGAGAGAGCCATCAGAACACATCTACACTTCCAACTCATATGTTCTGAGAGAGAACCACCTACTCATGTGTTGAGACCAAGATATTCCATTCCTACCATATGAATCTTGATCTCTAGTCTTTCCCAAGTTGCTTTCCACTCAAATCTTCTTTCTACCAAATCCAAATCCTATGAGAGCGAGTTGAGTGTTGGGGAGACTATCATTTGAAGCACAAGAGCAAGGAGTTCATCATCAACACACCATTTGTTACTTCTTGGAGAGTGGTGTCTCCTAGATTGGCTAGGTGTCACTTGGGAGCCTCCCACAAGATTGTGGAGTTGAACCAAGGAGTTTGTAAGGGCAAGGAGATCGCCTACTTCGTGAAGATCTACCGCTAGTGAGGCAAGTCCTTCGTGGGCGATGGCCATGGTGGGATATACAAGGTTGCTTCTTCGTGGACCCTTCGTGGGTGGAGCCCTCCGTGGACTCGCGCAACGGTTACCCTTCGTGGGTTGAAGTCTCAACTAACATGGATGTAGGATAGCACCTCCTATCCGAACCACGGGAATAACATCCGTGTCTCCAATTGCGTTTGAATTCTCCAAACCCTTCTCTTTACATTCTCGCAAGTTGCATGCTTTACTTTCTGCTGCCTATATACTCTTTGCATGCTTGCTTGATATGTATTGTATGTGCTGAAATTGTGCCTAAAACTTCACTCAAACCAAAAAGGCTTAAAAACTGCAAATTTAGTACTAAGTGTCTAATCACTCCCCCCTCTAAACACACCTACATCTAGATCCTACACGGGCGCCGGCCGCGGCGGGGTGCCGGAGCAGCACGACGAGGGGGCAGGCACGCGCGGCGCAAGGCGTGCACGGCCAAGGCAGCAGGCGTGAGCGGGAGGGGCCGCGATGGTGCGTGGCGCGGCGGCTGGAGCGGGTTACTGAAGGTGAGCGTCAGGCAGGGAACGGCCGGCGCGTGCGGGACAACATCAGCGGCCTCCGGCAGCAGCAGAGGCTGCAACGGCAGTGCAGAGCAGCTGCGGGAAGCAGGGACGAGGCGGGGCGTGGGCGTCAGTGCACGGCGCGCGCGGCCTCGAAGCTAGCAGGGGAGCGGCGCACGGCGAGGACGACTCGGTCGCGGGGAGTATGGCGCAGAGGGCGCGCTGGGCGCGGTGAGTGTGTGCTCACCGCGTGCGGGCGCGTTGCCGGTCTAGCGTGCGGTGAGCGAGGCGTGAGGCAGAGAAGGGAAGAGGCCCGGGGCCTCACCAACGTTGATGGGGAGAGGGGGAGGCAAGGCTTGCTGGCGGCCGGCAGGGAAGAGGATGAGGATGCGAGGTCCGGCGAGGAGGCGGTCGAGGTGGAGGGCGACGCAGTTCCGGGCGATGTCGTGGGAGCCGGTTGCGGCGGCGGAGGTCGGGGCCGAAGGACGTGGAGGCGCGAATCCGGCCAAGTCCTGGGCGGGACGGTGGCGCAAGGACGGGGGGAGTGGTTGTGGGGCGGAGGCGATGGTTCTTCGGGGGCGGGCGCACCAGCTGGGGTGGGGCTCCGGCTCGGGGAGCATGGCGGCGTTGGAGAAACGAGAGGGAGTGGGGAGGGGATCGTGCGGGAGGAGTGAGGGTCGGTTAGGGTTCTAGGTATGGGGAGGGCCATATAGGCCAGGGGCGGCTGGGCCGGCTAGCTGGGCCATTCGGCCCAATGGAGGGAGGGGGCTTTCAATCCTTTTTTTGTTTACTGTTTTGCCTTTCTTTTTATTTAATGTTCTTTTCTATTTTATTAAATTTTAGCTTTTATAAAATACAAAGTTGTAACTAAAAGAGCATTAATACTTATGCCCCTACCACAATTAGCTTTGCACCTAAAAAATAGTTTGTAACTGTTTATTATTTTAAAATCATTTAAATAATTGTTTTTGCTACTGTTTTATTTAGTTCAATGCATTTAAACATTTTATAAAGACTTGGTTTCTCCACCAATATTACTTATGAATTATTCGTCACATCCAGAATATTTTAGTTTTAATATTTGAAAACTTTTGTTGGTTGCCATTTTTGAATTTGAATTTGTATCGGTTTCAAACTAACACGTGATTGGCAACAGTAATCGAGGTGACATGTTATCATTAGCAGAGGTTCATTGTAGCTTAATTACCCGGGCGTTACAATTCTCCTCCACTACAAGAAATCTCGTCCCGATATTTAAGAGGGAGAGTATGGGGGAAGGGATTTGGTTACGAAATTCTAACGAGTCTTCTCGGTCTTGGTTGCTCTCCTCGAAGAGGTCGATCCATAACGCTGATGCATTCATACTTCAGCGTGAGGTCATCATGATGAAGTCGGCATCCTTTCTTCAGGAACTCCATCGTACTTATGAAAGGATAAGGGGGTATTTCGGAAGAATGGGCCGCTACAGTGTTGCTTATCTGGTAGATAACATCAGGGAAGGTGGCGGAAAGTAACTCTCGATTTGAAACTTAAGACATTATCGAGAGCAAAGTAAGAAGGTGCATAATAGAGGTGAGGGTGTACCGATCTTTCGATGAGATGATAACTATCAATTTGGTGGAGACGACTTTGACGATCCGACTACAAACGTGCACGATGTTGCGCCTTAGCAATCGCTAAACCAACTACGAGAGGTTATTGACCATGCCGCAGCACAATCAACCTAACCACGAAGGTCTATCCCTGCAAGCAATTGAAGAACAAGCAAGAATATGATAATGCAATCTGAATATTGCGAACATAAATGAAGTATTGATAAAGGTGGGGATCCGGAAGCGGTCTTGGTCTGGTCGTTGGACACAAACGAAGTACATGAAGTTGCAATGGCTAACTTTTAACTAAACAAATCCCAAGGAAAAAGCTACTAGGTGGATCTACTTATATAGGAGCAAAGGGTGGCGGCCAAGGAGGTGGGAGGACGTCCCAAGGCAGCCTAAAACCAACCCTAGGTCGTACAAGGCTCATGGGCCCAAGTGGAGGTGATGCAACACCTTTGGACTTGTTGTTTGACTCAGATTCTGCTGCAGCGTCAGATTGTTTCGTCCATATCTCAATGCTCCGGACGAATTTAAAGGTGAATCCAATTGGAGTGGAAAGAGGACGAAATCTACTTTCCAACAAAAAAAGAATCACCCAATTCGGAGTCCATATGAAAAATTTCTTGCCGTTTTGAGTCAGGTATGTCTGTGCAGTCCGAATCTGAATCCACAACGTGAGAGACTTAGACTCTATCTTCTCTTGGCCCAAAAGTTACGTGAAGGGACTTTTTGAACAGCACCTAAACTTCTCTTTTTCCCTTATCTTCATATGTGGATTGTACAAATGTCCCATACACCTGCAATTAGACAAAACACAAAAGTGTGTGAAGTATTTTTGTTCTGGATAATATAAATAGATTATTGAATAGTTGACACTAGAAATCACCTGACAAATATGCATGTATGCAATATTTTTGGTCGTATCCAAGGTAGTCATGACCTCATCATCCTCCCCTTCTTGAAAATAAAGCCATCCTCGGCGTTGCTTTATCTGAAATGTGGCTAACAAAAGAGACAAGGTGTACATGTTGTATATGTATATGTCATCAATTTTTACTTCCCGTGGAATTTGCACATATGACACATGTATACATGAGTAACTTTCATAGTGAATAAAATATAAAGCCAAAATATTATCATAAGAAGTAGAAGGCATGAAAGTATTGCAACTCAGTTTGCATATATAAGTGAAGCTCTTATTCATATGAAAAGATTGACAATATTCATCATTAAACCATCCCAATATTGGTGAATAAACCTTACTTGCATAAAATTTACATGCTACAACATGCTTAAATAAGCCAACATGCAATAAGTCATTTGACACAGAATCATCACCAAGATTAAAGGTCATATCAAAATGATTAAACATTGGCACAATTATTTTCAAATGTAGTTGATCCAAATTTGTTTTAGTGCCTGATTCACATGGTTCTTTCACATCAACGGTTAATTCAATGGGTGCACTCAAATCATCAGCATAATCATCTAAAATAGGTGGTGTGATTAATATTGTGGCTAGAGCATCACATGGTGTATTTAAATCGACAAGGCATTCATCATTCGCATGCGAAGTTAGAAGATCAGTACCTTTGTCATTACCTCGTGTTATGAACTCATACGATGTTGGAACTCTCGGCAGTGACGGGTCATAATATGGAGCTGATGCAGTGCGCACAACAACGGATGTTGTTGTCATAGTAGGCGCAGTGGTAGAAGGAAGGACCGTCTCAACTCCTTGGATATGCACCTTATGCTTGTTTGTCTTGTGGGCATCACGCCTCTTTATTTCCTGTTCAGCTTTGCAAGCAAGATGAAACAAATGGTCCATAGGATAACATTCTTCATGAATTAGTATCTCCTGAATATCACGGTTTAATCCTCCCCAAAATCTATCCATAAAATCTTCTTCACTTTCCTCTAAAAAGGAATGCAACAAGGTAATTTGTAAATCATCATAATATTTTCTTACAGTGTCACTACCTTGTTTTAAATGTTGTAGTTTTTTAATCATGCCACGAGTATAATAAACATCGACGAATCTATCTCTCATGACAAGTTTTAAATCATCCCAAGTAGTAGGTACATAATCAGGGTATAACCGACAATGTTCACTCCACCAAACAGTAGCAAAACTAGTGAAAGAACCAACCGCAAGCTTAAATTTTTTACGTTCCGAAAAATCATGGGAAGCAAATATAACAATTATTTCGAACACCCATTCAATATATAAACCAGGCTTAAAACGACCATTAAAAGGGGGCATGGAAACAAAAACCTGATTGTGCGTATTCTTATGTCTTTGCACCTCTTGTGACGGTGGTTGTATTTTCGGAGATGGTGGCACGTCTCCCATGATTGATGAAGCCCAACTGACTCTGGAACCTGCCATATTTAGTAGAAAAACAAGAAACAAAATCCGAGAATAATGTTCCTATGAACTACTAGGATGTGGTGGTAAAACGCTCACAGTATAGCAAATATCAAAGTCTTACAAGTTCTTACCATGCAGCAGGTGGTGACTGGCAACCAGCGTTGTCAAATAACTCCGAAGATTGAGTAAAGCGATTGTCAGGTGAGCGTATGTATACACAGTGTAGAAATATGTGGAGCTTGGAAGGCCAAATATATGGTAGCAAAAGATCAGCAATAATCAATTCAGAGATGCAATGTTGAATAAACGCTCAACGACAGTACTGTGCTGGTCCTAGGCTAGACCGTGCTAGAGACGCGAGCCTAGAACACTAAAAAAAATCACGGCGCGACGCATAACAAAGCGGAGCACACTCTGAATATCTTTTTTTCTCCTTTTTTCACGGAAATTTTTTCACTTTTTTTCTCTTTTTTTCCTCTTTTTTTTCTTTTTCTCTCTCACTTTTTGTTCTTTTTTTTTCACAAACAAGCTAGATAAGATGCAGATTGGATCTAGTGATGACGCGAATGACCTCAAGTATGATTATGAGAATGAATGATGGGGAGTACGTGGTGGAAATTGATGGATGGCGGTGGTGGACAGCGGATGCAATAATGAGGCGGTGGCGTGACAAACTGTGAACAGAACTCGAAACTCTAAAGTACTAGACACTAAGACCAGCAACTTGACACGACGATGTAACCGTAAATTCAACAAAACAAAACACTAAAAAGATTATGCAAAGGCTCAGACTGGCTTGGACAAAGGATGAACAGATCTAACTTTTTTGTGTGGCTTTTTCTTGGACAATAGGTAAGAAAATAAATCTAATCTAGGGATAACTGGAAATTCTCACCGAGCAACCTGAAAACTGATACCACTTGATAGAGGTGAGGGTGTCCCGATCTTTCGTTGAGATGATAACTATCGATTTGGTGGAGACGACTTTGACGATCCCACTACAAACGTGCACAACGTTGCGCCTTAGCAATCGCTAAACCAACTCCGAGAGGTTATTGACCACGCCGCAGCACAATCAACCTGACCACGAAGGTCTATCCCTACAAGCAATCGAAGAACAAGCAAGAATATGATAATGCAATCTGAATATTGCGAATATAAATGAAGTATTGATAAAGGTGGGGATCCGTAAGCGGTCTTGGTCTGGTCGTTGGACACAAACGAAGTACACGAAGTTGCAATGGCTAACTTTTAACTAAACAAATCCCAAGGAAAAAGCTACTAGGTGGATCTACTTATATAGGAGCAAGGGGTGGCGGCCAAGGAGGTGGGAGGACGTCCCAAGGCAGCCTAAAACCAACCCTAGGTCGTACAAGCCTCATGGGCCCAAGTGGAGGTGATGCAACACCTTTGGACTTGTTGTTTGACTCGGATTCTGCTGCAGCGTCAGATTGTTTCGTCCATATCTCAATGCTCCGGACGAATTTAAAGGTGAATCCAATTGGAGTGGAAAGAGGACGAAATCTACCCAACAAAAAAAGAATCACCCAATTCGGAGTCTATATGAAAAAGTTCTTGCCGTTTTGAGTCAGGTATGTCTGTGCAGTCCGAATCTGAATCCACAACGTGAGAGACTTGGACTCTATCTTCTCTTGGCCCAAAAGTGACGTGAAGGGACTTTTTGAACAGCACCTAAACTTCTCTTTTTCCCTTATCTTCATATGTGGATTGTACAAATGTCCCATACACCTGCAATTAGACAAAACACAAAAGTGTGTGAAGTATTTTTGTTCTGGATAATATAAATAGATTATTGAATAGTTGACACTAGAAATCACCTGAAAAATATGCATGTATGCAGTATTTTTGGTCGTATCCAAGGTAGTCATGTCCTCATCATCACTTAATAGAGGTGAGGGTGTCCCGATCTTTCGATGAGATGATAACTATCGATTTGGTGGAGACGACTTTGACAATCCGACTACAAACGTGCATGACGTTGCGCCTTAGCAATCGCTAAACCAACTCCAAGAGGTTATTGACCACGCCGCAACACAATCAACCTAACCACTAAGGTCTATCCCTGCAAGCAATCGAAGAACAAGCAAGAATATGATAATGCAATCTGAATATTGCGAATATAAATGAAGTATTGATAAAGGTGGGGATCCGGAAGCGGTCTTGGTCTGGTCGTTGGACACAAACGAAGTACATGAAGTTGCAATGGCTAACTTTTAACTAAACAAATCCCAAGGAAAAAGCTACTAGGTGGATCTACTTATATAGGAGCAAAGGGTGGCGGCCAAGGAGGTGGGAGGACGTCCCAAGGCAGCCTAAAACCAACCCTAGGTCGTACAAGGCTCATGGGCCCAAGTGGAGGTGATGCAACACCTTTGGACTTGTTGTTTGACTCAGATTCTGCTGCAGCGTCAGATTGTTTCGTCCATATCTCAATGCTCCGGACGAATTTAAAGGTGAATCCAATTGGAGTGGAAAGAGGACGAAATCTACTTTCCAACAAAAAAAGAATCACCCAATTCAGAGTCCATATGAAAAATTTCTTGCCGTTTTGAGTCAGGTATGTCTGTGCAGTCCGAATCTGAATCAACAACGTGAGAGACTTGGACTCTATCTTCTCTTGGCCCAAAAGTGACGTGAAGGGACTTTTTTAACAGCACCTAAACTTCTCTTTTTCCCTTATCTTCATATGTGGATTGTACAAATGTCCCATACACCTGCAATTAGACAAAACACAAAAGTGTGTGAAGTATTTTTGTTCTCGATAATATAAATAGATTATTGAATAGTTGACACTAGAAATCACCTGATAAATATGCATGTATGCAATATTTTTGGTCGTATCCAAGGTAGTCATGTCCTCATCAGTGCAAAATAGAAGTTCCAAGCGCATAGGCAATCGTTCGCCGCCTGAAACAAAGTGTGAAAGGGATTCAGAGCAATGGGAATAAGTATTGCGTTTGATACTAGAATAGATCACTAGGTAGGTGGCCCGTGAATTACATATGAAGTCAAGCGCAAGGAATATCTTTGGCAACAGGGTGTACAGGAGAGTCAGGTTTCGATCCTGGGATCTGTGGGTTATGGGCCCACCAGGTGGGTTAAAGTAGAAAGGGGGTTAACATCTTGCATGGTCATGATAGCAAGGCATGTCAGAGGGTAGCCTCTCAGTTATGTCGGAACAACACCGGTACCAAGGGCGAGGGATGAAGAGAACCATTTTGCTGCTCGTTGAACAAGGCGGACCAATAGGCAAAGTTCTCGTCCATAGGTGGTTACCGGGATGTCATCAACAATAGTAACTGGGTCTTATTGACAGAGTTGTACAACTGAGGTGTTTATATAAGCAGCGAATCATTACTGCTTAGATCATATAAACCATGAGAAAGGTTAAACAAGACAATGGAAAGGAAAATGTGATCATCAGATTAAACAGAACAATGGAAAGAAAAATGTGTTTAAACACATATGTCAGGGGTATATCCTTCCCAAGGACAAGCATAGCATAAAATCTGTGACAAGATATACTATAGGAAACCCTTTAGGTAGGGAAGAGAAATTTCATGACATTACCCATACAACGGTGTTTTGGATAATTGAGCAGGAAAAATTTAGCATTGGGCTTCAAATGTTCAAGTTGAAAATTGGAGTACCACAAACATACTTTGAGATAGCATCAACATGGTTTTCAAGCAAAGGTCAGACTTTGGATACAAGAAGGATTCATTAGGGACAAGTTATAGAATAAGTCTTACAATTTCCTCATGGAAGAATGGCTAACCTTGATAAAAGGATACATATACTATAACAATAGGTCCTCTGGCCAGGGGTGCTAAGCAAAGACACCACCTTACTGGGCTATGTAGAGACCAATGTTATAACTCTTGGAAATATGTCCCAACCATCATATCTGACCGAGATTCAGATCTGATTGGTGTCAAGATACCTCAGACTAAGGATGCCTGAGAAGAAAAGGTGCAACACAAATTGACGAAATGACATGGCAAGATTCTCAGGGAATGAACTATGGGAGTGAGTTCCGAAACAAGAGTTCATCATTAAACTAAGGAGAGGATGAGGAGGTGGCTGATGGAGTCAGCGACAATCCTTGAGATTTCCAAAAAGGTGGATTTCCACAGTTATGTGAACAAGGAGATAACATTTGTCGGATCAAATGATATAATGATGTATGCTCGAGGAAAACATACATAATGAAACAATGGCTGAAAAGTGCACCCGAAACATGGGCTTAGGTAGTATGATCAATGTTAGAATGATGATTTGATAACCAATGGTCTAAGATGAAACATTGACCATTAACTTCAAAGCAATAGGGTTGCTAAAAGTTTTGAAGTCGCACATCATAGTTCAATTGTCGGTTTTCCGGTTAGAAATAGCATGGGGACCAAGGAATGAACGGATATGGCAAGAAGGATCACCTGTATCAAGAATTCTTAAGAGGTTGTGAAATTCTCACGACATTCTTGACATAAAACATGGTAATACTCCAAGGTAAAGAAGAACAAATGCTGGATAGCAAGGATCTCAAGGTATAATACAAAACACGAAATCAAGCTTGTTGTTCAGGGCGTAATGATATGACGAGGAATATCAACGTAAGCTTAGCTCATCGTCGAAAATTGTGCTCCGGGAAGGACCGGGTAGCACAGTTAAAATTTAGCACGATAAGGAATAGACAATCAGGCTAGGAATGACTTGAAGGACTATTAAACTCATAAGCAACGAAAATTACTTAGATTTAATGAATCGGGTTACAGACTCGATTCACTATCGGTGTCCCTGAGTGTCTAACAACTCAGAACCCGGGGAAAAATTGGAATTGATGAGAAATAATACTTGAAGAAGAACTCATAAGAAGTAATATGGTTCTGTGATATTATCGAGATACTAGGGGGGTAATACTCGACGACAGATCAAAATAGAGGTTGGAGTGGGGTATTGATCCGCAGAAAACAAATGCTTAAACTTGCCCGAGAAATGTGATCAAAGAAGAACAATATGGTCAGAACCACTGTGACGACCCCGATTCAATCGTACACTAATCATGCACGCAAACGTGTACGATCAAGATCAGGGACTCACGGGAAGATACCACAACACAACTCTAAAACATAAATAAGTCATACAAGTATCATAATACAAGCCAGGGGCCTCGAGGGCTCGAATACAAGTGCTCGATCATAGACGAGTCGGCGGAAGCAACAATATCTAAGTACAGACATAAGTTAAACAAGTTTGCCTTAAGAAGGCTAGCATAAACTGGGATACAGATCGAAATAGGCACAGGCCTCCTGCCTAGGATCCTCCTAACTACTCCTGGTCGTCGTCAGCGGCCCGCACGTAGTAGTAGGCACCTCCGATGTAGTAGGAGTCGTCGTCGATGGTGGCGTCTGGCTCCGGGCTCCAACATCTGGTTGCGTCAACCAGAAAGAAAGGAAAGGGGGGAAAAGGGGGAAGCAAGCAACCATGAGTACTCATCCAAAGTACTCGCAAGCAAGCTACACTACATATGCATGGGTATATGTGTAAAGGGCCATATCAGTGGACTGAACTGCAGAATGCCAGAATAAGAGGGGGATAGCTAATCCTGTCGAAGACTACGCTTCTGGCATCGTCCGTCTTGCAGCATGTAGAAGAGAGTAGACTGAAGTCCTCCAAGTAGCATCGCTTAGCATAATCCTACCCGACGATCCTCTCCTCGTCGCCCTGCTAGAGAGCGACCATCGGGTTATATCTGGCACTTGGAAGGGTGTGTTTTATTAAGTATCCGGTTCTAGTTGTCATAAGGTCAAGGTACAACTCCAAGTCGTCCTGCTACCAAAGATCACGGCTATTCGAATAGATTAACTTCCCTGCAGGGGTGCACCACATAGCCAACACGCTCGATCCCATTTGGCCGGACACACTTTTCTGGGTCATGCCCGGCCGCGGAAGATCAACACGTCACAGCCCCACCTAGGCACAACAGAGAGGTCAGCACGACGGTCTAAACCTAAGCGCATAGGGGTCTGGGCCCATCGCCCTTAGCACACCTGCACGTTGCGTGGGCGGCCGGAAGCATAACTAGCCCCCTTAATACAAGAGCAGGCTTATGTTCCAATCCGGCGCGCGCCGCTCAGTCGCTGATGTCACGAAGGCTTCGGCTGATACCACGACGTCGAGTGCCCATAACTTTCCCACGTAGTTGGTTAGTGCGTATAGGCCAGTAGCCAGACTCAGATCAAATACCAAGATCTCGTTAAGCGTGTTAAGTATCCGCAAACGCCGACCAGGGCCAGGCCCACCTCTCCTAGGTGGTCTCAACCTGCCCTGTCGCTCCGCCACAAAGTAACAGTCGAGGGTCGTCGGGAACCCAGGCCCACCACTACCTGGGTGGAACCACCTGCCCCTTCAGCCCCCATCTCCGAACAGTATCATAGGTAAGGTAACAGTGTAAAGTATATAGTGTATGCCCGTGATCACCTCCCGAAGTGATCACGGCCCAGTAGTATAGCATGACAGACGGACAAGAGTGTAGGGCCATTGATGGAACACTAGCATCCTATACTAAGAAGTAGGATAGCAGGTAAGGGTAACAACGGTAGCAACAATGACAGGTTATGCAATAGAATAGGATTAACCGAAAGCAGTAACATGCTACACTACTCTAATGCAAGCAGTAGAGAAGAATAGGCGATATCTGGTGATCAAGGGGGGGCTTGTCTGGAAGCTCTGTTGCACAAGAAGAAGGGTCTCGGTGACGTAGTCGTACTCGGTGGCATCAGCGCCGATCTCGAGGTCTACCGGGGAAGAAGAAGGGGGAAGAAACAGTATATATGGAGCAAACCAAAGCATCTCAAAACATAACGAGGCAATACGCGGTGCTAGGTATGCCCTAACGCGGTAGGAGGTGATACCGATGAAGGGGGGAAACATCCGGGAAAGAATCCCCGGTGTTTCGCGTTTTCGGACAGATGAACCGGAGGGGAAAAGTTGTGTGTTTGCTATACTAGGGATATGTGGCGGGCGAACGGGCTGCTTATCCAGATTCGTCTCGTCGTTCTGAGCAACTTTCATGTACAAAGTTTTTCCATCCGAGCTACGGTTTATTTTATATTAATTTTAAAAGATTTAAATCACTTTTAGGATTTATTTAATTATGTTAAATCAACATTATCCAGAATAGTGTTTGTTGATGTCAGCGGTCAACTATGACCGTTGACCAGTCAAACTGACAGGTGGGGCCCGTTCGTCAATGACACAGATTAGCTAATTAGAGTTAATTAGTTTTAACGAAGTGTCTAGGTTAATTAACATGATTAATTAGGTTAATTACTTAGTAATTAACTTATTTATTTATTTATTTTAAAATTATTTTATTATTTTATTTTTATTTTTTTACATTCTGGAGGCGGGGCCCTCCTGTCATTGACCCGAGGGAGCCATGGCGGGTTCTGGGCAGTGGATACGGGGCGGGCGCCGGGTGCCCGCACACCCGAGCCACCAGGGGGGTTGCAGGCGAGGCTGCAGAGGCGGGGTGGTCGCCGTAGCGCGGCCACGACGAGCAAGGCGGCCGCGCAGGAGGGCAGGGGGCGTGCAGGGTCGCGCTGGGCGAGGTGGCGCAGCGCAGGCCGGCGGTCAGCAGTGGGGGCGGCGGGTCTGCAGGCGAGGTGTGACGCAGGTGGAGCGTGCGGCAGGGAGGCGCAGCAGAGCAGCAACGCCGACGTGGGGGGGTGGCGAGCAGAGCAGGGGCAGGTGCGATCGCTCGATGACGGCCAGAGGTGAGGCGCGGAGCGCGATGACGGAGCGGGAGCGTGCGGCTGGGGCTTGGCCCGTGCAAGGGCGCGGTGAACAGTGCGACGACGCGGGGCGCGACGAGTGCGCGCTGGCGGTGCTGGACGAGGTGATGTGCGCGCGAGAGAAAAGGTGGAGGCCATGGCCTCACTGGGGTCGTAGGGTCTGGGCAACGGGTGTTGAGGAGGGGGTTGGGGACGGCGTGCATAGGGGAGGCAGTCCGGCGAGGTCCAGGCGGGCTCCGGGCGGCAGGAATCGGCGACGGGGTCGGGGCATCATGCCCCGATCCAGATCCAACGGGGGAGTGGGGGTGTGGAGCCACGGGAGGGTGGGAGTGGGAGAGCGGTAGTGGGTTAGGGTTTGCGGTCAAGGTGGAGTGGCCTTGTAGGGCAGAGAGAGTGGGACGGGCCATGGGCTGGCCTGGCGGCCTGGTGACCCGCCGGGTCGAGGCCCAGTCAGGGGGGTATTCCATTTACATTTTTCTTTTCTGTTTATTTACTTTTCTCTATAGTTTCAATATACCTTTAACTTTTAAAAATACAAAAATAGTTCCTAAGTTAGTATAGCTAAATATACTACTGCCACCTTTAATTATGGCACTCAAATAAAATAGCCTAACATTTTACTAATTATAATAGGCAATAATTAATTGATTAAGCCACTATTTTATTTAGCTTAGTGCATTTAACTATTTCACAAAAACTTGGTTTCTTCATCAATATTACTTAAGAATTATTTGACACATCTAGAACATTTTAGTTTTAATAATTGAAAACTTTTATTGTTTACCAAACTTTGAATTTGAATTTTGGATCGGTTTTGACCTAACGATAAATTAGCAGCAGTAGCCGTGGTGACGTGGCACCATTAGCGTGGGATCACTGTAGCTTAATTATCCGGGCGTCACAATTCTCCTCCACTACAAGAAATCTCGTCCCGAGATTCAAGAGGGGGACTAATGGGGAAAAGATTTGGTTACAAAATCCTAACGGATCTTCCCGTCTTCGGTTACTCTTCTCGAAGGAGTTGATCCCTCAGTTGATGTCTTCAATTCTCTACTTCAGGTCATCATGATGAAGTTTGTCGTCCTTCCTTCAGGATTTTCACCGTACTTACGAAAGGGTGAGAAGGGAAAACCCTATAAGGACGGATTCTAACAAGATGGAGCATCAGACGGTTAACTCAGGGGAAGAAGCATAAGTATCTCTCGAATTGAAACTTAAGAAGATGTCGAGAGCAAAGTAAGAAGGTACCATGAGAAGTTTCAAACCGATAGGCAAGCGTTCGATGCCTATCAGAAGGTGAAAGGGGCTTAGAGCAACGGGAATAAGCATTGCGTCTGATACCCGAATAGTTCACTTTGCAGGTGGCCCGTGAGTTACATAAGAAGTCAAGCGCGAGGAATAACTTTGGAAACCGGGGGTGTATAGGAGAGTCAGGTTTCGACCCTGTGGAACTGTGGGTTATGGGCCCACCATGTGGTTGAAAGTAGGAAGGGGGCCGACATCTTGCACGGTCACGATAGTAAGGCGTGTCAGAGGGTAGCCTGTCAGTTATGTTTGCAACAACATCGATACCAAGGGCGAGGGACGAAGAGAACCATTTTCCTGCTCGTTGGACGAGGCGGGCCGATAGGCAAGGTTCTCGTCCATCGGTGGCTACCAAAATGTCATCAACAATAGTAACAGGGTCTTGTTGACACAATTGTACACCGAGGTATATACATAAGTAGGAGAATATTACTGCTTAGATCATATAGATCACAAGAAAGGTTAAACCAAACAGTGGAAAGGAAAATGTGTTTAAACAAATATATCAGGGATATACCCTTCCCAAGGACAAGCAGAGCATGATATCCTTGGCAGGATATAATGTAGAAAACTCTTTAGGAAAGGGGAGAGAAATTTCATGACATTACCCATGCAACGGTGTTTGGATAATTGAGCAAGTAACATTTAGCATTGGGCTCCAAATGTTCTTGTTGAAAATCGGAGCACCACAGACATGCTTCGAGATAGCATTGACAAGGTCTTCAAGCAAAGGTCAAACTTTGGATACACAAAGGATCCATCAGGCTAAACTTATAGAATAAGTCTTATAGTTTCCTCATGGAAGAATGGATAACCTTGCTGAAAAGGAATCTATAACAATAGGGCCTCCGGCCAGGTGTGCTAGGCACGACAGCACCATACCGGGTCACATAAAGACCATTGTTATAACTCTTGGAAATGTTCCAACCATCATATTTGACCGAGTTTCAGATCTGCTTGGTGTCAGGATACCTCAGACTTAGGATGCCTGAGAAGAAAAGGTGTAACACAAATTAACGTAAGGACATTTTAAGATTCTCGGGAAACAAACCATGGGAGAAAGTTCCGAAACAAGAGTTCACCATTAAGTCAAGGAGAGGATGAGGAGGTGGTTGATGGCTCAACGACCATTCCTCCGGATTTCCAAAAAGGTGGGTTTCCACAATTATGTGAACAAGGAGATAACATTTGCTAGATCAAATGATATAATGATGTATAACCGAGGAAACATACACTATTGAACATTGGTTGAAAGGTGCACCCGAAATATAGGTTTAAGTAGCATGATCAATGTTAGAATGGTGGTTCGATAACCAATGGTCTAATAATGAAATATCAACCATTAACTTCGAAGCAATAGGGTTGCTAGAAGTTTTGAAGTCGCACATCATAGTTCGATTGTCGGTTTTCCGGTTAGAAATAACACAGGGACCAAGGAATGAACGGATATGGCAAAAGGTATCACCTGTATCAAGAATTCTTAAGAGGTGGTGAAATTCTCACGACATTCTTGACATAAAAGATGGTAATACTTCAAGGTAGGACATAAGACAAGTTGGATTACCAGGAACTCAAGGTACAACCACAACACGAACAAGTTTGTGTTGGAAAGAAGGCAAGGAAGTAGTCGATGACAACACAAATCATCGAGGGGCAAGGATGGTAATTCTCATCATGAATTTGATTGATATTCTGGAAGAGCTCAGAATGTTTATAATGATCACGACACATTTGTCGAGAGATTACCTGAAGATGTAATCGATCAGCGATGACATCAAGTCAAAGGAATGATGAAGCAAGGGGTTATTGGAACCATGGGTACGACACAAACTCGAAACCAAGCTTGTTGTCTGAGGTGGAATGATAAGACAAGGAAATCAACGTAAGCTTAGCTCAGCGTAAAAAAATTGTGTACCGGGAAGAAGGACCGGGTAGCACAGTTAAGATTTAGCACAATAATGCTATAGCCGATCAGGCTAGGAATGACATGATCGGGTAAAAACTCGTAAGTAAAGAATATTAGTAAGAGTTGTTGAACCGTAATGCGGACTCGGTTCAGTTATCGGTGTCTTTGAGTGTTTAAAAACTCAGAGCCCGTGAAAATTTGGAATCAGTGAGGATGTAGTACTTGATGAAGAACTCATAAGAGGTTAAGCAGTTCTGTGATAATGTTGAGATACTAGGGGGTAATACTCGACGACAGATCAAAATAGAGGTTGGACTGGGTATTGCTCTGCAGAAGACAAGTGCTTTTAACTTGTCTAAGAAATTGAATCAAAGGGGAACAATATGGTCAGGACCACATTTGTAAATGATCAAACCACAGATACAAGCACTTATAACAAGGGGTAACTATTTTGCGAGAAGCTTCCATGATAAGATCTGCATCGTGTCCATGGGCATGAACGCAAAGTTCAAGGTCGACTCCCACTTCTTCAATGCATAACCTTTCATTCACTCCTCGCGTTTGATGAAGTTACAGTGTTGAAATTTTATCTAGCAAAATACCAGAAGAGTATGACTCATGAAAACTTTCGAGTTCACACATATTATGGAAGGCATAGGTTCAACCCATCGGGGCATCGTGGAAACATATACCACAAGCTTCAATAGTAAATATCACCAGCTCAAAAGCAGAGCATGGTTGGCCAAATCAAGGAATAGGATTTACCAAAGACATTATGTATCAGGGAAAGAAGTTCCAAAGTGATTGAATATGAAGGACGTTGTCGGATAAAATCCAACAAGGTTCTGATGGTCCATAAAGTATCTGATGTGAGTATCAGCACACAACCAGAGGAAGAAACAATGTGAAGGCATTGGATTATAGAAGCAACTGACTAATTCAAAGCTCACATGTAAAGGAATTATAATTTCCAAATCAAAGGATCAGAAGCAAATGCTCTGATTAAGGATGGATAAGTTGAGTAAGCTTAGGGGTAAAATTGATGGCAATCTGATTGGCCGACAACCAGCTCATGTTCGAAAGACGTCTGAACCGGAAAGATCATTCATAAGGATCAACTGATGATTGCGTGCATTCGCAACATATTGAATCAAGGGACGCAAAATGATAGTGACAAAAGATGCCAATAAGATTACTAGACTTATGGTATTAACCAGAATGCAAGCAAGCAAGAATTACAAGAGCAACAAGCTACTCAGGGTTTTCGGAAGGTCGAATGGCACTTTGAAGACTTTTGTGAAACACCTGAACAACTGGGGATGAGCGGATACTCGATAAGTGCGAGGAATTATCCGTAGGGGGTATTCATTAGGCAAGAACTGCAGGCAGTAAGCCCAAAGGATTCTCGAAACAACAGAGAGCAGTTCGGGGCATCTTGTAATAACAAGATCAATGGGATTGAATGTAGGCAAGTGTGTTCAGTTATCCATACAGATAATAGTGGTAGGGATTTGCAAAAGCGGTCGGCACAAGCGTCTCGGGAAAACAACGAATAGCATCTTCGGAACCTTCTGGCGCAGCAGGCGATCATTGTAATAAGGGGCTCTCCGGGAGGAAGTAGTTACGAGAACCTAGAGTCAGATTTAGTAAAACCATTTAACCCGAATAGAAGAGAGATCAAAGTCCCAGAGCATAGATCGAGGAATAAAAGATCTTAATAACACCCGATGGCGACGTGGGCCCAGGGGCCGCACAGCCAAGTTAGTAAAACAATTTTCATCGACTAGACTCAACTTCGGCCAAGGAGTGTGGAAGGGGGATTCCTACAGGCAGACGGCTCTGATACCAACTTGTGACGCCCCCGATTCAATCGTACACTAATCATGCACGCAAACGTGTACGATCAAGATCAGGGACTCACGGGAAGATATCACAACACAACTCTAAAACATAAATAAGTCATACAAGCATCATAATACAAGCCAGGGGCCTCGAGGGCTCGAATACAAGTGCTCGATCATAGACGAGTCAGCGGAAGCAACAATATCTGAGTACAGACATAAGTTAAACAAGTTTTCCTTAAGAAGGCTGGCACAAACTGGGATACAGATCGAAAGAGGCGCAGGCCTCCTGCCTGGGATCCTCCTAACTACTCCTGGTCGTCGTCAACGGCCTGCACGTAGTAGTAGGCACCTCCGATGTAGTAGGAGTCGTCGTCGACGGTGGCGTCTGGCTCCAGGGCTCCAACATCTGGTTGCAACAACAAGAAAGAAAGGAAAGGGGAAAAAGGGGGAAGAAAGCAACCGTGAGTACTCATCCAAAGTACTCGCAAGCAAGCTACACTACATATGCATGGGTATATGTGTAAAGGGCCATATCAGTGGACTGAACAGCAGAATGCCAGAATAAGAGGGGGATAGCTAATCCTGTCGAACACTACACTTCTGGCATCCTTCTTCTTGCAGCATGTAGAAGAGAGTAGACTGAAGTTCTCCAAGTAGCATCGCGTAGCATAATCCTACCCGGCGATCCTCTCCTCGTCGCCCTGCTAGAGAGCGACCACCGGGTTATATCTGGCACTTGGAAGGGTGTGTTTTATTAAGTATCCGGTTCTAGTTGTCATAAGGTCAAGGTACAACTCCAAGTCGTCCTGTTACCGAAGATCACGGCTATTCGAATAGATTAACTTCCCTGTAGGGGTGCACCACATAGCCCAACACGCTCGATCCCATTTGGCCGGACACACTTTTCTGGGTCATGCCCGGCCGCGGAAGATCAACACGTTGCAACCCCACCTAGGCACAACAGAGAGGTCAGCACGCCGGTCTAAACCTAAGCGCACAGGGGTCTGGGCCCATCACCCTTAGCACACCTGCACGTTGCATGGGCGGCCGGAAGCAGAACTAGCCCCCTTAATACAAGAGCAGGCTTACATTTCAATCCGGCGTGCGCCGCTCAGTCGCTGACGTCACGAAGGCTTCGGCTGATACCACGACGTCGAGTGCCCATAACTTTCCCGCGTAGTTGGTTAGTGCGTATAGGCCAGTAGCCAAACTCAGCTCAAATACCAAGATCTCGTTAAGCGTGTTAAGTATAAGTGAACGCCGACCAGGCCCAGGCCCACCTCTCCTAGGTGGTCTCAACCTGCCCTGTCGCTCTGCCACAAAGTAACAGTCAGGAACCCAGGCCCACCACTACCTGGGTGGAACCACCTGCCCCTTCAGCCCCCATCTCCGAACAGTATCACAGGTAAGGTAACAGTGTAAAGTATATAGTGTATGCCCGTGATCATCTCCCGAAGTGATCACGGCCCAGTAGTATAGCATGGCAGACGGACAAGAGTGTAGGGCCACTGATGGAACACTAGCATCCTATACTAAGAAGTAGGATATCAGGTAAGGGTAACGACGGTAGCAACAATGACAGGTTATGCAGTAGAATAGGATTAACCGAAAGCAGTAACATGCTACACTACTCTAATGCAAGCAGTAGAGAAGAATAGGCGATATCTGGTGATCAAGGGGGGGCTTGCCTGGAAGCTCTGTTGCACAAGAAGAAGGGTCGTCGGTGACGTAGTCGTACTCGGTGGCATCAGCGCCGATCTCGGGGTCTACCGGGGAAGAAGAAGGGGGAAGAAACAGTAAATACGGAGCAAACCAAAGCATCACAAAACATAACGAGGCAATACGAGGTGCTAGGTATGCCCTAACGCGGTAGGGGGTGATACCGACGAAGGGGGGAAACATCCGGGAAACTATCCCCGGTGTTTCGCGTTTTTGGACAAATGAACCGGAGGGAAAAAGTTGTGTGTTTGCTATGCTAGGGATATGCGGCGGGCAAACGGGTTGCATATCCAGATTCGTCTCGTCGTTCTGAGCAACTTTCATGTACAAAGTTTTTCCATCCGAGCTACGGTTTATTTTATATTAATTTTAAAAGATTTAAATCATTTTTAGGATTTATTTAATTATGTTAAATCAACATTATCCAGAATAGTGTTTGCTGACGTCAACATGACATCAGCGGTCAACTGTGACTGTTGACTGGTCAAACTGACAGGTGGGGCCCGTTCATCAATGACACAGATTAGCTAATCAGAGTTAATTAATTTTAACGAAGTGTCTAGGTTAATTAACATGATTAATTAGGTTAATTACTTAGTAATTAACTTATTTATTTATTTTAAATTATTTTATTTTTTTACATTCTGGAGGCGGGGCCCTCCTGTCATTGACCCCAGGGAGCCATAGCGGGTTCTGGGCAGTGGATACGGGGCGGGCGCCGGGTGCCCGCACACCCGAGCCACCAGGGGGGTTGCCGGCGAGGCTGCAGAGGTGGGTTGGTCGCCGTAGCGCGGCCACGGCGAGCAAGGCGGCCGCGCGGGAGAACAGGGGGTAGATAGCTAATCCTGTCGAAGACTACGCTTCAGGCCACCTCCATCTTGCAGCATGTAGAAGAGAGTAGATGGTAAATTCACCAAGTAGCATCGCATAGCATAAACCTACCCGGCGATCCCCTCCTCGTCGCCCTGTTAGAGAGCGATCACTGGGTTATACCTGGCACTTGGAAGGGTGTGTTTTATTAAGTATCCGGTTCTAGTTGTCATAAGGTCAAGGTACAACTCCGGGTCGTCCTGTTACCAAAGATCGCGGCTATTCGAATAGATAAACTTCCCTGCAGAGGTGCACCACATTTCCCAACACGCTCAATCCCATTTGGCCTGGGTCATGCCCGGCCTTGGAAGATCAACACGTCGTAGCCCCACCTAGGCACAACAGAGAGGTCAGCACGCCGGTCTAAATCCTATGGCGCAGGGGCTGGGCCCATTGCACACCTGCACGTTGCGAGGGCAGCCGGAAGCAGACCTAGCCTAGCAGGCGATCCAGTCCAATCCGGCGCGCGCCGCTCAATCGCTGACGTCACGAAGGCTTCGGCTGATACCACGACGTCGACTGCACATAACTGTTCCCGCGTAGTTGGTTAGTGCGTATAGGCCAGTGGCCAGACTCAGATCAAATACCAAGATCTCGTTAAGCGTGTTAATTGAAGTATCCGCGAACGCCGACCAAGGCCAGGCCCACCTCTCTCCTAGGCGGTATCAACCTGCCCAATCGCTCCGCCACAAAGTAACAGTCGGGGGTCGTCGGGAACCCAGGCCCACCTCTACCGGGATGGAGCCACCTGCCCCTTCAGCCCCCATCTCCGAACAGTATCATAAGTAATGTAACCGTATAAAGTATATAGCATATTCCCGTGATCACCTCCCGAAGTGATCACGGCCCACTAGTATAGTATGGTAGACAGACAAGAGTGTAGGGCCACTAATGGAACACTAGCATCCTATACTAAGCATTAGGATAGCAGGTAAGGGTAACAAATGTAGCAACAATGACAGGCTATGCAGCAGAATAGGATTAACTGAAAGCAGTAACAGGCTACACTACTCTAATGCAAGCAGTAGAGAAAAGAATAGGCGATATCTGGTGATCAAGGGGGGGCTTGCCTGGTTGCTCTGGCAAGGAGGGGTCGTCAACACCCTAGTCGAACTCAGGGGCATCAGCGTCGGTCTCGGGGTCTACCGGAGAAGAAGAGGGGGAAGAAACAGTAAATACATTGCAAACAGATGCATGACGATGCATGACAAAGCAAACAACGGTGATAGGTGTGCCCTAACGCAGTACTAGGGGATACTGGCAAAGGGGGGAAACATCCGGGAAAGTATCCCCGGTGTTTTCGGACAGAAGAACCGGAGGGGGAAAGTTGCGTGTTCGCTATGCTAGGGATGTGTGGTGAATGAATGGACTGCATATTTGGATTCGTCTCGTCGTTCTGAGCAACTTTCATGTAGAAAGTATTTTCATCTAAGGTACGATTTATTTTATATGATTTTCTAAAGTTTTAAATCATTTTTAGAATTTATTTAATTAATCTAAATTAACATTATCCAGAATAGTGTTTGCTGACGTCAGCAGTCAACAAGAGGTTGACTGGGTCAAACTGACGTGTGGGTCCCGTCTGCCATTGACACATCACCCTAACTAACAGGTAAGTTAGGTTAATTGTATATTTAGGTTAATCAAGTTTAATTAGTTTAACTAAACAGGATTAATTAAGTTAATTTATTAATTAATTAATTAATTATTATTATATTATTTTTACGTTCAGGGGCTGGGCCCCACTTGTCATAGGGCCAGTGGACCTTAGCGGGCGCGGGCGTTAGCCCGTTTGGGCGCACGCCCAGGTTACCAGGGGGCGCCGGCCACGGCGGGGTGCCAGAGCAGCACGACGAGGGGGACGGGCACGCGCAGCGCAAGGCGCGCGTGGCCAAGGCAGCAGGCGTGAGCTGGAGGGGCCGCGGTGGTGCGTGGCGCGGCGGCTGGAGCGAGCGACGGAAGGCGGGCGTCGGGCAGGGGCCGGCCGGCGCGTGCGGGACAACATCGGCGGCCTCCGGCAGCAGCAGAGGCTGCAGCGGCAGTGCAGAGCGGCTGTTGGAGGCAGGGACGAGGCGGGGCGTGGGCGTCAGTGCGCGGCGCGCGCGGCCTCGAAGCCAACAGGGGAGGGGCGCACGGCGAGGACGACTCGGTCGTGGGGAGCATGGCGCAGAGGGCGCGCTGGGTGCGGTGAGCACGTGCTCACCGCGTGCGGGCGCATTGCCGGTCTAGCGTGCGGTGAACGAGGCGTGAGGCAGAGAAGGGGAGAGGCCCGGGGCCTCACCAGCATTGATGAGGAGAGGGGGCGCCGAGGCTTGCTAGCGGCCGGCGGGGAAGAGGATGAGGATGCGAGGTCCGGCGAGGAGGCGGTCGAGGTGGAGGGCGACGCGGTTCCGGGCGATGTCGTGGGAGCCGGTTGCGGCGGCGGAGGTCGGGGCCGAAGGACGTGGAGGCGCGAATCCGGCCAATTCCTGGGTGGGGACGGTGGCGCAAGGACGGGGGGAGTGGTTGTGGGGCGGAGGCGATGGTTCTTTGGGGGCGGGCGCACCGGCTGTGGTGGGGCTCCGGCGCGGGGAGCGTGGCGGCGTTGGAGAAACGAGAGGGAGTGGGGAGGGGATCGTGCGGGAGGAGTGAGGGTCGGTTAGGGTTCCAGGTGTGGGGAGGGCCATATAGGCCAGGGGCGACTGGGCCGGCCAGCTGGGCCATTCGGCCCAGTGGAGGGAGGGGGCTTTCAATCCTTTTTTTTGTTTATTGTTTTGCCTTTCTTTTTATTTAATGTTCTTTTCTATTTTATTAAATTTTAGCTTTTATAAAATACAAAGTTGTACCTAAAAGAGCATTAATACTTATGCCCCTACCACAATTAGCTTCGCACCTAAAACAAAATAGTTTGTAACTGTTTATTATTTTAAAATCATTTAAATAATTGTTTTTGCTACTGTTTTATTTAGTTCAATGCATTTAAACATTTTATAAAGACTTGGTTTCTCCACCAATATTACTTATGAATTATTCGTCACATCCAGAGCATTTTAGTTTTAATATTTGAAAACTTTTGTTGGTTGCCATTTTTTAATTTGAATTTGTATCGGTTTCAAACTAACGCGCGATTGGCAACAGTAATCGAGGTGACATGTTATCATTAGCAGAGGTTCACTGTAGCTTAATTACCCGGGCGTTACACATATCATCCATTGTTTCACAAGATTGTTCCCGCATATACACAATTGCTATCTTGGTTTGTACATTTCGTATTGTGGCCATATACAAAAAAAACAAAAAAAGAATAAGCTTTTAAGCAAAAGAAAAAGAGAGCAAAGAGCTTGTAAGCAATAGCCATAGCATCATACCACATTGCATATAAGATTGTCATATCCGATCATCTTGGATCATCTTGAGAACACCGGAACATCATATATACATAGCATACTTGGGATAGAAGTCATTGCATTTTTGTCTCCTATAGGTTGTGCACAAGTGTCGTATCCGCCTATTGAGTATTCGTGCTAGCGTCTCTCTAGAGTTGTGCAACAAGAGCATTTTCCGTGGATTCCACATTTTGAGCTCATTCCTTGGTTGCATGGCCCCATTTATCCATCTGTGTGTGTGTTTCCGTTTGGCACATGTTTCTATTGGTCTACTTGTTACACTTGCGAATTTGTGAATCTCTTTCAACATTATTGACTCTTGCTAACATTTTTGTAACGCCCTCGATGCGGCTATATCTCCCACGTTTCGAAGCACGACTTAGAGGCATAACCGCATGGAAAGCAATGTCGCAAGTGAGGTAATCTTCACACAACCCATGTAATACATAAGGGAAAGAGATACATAGTTGGCTTACAATCGCCACTTCACACAATACATGAGTAAAGCATTACATCAAATAGATACAATCAAGGTCCGACTACGGAACCAAAATAAAAGAAGGCTACCCCAAATGCTACACATATCCCCGATCGTCCCAACTGGGCTCCACTACTGATCAACTGAAATGAAACAACACAATGAATAAGATCTTCATCGAGCTCCTCCTTGAGCTCGGATGCGTCCCCTGCACGGTTTCATCGGCACCTGCAAACTGGTTTTGGAAGTATCTGTGAGTCACGGGGACTCAGCAATCTCACACCCGCGAGATCGAGACTATTTAAGCTTATAGGTAGGGTAAAAGGTATGAGGTGGAGCTGCAGCAAGCGACTAGCATATATGGTGGCTAACATACGCAAATGAGAGCGAGAAGAGAAGGCAAAAGCACGGTCGAACAACTATGATCAAGAAGTGATCCTGAAACTACTTACGTCAAGCATAACTCCAACACCGTGTTCACTTCCCGGACTCCGCCGAGAAGAGACCATCACGGTTACACACGCGGTTGATGTATTTTAGTTAAGATCAACTTCAGGTTTTCTACAACCGGACATTAACAAATTCCCATCTGCCACATAACCGCGGGCACGGCTTTCGAAAGTTCAAACCCTGCAGGGGTGTCCCAACTTAGCCCATTATAAGCTCTCGCGATCAACGAAGGATATTCCTTCTCCCCGGGAAGACCCGATCAGTCTCGGAATCCCGGCTACAAGACATTTCGACAGTAATAAAACAAGACCAGCAAGACCGCCCGATGCGCCGACATCCCGATAGGAGCTGCACATATCGCGTTCTCAGGGCAACACCGGATAAGCTAAGCGTACAGGTACCAACATAACCCAAGTTGCCAAGGGACGGTCCCGCACGGTGCTCTAGTTTGGACCAACACTTAGACAAGCATTGGCCCGGGGGTTTAAAATAAAGATGACCCTCGGGATGCGCGACTCCCAAGGGAAAAAGGTAATAGGCTGAGGCAAATGGTAAAACCAAGGTTGGGCCTTGCTGGAAAAGCTTTATTCAAAGCGAACTATCAAGGGGGTCCCATAAATCACCCAACCGCGTTAGGGACGCAAAATCCGGGAACATAATACCGATATGACGGAAAACTAGGGCGGCAAGATTGGAACAAAACACCAGGCATAAGGCCGAGCCTTCCACCCTTTACCAAGTATATAGATGCATTAATTAAATAAGATATATTGTGATATCCCAACAAGTAAACATGTTCCAATCAAGGAACAACATCTCCATGTTCCAACAAGGAACAAACTTCAGCTTCACCTGCAACTAACAACGCTATAAGAGGGGCTGAGCAAAGCGGTAACATAGCCAAACAATGGTTTGCTAGGACAAGGTGGGTTAAAGGCTTGGTTTAACAACATGGGAGGCATGATAAGCAAGTGGTAGGTATCGCAGCATAGGCATAGAAAAAGAGCGAGCATCTAGCAAGCAAAGATAGAAGTGATTTCGGGGGTATGGTCATCTTGCCTGCAAGGTTCTCAGAGTTGTCGAAAGCTTGGTCCTTGTAAGTGTTCTTAACAGGTTCCTCGTTCACGCACTCGTCTCCCGGCTCTACGCAAGGCAACAACACAAGCAAAGGGGACAAACATCGATCACGATGCAATGCGCAAGCAACATGATGGAAAACATGGCATGATATGCGAGATGTAGTATGCAATGCATATGCGTGCTCCGGAAGGAAAAAGATGAACAAGGCATAATCTTGGCAACCCAAGTATGCCACTGGAAAGGTGAGGTGATTTCGGTCAAAATCGATATAAAGATCACCGGAATCGGATGCACGGTTTGCAAATGACAAGCAAAACAAGAATGACATATTTCTGCGTTTAACAGCATGATGCCACTTAGCAAGCAACAAGTAATTAAGCTACTGCACCCAAACGTACCAACAAAGCATATGACAGTGAACTACTCAAGATGCTTGACAAAAGATGAACAGTGAGCTACGGCTAAATCATAACACAATAGGTCCAAACAAGCATGGCAAAAGTGCAAAAATGTATCAGCTTCACAGACTCAGTGAAAATACTATCATGCCAGAAATTAACATCAGGATGACATGTTTAGAGCAAGGAAACAGCATTCTACAGGAACAGGACATAGCAAGGAAACAGCATGAATCTACTCGAAGCATTGAACAAAAGTCCCTTACTGACCATGAGCCAAAAAGGACCAGAAAATATACTAGCACCCATGTCAATTAAGCAAGTTTCATTACAGTTTTCAGACTTAGCAGAAAACTGGACATGTCAAAAACAGATAACAAGTAGGCATGTTTACGAGCTCGATGCACTCAGTACAGAGCATTGCATGATAAACTAAGCATACACCCAACAAGAAGACATGACATAGAATCTAATCATGGCAAGAACAACATCATAGCATTCAAGGATCAACTACAACAAGCTTGGCAAAATCGAATAACATGTAAACAATCTGCCAGTAACATTTTATAGCAAAAGTAGAGCTCAATTGACTCAAGCTATGGCACTCCATAATTACAAACAAAGGCATGGATGGATAGAGCAAATCCATATGTTCAAAACACCCTTACTGATCATGCTCAAAAGAGGCGTAGATCTCTCTGAAACAACATGAACACATGGCATAATAATAACAGCAGGAATAACTTGGTGAAATTACTCTCTGAAATCAGCAACATTATGATCCCTAGTTTGCATGCTTGTGCTAGTCACCACAAAGATCAAAAAAATACATGGCATACACCCCTGGAAAGATAGCATGGCATATTACAAAACACATGTAGGACTCAACTTCATAGGGTGCACACATCAATCATGGCGAAAATGACAAAAGTGCTTGTACTGAAACAGATCTGAAACTAACATCACATAGCCCTCTTCTAACAGCATTTCGGGCATCAATATGAACTCAAATGAAAATTATGCAATGAGATGAAATTATGTACTCATCGAGGCGAACAATTTGACATATTACACGCACGAAACGGAGCAGTATGCAGAGAGTTATGATGCGATGAACTTGACATGATTATGTCAATAATTTTAGGACTTAGAGAAATATACCCTCCGGATCTGAGGGTTGACTTCGCACGGGAATCGAGGGTCGCCGGAGAACTCGACGGAGACGGCGGCCGGAGTCGAGGGAGAGGTCGCGGAGGCCGGGGCGGATGGATCCAGGCCGGATCTTGCCGGATCCGGCCGGATCCCGGCGAGGGAGGCGGCGGGCGGCGACGGGAGGCGAAGCGGCGGCCGGCGGGAGGCGAAGCGGCGGCCGGCGGAGCTGCGGCCGGGCGGCGCGGCTCGGGACCCGGTCGCGGCGCGGGCGGCGCACGCCGGGCGGAGGCGAGGCGCGCGGAGCAGGGGTCGGCGCGTGCGGTGGCGGAGGTAGGCGGCGGCGAGCGGAGGCGAGGCGGCGGCGACTGGCGGCGCCGGCGAACGGGCGGAGGAAGCGGCGAGGCGGCTGCGGCGGAGCTTGCCGGCGGGAGGAGCGCGGCGCCGGCGGGAGCGCTCAGGCGCGGGCAACCGCAGGCGGGCGGCGGCGAAACGGGCCGGGCGGATGCGATGGAGGGAGGCGACGTGGTCGGTGGTGGTTGGGCGAGAGCGGCGGCGCTGCTGACGTGGCGCGCCCTCATTGGCGCGGGCGACGTGGCGGCGTGGCGGTGGACGCGTCCAGACTGCGGCGGACATGTCCGGCGGCGCGGAGGGAAGATTTTTAGGGTTTGGACTGCAAAAAATCCGGGGGGAGATGCAAATATATAGGTAGAGGGAGCTAGGAGACTCCAAATTAAGCACGGTTTGCGGCCACACAATCGTGATCGAACGGCGATGGACATGGGAGTGACTTAGATGGGTTATTGGGCTGATTTGGAGGGGTTTTGGGCTGCACAAGAAAGAGGCTTTGCGATTACCCGGTTAACCATTGGAGCATCAAACGACCTCTGATTGACTCGAAACTTGACAGGCGGTCTACCGGTGCTAAACCAAGGCCGCTTGACAAACCTCGGTCCATTCCGAGACCGTTTAACATCCGCACACGAAAAGAGGCAAAAGGGGCGCCGGGTGACATAGGAGTGCCGGATTGCAAAACGGGCAACGGGGAAAATGCTCGGATTCATGAAACGAACACGTATGCGAATGCGATGCACATGATGACATGATATGAAATGCATGGCAAGGACAAAATGCAAAAAGAAGGGAAACCCAACCACGGAGGGAATATCATATCACATTGCCGAAAATGGCAAGAGTTGGAGTTACAAATATGGCAAGTTACATCCGGGGTGTTACAACACTCCACCACTACGAGAGGATCTCGTCCCGAGATCTAGGATGGCACCGGAGGGAAAACGGGGGAAGAAGAGGAAGAGGTAAAACTAAGTTGCTTCTTGACAAAAGAGTGAAACCAAAGAACCTTGACAGGTTGCAAAGCTTGAAGAAGTGACATGACGGAGGTGAACAAAATCTAAAACACTCCGTTAGATAAGAGGAACATGGGATACGACGAGAACCAAGAGGTTAAGTGACAAGGTAGATATTGAAACCACTCCGGTTAAAACAAGATATAGAAGGAATAAGAATGACATGGTTTGGGCAGCACTCCGACTGAAAATGGAAGGGATTTGAACATGATCTTGACAAGATGTGAGGATACTTGAACAGATCAACAACACACTGCCTCCGGACCTATTAAAAGAATGGCACAAGTGGTCAGAAAGATTTCAGACAGCACTCCGGTTGAGAAGAGATGCCAGCCTTGATAAGATGAGAGAGCTCGAATGAAAACACGACACTCCGGTTAAATGGATAAGCAAGGAAAAGGACATGATCTCCAAAATGAGATGATGGGTTGAAGAAAACATCACAATGCCTCCGGAAGAAAGAATAGAAACTAGCTCATTGGAATAAAAGAATGGAGAAGAAAATGACAACTTCTGCCACAAATGATCTTGGAGAGCACCCTTCCAAGAAGGTTAGAACGGAGTTGTTGGAAAACCAACAACGAAACGAATAAGCTTGTAGCGGGCTTATGGAAACATCTCAAAATTATGAGGTGAGCTTCTGCCACTAACCGGAAGCAAAAGATTGTATTGATATAAACAAGGGGACGAGAAACTTATTCCACTGGGAGGACAAATGAAGAACTTGGGTCATTTAAAAGCACCATAAATAGCAACAATCCTTAGGGAAAGCTTTAGGTGAAATATAACCCAAGATAACTCCAACGAAGAGGTCGATGGGTTTAAAATACCTCACCCTTAACAACATGTGCGTCGTGAAACATGAACTCGAATTATCAAGAATGACATAACACCACCTCAAAAGATATGATAGAAAGAATTGCACCACGGAATGGAAGATGATGAATACTTGAGCTCCTCAAAACAAAACATGTGTTGAGCACCATGTTTAATTTTGAGTATAGCTCGGCGGATCATAACTTCGAGAGAAAACCTAAGGACAAATGAAGAATGAAAGGAATCCTTGACGAACCACCATGTAGAGCCTCCATGAAGAACTCCGGTAATAAAAGGATGATAAATACACGAGAAGTTGAAAAAACACAAGGTGGAACCTTGCGGTGATTTAGATGGAGCTTCGCGATGATGAAACCGAGAAAACTTGAAACTCCGGAAATGAAAAAGATGAAGCATCTCGAACCAAGAAATGTGACATGATGAACAACTCTGGAAAGAAGAAACTAGATCACTTGGATGAAACCATAATAAGAATTACGTTATGCATATCCTTCACCAATTTCAATTGATGACAGGCAACGGATTTGGCATACTACTTATTCCTGTATAAAGGATTTAGAGATATATAGCGTAAACTTGAGAAGAGTCTTCAACGAACCACCGGTAGGGTTTGGAAAGAACGAATGAATCTATATGATAGCGAAGGAAGAGAACTCTTGAACGAACCACCGTAAGAATTGAAAATGAACGAAGAAAAGATAAAGAAACACCGGGAAGAATTAGCAAACGAACGAAGATACTTGAGGGAATTTAGATAAAAATGAACGAATAGATCACGAGCTGAATAGAGAATACTTGAATGATGCACTGGTAAGATTTGGAGAATGATAGCTGAAAGCTGGAATGAATAATTCTGAGATGATGGCTCCGGAGAAAAGAAGTGGAAACAACTCATGAAATGCTCCGGATGGGTATGAAAAGAATTCTCACAGTCAAAAACAATTATGAGAGGATGGCATCAAGCTAGAACCACACATCTTCAAGAGAATGGACAAGATTTAAGGGAAACTCTTCTTCGGTCTTCAAATGTTGAGAATGACGAGGAGAAACACCACCATGAATTGTTGAGCCACTCCGGAATGAAAATTAGAAAGGTTGAACCAACGATGAAAAGAATTTGGAAGATCTTGGAGAAAGACAAATGACTGATGATAATTCATTTTTACGTCAAACTTTTAAATGAATTTGAGAATAGCTCCGGGAAGATTAGAAGAGTCAGGTAAGATCCTGGGAAAAGACATGTGGGTTAGGGCCCACTCAAAAGAACCACCGTTGAACGATTGCTTGAAAAGAGAGATTGCACCGGTTGAATTAAATGGTTTGAATGAGATAGCATCCTCAAAAGAACTTGAGTGAATTGAGAATGGAAAATTGAATCTTCTGAGATATCTTCAGCACTTCGGAACAAATGAATAGCGAGAGGTGAATTATTTTGAGGTGCACCGGTATGAGAAGGTATTGAAACGAGGAAAAGATGTGATCACCATCGAAAGATTGCATTGAACACACCGGGGAAGATAAAAGAACAAAGAATGATGAACTTGAAGTTGTTGAGCATCTTCATAGAAAATCACCGGATAAGAGCATTGAGGAAAAGAATGAAGAGATTTCACATGAATAAAATGGATATTTGATTAAGAAATATGCGTCCTTGAAGAAAAAGGGTGGGAGGGTGGGAAAACAAAGGCAACTTGGGTCGGATGAAACGAACACCGTTGAGAAAAAGATTAGAATTGACCTTGCGAATGTTGGAATGATCGGATTAACTTGGAGGGAAGCACACCGGTTGGAAAGGATTGAAAAGACAACCTTGATGAACAAGAAGGATTACCATCCACATAGAAACATGAGAACACCACTTGGAAAAAAAAGTATGGAATCAACACTTGACTTCGAAGCAACTCGAATACCACAAAACAAAACAAAAACAAAGGATTTGGCTTGCAGAATAAGCCGGAAACAAACATATGATAGATCCCATATCGTATCATGTGTCTATTGGAAAGATATCCGACGAGATACTTGAATTCCCACTTATAAACTCCCGAAACTTTCTGGTTATTCAATCAGGTGTTGGGGATACAGGGGACACGAAATATATCACCCAAACTAACAATACCTAGATCCAGCTGTATCCATCCTTCAACACATAACCAAGAAACCTTCGGAAATCGTCTACCTCAACCTTCAAAAAGCATCCGTTATACGAGTTATGGCAATACTCCCGCACTCGCCTCAGTACTGGGCTATCAGGGTTATCTCACCAACAACTGTACAAAAGAGATTTTCGATGTCGACGTACTAAACTCAGGTATTCCAGAACTGCAACGATAAAATTATGACGACAACACCTCAGAGCTCAACTCCCCGGGACACTTCCACTAAACCCCTGCTGACAGGAGGCACCAAGACAATGTTGTCATCACAGAACCATCGGAACGAATCTAAGATACCCGCGTGATCCTAAAAAAAAATTTAGTGAAATTTTAGAAGAGAAGAGTCAAAACTCTACGTCAGGATGCCTTACCAGAGCGATGAGGAGACTGGGAAGTAAAAAGAATTCCTAAACTCTCTGATACATAATTCCTAAATGACTCAAAACTTTTTTTTTCTAGACACAACTCGGCCGTTAAAAACGATCAATCAGTGGGGGCTCCTAAGGTCGGGGAAGGCTCTGATACCAACTTGTAACACCCTCAATGCGGCTATATCTCCCACGTTTCGAAGCACGACTTAGAGGCATAACCGCATTGAAAGCAATGTCGCAAGTGAGGTAATCTTCACACAACCCATGTAATACATAAGGGAAAGAGATACATAGTTGGCTTACAATCGCCACTTCACACAATACATGAGTAAAGCATTACATCAAATAGATACAATCAAGGTCCGACTACGGAACCAAAATAAAAGAAGGCTACCCCAAATGCTACACAGATCCCCGATCGTCCCAACTGGGCTCCACTACTGATCAACTGAAATGAAACAACACAATGAACAAGATCTTCATCGAGCTCCTCCTTGAGCTCGGGTGCGTCCCCTGCACGGTTTCATCGGCACCTGCAAACTGGTTTTGGAAGTATCTGTGAGTCACGGGGACTCAGCAATCTCACACCCGCGAGATCGAGACTATTTAAGCTTATAGGTAGGGTAAAAGGTATGAGGTGGAGCTGCAGCAAGCGACTAGCATATATGGTGGCTAACATACGCAAATGAGAGCGAGAAGAGAAGGCAAAAGCACGGTCGAACAACTATGATCAAGAAGTGATCCTGAAACTACTTACGTCAAGCATAACTCCAACACCGTGTTCACTTCCCGGACTCCGCCGAGAAGAGACCATCACGGTTACACACGCGGTTGATGTATTTTAGTTAAGATCAACTTCGGGTTTTCTACAACCGGACATTAACAAATTCCCATCTGCCACATAACCACGGGCACGGCTTTCGAAAGTTCAAACCCTGCAGGGGTGTCCCAACTTAGCCCATTATAAGCTCTCGCGATCAACGAAGGATATTCCTTCTCCCCGGGAAGACCCGATCAGTCTCGGAATCCCGGCTACAAGACATTTCGACAGTAATAAAACAAGACCAGCAAGACCGCCCGATGCGCCGACATCCTGATAGGAGCTGCACATATCTCGTTCTCAGGGCAACACTGGATAAGCTAAGCGTACAGGTACCAACATAACCCAAGTTGCCAAGGGACGGTCCCGCACGGTGCTCTAGTTTGGACCAACACTTAGACAAGCATTGGCCCGGGGGTTTAAAATAAAGATGACCCTCGGGATGCGCGACTCCCAAGGGAAAAAGGTAATAGGCTAAGGCAAATGGTAAAACCAAGGTTGGGCCTTGCTGGAAAAGCTTTATTCAAAGCGAACTATCAAGGGGGTCCCATAAATCACCCAACCGCATTAGGGACGCAAAATCCGGGAACATAATACCGATATGACGGAAAACTAGGGCGGCAAGAGTGGAACAAAACACCAGGCATAAGGCCGAGCCTTCCACCCTTTACCAAGTATATAGATGCATTAATTAAATAAGATATATTGTGATATCCCAACAAGTAAACATGTTCCAATCAAGGAACAACATCTCCATGTTCCAACAAGGAACAAACTTCATCTTCACCTGCAACTAACAACGCTATAAGAGGGGCTGAGCAAAGCGGTAACATAGCCAAACAATGGTTTGCTAGGACAAGGTGGGTTAGAGGCTTGGTTTAAGAATATGGGAGGCATGATAAGCAAGTGGTAGGTATCGCAGCATAGGCATAGAAAAAGAGCGAGCATCTAGCAAGAAAAGATAGAAGTGATTTCGGGGGTATGGTCATCTTGCCTGCAAGGTTCTCAGAGTTGTCGAAAGCTTGGTCCTCGTAAGTGTTCTCAACAGTTTCCTCGTTCACGTACTCGTCTCCCATATTGCTTAAACTTCCAAGTGCTTAAACTTGCACGAGAAATGGTATTTAAAGGAGAATATGGTCGGAATCCATGATCATAAAGGATCGAACCACGGATACAAGATGAACTTATAACAAGGGGGTTGTCGGTGTCAAAACCGGCGGATCTCGGGTAGGGGGTCCCGATCTGTGCGTCAAGGTCGGATGGTAACAGGAGACGAGGGAAACTTTATTTTACCCAGGTTCGGGCCCTCTCGATGGAGGTAAAACCCTACTCCTGCTAGATTAATATTGATGGTATGGGTAGTACAAGAGTAGATCTACCACGAGATCAAGGAGGCTAAACCCTAGAAGCTAGCCTATGGGTATGATGATGGTTATGATGTGTTCTTCCTACGGACTACAACCCTCCGGTTTATATAGGCACCGGATAGGGTTAGGGTTACACAGAGTCGGTTACATTGGTAGGAGATCTTGAATATCCGCACGCCTAGCTTGCCTTCCACGCCAAGGAAAGAACCTTCCGGACACGGGACGAAGTCTTCAATCTTGTATCTTCATAGTCCTGGAGTCCGGCTGAGGATATAGTTCGGCTATCCGAACACCCCCTAACCCAGGACTCCCTCAGTAGCCCCTGAACCAGGCTTCAATGACGACGAGTCCGGCGCGCAAATTGTCTTCGGCATTGCAAGGCGGGTTCCTCCTCCAAATTCTTCAAGAAGATAATAAACACCAAAAAATAGTGTCCGGCTCTGCAAAACAAGTTTCTACGTATTGCCATATAGAGAATAATACAAACACAAATCAAATCTGCTGACGTATTCCGCAGTGCGTCATAACACTGCGACCAAGCCTTCTGTATGGATTATTTTTTGTTGTTCTACCGCAGCACGTTCGACGAGGCGGTTTCCCTGGCATGTCTTGTCGAAGCAGAGATCGTGTGCCCCCTTTAACGGGATTCTCATTAATACGGAGGTGGGTAACCCAACCGTGCCCGTTAAGCACGTCCTGCCTTGATTAAAGGCTAGTCCAAGACGGTTACAGGGAGGGCTCTTGATATTCTGCCTCTTATAAAGAGACCGAGACCTTGCTCCCCTCTTGTGTTCTCAAAACAAGCTCGCCCATAGCCTCGAGTTCCAACACCCCAGGCTTTTAGATTCTAGGCACACCGGACCATCGACATTGTCCGGCTCCGGCCTTCAAGGCCAATGGATGCCCTCCTCCGTTACGTAGGAGGACGTATCAAGGTTGAGGGAGGCTAGGTTCCTGACCAGCGAGATCCCGCACAGGTTGCCTGCTCAAGGAAAAGCGATCCCAAGCCCTCAGCCTGGTGAGAGCGTAGTATTCATCTCCCACTTCCTTCGGGGATTAGGCTTCCCAACGGATCCTTTCGTAAGGGGGCTTATGTTTTATTATGGGCTGGAATTCCATGACCTAGCTCCGGAGTCCATCCTCCATATCTCCTCCTTCATTGTTGTGTGTGAAGCGTTTCTCCATATCACTCCTCACTTCGGATTATGGCTCAAGACCTTCAAGGTAGAACCAAAGATAATCGAGGGGAGTCACGTGGAGTGCGGAGGTGCTGTTATAAAAAGGAATACCGATGCTCCATGGCCCGAGGGCACTTTTCAAGAGGAGCTCGGCTTATGGCAACAGGAGTGGTTCTACATC
Organism: Aegilops umbellulata; assembly: GCA_032464435.1. Classification (NCBI taxonomy): domain Eukaryota; kingdom Viridiplantae; phylum Streptophyta; class Magnoliopsida; order Poales; family Poaceae; genus Aegilops; species Aegilops umbellulata. Next base: position 199,318,791 of record CP136056.1, on the reverse strand, counting down.
ACCTCTCCTCGGGGCACCACTTGGGTAGCGCCTCCCGCCTTTCGCTCGGGCCCCCCACCACGTTTAACATCGTGGATCAACACAGGGTTAGATCGGGGCTTGCCCAAAGACGTTCCTCTGTTGCAGGGCCGCATAAAGGATCTCCTAAAAGGAGACCTCAACCTGGTCAAGGTGACACAAGTTATGCTGATTCGCCGGACACTGCCCGGCCAACGTCGCCCTCTCCGCTTGTGGGAGTTCAACCCAGAGGGGCCGCGAGTTCTCCGAAATTTCATGGGCGTGACGCCTATGGAGATGTATAGACTGTTCTTTGGACCACAAAGAGTAAGTCCGGATTTGACCGAGGATGCTAGTTTAAGCCGCAACCGCCCGGATACAGAAGTAGGTGACCTTGCGCCCGGACCTTCTATCAGTACAATTGACTTATTTTTTAACAGTACTTCTCCTTTTTACGCAGGAGTGGATAGCGAAGGCGAAGCTGGTCCGGTGTCCGGCTCCCCTTCCCGAGACCAGGCTAGATCCTGTGCTAGTCAGGATGCTGGAGGTGGCGCCTCTGGAGGAAAATGAAGGGGCGGACAAGGAAACCGTGGCCTCTTCGAAAGGGGCCATCCCAAAGGGGGGAATCGACAACTCCTCTCCAAAGGGGAAGAAAAGGGCCGCCTCTGACGACCCGGGAGCCATAGCTCCAAAGCGGGGAGAAGAATCCGCGTCAGAGGACCTGACGCCGGGGAGCCCCTCGGCCGAACTAAATCCTCAAAAGGAGCAGCCCTCCAACGAGCCATAAGTAGAAAGAGAGTCATTCTTTTAAGAGAAATCCTTAATTTATATCTGAGAAGTTTTAACCAAAACCTTACCTTGTAGTTCGGACCTCGACCCTTCTCGGCAGAGCTCGTCATCGGGGGATCTTCTTCCGGAGATGATGGAGAGCGGAACGCCTCCTCCTTCATCGCCTAGCAAGGCGGGCGACGCCGAAGTGTCGTCGCAGAGGATTTCTCCGAATCTGCCAGAGGCAGAAGGTGATCATGCGGCCCCCCGGGGTTCTCCGTGTCCGGCCTCCGAAGAAGGCCATGGGACGAGTCCGGCACCATCTGGTGTTCGGTCGGAGGAGCTGAAGGTTCTGCTGGGCCGAGCCTTTGTTTCAGAGGAGCATCGTGTGTTGATGCACACGGTGATTGAAAAGATTTCATCCGCGGAAAGCGGACTGAACGAGGCCGTCAAGAGTTTACTGGCGGGCCTTGAGGTACGTTTTGAATAACGAACATTAGTGTTAATTGCGCATAATAACATGCGCCCTATATAGATAGTAGCCCCTGAGACTCTGTGTGCCGCAAAGATTAGCGGCGCGCAGAGGATCTTAATCCGAGGTCCTTTAAGTGGCACCTTTGTATGTAGGTGGTTGGTTGTCCGGAGTCGAGCCGGACTCGAGATCTTGCCGAAATGAAACGGCAACTCGATGAGGTAGAAGCCGACATCGTGCTTGTTAACAAGCGGCTTGATGATGCTCAAGGTATTGAGTTTATTTGGCGATTGTTAGTAAGAGGAGCTTTATGTCAATATCTTACCTTGTGTATGCTTGATGCAGATGGTGCGGCGGCCGTAGAAGGACTTAGGGCCGAGCTCGCCAAAGCAAAGGAACAAGCCAGAAAAAGCGATGCGGCTGCCAGAAGAGCCCGTGAAGAGCTAAAAGTCGAACAGGCTTCCCATTGCCGAAGCAAGGAGGAGATGGCTGATATAGCCGTGAAGTTGAAAAGTGCTACTGACCGTTGCAAACTTCTTGAAGAGGAAGGTCGAGCCCGGCAGACGGATTTAGAGAAGGCCGTCGCCGACGCCAAGGACACCCGCTCTGGTATGAGAGCGTCAAGGGAAGAGTTGCGTCAAGCCAGACTAATTGCGGATGGAAAGCCCTTCCTGCTGCGGAGAAAATTCTGTGATCCGAAGTTCGCCCCGTTGGACCGAGCGTGGAGCATGGAGGACACCTATCTGGATTTGTCGGCTAGTGCCGCTGATGCGACTAGGTACTTTCAAGATAAGAAAGATCATGAAGTGGAAAAGCTCTTCTGGTCGCAGTTCACTAATCCAGAGCGTCCACTATCAGTGGATGATCGCCTGGCCCAATGGGCCGAGCTGAATAGGTTGTCCGGACTCGCCATGAAGTATGCCATGGACCGCCTGTGTCCGGGGAGATCGAAGCCGAGAAGCTATTTCAGATTGGTGCAGCAATTTCTTGACGTGGTGCCTCGGATTGAAGCTCTAAAGAGGTCCGCTTGCACAGAGGGCGCGCGGCTGGCTCTTGCCCGTGTCAAGACATACTGGGCAGATATGGAGCCCACCGTTGTTGCGTCCCGTGATTCGGATAAAAGCCGAATTCCTTCCGAGCACTATTTTGAGGAAGTCCTCGCGGGCGCTCGTATAATAGAGACGCAGTGTTCGAAAGATGTTGTTTTATGACAGCATATGTAATCGTAGATCAATATTTTTATAAATTGTAATGGCGTAATTTAGACTTGTGCCTTCAAGTATTAATAACACCTCCTGTGCGGCCGTTTTAATATATAAATTCTGAAAGATTGCAGTCGTTGGCTTCAGCCCCCACGCACATAGTGCGGGGGTGCGCGCGGAGAACGCATTTTCACACTTAACCCAACGTCTTGGTCCTACAAAGGAGGTGATAGCGCCGCGGGCTAGGCAACCGGACTATTATGCTTTAACACTTTCACTTAGCCATAGGAGCTTGACAGTGGGACTCTTTAGGTAGCCCTTTAATGGCGACTGCGTTTACCCGAATTCGGGACGCATATGTGCCTGACCGGGAAGCGGCCCTTCGTCAAAACCGAGGAATTCGATAAATTCCTATAGGTCATCGAGTGGCGACCAGTCTCGCGCTACATCATGACAGTCGGTTTTCGGCTTTCTCTACTGAGGTGCTCACCCGGCCGAACCGGGGCACGATCACAATAGTTCTCCTGGTGCAACCTTAGCCGACAAAACGGAATGTAAGGTGGCCGAACTCAGGAGCCGGGTAACCCAACATGTGACCAAAATCATGACTCGGAGCTGATGCATATAGTGCCAAAACTCGCGACGCCGAACACTCCCTAAGGTGTTCGGTCTTTGTGGGTGCGTGTGAAACAACACCCTTGAAAAAGAAAAAAGCCCCTTGTGTCCAGGTACGAGTAAGAATTCTGGCGTGGCCACATGCCAAAACGCCAGTCTCCTCCATGGTTATAGTGAGGTAAACCAGGGGATGTATAGCAGCAAGAGACAGTAAAAAAGGTTTACGCAGGGTCTTAATCTAAGAAGAATCCTTTGGGGCGGGTCCCTACTGCACGTCTGCGCCCGTGTCTCCACTGTGCCGTGTCCTGGACGGGCGCCGTACGACGTTCATCTGTAAAAGGGAAGAACTAAATTGAAAAATGGGTCGTGTGGATCAAAAAGAATAATAAATAAAATGTGAAGTGAGAAATAGATACGGTCGAGTTTTATTGTCTCTACGTACAGCCCCTGGTGAGGCGTACCAAGCCTATAACGAAAATGGGCTTGTGCCGAACTCATTGAGTCCGGGTCCGCGGCCTTTTGTGACTTACATCAAAAAAGTCTTTTGGCTGGCGAGGCCATTTTGTTGGGCGGCCGTTTAAGCGGCCGCACAATCCTCCGTTTGGAGGAGATGTAGTTTAGTATGCTCCCTTTAAAGAGATGATGCCTCGAGGACCGGGCATCTTTAGCGTGAGGGATGCATAATGCGGTATTGCGTTAAAGCGAGCGAAAGCTCCGCGTCCCATTAGTGCTTGATAGCGACTTGAAAACGGGACTATGTGGAAGATAAGCTTTTCGCGACGAAAGTTATTGGCAGAGCCAAATATGACCACAAGCCGGAGAAAACCCATACAGTGGGTGTCCGGGCCTGGTGCTACTCCTTGAAAGGAGGTTTTACTGTGACGGATTCGTGCTGGGTTTATGCCCATGCGGTGAATTGTATCATGATATATCAGATTTAGTCCACTGCCATCGTCCATAAGGACGTTGGTAAACTGGAATCCGTCTATTATTGGATTAAGCATCAGGGCAGTCCGGCCTGCGTGTTTGATATTGCGAGAATAATCTAGCTGATCAAAAATGATTGGCTTTAGTGACCAGTGGCCAGACTCCTGAGGGATAGGCTTGAATGTGCGGACCTTTATGGGTGCCTCGTGCCTTGTTATGTGAAGTGAGTTCACTGTTTTGACTTCTTGCGGGAAGTTCTTTTGCTTCCTGGTGTTTCTGCTTTTGGGGTTCGTCCTCTTCCTCACTTGGTGTGTCGAGCCCCTTGTGTTCGGCGTTAAGCCTTCCGGATTGTTTGAAAACCCAATAGTCTCTGTGGGTATGATTAGCAGGCTTTCCAGGAGTACTGTGTATCTCACATATCCTGTCCATGATTCTCTTTAGACTGGACGGATCTTCCCTATTATCCTGAGGGGGTGATTTTGTCTGATTTTTCCGGGAGCCTTTGAATCCGGCATTGACTGTCGTGCTCTTCGGACTTTTTCTTTTGATTCGGCGGATTTCCTTGTATCGTCGTGGTTTCCCGTTTCCATCCCTGATTTCTGATGTACTTGGGTCGCTGGGGCTGCATCGTGCCAACCAGTTGTCCTCTCCTGCGCAAAAGCGGGTCATGAGGCTTGTGAGTGCGGCCATTGTTCTTGGCTTTTCCTGGCCGAGGTGTCTGGCGAGCCATTCGTCTCGGACATTGTGCCTGAAAGCCGCTAGGGCTTCGGCGTCCGGACAATCCACTATTTGATTCTTTTTAGTGAGGAATCTGTTCCAGAACTGCCGAGCTGATTCTCCGGATTGCTGAGTTATGTGACTGAGGTCATCTGCGTCCGGGGGACGGACGTAGGTCCCTTGAAAATTTGCTCGGAAAGCGTCCTCGAGCTCTTCCCAACTTCCAATTGTGTTTTCGCGAAGGCTTTTAAGCCAGTGCCGGGCTGGCCCTTTAAGCTTAAGGGGTAAATATTTTATGGCGTGGAGATCATCTCCTCTAGCCATATGTATGTGGAGGATATAATCCTCGATCTAGACTCCCGGGTCTGTTGTAACATCGTACGCCTCTATGTTAACGGGTTTAAATCCCTCTGGGAATTCATATTCCAGGACCTCATCGGTGAAACATAGAGGGTGTGCGGCACCCCTATATTTGGGTGTGCCGGATTCTGGTGGTGGATTTTTTGCATTGCTTACGAGATCTTGCTTTCTTGGCCCGTAAATGGACCTGGCTGGGCCATGATGTGAGTCTTTGATTGTGTCGCATGCCGCATTGAGTGTGGCGCCGTTTGCCGTATTGTAGTGGCCGAGAGGTCGTTTATTCGATCGTCTAGCCTTTTTGTTTTTCGAGTTTGGGGGCTCTAGGGCCTCCTGGTCGAATTCGGGCAGTAGCTTTCTCTTCGGATAGCTTTTGGTGCGGCGGCTGCCGCCGTATTTGTCTGCGGTCTTGATTACTTTGCTCCATCTTGTTTTGAGTGCATCTTCCGCCGTCTTTAGCTTTTGCTTCTGCTTCTTCAGGCTTCGTTCTGTGGCGACGAGCCTTTCTTGGAGATTCTTCTGCTCCATGATTTTATCTGGCGTGGTATCGTCCGGAGTTCTGTTATGACCGGGGGAGGACTGTTCGTCCTCTCTGCCTGTGTTACCCTGTTCGGACGGCTGTTCTGGGATGCGTTCGTCATCTGCCGGCTCGTCCTGCTCTATGGCTGGGTCTTGATCGAGGCGGGGCTTCGCTCGGCGTTTACGTCGCCGCTTTGAGTGCTTTTCGGAGGGTTTACCCTTCTTTTCGCCCCCTTCTTCCTCATTGTGAGTTTTTTCAGGTGTATCCACCATGAATACGTCATTAAGTGGGGTGGAGGTCCAGTGTTGTGACGCCCCGAGACCGATGCTCGAGAAGACTTCCTTATTTTCGTGATCACCGTGTGTTTCTTTTGTGCTTGCTCTTTTATTTTTGCTTTGCATCATGCCATCATGCCATCATGTCATTAATCTTTGCATCATGAGCTTTGCATCATGTCATTTAATTCAACCAGTTAAATCGTATGGATCTTCGGTCCATTTAAATCGAGGGAAATGTACATGGTGATTTCTCTTTATAACTTATATCCTCCCAATATTATTAGGGAGCTATAAAAATAGTATTCCATTGTTTTGGAATTGATCATAACACACTTGCAAAATATATCCCATGCCATTGTGATCTCAACTCTTGGTCTCCAACCTTGCCCATAATTTCTTCATCATTTTCCGGAGCTCCATATAAACATCTCAACATTTTTGGCCTTTCCTAAAACTTGTCCTAGTTCAAACCATTTGAATTAAATTCAAATGGGTTTGAATTTAAATCTTGCTTTCGCGCCAACTTCTATCTTCTTGGATCGAACTCATTTTTACGAGTCCGTGAAAATTATCCCCGTGTCCATGAAAATTATCCCTGTGCCCTACTCGTTCTCTAACCATTCTTTTCTTCCCTTTTCTTTCTCTTTATTTTCTGTTTTGAAAAGAGAGAGAGAAGGAGTCCAACAGCCAGCAGGCCTCCTGGCCTTTTTCCTCTCCCCTCCTCCCAAGGCCTAGGCACAGCCCCTTCTCTACTGGGCCGGCCTCCCAAGGCCCAGCCGGCGCCCATCGACCGAACCCTAACCCCCCTGCCCGACCCCCTTCTCATCTCTCGATCCCTCCCTCTCGTTCCCCACTCCGCCGCCAGCCACTCGTCCCGATCGGGATCGTCCTCGATCCTCTGCCTCCTCCCTCCTAGCGCCGACTCCACCTTGAGAACCCCGCGCCCGACCTCCTTCTCGCCGCCCTTGGTGCCGCGCCACCGGTCCTCCCCCTCGCCCTCGTCGACGACCAGCGCTGCCCGTGCAGCCTCCCCTCCTCCGCGTCGTCGCCTCCCCATGGCGCCGCGCCCCGCCTCCCGCACCACTACCTTCCCCAGCAAGCTCCACCGCCCCTTGTCTCACCCGCGTCGGCGACCAGCAGCAGGTCGTTGCTCCGCGCCGTTCCTGCCGTCTTCGGCGCCGCGCTGGCGAGCGCCACCGCCGGGGCTGCGTCAAGTCGCCGCCCTCTGCCTCGCCAGCGCCACCTTGCTCCACATCCTGCTCGTCCCGGACCTCCTTCCCCGCGCCGAGACCCACTGCCGTCGCCCCCTGCATCCTTTGCTCCGAGCAGGAGGACGAGCGCTCGACCGCGCGTGTTGACCGCGCCCCTGCTCCGTCCTTGTGCCCGCCGGGCCTCCTCGGCTTCGACCGGCGACCTCCGCAAGTTGAGGACCAAGACCCGAGACCTGAGACCCGTGGCCTCCAAGGCTTCCTCTCTGAGTGGTTTCGTCAAGTGCCCTTCGGCGTGATCAAGACCGCGAGCACCACGGATCCGTCAAGTACCTCTTCCGGCGATTCAAACGTCTACGTAACGTGTACCTCTACGCTCGAAAACGTTGGATGCGCCAAGTTCCACTACCGCCGACGTACATTTCGCCAAGTACCACTACCGTCGACCCCGAAGCCCTCGGATTCGTCAAGTCTGAAGATGCAAGTACCACTCCGAACCATGTACGACGACCGTCGCCGAAGACCCGTGTAACGTGAACGTGAACGACTACCGTCGCGAGTACCTCTACCGTCGTCGTGTACAACTACTTCCACTACGCCCGCGAGAACATCTACTTCCACTGCCGTCGCGAGAACGAATACTTCCACTACTATCGTCGCGGAACAACTACTTCCCACGATGACCCGTGAACGACTACTTCCTCTACATCGTACCGAACCCGAACCGCTCCGAAATGCACGCGTCGAAGGTATAACCCCGAGAAGTCCTTCCGAGAACAAATGTTGTGTGATGTATGAGATGAACCGCGTGTTTGCACCGTTTGCGGTTGTTCGTTGCGATGCCGTTCTTTTGCCATACCACCGACTCGTGGGAAACCCGGTAACCGGGATCACCCCATCCTTCTATCATGTGTCACGCTCACGCCACGCTTCCTTTTGCATCGGTATCTTCATGAGTACCGGAACCGATATGTTGCCATGGCACCATTTTCGGATTCGTTGCCGTGGCACACTTTCTTTCCGCCACGGTGACAAATGCTTCTTAATGCTCTTATCAACATTTTCATAATAATTTCATAAGCTTGCACATGTCATCCGCATCATGATAACAACAATTAAAATGTTTAAAATGTTGTTTGTTTAAATTTGCTTAAATGCCATGCTAAATGATTTATTTCATAACTAAATAACCGTAGCTCCGATTTTAATAAACTTTATATGTAAATGGGGTGAAAAAATGCCTAGTTTAACACGGTGCACTTGCTTTGCATGTTTAACAACTCTAAAATTATGTTTAGGGCAGAACAGTACCAAATCTAATATATGCTCATGAGGATTTTCCGGACTTGTTGTTTGTTGTTCTGGCATCATTTAAATTTGCCTAGATAGGTAGTTTTTCATATGCTTCACCCCTTGCCATGTTAATCAACATTTAATATTGTTGGGTACATAAACAAGAGTGAACTAAATAAATGTTGTGAAGTTTCGTCAATATGCAACTCGTTGCATATTGAGCTCCACTTAACTTGTAGTATTGTTTGTTGCACTTTGCCATGCCATGCTCATTAAACCGGACATGCATCATACTTGATTGTGCATTATGCCATGTCTATGTGATGGTTGTTTACTTTGTTGCCTGTTTATTTCCGGGTTGCTTCTCTCGTTAGCTTCGGTTTCATTCTGGAGTTGTGAGGATTCGTTCGTCTTTGTCCGTTTGTCTTCTTCATGGACTCGTTCTTCTTCCTTGCGGGATTTCAGGCAAGATGACCATACCCTCGAAATCACTTCTATCTTTGCTTGCTAGTTGCTCGCTCTTTTGCTATGCCTATGCTGCGATACCTACCACTTGCTTATCATGCCTCCCATATGGTTAAACCAAGCCTCTAACCCACCTTGTCCTAGCAAACCGTTGTTAGCGTTGTTAGTTGCAGGTGAAGATGAAGTTTGTTCCTTGTTGGAACATGGAGATGTTGTTCCTTGTTGAAACATGTTTACTTGTTGGGATATCACAATATCTCTTATATTATTAATGCATCTATATACTTGGTAAAGGGTGGAAGGCTCGGCCTTATGCCTGGTGTTTTGTTCCACTCTTGCCGCCCTAGTTTCCGTCATATCGGTATTATGTTCCCGGATTATGCGTCCCTAACGCGGTCGGGTGATTTATGGGACCCCCTTGACAGTTCGCTTTGAATAAGACTTTACCAGCGAGGCCCAACATTGGTTTTACCATTTGCCTCACCTATGTCCTTTTATTTCCCTTGGGTTTCTGGAGCCCGAGGGTCATCTTTATTTTAGCCCCCCGGGCCAGTTCTCCTTCGAGTGCTGGTCCAAACCGAGCGATGTCCGGCGCCCCCTGCGCAATCAGGGTCTATGCCAACCCGACGTCTTGCTCATCCGGTGTGCCCTGAGACCGAGATATGTGCAGCTCCTATCAGGATTTGTCGGCACATCCGGGCGGCTTTGCTGGTCTTGTTTTATTACTGTCGAAATGTCTTGTAGCCGGGATTCCGAGACTGATCGGGTCTTCCCGGGGAGAAGGAATATCCTTCGTTGATCGCGAGAGCTTATAATGGGCTAAGTTGGGACACCCCTGCAGGGTTTGAACTTTCGAAAGCCGTGCCCGCGGTTATGTGGCAGATGGGAATTTGTTAATGTCTGGTTGTAGAAAACCCGAAGTTGACCTTAATTAAAATACATCTACCGCGTGTGTAACCATGATGGTCTCTTCTCGGCGGGGTCCGGGAAGTGAACACGGTTGTTGGAGTTATGTTTGACGTAAGTAGTTCAGGATCACTTATTGATCATAGTTGTTCGACCGTGCTTTGCCTTCTCTTCTCGCTCTCATTTGCGTATGTTACCACTATATATGCTAGTCGCTTGCTGCAGCTCCACCTCATACCTTTTACCCTACCTATATGCTTAAATAGTCTTGATCTCGCGGGTGTGAGATTGCTGAGTCCCCGTGACTCATCAGATACTTCCAATACCAGTTTGCAGGTGCCGATGAGACCGTGCAGGTGACACACCCGAGCTCAAGGAGGAGTTCGATGAAGATCTTGTCCTTTATGTTGTTTCGTTCTAGTCCATCAGTAGTGGAGCCCAGTTGGGGTCGATCGTGGACCTTTGTCGCTTTTGGGGTTTCTTCTTTTATTTTGGCTCCGTAGTCGGGCCCTGATTGTAACTGTATGATGTAATGTTTTATTTATGTATTTGTGTGAAGTGGCGATTGTAAGCCAACTATGTATTTCTTTCCCTTATGTATTACATGGGTTGTGTGAAGATTACCTCACTTGCGACATTGCTTTCAATGCGGTTATGCCTCTAAGTCGTGCTTCGACACGTGGGAGATATAGCCGCATCGAGGGCGTTACAAGTTGGTAATCAGAGCCTTCCCCGACCTTAGGAGCCCCCACTGATTTGATCGTTTTTAGTGGCCGAGTTGTGTCTAGAAAAATGTTTTGAGTCATTTAGGAACTATATATCGGAGAGCTTAGGAATTCTTTTTACTTCCCAGTCTCCTCTTCGCTCTGGTAAGGCATCCTGACGTAGAGTTTTGACTCTTCTCTTCTCAAATTTCACTAAAAAAAAATTTTAGGATCACGCGGGTATCTTAGAATCGTTCCGATGGTTTTATGATGACAACATTGTCTTGGTTGCCTCCCGTCAGCAGGGGTTTTAGTGGAGGTGTCCCGGGGAGTTGAGCTCCGAGGTGTTGTCGTCATAATTTTATCGTTGCAGTTCTAGAATACCTGAGTTTAGTACGCCGACATCGAAAATCTCTTTTGTATAGTTGTTGGTGAGATAACCCTGATAGCCCAGTACTGAGGCGAGTGCGGGAGTATCGCCATGACTTGTATAATGGATGCTTTTCGAAGCTTGAGGTAGATGATTTCCGAGGATTTCTTGGTTATGTGTTGAAGGATGGATACAGCTGGATCTAGGTATTGTTAGTTTGGGTGATATATTTTGTGTCCCCTGTATCCCCAACACCTGATTGCATAACCAGAAAGTTTCGGGAGTTTATAGGTGGGAATTCAAGTATCTCGTAGGATATCTTTCCAACAGACACATGATACGATATGGGATCTATCATATGTTTGTTTCCGGCTTATTCTACAAGCCAATCCTTTGTTTTTGATTTGTTTTGTGGTATTCGAGTTGCTTCGATGTCAAGTGTTGAATCCATACCTTTCCTGAACGGTGTTCTCATATTCCTATGTGAATACCAATCCTTCATGATAACTGAGAGTGTCATGTCAATCCTTTTCAACCGGTGCGTTTCTCTTCGAGATGATCCCATCATTCTCCCCATCCGCAAGATCTATTCTAAGTTTTCTCAACGGTGTTTGCTTCATCCGTCCCAAGTTGTCATTGTTTTTCCCGCCCTCCCACCCTTTTTCTTCAAGGACTCAGATTCCTTAACCAAGTATCCATCTTATAGATGGGAAGTCTCTCCATTCTTTTCCGTCAATGTTCTTATCCGGTGATTTCCATTAAGATGCTAACGGAGCCTCAAGTTTATAATTATTTGTTCTTTTATCTTCCCCGGTGTGTTCAATGCAATCTTTCGATGGTGATCACATCTTTTCCTCATTTCAATATCTTCTCATGCCGGTGCACCTCTTAATCGTCCACTTCTCGCTATTCAATTGTTCCGGAGTGATGAAGATATCTCAGAAGATTCAAGTTTCCATTCTCAATTCACTCAAGTTCTTTTGAGGATGTTATCTCATTCAAGTCATTTAAATCAACCGCTGCAATCTCCCTTTCAAGCAATCGTTTAACGGTGTTTCTTTTGAATGGGCCCTAACCCACAGGTCTTTTTCCAGGATCTTACCTGACTCGTCTAATTTTCTTGGAGCTATTCCCAAATTCTTTTCAAAGTTTGACGTAAGAATGAATTGTCATCAGTCAAATGCCCTTCTCCAAGATCTTTCAAATTCTTTCATCATTGATTCAACCTTTTCAATTTTCATTACGGAGTGCCTCAACAATTCATGGTGGTGTTTATCATCGTCATTCTCGGATTTTAAAGATCGAAGAAGAGTTTCCCTTAAATCTTGTCCATTCTCTTGAAGATTCATGGTTCTAGCTTTATGCCATCCTCCTATAATTGTTTTCGATTGTGAGAATTCTTTTCACCCATCCGGAGCATTTCAGGAGTCTTTTCAGTTTGATTCTCCGGAGCCCATCATCTCACAATTATTCATTCCAGATTTTAGCTCTCGTTCTCCAAGCCTTACCGGGGTATCATTCAAGTATTATCTAATCAGCTCGGGATCTCTTCATTCTCTTGTATCTAAAATCTCTCAAGTATCTTGGTTCGTTTGCTAATTCTTCCCGGTGTTTTTTCTACCGTTTCTTCATTCATTATCAATTCTTACGGTGGTTCGTTCAAGATTCCTCTTCCTATGTTCTCATATTAATTTATTAGTTGTTTCAATCCTACCGGTGGTTCGTTGAAGACCATCTCAAGTTTGTGCCATATCTATCTTAATCCTTTCGACGAGAATAAGTAGTATGCCAAATCCATTGCTTGTCGTCAATTTAATTGGTGAAGGATGAGCATAGTGTGATTCTTATTCTTGTTTCATCGAGTAAATTTAATTCCTTATTCCGGAGGTTCATAAAAATTCTTGGTTTCAATTGTTTTCATCTTTTCTTTCCCCGGAGTTCCAAGCTCTCATCATCATGAAGATCCATCTAAATCATTGCAAGGCTTCACCTTGTGTTTTCAACTTCTCTCTCTTTCTATCATCCTTGTTTTACCGGAGTTCCTCATGGAAGGTTCACATGATGGTTCATCAAGGATTCCTTTCATTCTCGTTTTGTTCTTCAAGATTTTTCTCGAAGTTATGATCCGTCAAGCCCAACTTCAAAATAAACATGGTGCTCAACACATGTTTTGTTTTGAGGAGTTCAAGCATTCTTCATCTTGCATTCCGAAGTGCAATTCTTTCTACCTTATCTTTTGAGATGGTGTTATGGCATCCTTGACAATTTCTCCTCGTGCTTCATGATTCACATGTTGTCAAGAATGAGGTATTTTCGGATCCTTCGGGTGCAACAGACGGCTCTTCGGGAGAAAGTTGTTACGAGAACCTAGAGTCAGATTTAGTAAAATCATTTAACCCGAATAGAAGAGAGCTCAGAGTCCCAGAGTAAAGGTCGAGGAGTAAAAGATACTAGTACCACCCAATGGCGACGTGGGCCCGTAAGGCACACAGCCATGTTAGTAAAAGTTTTTTGTAATGTCTAGACTCGACTTCGGCCAAGGAGTGTGGAAGGGGGATTCCTACAGGCAGTCGGCTCTGATACCAACTTGTGACGCCCCCGATTCAATCGTACACTAATCATGCACGCAAATGTGTACGATCAAGATCAGGGACTCACGGGAAGATATCACAACACAACTCTACAAATAAAAAAAGTCATACAAGCATCATAATACAAGCCAGGGGCCTCGAGGGCTCGAATACAAGTGCTCGATCATAGACGAGTCAGCGGAAGCAACAATATCTGAGTACAGACATAAGTTAAACAAGTTTGCCTTAAGAAGGCTAGCACAAACGGGGATACAGATCGAACGAGGTGCAGGCCTCCTGCCTAGGATCCTCCTAACTACTCCTGGTCGTCGTCAGCGGGCTGCACGTAGTAGTAGGCACCTCCAGAGTAGTAGGAGTCGTCGTCGAAGGTGGCGTCTGGATCCTGGGCTCCAGCATCTGGTTGCGGCACCCGGGTAGAAGGGAAAGGGGGAAAAGGGGGAGAAAAGCAACCGTGAGTACTCATCCAAAGTACTCGCAAGCAAGGAGCTACACTACATATGCATGGATATATGTGTAAAGGGCCATATCAGTGGACTGAACTGCAGAATGCCAGAATAAGAGTGGGATAGCTAGTCTTATCGAAGACTACGCTTCTGGTCGCCTCCGTCTTGCAGCATATAGAAGAGAGTAGACTGAAGTCCTCCTAGTAGCATCGCATAGCATAATCCTACCCGGCGATCCCCTCCTCGATGCCCTGTTAGAGAGCGACCACCGGGTTATATCTGGCACTTGGAAGGGTGTGTTTTATTAAGTATCCGGTTCTAGTTGTCATAAGGTCAAGGTACAACTCCGGGTCGTCCTTTTACCGAGGGACACGGCTATTCGAATAGATTAACTTCCCTGCAAGGGTGCACCACATAGCCCAACACGCTTGATCCCATTTGGCCGGACACACTTTCCTGGGTCATGCCCGGCCTCGGAAGATCAACATGTCGCAGCCCCACCTAGGCACAACAGAGCGGTCAGCACGCCGGTCTAAACCTAGGCGCGCAGGGGTCTGGGCCCATCGCCCTGAGCACACCTGCACGTTGCGAACGCGGCCGGTGAGCAGACCTAGCAACCTCCAGTACAACAGAAGTCATGTTACGCGGTCCAACCCGGCGCGCGCCGCTCAGTCGCTGACGTCAAGAAGTGCTTCGGCTGATACCACGACGTCGGGATACCCATAACTACTCCCGCGTAGGTGGTTAGTGCGTATAGACCAAATGGCCAGACTCAGATCAAATACCCAGATCTCGTTAAGCGTGTTAAGTATCGCGAACGCCGACTAGGGCTAGGCCCACCTCTCTCCTAGGTGGTCTGAACCTGCCCTGTCGCTCCGCCACAAAGTAACAGTCGGGGGCCGTCGGGAACCCAGGCCCACCTCTACCGGGATGGAGCCGCCTGCCCCTTCAGCCCCCATCTCCGAACAGTATCACAGGTAATGTAATAGGGTAAAGTATATAGTATGCCCGTGATCACCTCCCGAAGTGATCACGACCCAGTAGTATAGCATGGCAGACGGACAAGAGTGTAGGGCCACTGATGGAACACTAGCATCCTATACTAAGCATGTATGATTGCAGGTAAAGGTATCAACAGCAGTATCAAAGACAGGCTATGCATCAGGATAGGAATAACGAAAGTAGTAACATGCTACACTACTCTAATGCAAGCAGTATAGAGGAGAGTAGGCGATATCTGGTGATCAAGGGGGGGGCTTGCCTGGTTGCTCTGGCAAGAGAGAGGGATCGTCAACTCCGTAGTCGAACGGGGCAGCAGCAGCTTCGGTCTCGGCGTCTATCGAGAGAAGAGGGGGAGAAACAATAAATATTTAAGCAAGCAGATGCATAGTGATGCATGACATGACAAGTAACGACGTTAGAGGTGCCCTAACGCGGTATGGGATGGTTCCGGTGAAGGGGGAAAACATCCGGGGAGGTACCCCCGGGGTTCCGTGTTTTCGGGCAAAGGAGCCGGATTGGGAAAAGTTGCGAGTTTGATATGTTAGGAATGTGTGGCGGAAAAACGGGTTGCGTATCCGGGTTCGTCTCGTCGTTCTGAGCAACTTTCATGTTGAAAATGTTTTAATCCAAGTTACGGATTAAAAGATATGATTTTCTAAAGTTTTAAATCATTTTAGAATTTATTTAATTAAATTAATCAACATTATCCAGAACAGTGCAAGCTGACGTCAGCATGACGTCAGCACGACGTCATCAGTCAACAAAGACGTTGACTGGTCATCTGACGTGTGGGTCCCACTGGTCATAGACTGTTTAGTCTAATTAGGGTTAAATTAACCTAACTAATTGATTAGATTAATTAATAGGATTAATTAACTAATTAATTATTTATTTATTTATTTTAATTAATTATTATTTATTATTATTATTATTTTATTCATTTTTTTAACTGTTCTGGGGCGGGGCCCCCTAGTCAGTGGCCCACAGGGCCATACCGGGCATGGGCGCCAACGGGTGCGGGTGTGCCCCGTTTGGGGTGCACGCCCCGGTGTACGCGGGCGTGGGCGCTGGCGGGCACGGCGGGGCACGGCGCAGGGCATCGGCGGTAACCGGGCGGCGTGTGGCAGCGGGAGGCCGCGGCAGTGGGACAAGGGGAGTAGGGGCGCTGTCACGCGCGGGGCGGTTGTGCTCGGCCAGGCCGTGGCGAGCCGAACGCGTGCAGGGGAAGGTGGGGCGAGCGACGGGCGTGCGCCAGCGTCAACGGGCGCACGCGGGGCAAGAGGATGGCGAGCAGGCGACGAGCGGGGGAGGCCCGAGGCACGGGCGACGAGCAGCGCTTGAGGCGGGCGCGGCCACCGCGCGGCGGGTGCGTGCGTGGCAGAGAGGGAGCGGTGGGGAAGAGGGCGCACGGGAGCGCGCGGCGCGCCACGGGCGGGCGCTGGAACGCGACGAAGATGGGGGAGGCGAGGCGCGGACCGTGGCTCTGAGCGGCGCGACGAGCAGAGGGCCGCGACGCGTGCGTGTGCGCGGCATCAGGGGAAGCGGGCGGCGGGGCGGAACAGGGCCACGCGGGCGGAGCGCGGGCGCACGCGCGGCCGAGCGGGCGCAGCCGTGCGGTGCGCGGCGATGCGTGCGTGCGGCGCAGGGGTACGGCGAGCGACGCGGGGCAAGCGATGGGCGCCCCTGGGCGGCACAGGGCGAGCAGCTGCGCGTACGGGAGACAGAGGGCGCACGCGGGGTCCAATCGTGGCGGAGGTCGATCGACAGAAGCACGCAACGGGAGGGAGAGAGGAGAGGAGCAGAGCTCACATCAGAGCGTGTAGGGGGCCCAGGGGAGCCAGAGGGACCCTGCCGGCGAGGTTCGGCGGCCGGACGGGCCGGCAGGCGCGAGGGCGATGCAGAGGTGCGGTTGCGGGAGGCCGTTGGGGAGGAGTCAGGGAAGGATAGGCGACGAGGGAGGCGTTGTCGAGCAGCGCCAGGCGGCGGGGTCGTCGACTCCGAGCGGCGTGCGGCGGCGGCGAGGCGGGTCGAGCCCCCGATCCAATCGGGGGGGGAGTGGGAGGAGTGGGGTCGTGGGGTTAGGGTTTCTGGGGGGTGGGGGAATAAGGATGGCCGGCTGGGCCGTTTGGCTGGCCCAGTGGGGTTGATGGCCTGCTGGGCCGTAGCCCCGGGGGGGTTTCTTTTCCTTTTTTGTTTGTTTTTTTCTTTCTTTTATTTATTTTCTCTTCTGTTTTAATTCAATTTAAAATATTTATGCATTTTATAAAACTGTGTCTGCTACACCACAATTATCTATGTAATATTTAGTACAAACCGAACATTTTTATTGTAATGTTTGAAAACTTTTATTATTTACCAAATTTTGAATTTGAATTTTGGACCGGTTTTGATCTAACGATCGATTAGCAACAGTAACGTAGGTAACATGGCTCCATTAGCGTCGGATTACTGTAGCTTAATTACCCGGGCGTCACAAGTGCCGGATTGCAAAACGGACAACGGGGAAAATGCTCGGATTCATGAAACGAACACGTATGCGAATGCGATGCACATGATGACATGATATGAAATGCATGGCAAGGACAAAATGCAAAAAGAAGGGAAACCCAACCACGGAGGGAATATCATATCACATTGCCGAAAATGGCAAGAGTTGGAGTTACAAATATGGCAAGTTACATCTGGGGTGTTACAATTTTGCATCAAATTTTTGTGCCACTATCCTCACCAAGCTCCACCATAAGCCTTATTTGTGTAGGTGTGAGAAATTGACGAGATCGACACCAATTGTTCTATTTCCTTGTTACATCATTGAGTGATCATTGATCCATTCTCAACATCGGTCAAGGTACATTTGGTATAGTTATCTCCTTTCTTCCACTCATATTTGCTCGAGTCTTGTGATGGATAGGCAAGGCATTTCATCTCCGGTCTTCGACAACAACGACGGCGCGAACAACTACATCACCAAAGCGTCCATCTTCGATCTACAACGACAAATTGAAGGCGCACAATCAAGGTTGAGAGAGCGCATCGACAATCTCGCCATGGACATACGACACTCCGAAGCACATACAAGAGACTACTTCGACAACAAGCTTTCCGCACAAAAGGAGGAGGAAGATGCAAGGATGGAGGAGATTCGGACCTTGTTGATCAACCATTCTTCCCCTTCATCATCCTCAAGGCGACAGCGAGCAAGTCAATCATCTTCGGAGCACAAAAATAATACAGGCGCAAGTCCTCCACGTCCACATCTCCATGGTGACCACCATCATGTTTGTGATCCACATCGTCATGAAGGGCAAGTCACCTCCAAGCAATATGTGCACGACGACGAACGACATCTACTACGAGCTCAAGTGCGACAACAACACCATCATCATAAAGATGCTCCACAAGCGCAAATGCACAAGTCCCAACAAGCCCTGCTTCACACCAAGGCTAAGCTTCATGAGCAAAAGAGAAGACCGCAAGACGAGCACCACCACAATGGAGTTATGGCTACACCAACCACTTCGTCATCTTCGCCAAGTGTTGTCAAGGCATCTTCGCCTTTGGACGTACGACATCTTCGCCTACTTCCCATGAGTTCGCCTACATTGACATCTTCAATAACAAGGCGACCACCTACAAGCGTGGGCGACACTTCCATCTTCGGAAGCCCCTCAAGGAAGATCATATGGGCCTCCTATAACAAGACGGTGACAAGAAGGTTGAGCAAGGGCCATCCCCTTCGACCACAGCGACGAGCATGAACCTCTTTAACAACATGAAGACGACGCCCATATTGGACTCATACTCCGAGTCAAGCTACGCGAGCACACATGAGACCTTCTCTTTGGTCTCGGAGGAGAGTGATGTTTTGCCACATCCTATGGCATTCATCTTTGGAGATGTTTGCACCTACACCTCTCCGACGCCCACATTTTACGAGATGTCCCAATTGCCATGTGAGGAGAGCCACCACCCCATGAGTGAAATGAGTGACTCCACCATATATGACATTGAGTGCATTTATATGAGAGGATGAGTGTGACCACCACTAGCCCCACACATGAGAGCATGCCACACATCCTATGTGAGGTTGAGAGCCATTTGAGTGACTCCACCAACCATACGAGTGAGAGCATCCAAGAGGGAGTGAGTGAGCCACAACACTTAGTGAGTGAGGTAGTTGGCACGGCATGAGAGGCCACTATGATTTCTAACGACTTACCCTCTACTCCGAGTGTGTTCTCTTCTTTGGTGCTAGGTACCCTACATGATGACATGCCTATCCTTGACGAGTCCATACCTCCAATGGAGAAGACGATGGCCATGGTGGATGATGATGCACCCCCCCACATGGTTCCATCAAGATGAAGATGACCACGACTTGGTCTTCGACACCTCACCTTCAACACATGAGCGGTGCTCCAAAGGTAACATAGGTGATGGTGCTTCTCTTGTCCCACTAGTGGACTATCTTGCAAATGATTGCTTGCATGATGTTGATCACCTTATGGATTCATCACATACTATGTATTGTTTCGATATGCCACACATTTATGATGAATATGATGATGAACATGTTCAATTGCCTAATTGCGATGCTATGCTCCATAGGATATCATATGAAAATTCTTTTGGTCACATCATGTCCGACAACCCTTCAAACTTGTCATATGCTATGAGTGAGATCTCCCATATCGCATCATTTCAATCTCAACATAGTAACTATGCATGGCCCATTAAAATAAATCCAATTTGCACTTATGGCATAGATGACGAGATGACGGCCATTGGCTTTTGTTTTTATTGTGATGCTATTGCTAAGCTTCCTTTACATGATTTGCGCAATTTATCTACTATGCCATGCCATGATCACATATAACCAAATATGTTTTGTTTCATATGTTGTCAATATTCTCCATGTGATGTTTCCACTAATGCTCATGAGGAGACCCCCATAGTTTCCTCATACATATTAGGATATTTTGATGCATTCCATACTTTGCATGATTCCCATAATTGGGTGCACCATATGCATTCCATGAATAACAATGCTCTACATATTTCTCGTGATGCTTTACACAATCCGAGTCTCCATTATGCTATACATAATAACAAACCTCTCATGATGGATGACATGTTTCTATATCACGCATCTCATTATTTGAACATTGGATATTTTGTGCTAACCAACACATGCATGTATGCATCATAATGGATGATGTGTACATATACCACGCACACACAATATTCCCTTTGTCTTTGTTTTGTGTAGGTACCCACGTATACTCGTCAACCTCTCAATCCCAAGAGTTGACGAAACGAGCTCTTAAGAGCAATGATGACTTGGGATCTCATGGATTATCCTTACCACAATTCCCTTCGCGCAATGACTACACGCATCTCTTTACTTGGCTCTCACACGGCTATGGGCTATATATCACTTGTTACTTTATGCCCATTGTATCTTGTTCACTTTGCATGTTATGCCTCTTTACATGATTTTGCCATGCAATTGTGACCCTTGCTTACATCTACCCATGATTCACAATTATACTACTCATATGTGTATTTGCATGCTTGGTGGAGATACTTGTTGCTCTTGCCATGTTTTATACATGCCCTATGCTATCGTTCATTCTTGTGTTGGGGGAGTCATGATGTTCCATTGCTATTTACATAGGACTTCTTGCCAATACAATGATGATATTTTGCTCATATCTTGCTTTCATGCTTGTGATACGTCATGTGCATTATATATGCCCACTATTTGCACACATGCCATGATTACCACGATTCCTAATAGTACGTTGCATCTTCGCACTAATAGCTTGTTTGACTTGATCACTATGATTGCTTGCTTTGACGCATCACCCATGTTCCATTCTTACTCGCTTTCTTGGGTTGATGACATATATATGTTCATGCCTCTCACTTGATTTGTCTTGATCATTGTCTCTTGTCTCCATTAGTTGCATCTCTCATATCCCCTTTTATAGAGTGCCAACTTGCTATGCTTATTGATCTTGGAGACTTGGACACTTTACTTGTGATGCATGCTTGTTTGATTGAGCCTCTTGTATTTGGTTGTTCTTGCATCATATGCCTCCATACTATGAAATGCTACGCATACACTTGTTGGGTATTTCACCACACAAATGCTAGGTTTTGCATTTCCGCTAACCTCATTTGTTTTTTCGAGTGTTTGTGATGTTCTTTCGTTTTGAAGGATTCACAAGGCGGTACCATCATGAGACAACTTGGTCATGTGAAGGCATACATGATGCTCAACTCCAACATCCTTGAGAAACTCCTAAAGGTGAAATCCTTCCATTTGAGCCATCCTCAAATATGCATATTGGATCGGTCATTCTTTCATTGTTGTTTCCTTCTTGTTGCATACATGATACATATCGCGAACGGAGGAGCGACATTGGAGATTGGCTCTATGGACCTTTACATTGAGGAGCACTCGGACTTATTGGATGCAGCTTCGAACCACCACTCATGCCACGACATCGAGCATTAGCACATCAACACTTCTTTGACAAATTGCACCAACACCTCCATATTTGTTGATTGTGCTCACACATGTCATGCTCGATGGACATATCATACACATGACAAATTTGCATCTTATGCATGGATTGACTCACATTATGATTACTTCGTTGCATCTTGTATTCCCATGTTATCCATGATATATGAGCTTGTGCATTTCCTAGAAGATTTGTTGTGATCTTCCTTGATGGCATATTCATACATAATGATCACATTGCCCACTATCAATTGCATGATAACATAATCACATTGAGCACCAATTACGATGTTCATGCTTTTGATACACCATCACATTATGACATCATTTTGCACAATGGTAGAATTTTGCACCATGACAAGTACCACACTATTATGTGCACAACAAATGAATTTGCTCTCTTCGATGCTTTACATATCATTTTACATCTTTTGGATAAGCGTCATGTGTCTTGCCACGCACAATCTTGCTGAACGGACTCATACTTACTTGATGAACACCTTGTGTGCGCTAACCATTGTATTTCCGAGTATACTTTGTGTTTTCTCATTTTGCATGTACCACATACCGGAGACACCTTGGAGTACTTGGATTGTGCAATACCTTCATCTACGTCCAACTACAAGTTCGTCCACAACAACCGTTTCCATGGTGATGAGGATCACGATCCGAGGTTGGATCTTTCCCAAGGGGGGGCATGAAGCGGAGCATCCTACGATCATCCCCATGTACACTACGACTACTCCCCATGCCCCAAGAGGGCATACGATGAGACCTCGACTATACGCCATTGGACGCAAGGTGAACTCGCTCCTCTCCGAACCATCACTTTCCACACACGAGACATGGCTACTACCTCAGACATATGTGCTCTACATTACCAGGAACCAAGAGGGAGACCGTGGAACAGCGAGGAGCATTGGACAAGACGACGAGGAGTTGGAGCAAGAGAAGGAGATGCCCACAAGCTACAGCTCTCGGACGTTCGACAACCACCAGACGACCGGTCCATACCGTACGTCCGACGCCTGGAGTTTCCACCTGCCAGAACACCTACGGCTACTGAAGTCCATAGCAGCCGGATGACCGTCAAACGCCGGATGTCCGACACTCGTCAGCCACCGGACAACTGACGCCGACCGAAAATATGGTGCCACCTATCCCGAGCCAAAAAACCGGACGTCCAACAAGTACGGACGACCGGACCCTTGCGAGCCACCGGACGTCCGGTACTTGTCGGGCGACCGACGTCTATCTGCACACAGTGTAACGGGCCTGAGGCCCATGTACCCCTTCGCCCCTCACTTACCCCTTCGTGGACCTAGACTATATATACTCCTGCACCTCCACCATTTGAGGGTCAGCATAGGTTTAGCTCATTTGAGATAGAGCTTTGCTCATCCATCCGGATCTACTCCATCGAGAGAGACCGCTCCCTCTTCAGAGAAGATCCACCTTGGATTCAACACCCCTTCATGGGAAGACCCCTCAAGAACTCCTCACGGAGATGGACTAGTTACCGTTTGTATCATCCTTTGTTGGATTTGGATTGTGTATCTCGTTGTATGTTCGAGGATCTAGCACATGTGTGATCATTGCTTCTTGATTTGTGTGTTTCCTCCCGTTTCCCCTCGTGATTTCCTCGCCTTCCCCCTCATGTTCTTCGTGTTCTTCGTAGGATCTCCTCCATTTCGTGGAAGACCGTCCACTAGGGTTCTACCCTACATCAGTGGCCCTGCGACTGCCCGCTGACGCAATGAAGAATGTCCACCTAGAGGTCGCGCTCGCCGCGAGGTGCCTCGCCCTACAAGAATTCATCGACTTACCCATCCACGTGTACGAGGAAGTCGTGTACATAGGTATCTACAAGGCTGGTGAGGACGTTGCGACGTTGGCCTTTGTCAATCGGCTGGAAGCATTGGACGCCTTTGTTGAGAAGCACCTTGACCTCGCCACAAAAGTCGCCGCTGCTAAGCCGTCGGTCAGTGGCCCGGCACACTGAGTCGAGGAGGAGGAGGTCATATGTTGGTTGATGCATCTTTCTTCTTGCCTCCTATAACCACCACTACGATCGTATCATTGTGGCCTTAATTCTTATTGTGCTATTGCATTCTTGTTCCAGTCAATACATACATGTGCGATCCCTTTGCTCACATTTGGAGGCAATTATATGCGTCACTGTGACTAGTACTCCATCCGTCAATTTAGAAGTTGTGTTTACCTTTTCCATCAACTTCGTGCAACGCACGGGCATCTTGCTAGAAACACTACAACATGTCGGACGACATGTGACCGAACTGATGATGCGCCAACCTAGCTACTACCTTGCTTATCTTGTGGAAAATGCCCCGCCCTGGCGTTTCCAATCGTTATTTCTATCTATTGATCGTGCCAAGGAGCAGAACCAAATGTTACAATTTATGCATGTTTCTCTACTCCTATAAAAGACTCAGTTGGTGATGGTGGTGTGTCTGCCATCCATCATTTCTAACCATTAGATCTGCATCTAACGGCTATGAGGTAAGTTGTGGCATTTTTGCAACAATAGCCCACTTCTCCTCTCCAATTTGCAGAAAACCCCTTATTATCTTGAAAGCAACCACATCCCTCCTTCACCTCATCAAAACACCCTAAGAAATATATTTTGAGTGAAAAGTAATATATTTTTAGTGGTATATATGTATATTAAAACAAGAGTGTTTTCTTTCAAGTTTGTGAGCAAGAGTACTATTCTACTTTGGATCCGTCGCAATGCACGGGCACATTGCTAGTAAAAGGAAAAGGCCCGTCGTGTTCGTGTCACACCCCCACACGCCCGGGAATCGAGAGTACTCCACGGCCCGTCCGACACGCCACATAGCTAGGGAAGGCGTGTTGCCTAGCCTTTTCACTTTCATGTGGGACCGTAGTTGAGCAAACCGACTATCGGCAAACTGCACCCCACCTGCTGCGTTGGAAAACTAAAACGAGGAGGGGAAGATCTAGTTGTAGCATGGAAGCCAAGAAATTTGGTGTCAGATGGGGCTCGTTGATAGAGTGGGAGCACTCCGTACTACTACTCCTACTACGAATTTTGTGTTCAATCTGGTCGTGGAGGCAATTCTGAACACACAGCTGATAAGTCACCTAGGCACTCTTGAGCCCAAAAGGCATAAACACATAGCAAAAGGCTCCAAAGGGAGTGATGAAAGTTGTCTTCTCCTGGTCCTTAACTGCCATCTTGATCTAATGATAACCAGAGTAAGCATCCAAAAAACTCAAATGCTCACAACCCGCCGTAGCATCGATGATCTGATCAATACGGGGGAGAGCAAAAGGGTCAGCCGGACAGGCCTTGTTAAGGTCTGTGTAATCCACACACACACACACACACCAAGTGCCATTCTTCTTAAGTACCAGCACCGGGCTAACCAACCACTCAGGATAAAAAATTCCACAATAAACCCAGATGCCAAGAGCCGGGCTACTTCTTCACCAATGGCCTTGCGCCTCTCTTCAGTAAAATGTTGAAGGAATTGCTTGACCGGTTTAAACTTTGGATCAACATTGAGAGTGTGCTCAGCGAGTTCCCTCGGTACACCTAGCATGTCTGAAGGTTTCCATGCAAAGATGTCCCGGTTCTCATGGATGAACTCAATGAGCGCGCTTTCCTATTTCGGATCCATATTAGCACTGACACTTAACTGCTTGGATGAGTCACCAGGAACAAAGCCAACCATCTTAGTGTCATCTGCCGACTTAAACTTCAACAAAGGATCATGCTCTGTGGTTGGCTTCTTCAAAGGTGTCATATCTGCCGGGTCAACATTATCTTTGTAAAACTTCAACTTCTCTATTGCACAAACAGACTCAACATAAGCAGCATCGCCCTCTTCACACTCCAAGGCTATCTTCCTGTTCCCATGCACTGTGATGGTACCCTTACGACCCGGCATCTTAAACTGTAGATAAACATAACAAGGTCTTGCCATAAACTTAGCGTAAGCCGGCCGCCCAAACAAGGCGTGATAAGGGCTCTTGATCTTGACCACCTCAAAAGTCAATGTCTCAACTCTATAATCATGATCATCACAGAAAGCCACTTCCAAAGCTATCTTGCCCACTAGGTACGCCGACTTACCAGGCACCACGCCATGAAAAACAGTAGAAGACGGCTTAAGATCTTTGTCAGTTAAATTCATACGACGGAAAGTATCATAGTAAAGGATATTGATGTTTCTGCCTCCATCCATGAGTACCTTAGTAAACTTGTACCCTCCAACCTGAGGCACAACCACCAAAGCCAACTGACCCGGATTGTCAACCCGGGGCGGGTGATCCTCATGGCTCCATACAATATGATGTCCAGACCATCGCAAGTAACGAGGGACCGCCGGCTCAACCGCGTTCACTGCCCTTTTATGAACCTTCTAGTCTCGTTTGCATAAACTTGTGGACAACACATGATACTAACCACTATTCAGCTGCTTCGAATTACTCTGATAACCAGACTGCTGCTGCTGATTCCCTTGGCCAGATTGCTGATTAAAACCACCTTGACTGCCATGGCCCTGAAAACCAGAGCTTGAGCCACCACCTCCAAAGCCAGGTCCGTGAGAGCCAGATCCTGAGCCTCCATTCGGGCCATGATTATTCTAGAAGAAATTCGAATTTCTATATTCCCTCCTGATGAAGCAATCCTTCCACAGATGGTCGGCCGGCTTATCTTGCGTACCGTGCTTCGGACAAGGTTGATCCATCATCGCCTCAATGTTGAACTTTAGCCCGCTAAACCGGGGCATTGACGCTTTCCCATTACGACGTTGATTATTATTCTGCGCATTGGTATTAGCCATAAAATCTGAATTATTGTCGGCCTTGCGCTTACCGTTGTTACCTTGACCAGCCGTATTGTGTTGCCCCTTGGCGTTGCCGTTCTTCTTCCCCTTGCTAGCCTTCTCCTCATCAGACTCAAGGTCCTTAGTACTATCAGAGTCGACATATTTGACAAGAGCTGCCATGAGATCCCCCATATCATTACAATGGTGCTTAAGCCGCCCCAGCTTCTGTTTAAGGGGAAGGAAACTACAATTCTTCTCCAACATCAGGACCGCTGACCCGGCGTTGATATTGTCTGACGAGTGGATAATGGCTGAGATCCGGCGCACCCAATTGGTTGTTAACTCGCCCTCACCTTGGACGCAAGAGTCTAAATCAAGAATCGACGTAGGCTGCTTGCACGTGTCTTTAAAATTTTGGATAAAATGTGTCTTCAACTCAGCCCATGACCTAACGAAGTTAGGGGGCAATCCTTTCAACCAAGTACGAGCTGGTCCATCTAACATCGTGGTGAAGTACTTAGCTCACGCAACATCACTAACATCCAACATCTCGCTGGCCATCTCATAGCTCTCAATCCACGCCTCTAGGGGTTCATCCGCCGTGTAATTAGGCACCTTACGGGGGCCTTTAAAATCCTTGGTCAGGCGCTCATTACGTAGAGCCGGCACCAAACATGGCACAGCAAGGATTCTAGAGGTCACTCCTGCCTCCACAGATACCGATGGGTAATTCGGAGATTGCTGTTGAGCCGCCAACTGAGCCACAAGCTCAGCCTCTCGACGTGCCCTGCCCTGATCCACCAAAGTCTGGGCATTATTATCCGCATGCGGCGGGTCATGCCTACGGGGCTGGTTACGTTGCTGCTCACTGCTTGAAACTGCTGGCGAATCAATATGCCTGCTATAACTCCGGCTTGGACGCGGGGTTGAATGAATCCGTTCACGACTATATGAATAAGCCGCTTGTTGCACCACCGCTGTCTGAAGAAGCTCTCCTGCTCTCCTTATCTCCATCGCGGCTGGTGACTTGCCTTCAACAGGGAGAGCCTCCAATCGTGTAGCCACGACGATCATATTGTCTAGAGGGTTAGAATAATGACCCGGCGATGTCGGAACATGCTGAGGCAGAGTCAAATTCAAGCGAGGCGGGTCTGCAGCGTGTGGCTGAACTGACGCTCCGGTCACGCGTGCCTCAGCGACCCGGTTTACCACGGGCATGTCACTCATTCCTACCCCAGGTTTTGAAAAGGTTCCTAGCCTCAAACTCTGCGGGTAGACGGGTGAGGTGCCTCCTCCTCATAATAGCGTTCGAAGCATTCTGATCCAAGGTAAGCCGGAATGACTCTACCTGAATCCGTTGTGATTGTGCGTCCAAGGCGGCTCGCTCTGTCGCCATCCTAGCATTCTCAGCAACAAGTTCTTCCTTGGCTTGAGCTATCTCATCTCGCAGCTTCACGACATCTACTTTGTGATGTTCTTGATTCTCTGGGGTTGCCTATGCCCCCATTAAAGCCGCCAAAGCATCCAACAGCTCTGTCAGAACCTGAGCCGGCGGGCGTGTGGAGCCGCTCGCTCCGGCTGTCGCTACGACAGTTGAACTAGAAGTCATAGCAGCAACAGTTGTTGAATTGAGCATTGGTTGTGTGCCGGCCATGAAGATCGCAACCCGGTTCGGCAGCTCATAGGGGTCCGGAATATTGTCGCCATCGGAACAGCCCCCAAGCCGACCATCTTGCAGTTGATACATTGAATTGGTCTCACCGGTTGACGACTCACCGTCAGAGTAGATGGCCGTCTATCCACCGGACACAGATCCTTCCTAAAAATCCGCCCCATGGATAAAACCAACAAAGGCATGCTTCACGGTGGTTTGAACTTTGGCGGGTCGTGCACGCTGAGCCGTTGATGCGTCTCCAACGTATCTATAATTTTTTATTGTTCCATGCTATTATATTATCTGTTTTGGATGTTTATGGGCTTTATTAAACACTTTTATATTATTTTTGGGACTAACCTATTAACCCAGAGCCCAGTGCCAGTTCCTGTTTTTTCCCTTGTTTTAGTGTTTCGAAGAAAAGGAATATCAAACGGAGTCCAAACGGAATGAAACCTTCGGGAGAGTTATTTTTGGAAAGAAAGCAATCCGGGAGACTTGCAGTGCACGTCAGGGGATCAACGAGGAGAGCACGAGGCAGGGGGGCGCCCACCCCCCCCCCCCCCCCGGGCGCGCCCTCCACCCTCGTGGGCCCCTCGTGACTCCCCTGACCGACTTCTTTCGCCTATATATATCCATATACCCTAAAACCATCGGGGAACAGAATAGATCGGGAGTTCCGCTGCCGTAAGCCTCTGTAGCCACCAAAAACCAATCGGGGCCCTGTTCCGGCACCCTAGCAGAGGGGCGATCCCTCACTGGTGGCCATCTTCATCATCCCGGCGCTCTCCATGACGAGGAGGGAGTAGTTCACCCTCGGGGCTGAGGGTATGTACCAGTAGCTATGTGTCTGATCTCTCTCTCTCTCTCTCTCTCGTGTTCTTGAGATGATACGATCTTGAAGTATCACGAGCTTTTCTACTATAGTTGGATCTTATGATGTTTCTCCTCCTCTACTCTCTTGTAATGGATTGAGTTTTCCCTTTGAAGTTATCTTATCGGATTGAGTCTTTAAGGATTTGAGAACACTTGATGTATGTCTTGCGTGGGATACCCCTGGTGACAATGGGGTATTCTATTGATCCACTTGATGTATGTTTTGGTGATCAACTTGCGGGTTCCGCCCATGAACCTATGCATAGGGGTTGGCACACGTTTTCGTCTTGACTCTCCGGTAGAAACTTTGGGGCACTCTTTGAAGTACTTTGTGTTGGTTTGAATATGATGCATATCGTATAATCATACCCATGGATACTTGAGGTGACATTGGAGTATCTAGGTGACATTAGGGTTTTGGTTGATTTGTGTCTTAAGGTGTTATTCTAGTATGAACTCTATGATAGATTGAACGGAAAGAATAGCTTTGTGTTATTTTACTACGGACTCTTGAATAGATCGATCAGAAAGAATAACTTTGATGTGGTTTCGTACCCTACCATAATCTCTTCGTTTGTTCTTCCGCTATTAGTGACTTTGGAGTGACTCTTTGTTGCATGTTGAGGGATATTTATATGATCCAATTATGTTATTATTGTTGAGAGAACTTGCACTAGTGAAAGTATGAACCCTAGGCCTTGTTTCCTAGCATTGCAATACCGTTTACACTCACTTTTATCATTAGTTACCTTGTTGTTTTTATATTTTCAGATTACAAAAACCTATATCTACCATCCATATTGCACTTGTATCACCATCTCTTCGCCGAACTAGTGCACCTATACAATTTACCATTGTATTGGGTGTGTTGGGGACACAAGAGACTCTTTGTTATTTGGTTGCAGGGTTGTTTGAGAGAGACCATCTTCATCCTACGCCTCCCACAGATTGATAAACCTTAGGTCATCCATTTGAGGGAAATTTTCTACTGTCCTACAAACCTCTGCACTTGGAGGCCCAATAACGTCTACAAGGAGAAGGTTGCGTAGTAGACATCAAGCTCTTTTCTGGCGCCGTTGCCGGGGAGGCTAGGTAAGCGACACTCACACCCCGTCAACTAAGCTCTTTTCTAGCGCCGTTGCCGGGGAGGTGAGTGCTTGAAGGTATATCTTTAGATCTTGCAATCGAATCTTTTAGTTTCTTGTTTTATCACTAGTTTAGTCTATAAAAGAAAACAAAAAAATAGAATTGAGTTTGCCTCATACGCTTATTCTTTTTAATATCTTTCGTGAGTATGATGGAAAGGAAAAATTGCCAAAGTGTTAGAAGAAGAATGTGTTAAAATGTTTGGCACTAAATCATTGAATGATGAGCATGATTGCAATGTTGTTAGTATGAACTCTTTGAATATCCATAGTACTAATGATGATTGCACTAGTCATGATGAAAATGCCTCCTATAAACATGTCAATTTTTGTGGAGTGCATTGGGTTTGCAAGTACACACCAAATAGGGAATATAGATATTGCAAGAGGCATAAGCATTTAGAAACTAAATTGTTGCAAGAAAGGCTAGATGTTTGTGCTGAAAATTTAAATTTTCTTAGCCGTACTTGTGAACTTTGCAATGAACGGGGTCATTTAACTATCCGATGCAAATTGTTTCATGATCTAATTGTGTCCAAAAATTGTGATGACTTGATTTCCCTTGCACATTATAATGAACTTAGTTTGCTTATGGGTTATGAATAAATGAAACGTATAACTAAGCATCTTCCAGAATTTGCCCGTTATAAACTTCT
Organism: Aegilops umbellulata; assembly: GCA_032464435.1. Taxonomy (NCBI): domain Eukaryota; kingdom Viridiplantae; phylum Streptophyta; class Magnoliopsida; order Poales; family Poaceae; genus Aegilops; species Aegilops umbellulata. Next base: position 199,288,273 of record CP136056.1, on the reverse strand, counting down.
TAATTTTGATCTGGAGAAAATTTATATGTATTGTGCGGTGAATTGCAATGAAAATCCTTATATTGCCAATTACATAAAGACAAGAAAACAAATAGACTATGAAGAGAATACTAATGAAAGGGAAGAGACTTCCCAATATCCTCCTATTATTTCTTATGATGAATCAGTTAACGAGGAGGAGCCTTCTATTCAACCAATCTCATTAATAAGGAGCTCCAAAAAGAGGATTGAACTCACACATGATGTGGCGAAGAAGAAGAAAATAAAAAGGAAGAGAGGTAACAAGATATCTCTCCCAAATAATGTTGCTCCTATTATTGTTGTGCCTCATGAAAATGAATCAAAAATAATTGTGGAAGATGATGCACTTGATGATGATCTTGTTATGCCTATTGCTTGTTATGATAATTACGACTGAGAAGGTAATGATACTTCTTATGATCTTGAAAATCTTTTTGGCACTTGCTTGGAAGAATATGATAATAATGTTTGCTATAGTGTTGGTGCTATCCATACTATTAATGATGAGAGTGATTATGCTTATGATATGAAAAGGCCCAAGCTTGGGTATGCTATGTCTGATGAGAATGATATGTTTGAGAATATATTTGCTGAAATTAATGTTTGTCCCAAGCTTGGGGATGCTACGTTTAATGAAGATTATATATTTAGCCTCCCAAGTTTTGATGAGCAAATTTATTATGAGGATAGCATGCCTCCTAGTTATGATGATTATATTGATGAAAGTGGGTTTGGAAGAGTGTCAACTTTAGGAAGTAATGATCCCACTATTTTGGAGGACGTTGAATCTTATTGTGATGAATATGAAAGTGGATTTGGAGAGGTCATGACTTTATTTAGTGATGATTCCACTATCTTGGAAGAGGTTTCAATCGATTATGATGAGAACAAAGTTGCTACTTATGATGATTATTGTGATGAAACTTGTACTATAAAAAGTAGTGATGACTATATTTATAAAACTTGTCATGATTATGATTCCCTTTTTTCTGAACATTACTCTTTTAATGTGGAAACAATTTATAGTATTCAAGTCTCTTATGATACTCCCACTATCCCGAATGAGAAGAATTTTGCTTATGTGGAGAGTAGTAAATTTTCTATGCTTGTAGATCATGAAAAGAATGCTTTAGGTGCTGGTTATATTTTTGAATTCATTCATGATGCTACTTAAAATTATTATGAGGGAGGAATATATGCTTGTAGGAATTGCAATAATATCAAGTTTCCTCTCTATGTGCTTAAAGTTTTGAAGTTATGCTTGTTTTGCCTTCTTATGCTAGTTGATTATTGTTCCCATAAGTTGTTTGCTCACAAAATCCCAATGCACAGGCAGTGGGTTATACTTAAATGTGCTAGTCATACTCTTCATGATGCTCTCTTTATGTTTCAATTATTATCTTTTATGTGAGCATCATTGAAATCATCATGCCTAGCTAGGGGCGTTAAACGTTTGCGCTTGTTGGGAGGCAGCCCAATTTTATTTTAGTTTCTTGATTTTTAGTTCTGTTTAGGAATAAATAATACTTATATCTTCTGGTTATATGTGGTCTTATGTTTTAATTAGTGTTTGTGCCAAGTAGAACCTTTGGGAAGACTTGGGTGAAGTCTTTATGATCATGCTGTAAAAAAACAGAAACTTTAGCGCTCACGAGATTAGCTTCAACTTTTTACTGGAGAGTGCTATTTAGTTGATTCTTTCTGCAGATGATTACTAGAAAAATTCCTCGGGTCCACCAATTTTTGTTAGAATTTTTGGAGTTCCATAAGTATACGTTCGATACAGATTACTATAGACTGTTCTGTTTTTGACAGATTCTATTTTCTATGTGTTGTTTGCTTATTTTGATGAATCTATGAGTAGTATCGGAGGTATGAACCATAGAGAAGTTGGAATACAGTATATATTACACCAATATAAATAAAGAATGAGTACATTACAGTACCTTGAAGTGGTGTTTTGTTTTCTTTCGCTAACGGAGCTCATGAGTTTTCTGTTGAGTTTTGTGTTCTGAAGTTTTCAAGTTTTGGGTAAAGATTCGATGGACTATGGAATAAGGAGTGGAAAGAGACTAAGCTTGGGGATGACCAAGGCACCCCAAGGTAATATTCAAGTACAACCAAAATCCTAAGCTTGGGGATACCCCGGAAGGCATCCCCTCTTTCGTCTTCGTTTATCGGTAACTTTACTTGGAGCTATATTTTTATTCACCACATGATATGTGTTTTGCTTGGAGCGTCATTTTATTTTCTTTAGCTTTGCTTGATGTTTGAATAAAATATCAAGATCTTAAATTCTTAAATGTTAGAGAGTCTTCACATAGTTGCATAATTATTCGACTACTCATTGATCTTCACTTATATCTTTCGGAGTAGTTTGTCATTTGCTCTAGTGCTTCACTTATATCTTTTAGAGCACGGCGGTGGATTTATTTTGAAGAAATTGATTAACTCTCATGCTTCACTTATATTATTTTGAGAGTCTTTAGAACAGCATGGTGATTTGCTTTGGTTATGAATTTAATCCTAATATGATGGACATCCAAGAGGGATATAATAAAAACTTTCATATATAGTGCATTGAATACTATGAGAAGTTTGATTCTTTATGATTGTTTTGAGATATGAGGATGGTAATATTAGAGTCATGCTAGTGAGTAGTTGTGAATTTGAGAGATACTTGTGTTAAAGTTTGTGATTCCCGTAGCATGCACGTATGGTGAACCGTTATGTGATGAAGTCGGAGCATGATTTATTTGTTGATTGTCCTCCTTATGAGTGGCGGCCGGGGACGAGCGATGGTCTTTTCCTACCAATCTATCCCCCTAGGAGCATGCACATAGTACTTTGTTTCGATAACTAATAGATTTTTGCAATAAGTATGTGAGTTCTTTATGACTAATGTTGAGTCCATGGATTATATGCACTCTCATCCTTCCACCATTGCTAGCCTCTCTAATACCGCGCACCTTTCGCCGGTATCATACACCCACCATGTACCTTCCTCAAAACAGCCACCATACCTACCTATCATGCCATTCCCATAGCCATTCCGAGATATATTGTCATGCAACTTCCCACCGTTCCGTTTATTATGACACGCTTCATCATTGTCATATTGCTTTGCATGATCATGTAGTTGACATCGTATTTGTGGCAAAGCCACCGTTCATAATTCTTTCATACATGTCACTCTTGATTCATTGCACATCCCGGTATACCGCCGGAGGCATTCATATAGAGTTATATTTTTGTTCTAAGTATTGAGTTGTAATCCTTGAGTTGTAAGTAAATAAAAGTGTGATGATCATCATTATTAGAGCATTGTCCCAGTGAGGAAAGGATGATGGAGACTATGATTCCCACAAAAGTCGGGATGAGACTCTGGACTAAAAAAAGAGGCCATGAAAAGAAAAGAAAAGGCCCAAATAAAAAATAATAAAAATGAGAGAAAAAGAGAGAAGGGACAATGCTACTATCCTTTTACCACACTTGTGCTTCAAAGTAGCACCATGATCTTTATGATAGAGAGTCTCCTATGTTGTCACTTTCATATACTAGTGGGAATCTTTCATTATAGAACTTGGCTTGTATATTCCAATAATGGGCTTCCTCAAATTGCCCTGGGTCTTCGTGAGCAAGCAAGTTGGATGCACACCCACTTAGTTTCTTGTTGAGCTTTCATACACTTATAGCTCTAGTGCATCCGTTGCATGGCAATCCTACTCACTCACATTGATATCTATTAATGGGCATCTCCATAGCCCATTGATACGCCTAGTTGATGTGAGACTATCTTCTCCCTTTTTGTCATCTCCACAACCACCATTCTATTCCACCTATAGTGCTATGTCCATGGCTCACGCTCATGTATTGCGTGAAGATTGAAAAAGTTTGAGAACATCAAAAGTATGAAACAATTGCTTGGCTTGTCATCGGGGTTGTGCATGATTTAAATATTTTGTGTGATGAAGATAGAGCATAGCCAGACTATATGATTTTGTAGGGATAGCTTGCTTTGGCCATGTTATTTTGAGAAGACATGATTGCTTTGTAAGTATGATTGAAGTACTATTGTTTTCATGTCAATATTAAACTTTTGTTTTGAATCTTATGGATCTGAATATTCTTGCCACAATAAAGAGAATTACATGGATAAATATGTTAGGTAGCATTCCACATCAAAAATTCTGTTTTTATCATTTACCTACTCGAGGACGAGCAGGAATTAATGATGCGGAGCATCCTTCCATCATCCCCATGGACTCTACACCGACACATCAAGCGCCACATGGACCTTTGACAAGAGCTAGAGCACGTGCTTTGCAAACCGAGGTGAAATCCTTCCTACTTAACTTGCATACGGATACGAATGGAACATTGTTGCTACCTCACCAAAATACGCTATGTCTCATTAGGTACGAAGAGGGACACACCCAAGAGGCTCAGTAGCATCCCCAAGGAGAAGAGGAACCACCCCAAGGCCACACGGACCAAGACGGAGTGCAGCAGCAGCAACACTGGAAGTCCCAGGCGACCCCGTGCGCACGGGCCCCTGACACCCCGTGCCCATGAACTATCCAGGGAGTTGGCGCTGGAGCACCCCGTGCGCACGGGCCTGTACCGTGCCCACGGGACCCCCGTGCGCACGGGCCTCCTAGGATGGACGGCTGAGATCCCCAAACCGAGCCCGTCTTCATCTCATTCGACCCCAATCCTATATAAACCGTACCTAGACCATATGTTAGGGTTAGCAAAGTATTTTGGAACACAAAGAGGGATTTGCTCATCTTCCTCCTCTTGGAGATCAAGACCTCCTCTAGGAGTAGCTCCTCTTGGAGATCAAGCCCTCCTTCTTGGGGAAGATCCTCTTGGATTTCAAGACCTCACCTAGTGGGAAGAATCTTATCCTAGTTCTATTTTCCTTGAATTGTTCATGTAATCTTGTGGATCTCTTGTATGCTACTCTAGTGGATGTGATATTGGGTTTGTTTGAGAGATTTGTGCCTTGTGTTCTTGTGTGTTCTTCCTCCCTTTCCCCCTACAAGTGTGAAAAGATCCCCTCTAGGGTTTCACCCTACATCATTTTGGCATCATGAGCAAGGTTGATTCACATCTTGGAGCCCCATCCCCCCATTTGCTAGCTTGATTTTGTTGTTTTTTGTCCAAATTCGAAAATCCCCACAAAAGTAGCCCCAATTTTTTTTGCAATTTGTTGGATCTTGTGAGATTTGGTTGTTTTGGTCCACGAATTTGGTGTTTGGCAAGTGGATCTACCCATCTTCCAGCTTCCCCACCCTTCAATTCCTCGAAATTGGCCTTAGCTTTGAAGATTCCCACGGATCTGGAGCTTTTCATCCGCTCCCAGAACACCCCGTGCACATGGGCCATCGAGACCCCATGCACACGGGCCCTCGAGACCCCGTGCACACGGGCCTCACTTACTCCATGCGCACGGACCATCCAGTAACTTTCGACCATCTTTTGTTTTCCACCATTTTGTTTCCCAACCAACACTCGTGTTCTCCTGCACTATTTCTCGTGGTTGTTTGAGTTTCGGACCGCGGTTTCTCTTGTGTCCTAAGGTGTTTCGGCTACTTAGGCGCATTTGGATATCATCATTGCCGCCACTCGATTATCAAGTCAGACACCACACCGGCTTCAACAACTTCATTCTTACCGTAAGATCGGACGGTAACCTCGACGACGCTCACCTTTGATTTTGCATTGATTACCCGAGCCGTTTGTGTTGCTTACCCATCAAGACTAGCGAGTTGAGAATTGTCGGGCCACGCTATTGTGCACCGTAGTGATCTTGTTATCATCTTAGTGCCATAAGTCTCTCCCGTGCGTATCTTACATACTTGTCTCATATCATACTTGGCTCGAGCATCAAGCATAGTGGAAAAAAAAGACAGACAAGCTTTTAAGCAAAAAGAGGAGACACAAAGAGCTTATAAACAATAGCATTGAGCCATTTTGCATATCATCTTGGTCCCCGCATACATAGCATAGTCGGGATTGAAGACGGCATGTTTCTCTTATAGGTTGGTGCACATGCGTATCTAGCCCATTTGAGCAATCGAGCTAGCGTCTCTCTAGCATTCGCACAACAAGAGCATTATCCGTGGTTGCACACTTTGAGCTCACCCCTTGGTTGTGCGGATCCCATCTATCTTCCGTGGGTGTGTTCCTAGTGATATCCTTGGCTTTGATCTATTTGCTTTACTTGCATTTTTGTGAACCTTCTCAACCTTATCTATATCTTGACTAAAATTTGCTTGAAATTTTTGCCACCATCCTAACCAAGCTCCTCCATAAGCCTTTTACTTGTAGGTGTGAGAAACAAACCCGGTTCCAATTCTACTATTTAGGCATTACATTGAGTGACACTTGTTACATCCTCAATCCTCGGAAAAGGTAACTTCAGTATTGTTCTCTCACTTTCCTTCTCACCCCACTTGGTTATGATGGATAGGCCAAGTTCGTCGGCGAACCCTCTTTTCGTGGAGCAAGATGGTGATAACGACTACGTCACCAAGGGCCACTTCTTCATTGCGCAAAGGGCTCTCCATCAAGAAAGTGAGGCCTTGGGTGAACGCCTTGAACGACTCGCCGCCGACGTTCGTCAAGCGGAAGCAAGGAACCGAGACTACATCGACGACAAGTTCACTACACAAATGGAAGAGCTCCGCAACATGATCATGCGACGCCCGCCTTCCTTGTCTACTTCAACAAGACGGCGCCACTCAAGCCACCGCTCAAGTCGACACTCTTCGGACTACTCATCTTATGATACAAGTCCTCCCCGAGCTCGAGCCCCTCACCGTGATGCTCCCCAAGATCGCCATTCTCAAGACAATCCATTCCATGGCAATGGTTTACAAGACCGAGTTCGAGCACGTGAAAGGGCAAGACACCAAGCACAAGAAGCAATGGAGCAAGAGCAAATACCTCCACAAGTGCCTCGTCAAGACCCTCAAGACAATGAGGCAATTCGACACGCACAAGAGCGCCATGAAGCACAAGCCCTCGAACGTGAAGCGCAAGAACTCGAAGCACAACGCGCACTCCGCGATGCCACTCGAGCCGTCGAAGAGCGCAACCGCCAAGTGCGAGAACAAGAGGAAGCTCTCTGTCGCGAGATACAAGAAGAAGCCGCGCGTCGCGAAGAGCAACAAGAAAGGCGCAACCAAGCGCATATCCCTCGTCCTCCTCCAAGACAAGAACGTCACCAAGCGGAACAAGTGCTTTAAGACCCTCCACGCCAAGAGCGACATCTAAAGGAACGAGCATTTGCAGACCTTCCTCCACGGCAAGAGCGACAGCAAAACTGCTACTTCGATGAAGAACTCCGATACGACAAGATCAAGTTCACCATGCCCAAGTTCTCCGGAAGCAATGATCCCGAAGAGTATCTCTCATGGGCCTTGAAGGTGGACAAAATCTTCCGTCTTCACAACTACGACGAGGAAAAGAAGATCGCCATGGCCTCCCTCGAGTTCCAAGACTACGTTCTCATTTGGTGGGAACAAGTGATTGAGCGACGACGTACAAGAGGCGAACCACCAATCACAACTTGGGCGGCCATGAAGGATGTGATGAGAGCTCGATTCGTGCCTACACACTGCACCCGCGATCTCTTCAAGAAGTTGCAGCTCCTCAAACAAGGCACGAAGACGGTGGAAGAATACTGCCAAGAAATGGAGATTGCCATGATACGAGCCAATGTCAAGGAAGATGACGAGCAAACAATGGCACGCTTCTTGAACGGCCTCAACCACCCAATCAAGCAGATTGCCGATTTCCAACCATACTCAAACCTTCTCGAGCTAGTTCGTCAAGCGACCAAGGCCGAGCGACAAGTCCAAGATGACTTCAAGTACGCCAAGTACTCGTCCAAGACCTACGGCTCCTACTCTCAAGCTCCTGCTACTTCGGCACCTCCTACCTCAACTAGAGCATCACCAAGTACCGGCGACAAGTCAAGCTCCAAGCAAGCTACGCCCTCCTCGACTCGTCCTCCGGCAAGCACCTACAAGCCCAAGTCTTCCTCATCTTCGGCGCCACCAACCGACACCATCAAGACAAGTTCACTAAAGTGCTTCACATGTGGTGGGTGAGGACACAAGTCCTTCGGATGCACCAACAAGCGTACAATGATATTCAACGATGATGGCACATACGACTCGATGAGTGAAGAAGAAATGGAAGCCATTGAGCACGTGGCCATGCATCGGCGCGTGAATGAAGATGAAGATGACCAAGTGTTTTGCGACAATGATTCAAGTCCCTCTCTCGTGGTCTCCAAGGTCTTGACGCTTCAACACCACCAAGATGAAGACCAACGGTGCCACATCTTCCACACAAAGGTAGGCATCAATGGGTGTTCCGTCAAAGTCATCATCGACGGAGGAAGTTGTCACAACTTGGCAAGTGAAGAGCTATGTTCCAAGCTGCAATTGGTCAAGAAGAACCACACTCGCCCCTACAAGGTGCAATGGTTAAGCGACTCCGGCACTATTCAAGTGGAGCATACGGTGCAAGTTTCTTTCAAGATCGATGCCTACGAGGACACCTTGGAGTGCGACGTGGTCCCGATGTACGTGTGACATCTCCTCTTGGGAGGCCTTGGCAATTCGACCGCGGAGTCATACACAACGGACGAACCAACCACTACAGCTTCAAAATGAAAGGCAAAGAATATGTGCTTCGTCCAATGTCACCAAGCCAAGTGATCGCCGATAAGCAAGCATCCACCCATCGTGGAGATCCTAGTGAGAGAGCGATCCACCAAAAATAAAGTGAGAGCCACAAGCCAAAATTGAGCGCCTCTTCGCCAAGAGAGAGAAACTTAGTCCTCATAGCCACAAAAAGAGAGATGAGGGAAGTGTGTGAGAACCCATCGAGTGTCATCCACTTTGTCCTCCTATGCAAGGATGAGGTGACAAAAACTAACGCTCCTAATCCTCTTCCTCTCGTGTTTTCTAACTTGTTGCGGGAATTCGAGGATGTCTTTCCCGATGAGCTACCTCCCGGTCTTCCTCCTCTACGTGGCATTGAAAATAGGATCGACCTCATCCCCGGAGCTCCTCTTCCGAACAAGGCTCCCTACCGCGTCAACCCCGAAGAAACTAAGGAGATCCAACGGCAAGTACAACAACTCATCGACAACGGTCATGTACGTGAAAGCTTAAGCCCTTGTGTCGTTCCGGTTATACTTGTGACCAAGCAAGATGGTAGTTTTCACATGTGCTCCGATTGTAGACCCATCAATGCTATCACCGTTCATTATAGGCATCCCATTCCTCGCTTAGATGATATGCTAGATGAACTTAGTGGTGCCACTATTTTCTCAAAAATTGATCTTAAAAGTGGTTACTATCAAATTCGCATACAAGAGGGTGATGAATGGAAAACCGCTTTCAAAACCAAATTTGGCTTGTACGAGTGGTTGGTCATGCCTATGGGTTTATCGAAAGCTCCCAATACTTTCATGCGTCTTATGCATTTCGTGCTTCGTCCTTACATTGGAGTTTTTGTTGTGGTCTACTTCGATGACATACTTGTTTTTAGCAAATCCATCAAAGAACATCTAAAACATGTTAGGGCTGTTTTGCAAACTCTTCGCAAGGAACGTCTCTATGCAAACATGAAAAAGTGCATTTTTGGTGTTGACAAGCTTGTTTTCTTGGGTTTTGTTGTTTCCTCAAAGGGTGTCCATGTTGATGAGTCTAAAATTGAAGCAATTAAAACTTGGCCACAACCCACCAATTTGCAACAAGTGCGAAGTTTTCTTGGACTTGCGGGTTTCTATCGTCGCTTTGTGAAGGATTTTAGCACTATTTCCGCCCCTTTGCATGCCTTGAGTAAGAAAAATGCTCCTTTTGTTTGGGTACCTTCGCAATCCACCGCTTTTGATGAGCTCAAATCCTTGCTTACTCATGCTCCGATTCTTGCTTTGCCCAACTTTGACAAAACTTTTGAGGTTCATTGCGATGCAAGTGGTAATGGAATTGGTGGAGTTTTGATGCAAGAAAAGCGAGCTATTGCATACTTTAGTGAAAAACTATCTGGTGCTCAACTCAACTATCCCATCTATGATAAATAATTGTATGCTCTCGTGCGTGTGTTACATACTTGGGAACATTATCTTAGACCGCATGAGTTTGTCATACATACCGATCACGAGACACTTAAGCACCTTAAAGGCCAAACCAAGTTGAATAAACGACATGCTAAATGGAGTGAATTTATTGAATCTTTCTCCTATGTGATCAAGTACATTAGGGGCAAAGAGAATGTGGTGGCGGATGCCCTTTCCCGCAAATGCATGTTACTTACTCAACTTGAATTGAATGTTGTTGGATTTGATCATATCAAAGATTTATATGAGCATGATGTGACTTTTGCTACTCCTTATGCTAAGTGTGTGACGCATACTTCTTGGGAACAATACTATATCAAAAATGGTTATCTTATGAGAGCTAACAAACTATGCATTCCTGAGTCTTCTCTTCGTTTGTTACTTTTGCAAGAGCCTCATGGAGGTGGACTCATGGGACACTTTGGACGCGACAAGACTTATGCCACGCTCTCAAAGAACTACTTTTGGCCCAAGATGTTTCGCGATGTCGCCCGCTTCACCAACCGTTGCTCTACATGTTGCAAAGCTAAGTCACAATCTCAATCCCATGGTTTACATATGCCTTTACCTATTCCACATCAACCTTGGGAAGATATTAGCATCGACTTTGTGCTTGGCTTACCTAGGACACGAAATGGCAAGGACTCTGTGTTTGTTGTTGTGGATCGATTCTCTAAAATGGCTCATTTTATCCCATGCAATAAGATAGACGACACTTCACATGTTGCCAATCTCTTTTGTAGGGAAATCTTGAGGTTGCACGGTGTGCCAAAGACAATTGTGTCTGATCGGGACGTCAAGTTCTCAAGCTACTTTTGGAAGACGCTATGCGCCAAGCTCGGAATCAAGCTTCTCTTCTCCACAGCGTACCACCCTCAAACTGATGGCCAAACGGAAGTCACCAACCGGATGCTTGCAACTCTCCTACGCGTGTTGATAAAGAAGAACATCAAGGAATGGGAGGAGTGCCTACCCATTGCCGAGTATGCCTACAACCGCGCAAGACATTCTACAACCGGCAAGTCCCCCTTCGAGGTTGTCTACGGCTTCAACCCTTTGTCGCCATTGGACGTCCTCCCCCTACCGCTTCAAGAACGAGCAAACATGGACGCAAGCGCAAGAGCCACCTACCTCAAGAAGATGCATGAAGAAACACGTTCCACGATCGAGCGCCAAGTACAACGACTAGCCTCCAAGCTCAACATCAACAAGTCTCCGATGGTGTTCCAACCGGGTGATCAAGTATGGATACATCTCCTCAAGGACCGCTTTCCCAAGGAGTGCAAGTCCAAGCTCTTTCCAGGAGCCGATGGTCCATTCAAGATACTCGCACGCTACAACGACAACGCCTACAAGGTCGACATTCCATGAGACAAGTACAATGTGAGCGACACATTCAACGTCAAAGACTTGGCCAAGTACCATGGTGATGAAGATCACGATCCGTGGACGGATCTCTCCCAAGGGGGGGGGGGAGATGATGCGGAGCATCCTTCCATCATCCCCATGGACTCTACACCAACACATCAAGCGCCACATGGACCTTTGACAAGAGCTAGGCACGTGCTTTGGAAACCGAGGTGAACTCCTTCCTACTTAACTTGCATACGGATACGAATGGAACATTGTTGCTACCTCACCAAAATACGCTATGTCTCATTAGGTACGAAGAGGGACACACCCAAGAGGCTCAGGAGCATCCCCAAGGAGAAGAGGAACCACCCCAAGGCCACACGGACCAAGACGGAGTGCAACAGCAGCAACACTGGAAGTCCCAGGCGACACCGTGCGCACGGGCCCCTGACACCCCGTGCCCACGAACTATCCAGGGAGTTGGCGCTGGAGCACCCCCATGCGCACGGGCCTGTACCGTGCCCACGGGACCCCCATGCACATGGGCCTCCTAGGATGGATGGTTGAGATCCCCAAACCGAGCCCCTCTTCATCTCATTCGACCCCAAGCCTATATAAACCGTACCTAGACCATATGTTAGGGTTAGCAAAGTATTTTGGAACACAAAGAGGGCTTTGCTCATCTTCCTCCTCTTGGAGATCAAGACCTCCTCTAGGAGTAGCTCCTCTTGGAGATCAAGCCCTCCTTCTTGGGGAAGATCCTCTTGGATTTCAAGACCTCACCTAGTGGGAAGAACCTTATCCTAGTGCTATTTTCCATGAATTGTTCATGTAATCTTGTGGATCTCTTGTATGCTACTCTAGTGGATGTGATATTGGGTTTGTTTGAGAGATTTGTCCCTTGTGTTCTTGTGTGTTATTCCTCCCTTTCCCCCTCCAAGTGTGAAAAGATCCCCTCTAGGGTTTGACCCTACATCAATTAAGCTTGGGGATGTTGATGCGTCTCCAACGTATCTATAATTTTTTGTTATTCCATGCTATTATATTATATGTTTTGGATGTTTATGGGCTTTATTAAACACTTTTATATTATTTTTGGGACTCACCTATTAACCCAGAGCCCAGTGCCAGTTCCTGTTTTTTCCCTTATTTCAGTGTTTCGACGAAAAGGAATATCAAACGGAGTCCAAACGAAACGAAACCTTCGGGAGAGTTATTTTTGGAAAGAAAGCAATCCGGGAGACTTGGAGTGCATGTTAGGGGATCAACGAGGAGAGCACGAGGCAGGGGGCACGCCCACCCCCTGGGCGCGCCCTCCACCCTCGTGGGCCCCTCGTGGCTCCCCTGACCGACTTCTTTCGCCTATATATATATATATATATATATATATATATATATATATAGATCGGGAGTTCCGCCGCCGTAAGCCTCTTTAGCCACCAAAAACCAATCGGGGCCCTGTTCCGCCACCCTGGCGGAGGGGCGATCCCTCACCGGTGGCCATCTTCATCATCCCGGCGCTCTCCATGACGAGGAGGTAGTAGTTCACCCTCGGGGCTGAGGGTATGTACCAGTAGCTATGTGTTTGATCTCTCTCTCTCTCGTGTTCTTGAGATGATACGATCTTGATGTATCACGAGCTTTGCTACTATAATTGGATCTTATGATGTTTCTCCCCTCTACTCTCTTGTAATGGATTGAGTTTTCCCTTTGAAGTTATCTTATCGGATTGAGTCTTTAAGGATTTGAGAACACTTGATGTATGTCTTGCGTGGGATACCCGTGGTGACAATGGGGTATTCTATTGATCCACTTTATGTATGTTTTGGTGATCAATTTGCGGGTTCCGCCCATGAACCTATGCATAGGGGTTGGCACACGTTTTCATCTTGACTCTCCGGTAGAAACTTTGGGGCACTCTTTGAAGTATTTTGTGTTGATTTGAATAGATGAATCTGAGATTGTGCGATGCATATCGTATAACCATACCCAAGGATACTTGAGGTGACATTGGAGTATCTAGGTGACATTAGGGTTTTGGTTGATTTGTGTCTTAAGGTGTTTGTAGGATCTTGAGAAGATGTGTCTAGAGGGGGGTGATACATAATACATATCATAATTTCAACATTCATAATACATATCAAGCAAGCATGCAAAGAGTATATGAGCAGCGGAAAGTAAAGCATGCATCTTGCAAGAATGTAAAGGGAAGGATTTGGAGAATTCAAACGCAATTTGAGACACGGATGTTTTTGGCGTGGTTCGGATAGGTGGTGCTATCCTACATCCACGTTGATGGAGACTTCAACCCACGAAGGGTAACGGTTGCGCGAGTCCACGGAGGGCTCCACCCATGAAGGGTCCACGAAGAAGCAACCTTGTCTATCCCACCATGGTCGTCACCCACGAAGAACTTGCCTCACTAGCGGTAGATCTTCACGAAGTAGGCGATCTGCTTGCCCTTACAAACTCCTTGGTTCAACTCCACAATCTTGTCGGAGGCTCCCAAGTGACACCTAGCCAATCTAGGAGACACCACTCTCCAAGAAGTAACAAATGGTGTGTTGATGATGAACTCCTTGTTGGGGATCGTAGCAGAAATTAAAATTTTCCTACGCATCACCAAGATCTATCCATGGAGTATTCCAGCAACGAGGGGATAGGAGAGCATCTACATACCACTTGTAGATCGCAACGGAAGCGTTCAAGAAGAACGTGGATGATGGAGTCGTACTCGCCGTGATCCGAATCACCGATGACCTAGTGCCGAACGGACAGCGCCTCCGCGTTCAACACACGTACGGTCGGGATAACGTCTCCTCCTTCTTGATCCAGCAAGGGGGAAGGAGAGGTTGATGAAGATCCAGCAGCACGGCGGCGTGGTGGTGGATGCAGCAGAATTCCAGCAGGGCTTCGCCAAGCGTCTACGGAGAGAGGGAGAGGTGTAACAGGGGAGAGGGAGGCGCCAAGGCTACAGGGTCCGGCTGCCCTCCCTCCCCCCTTTATATAGGCCCCCTAGGGGGCGCCGGCCCTGGAGATGCATCTCCAGGGGGGGCGCCGGCCAAAGGGGGGAGCCTTGCCCCCCAAGGCAAGTGGGGCGCCCCCTGCCCTAGGGTTTCCAACCCTAGGCGCAGGGGGGAGGCCCATGGGGGGGCGCACCAGCCCACTATGGGCTGGTTCCCTCCCCACTTCAGCCCATGGGGCCCTCCGAGATGGGTGGCCCCACCCGGTGGACCCCCGGTACCCATCCGGTGGTCCCGGTACAATACCGGTGACCCCGAATCCTTCCCGATGGCCGAAACGGCACTTCCTATATATAATTCTTTACCTCCGGACCATTCCGGAACCTCTCGTGACGTACGAGATCTCATCCGGGACTCCGAACAACCTTCGGTTTGCTGCATACTAATAACTTTACAACCCTAGCGTCACCGAACCTTAAGTGTGTAGACCCTACGGGTTCGGGAGACATGCAGACATGACCGAGACGATCTCCGGTCAATAACCAACAGCGGGATCTGGATACCCATGTTGGCTCCCACATGCTCCTCAATGATCTCATCGGATGAACCACGATGTCGAGGACTTAATCAATCCCGTACTCAATTCCCTTCGTCTATCGGTACGATACTTGCCCGAGATTCGATCGTCGGTATACCGATACCTTGTTCAATCTCGTTACCGGCAAGTCTCTTTACTCGTTCCCGTAACACATCATCCCGTGAACAACACCTTGATCACATTGAGCTCATTATGATGATGTCTTACCGAGTGGGCCCAGAGATACCTCTTCGTCATATGGAGTGACAAATCCCAGTCTTGATTCATGCCAACCCAACAAACACTTTCGGAGATACCTGTAGTGCACCTTTATAGTCACCCAGTTACGTTGTGACGTTTGATACACCCAAAGCACTCCTACGGCATCCGGGAGTTGCATAATCTCATGGTCTAAGGAATGATACTTGACATTCAGAAAAGCTCTAGCAAACGAACTATACGATCTTTTGTGCTATGCTTAGGTTTGGGTCTTGTCCATCACATCATTCTCCTAATGATGTGATCCCGTTATCAATGACATCCCCATGTCCATAGTCAGGAAACCATGACTATCTATTGATCAATGAGCTAGTCAACTAGAGGCTTACTAGGGACACATTGTGGTCTATGTATTCACACATGTATTATGATTTCCGAACAATACAATTATAGCATGAACAATAGACGATTATCATGAACAAGGAAATATAATAATCCTTTTATTATTACCTCTAGGGCATATTTCCAACACTCCTTGCTCTTGTGCTTCAAATGATAGTCTCCCCAACACTCAACTCTCTCTCATAGGATTTGGATCTGGTTGAAAGAAGATTTGAGTGGAAAGCAACTTGGGGAAGGCTAGAGATCAAGATTCATATGGTAGGAATGGAATATCTTGACCTCAACACATGAGTAGGTAGTTCTCTCTCAGAAATAGGATGCTGGAAGTGTAGGCTTAGTCTGATGGCTCTCTCCATGAATGAAGAGGAGGTGGAGGGGTATATATAGCCTCCACACAAAATCTAACCGTTACACACAATTTACCAATCTCGGTGGGACCGAATCAACAAACTCGGTCGGACCGATTTAGTAAACCTAGTGACCGTTAGGGTTTTCGGTGGGACCGATATGCAACTCGGTTGGACCGATTTGGTTAGGGTTAGGGCATAACGTAATCTCGGTGAGACCGATTACACAAACTCGGTGAGACCGATTTTGGTAATTAGCTAACCAGAGAGTTGGTCAGGCAAACTCAGTGGGACCGATTACTAAACTCGGTTGGACCGGTTTTGGTAATAAGTTAACTAGAGAGTTTGCATTGTAATCTCGGTAGTACCGATTGCCTAAACTCGGTGAGACCGATTTTGGTAATGGACATACACAGAGAGATTACAATCCCATCTCGGTGAGACCGAGATCCCTATCGGTAGAACCGATTTGCTTAGGGTTTGGCACTGGCTATGACATGTGAAACTCGGTGGCGCCGGATAGAAAGAATCGGTAGGGCCGAGTTTGACTTTAGGTTTAGGTCATATGTGGAAGTGGGAAAGTAGCTGAGGGTTTTGGAGCATATCACCAAGCACATGAAGCAAGAGGCTCATTAAGCAACACCTCATCCCTCCTTGATAGTATTGACTTTTCCTATAGACTCAATGTGATCTTGGACCACTAAAATGTAAAATGAAGAGTCTTGAGCTTGAAGCTTTAGCCAATCCTTTGTCCTTAGCATCTTGAAGGAGATCCCACAACCTTTAGTCCATGCCACTCCATTGTTGAACTTATCTGAAACATACTAGATAAAACTGTTAGTCCAACAAGAGATATGTTGACATTAATTACCAAAACCACCTAGGGAGCACTTGTGCTTTCAATCTCCCCCTTTTTGGTACTTGATGGCAACATACATCAAAGCTTTAGATAAAGATATAAAGAATAGCAAGTAAAGCTTTGGAAGGACATGTAACAAACATAGGCTCCCCCTACATGTATGCAATCATGTGAATATGAAATATAGAAGCATGTGAGAGCATAACCATGACAGAGTAGGCAATGTGTTACATGTATCTTGGCCATATGCATCAGAGCAAAAGATTATTAAGGAAAATACCTTCATGCTCATGAGTCCTTCTTGCAAACAGTATGTACATAAGCAAGAATTCCTCATACTCATGATTTTGATGCATATACTTACCTTGTAGTCTTGAGTTGGCTTAGGATGGAATGAACCTGCACAAACAAGGTTAGATAACACAGGTACATCCACTAGCCAGAGCAAACAAAAGAAACCACAAGAATACCAAGACTGGGATGACATGTAGAGAGTGAGTACAAGGTACCACATTGGATTAGACATGTCCCCAAGAGTAAAGATATGCAATGAATTTGAATGATTTCTTTCCCTTAGATGTCTTGCTCTCCCTGAATCTGGCATGGGATATTTGGAGAAGATAGGGAATAGAAAATCAGAGCTGAAAGATACAAATGGATAGAGCTTAATGCAAATAAGCACATATGAACATGTCTTTCCCCCAAAAAGACATGTGGCATCTCTCCTCTTGAACATCAAGCATCTGGGATCCTTGAGTATTCTCTCCCCCTGGAGATCTCTTTCTCCCCCTTAATACTCTCTCCCTTGTAGGTGATAAGCTTTGATGTGATCTCTCTCTCCCCCTTTGACATCAATTTCCAAGAAGGGCTTTCTGGAATCTGTCGAATGGGTTTGGTCCTGGAGACTCAGCACAAAGCAATGGATAAAACTGTGATGCTTGTAGAGGACAAGATTCATTGAGTGGAGCTGGATTAGAAGAAATATAGAACAAGTGGCAAACTGTTTTTCCTGTTGTGAAATCGGTGGCACCGAGTGGCATGTTTCGGTGGTACCGAAAGGATTCGGTTGGACCGAAAACTACAAGTCGGTGAAACCGAGTTCATCACAGAGAAAAACACTTGTCACCTCAGCTCACTAGACAAGTAAGATCTCACAAAGATTTGCAATGAATTATCTGAAAGATTTGCAATGAATTGGATGCAGAAAATGCAGAACAAAAACAAAAAGAAAAGACAAGAAACTGAAAGATCTAGATGAAGTTTTTTTTTTGAAAAAGGGAAACAAATATGCAAGGAACAAATGCAGTAACGCAGAAAAGAAAAACACAAGAGAACTTCATCTAGAGTTGGGCGGTGACAGTCACCTATGTTAGAGTATATTGACTTAGGAGTCAAGTGAGAGCACTTTATCATAGGTCATACTCATCGTTTAAGCTCAAAATGGGCTTACCATTTTTCGTTTAAGCATCTTGATGTATTCACATCTTGTTGAGTTGCTTTGACTCATGACTTGGAGTAAAGCTTCTCTAAGATGGAATAACATACCTTGGGGGCGGTGTGGATCTTGCTCATGTAGTTGAACTTGTGTTGGTGCTCAAGGTTGATGTAGCTCATCAAGAATTGGGAGCACCACTTGGAATTTGAGTCCATCTACCTACATGGGTTAGTTCTTGCAAGGAAGAGCACTTGTGTATCCAAAAATGACAATCATGAAGCTCAACATAGAATTTGTCAAAGGATATGTTTGAATGGTTTTGTGCTTCCTTGTCTTCAACCACCATTGTGTAGAGACTTGGTGATGTAGAGATTGCTCAAGATGTGAGTGAGTTGCAATCTCATAGAATTAGATTCGACCAAGTACCTACATGGGTTAGATAACATGCAAGATGCAAATTTGTCCAAGACATAAGATAATCATCATAAGAGATATATCATGGATTAGTCATAAGCTCATGTCTTGCATGTATCCAATGGAGTTCCTACTCCAAGTTCGAAGCATCAATAATGTTCAATTCACCTCTCAACCTGCAAAACACTTTCTCATCAAGTGGTTTAGTGAATATATCTGCTAATTGCTTATCGGTGCGAACATGCTTAAGATTAATGTCACCCTTAGCAACATGATCTCGAATGAAATGATGACGAACTTCAATATGCTTAGTTCGAGAATGTTGTACAGGATTATGACCAATTTTGATAGCACTTTCATTGTCACAAAGCAATGGAACATGTTTCACATATATCCCATAATCTTTAAGAGTTTGGGTCATCCAAAGTAATTGAGCACAACATGAACCAGCGGCGATGTACTCCGCTTCGGTGGTAGATAAGGATACCGAGTTTTGTTTCTTGGAGGACCAAGACACAAGAGATCTACCAAGAAATTGACAAGTACCCGAAGTGGACTTTCTATCAACCTTGTCTCCGGCGTAGTCCGAGTCGGAGTAGCCAACAAGATCGAAAGATGCCCTCTTAGGATACCAAATGCCAAAATTTGGTGTATGAATTAAGTATCTCACTATCCTTTTCACGGCCTTAAGATGACATTCTTTAGGAGCAGCTTGATATCTTGCACACATGCATACACTTAGCATGATATCGGGGCGTGAAGGACATAGGTATAACAATGAACCAATCATAGAGCGATAAACCTTTTAATCAACCGGTTCACCATCTTTGGTCAAATCAAGATGTCCACTAGTAGGCATGGGTGTAGGCATACCTTTGCATTCTTGCATATTGGACTTCTTGAATAAGTCTTTGGTGTACTTCGTTTGAGAGACAAATGTACCTTCCTTAGTTTGCTTGATTTGCAAACCAAGAAAGAATTTGAGTTCACTCATCATAGACATCTCAAACTTCTTCGACATTAGCTTTCCAAACTTTTCACTAAAAAGAGGGTTAGTTGAACCAAATATGATATCATCAACATAAATTTGGCATACAAATAGTTCTCCATTAACCCTTTTAGTAAAAAGTGTGGAATCAATTTTTCCAATTTCAAAACCACTTGTAATAAGGAACTTGGTCAAGCATTTATACCATGCTCTAGGAGCTTGTTTAAGACCATAAAGGGCTTTGTGAAGTTTGTAAACATGATTTGGTTTCTTAGGATTGACAAAGCCGGGAGGTTGTTTGACATAAACTTCCTTCTCTATTTCACCATTTAGAAAAGCACTTTTAATGTCCATTTGGTACAAGGTGATATTATGGTGATTAGCATAGGCAAGTAAGATGCGAATGGACTCGTCTAGCAACGGGAGCATATGTCTCACCATAGTCCATACCTTCGACTTGTGTGTATCCTTGGGCGACGAGACGTGCTTTGTTGCGAACCACTTGTCCATCTTCATCTTGCTTGTTGCGAAACACCCATTTGGTACCAATGATGTTGTGGTTGTTGTTGGGCTTCTCAACCAATGTCCAAACTTGGTTTCTCTCAAAGTTGTGTAGCTCTTCATGCATAGCGTTTATCCAGTCCGGATCTTCCAATGCTTCTTCAACCTTCATAGGTTCAATGCTAGAGATGAATGAATAGTTTGCACAAAAGTTAGCTAAACGAGTTTTTGAGCGAGTGATTCTCCCGGTTTGAATATCATTGTAGATTTGCTCGACCGGATGGTCCTTAGAAATTCTTGCTCGAACTCGTGAGAGCTTTTGCTTGGGTCTTTGTTGAACATCTTCTTCATCTTGTTCTTCTTCTTGGCCTTCTTCATTGTTGGTGTTGTCGTTCTCTTGTCGTGGTGGAGAAGGAGGTTGTTGACGTTCGTCTTGATGCATTTCCTCGTCTTCTTCATCTTGGTGTGTCCCACTTGTGGATGCTCCCATATCAATTCTTGGTACACCTTGTCATGAAGTAGAAGCTTCCACTTGGACAGACGAGGTACTCTCCTTCACCTCCGTTGGACGAACTTTGCCAATAGACAAGTCTTGGATTGCTTCTGAAGGGTCTTTGTCTCCTACATGAATTGGCAGTTGCTCTACTTGTGAGCCATTAGGTTCATCAAACTTCACATCTACCGTATCTTCAACCTTTCGGGTAAAATTGTTGTAGACACGGTAAGTGTGAGAGTTTGAGCCATAACCAAGTAAGAAACCTTCATGAGATTTAGGAGCAAACTTTGAACGACGATGCTTATCAAGAATGTAGCACTTGAGCCGAATACTCGAAAGTATCCAACTTGGGGTTTGTTACCGGTGAGGAGCTCGTATGCCGTCTTGCCGAGTAGCTTGTGAAGATACGAGCGATTTGTTGCATGACAAGCTGTCTCAACCGCTTCTGCCCAAAAGTGCTTCGGCGTCTTGTACTCATCAAGCATCGTTCTCGCCATTTCGATGAGCGTCCGGTTCTTCCTCTCAACAACTCCATTTTGTTGAGGTGTGTACGTAGCCGAGAACTCGTGTGAAATCCCTTCTTTGTCAAGAAAGGTGTCCACATTTGCATTCTTGAACTCCGTTCCGTTGTCGCTGCGAACCTTCTTGATCTTCACTTGAAATTGATTTTGGGCCTTCCTAGCGAAGTTTTTGAAGATCTTTTGGACCTGCGATTTATCATCAAGAAAGAACACCAACGTAAATCTTGAAAAATCATCAACTATAACTAGACCAAAAGAATTTCCACCGAGACTCTTGTAGGCATTGGGACCAAAAAGATCCATATGAAGTAGCTCGAGTGGCCTCCTTGTGGTCATGATGTTCTTCACGAGATGCCTTCCTCCAACCTGTTTACCTGCTTGACAAGCACTGCAAAGTCTATCCTTATCAAATATGACATCGTTAACTCCAAGGATATGATTTCCTTTAATAAGCTTGTCAAGGTTTCTCATGCCAACGTGACCTAGTCGTCTATGCCACAACCAACCTTTTGAGGATTTAGCAATAAAGCAAGTTTTAGGTTGTGCCTTCTTAGAGAAATCGACAATGTAAAGATCACCTCTACGTATACCGGTAAAGACCATTTTATGATTGTCTCGATGAAACACTTGGCAATCTACCTCAGTAAATAGGACATTGAAACCGAAATCAGCAAGTCTAGATACTGAAAGTAAGTTGTAGCTGAGAGATTCAACGAGCATGACATTTTGAATGGGGCTATCATGTGAGATGGCCACCTTACCAAGGCCAACCACCTTACCCTTTGAATTGTCACCAAAGGTGACATATTTTCGAGGGCCGTCATTTTCAGCAAGCTCACGGAACATCTCTTCATCTCCGGTCATATGATCAGTACATCCACTGTCAAGAACCCATTCCTTTCCTCCTGACACATATCCCCGAAGATTTGCCATAAGACCAAAATGTCTCATTGCATCATCAAGATCGAAGTCACTATCATCATCCTCATCATAGTATCCATGTTCAACATCATCTTGTGATTGATCAAATCCTAGAGAGGGTAATTCATTAGGTACATGATCATCAAAGTGGTTACCTTTATGAATTCTTATAGCTTCGGATATGATATCACTAATGATTCCAACATTTCCTTTAGCATGCATGAGATTGGTAAGCTCAAATAGACAATCACCAAAAATAGGATCACTAGAGTTTATCTTACTCAAAGCAATAGACTTATGGAGAATTTCATCTAGATTTTTCAAGGAATAATTTGGAAAGCGTTCCTCAAGAAATTTCCATATAGTGTAAGCACACTTAAGAGTAGGCAAACTAGCAATCAAATTTTTGGGCAATCCTCTAATGATGAGATCAACAGTTCTAAGATTGCGAATCATGTCAATATCTTCATCTAGGGTAGGATGCATAGAATCAACATGAGGTGCACAAGGGCTAGCAATGTACTTGTTCAAATGATATTGATTGAAAATTACAAGCATCTCATTTTTCCACTCATGAAAATACTCTCCATCAAGAATAGGCACTCTATGTCTAAGACTCCCCAAAGTAGACTCATCCATCTTCCTCCAATGGTGATTAAACCAAGGCAATGGAGACCAATGCTCTGATACCACTTGTAGGATCTTGAGAAGATGTGTCTAGAGGGGGGGGGGTGATTAGACACTTAGTGCTAAAGTTGCAGTTTTTAAACTTTTTCGGTTTAAGTGGAGTTTAGGCACAATTTCAACATTCATAATACATATCAAGCAAGCATGCAAAGAGTATATGAGCAGCGGAAAGTAAAGCATGCATCTTGCAAGAATGTAAAGGGAAGGGTTTGGAGAATTCAAACGCAATTGGAGACACGGATGTTTTTGGCATGGTTCGGATAGGTGGTGCTATCCTACATCCACGTTGATGGAGACTTCAACCCACGAAGGGTAACGGTTGCGCGAGTCCATGGAGGGCTCCACCCACGAAGGGTCCACGAAGAAGCAACCTTGTCTATCCCACCATGGCCGTCGCCCACGAAGGACTTGCCTCACTAGCGGTAGATCTTCATGAAGTAGGCGATCTCCTTGCCCTTACAAACTCCTTGGTTCAACTCCACAATCTTGTCAGAGGCTCCCAAGTGACACCTAGCCAATCTAGGAGACACCACTCTCCAAGAAGTAACAAATGGTGTGTTGATGATGAACTCCTTGCTCTTGTGCTTCAAATGATAGTCTCCCCAACACTCAACTCTCTCTCATAGGATTTGGATCTGGTTGAAAGAAGATTTGAGTGGAAAGCAACTTGGGGAAGGCTAGAGATCAAGATTCATATGGTAGGAATGGAATATCTTGACCTCAACACATGAGTAGGTAGTTCTCTCTCAGAAATAGGATGCTGGAAGTGTAGGCTTGGTCTGATGGCTCTCTCCATGAATGAAGAGGAGGTGGAGGGGTATATATAGCCTCCACACAAAATCTAACCGTTACACACAATTTACCAATCTCGGTGGGACCGAATCAACAAACTCGGTCGGACCGATTTAGTAAACCTAGTGACCGTTAGGGTTTTCGGTGGGACCGATATGCAACTCGGTTGGACCGATTTGGTTAGGGTTAGGGCATAACGTAATCTCGGTGAGACCGATTACACAAACTCGGTGAGACCGATTTTGGTAATTAGCTAACCAGAGAGTTGGTCAGGCAAACTCGGTGGGACCGATTACTAAACTCGGTTGGACCGGTTTTGGTAATAAGTTAACTAGAGAGTTTGCATTGTAATCTCGGTAGTACCGATTGCCTAAACTCGGTGAGACCGATTTTGGTAATGGACATACACAGAGAGATTACAATCCCATCTCGGTGAGACCGAGATCCCTATCGGTAGAACCGATTTGCTTAGGGTTTGGCACTGGCTATGACATGTGAAACTCGGTGGCGCCGGATAGAAAGAATCGGTAGGGCCGAGTTTGACTTTAGGTTTAGGTCATATGTGGAAGTGGGAAAGTAGCTGAGGGTTTTGGAGCATATCACCAAGCACATGAAGCAAGAGGCTCATTAAGCAACACCTCATCCCTCCTTGATAGTATTGGCTTTTCCTATAGACTCAATGTGATCTTGGATCACTAAAATGTAAAATGAAGAGTCTTGAGCTTGAAGCTTTAGCCAATCCTTTGTCCTTAGCATCTTGAAGGAGTTCCCACAACCTTTAGTCCATGCCACTCCATTGTTGAACTTATCTGAAACATACTAGATAAAACTGTTAGTCCAACAAGAGATATGTTGACATTAATTACCAAAACCACCTAGGGAGCACTTGTGCTTTCAGTGTTATTCTAGTACGAACTCTATGATAGATTGAACGAAAAGAATAGCTTCGTGTTATTTTACTACGGACTCTTGAATAGATCGATCAGAAAGAATAACTTTGAGGTGGTTTCGTACCCTACCATAATCTCTTCCGCTATTAGTGACTTTGGAGTGACTCTTTGTTGCATGTTAAGGGATATTTATATGATCCAATTATGCTATTATTGTTGATATAACTTGCACTAGTGAAAGTATGAACCCTAGGACTTGTTTCCTAGCATTGCAATACCGTTTACGCTCACTTTTATCATTAGTTACCTTACTGTTTTTATATTTTCAGATTACAAAAACCTATATCTACCATCCATATTGCACTTGTATCACCATCTCTTCGCCGAACTAGTGCACCTATACAATTTACCATTGTATTGGGTGTGTTGGGGACACAAGAGACTCTTTGTTATTTGGTTGCAGGGTTGTTTGAGAGAGACCATCTTCATCCTACGCCTCCCACGGATTGATAAATCTTAGGTCATCCAAAGCAGAACCTTACATTCGCTTCTCGTTTTGATAATGGCATTAGTGTTGAAAGTTTTACCTGGTGAAATACCAGATGAGTATGCCCGTGAAATCTTTCAAGCTCACATAGATTAGTTAAGGCATTGGTTCAACCATCGAGGCATCTTAGGAACATATACCACAATTTTTTTTGATTAATTAACACAAGCTCGAAAGTAGAGCATGGTTCACAATGCAGGGGATACAATTTTACCAAAGGCATTTTATACCCGTGGAAAGGCTCACAAGGTTATTGAATATGAAGGACGCTGTCGGATAAAATCCATTAAAGGATCTGCCGGTCCATAACAGAGTTGATGTGAGTATCGGCACACAACCAGAGGAAGCAACAATGCAAAGGCATTGGATTATAGAAACAACTGACTAATCCAGAGCTCAAATGCAAAGGAATTATGATTTTCAAATCAAGGGATCAGAAGCAATGTTCTGATTAGGGATGGAAAAGTTGAATAGCCTTAGGGGTACAATCGACGACAATTGGATTGGTTGAGAACCAGCTCACGTTTAAGATGACGTCTGAGCCGGAAAGATAATTTAAAAGAATCAACTGATGATTGCGTGCATTCGCACTCATGTTGAATCAGAAGGATCAGAATGATGGTGCCTAAGGATACTAACGAATATTGCCAGACATATGGAAAGCATCCATCATGCAAGCAGACCAGTATTGCAGAGCAATAAGCTACTAAGGATTTTTGGAGGATCGAATAGTATTTCGAAGACCATTGTGAAACACATGAACAACTGAGGGATGAGCGGATACTCGATAAGTGCGAGAATTATCCGTAGGGGTATTCAGGTGACAAAGAACAGCAAGGCAGTAAGCTCAAAGGATTATCGAAGCAACGACGAGTATTTCGGGGTATCTTGTAATAACAAGACCAACTGGGGATGAATGTAAGAATAACAACTGCAAGTAGTTTTCCATAAGGGTTGACGGTGGAAGGGAATTGCAAACGCGATGAACACAAGTTCTCGAGTTAACAGCGGAGTGTATCTTCAGGGTCTTCACGTGCAGCAGACGATCATCAGTAATAAGGGGCTCTCCGGGTGAAAGTGATAACGAGATCCTAATGTTAGATTTAGCAAAATTCATTTAACCCGAATAGAAGAGAGATCAAAGTCCCAGAGTATAGACAAGGAGTAAAAGATCCTAATACCACCCAATGGCGACGTGGGCCCGTAAGCCACACAGCCATGTTAGTAAATGTTTTTCAGTGACTAGACTCGACTTCGGCCAAGGAGTGTGGAAGGGGGATTCCTACAGGCAGTCGGCTCTGATACCAACTTGTGACGCCCCTGATTCAATCGTACACTAATCATGCACGCAAATGTGTACGATCAAGATCAGGGACTCACGGGAAGATATCACAACACAACTCTACAAATAAAATAAGTCATACAAGCATCATAATACAAGCCAGGGGCCTCGAGGGCTCAAATACAAGTGCTTGATCATAGACGAGTCAGCGGAAGCAACAATATCTGAGTACAGAC
Organism: Aegilops umbellulata; assembly: GCA_032464435.1. NCBI lineage: Eukaryota > Viridiplantae > Streptophyta > Magnoliopsida > Poales > Poaceae > Aegilops > Aegilops umbellulata. The sequence continues at coordinate 199,261,675 of CP136056.1, read as the reverse complement.
ATAAGTTAAACAAGTTGGCCTTAAGAAGGCTAGCACAAACTGGGATACAGATCGAACGAGGCACAGGCCTCCTGCCTGGGATCCTCCTAACTACTCCTGGTCGTCGCTAGCGGGCTGCACGTAGTAGTAGGCACCTCCAGTGTAGTAGGAGTCGTCATCGACGGTGGCGTCTGGATCCTGGGCTCCATCGTCTAGTCGCAGCAATCGGGTATAGAAATGGAGAAAAGGGGAAACAAGACAACCGTGAGTACTCATCCAAAGTACTCGCAAGCAAGGAGCTACACTACATATGCATGGATATATGTGTAAAGGGCCATATCAGTGGACTGAACTGCAGAATGCCAGAATAAGAGGGGGATATCTAATCCTGTCGAAGACTACGCTTCCGGCAGCCTCCGTCTTGCAGCATATAGAAGAGAGTAGACTGAAGTCCTCCAAGTAGCATCGCATAGCATAATCCTACCCGGCAATCCCCTCCTCGATGCCCTGTTGGAGAGCAATCACCGGGTTGTATCTGGCACTTGGAAGGGTGTGTTTTATTAAGTATCCGGTTCTAGTTGTCATAAGGTCAAGGTACAACTCCGGGTCGTGCTTTTACCGAGGGACACGGCTATTCGAATAGATTAACTTCTCGGCAGGGGTGCACCACATAGCCCAACACGCTTGATCCCATTTGGCCGAACACACTTTTCTGGGTCATGCCAGGCCTCGGAAGATCAACACGTCGCAGCCCCACCTAGGCACAACAAAGAGGTCAGCACGCCGGTCTAAACCTAAGCGCACAGGGGTCTGGGCCCATCGCCCCTAGCACACCTGCACGTTGCGAACGCGGCCGGAAGCAGACCTAGCCTAGTGGCGTTCCAGTCCAATCCGGCGCGCGCCACTCAGTCACTGACGTCACGAAGGCTTCAGTTGATACCACGACGCCGGGATACCCATAACTACTCCCGCATAGATGGTTAGTGCGTATAGACCAAATGGCCAGACTCAGATCAAATACCCAGATCTCGTTAAGCGTGTTAAGTATCCGCGGACGCCGACAGGGCCAGGCCCACCTCTCTCCTAGGTGGTCTGAACCTGCCCTGTCGCTTCGCCTCAAAGATCCACTCGCGGGTACTCCTACGAGCCGACCCGTCTTTGTTCACCACATGTATCATGTATAAAGTATAGTATATACCCGTGAGCACCTCCCAAGTGATCACGGCCCGATAGTATAGCACAGCAAACGGACAAGAATGTAGGGCCACTGATGGTAAACTAGCATCCTAAACTAAGCAGGTAGGATTGCACGTAAAGGTATCAACAGTAGTAACAAGGACAGGCTATGCATCAGGATAGGAATAACGAAAGCAGTAACATGCTACACTACTCTAATGCAAGCAGTATAGAGGAGAGTAGGCGATATCTGGTGATCAAGGGGGGGCTTGCCTGGTTGCTCTGGCAAGAGAGAGGGATCGTCAACTCCGTAGTCGTACTGGATAGCAGCGGCGTCGGTCTCGGTGTCTAACGAGAGAAGAGGGGGAAGAAACAATAAATATAATGCAAACATAAGCACGACGGTACATGACAAGACAATGCGTAGTGCCAGGTGTGCCCTAACGCGGTAGGAGGTGATACCGACGAAGGGGGGAAACATCCGGGAAAGTATCCCCGGTGTTTCGCGCTTTCGGGCAAAGGAGCCGGAGGGGGAAAGTTGCGAGTTCGATAGGTTAGGGGGGTGTGGCGGACAAACGGGTTGCGTATCCGGTCTCGTCGTTCTGAGCAACTTTCATGTATAAAGTTTTTTGATCCGAGCTACGGTTTATTTAACGTGATTTTCTAAAGTTTTAAATCATTTTTAGAATTTATTTAATTTATTTAATTCAAAATTATCCAGAATAGTGCACGCTGACGTCAGCATGACGTCAGCAGTCAACAGGGGTGTTGACTGGTCAAACTGACGTGTGGGTCCAGTGGGACCCACCTGTCATTCTCTGATTAGGTTAATTAGGGTTTAACTAACTAATTACTGTTTTGATTAAACTAACAGTTAATTAAGTTAATCTAATTATGATTAATTAACTTAATTAATTAATTAATTAATATTTTAATTATTATATTTATTATTTATTTTTCTTTTTTTAAAACGTTTCAGGGGCTGGGCCCCCATGTCAGTGGCCCTAGGGAAGTCTTAGCGGGTGAGCGGGCAGCGGGCAGCGGGCGACTGGGCGCTATGGGCGTCAGCCCGTTTGGGCGCTTGCCCAAGGCAGTGGAGGCGTCGGGCGCCGGCGGCTGCGGCGAGGTGCGCCGGGCAGGAGGCGGCAGTGGGGAACGACCACGGGCGGAGTAGTTGAGGCGGGGGCCATGGTAGAACAGGGAGGCAGCGGGACGGTGCGGGTCGGCGGCGGCCGCGAGCGTGCGCTGACGGCCGGAGAGAACAGTGGATCCAGGTGCGAGCGCGCGTGGTGAGGCGGGATAGGGCGCGAGAGACTCAGCGGGGCGCGACGCGGCGGAGCTCGTCGGGGCGGTTGGGAGCGGCGAGCAGGGCTTGGCCCGTGCCATGGCGCGGTGAACGGTGCAATGACGCAGGGCGCGACGACGGAGCGGGAGCGTGCGGCCGGGTGCCGCGAGCGCGGGCGCAGGATGCGCACTGGCGCAGCGTGGCGCGCGCGAGCGCGACGAGCGGGCAGGGCGCGTGAGCGGGAGGAGGTGGAGGCCATGGCCTCACCGGGGTTGTAGGGTCTGGGCAGCGGGTGTCGAGGAGGGGTTGGGGACGGCGTGCGACGAGGAGGCAGGCCGGTGGGGAAGTCCGGCGAGGCGGCGTCGGCGACGGAGTCCGGGAGCGGGTGCTCGATCTCGATCCAGAAGGGGATCGAGGAAAGTGGGGGGGGGGTGCGTGGGGAGTGGGCAGTGGGTTAGGGTCTTGGCCGGGGTGAGGGTTAAGGGAGTGTGTGGGGAGCCGGTTGGGCCAGTGGGCTGGCCTGGCTGTCAGCTGGGCCAGTTGGCCCATTGGGGGGTCCCTTTTCTTTTGTTTTGTTTTCTGTTTTGCCTTTACTTTTTATTTATATTTCCTGTAATGTTTTCTTTTAGTTTCCTTTTAATTTTGTGTTAGCAGAATACCAAAATGGCACTGTATTTGATATTACCAAATATGCCACTGCCACATTAACTTGCTACCCAAGCTAATATAGTTTCATAATTATTTAATAACTAAAAGTATTTAAACAATAGTTTTCGTTACTGTTTTATTTATCTTATAGTATTTAAATATTCTATAAAGGTGTGGTTTCTCCGCCATAATTGCCCGTGCATTATTTTTTTCACTCCGAACGTTTTAGTTTTAATATTTGAAAATTTTTATTGTTTGCTTGATTCTGAATTTGAATTTGAATCAGTTTTTAAACTAACGAGGGATTAGCAACGGTAACGGAGGTGGCATGGCATCATTAGCAGAGGGTTACTGTAGCGTAACTATCCGGACGTCACAAGGGCGGACGTTGCGCGAGTTCGCTCCGTGCCCACACCGTCCCAAACCCGCCCAAATCTGGGGCTCAAATGGGTCGCGCGCGGACAAAAGGCGAACACCGGTCCATTTGCGTCGGCGCTTCGGGCCGTCATTTGTGTCCATTTCGATCCAAACGGACACCCGCGGATAATTTACGTCGGCGTGTTGGAGTTGCCCTTAAGGGCACGTGTATGAAGACTTTTCGGTTGTTACCGACAAGATAAAGTCGGCTCCGGTAGTGGAACAGCGATAGTGCGCGTCGGCAGTAGTGGTTTTTCTGTAGTCTCGGAATGTCGATGTAATTTTCATTATGTTTAAGATGATTAATGAAAAAAATTGTGACACTGAAAAGCGCGCGCAACCTTTATTAAGCATGCCCGCTATGACCTACTCCCTCCGTTCTCAAATAATTATCTTTCTAACCATCTCAAATGGAGTACAACATACGGATGTATGTAGACCTGTTTTAGAGTGTAGATTCACGCATTTTGTTCCGTATGTAGTCATTTATTGAAATCTCTAGAAAGACAATTATTTAGGAACGGAGGGAGTAGTCACTACGCAAGCTGTTAAATCCTGGTTTCTGTGCTTTTGGCACTCCCACTCGGTACGGCGCCGACGGCGACATGTACAAAAGCATGGAATCGGAGAAGAGAATTATATAATAAGTATGTTTTTTTTAAGATAAGTAGAGTATATAATAATAATAATATAATAAGAGAGAAAGAGCACAAAAGTTTAGGCTGGTCATAGTGGGCAGGAACTTAAAAGTAATATCACACACTCCAATACAAGTTTGCTCATATGGCACATATTTAATGAAGAGAGAGGTGCTTGTGATAACTAGCTAAGTTACCGGAACATCACACACTTCAAGAAACAATGAGTCTGTATTGTAATAAATACATCGCTGCATGACACTACATACATGTTCCTACCCACTATGAAGGTAGTAACATAGTCTAGAAAATCATATAAGTTACTAGTTTATGTTGTGAGCAGCCTTATTGTGACCAGCCTTAAAAAGCAGAGGAGCGAACGACCAGACGAAAAAGCCAGGACCAGACCCCACCCGTTGTCTTCTACCTTTGCAGTTCCAGTTCCTTTGCTTCCCTCGTCGGCCATCCCCAATTCCCAACATCTCCACCAGCCCCGCCCCGCCCCCGCCCGAAAGAAAAAGGCCCGCCCCAAAGCCACAAAGCGAAAAAGCCAACTCCCTCAGCATCGCACTTCCCCTCGACTCTCTTAACAATAACGATGCATCCCCTTCTGCTCCCTTCTCTTCCCTTCTCCCTCATCGCCACCGCGAGCGCCACCACCACACACCACTCTCGCACACCACTCTCGCTCTATTCGATCATCGCAACCGCAGCGTCGGGGAGGGAGCTATGTCCATGTCCAGCGGCGGCCCGTCGGCGCCGCAGCGCCAGCCCTCCATGGGTAGGCGGAACATCTCCCGGGCAATCACCATGAGGACGGATGGATACTCCGGCGAGGAGGAAGGACCCATCATAGAGAGCGAGCTCGTGCCATCCTCCCTCGCGCCCATCGTGCCCATTCTCCGTGCGGCCAACGAGATCGAGGACGAAAACCCGCGCGTCGCATACCTCTGTCAGTACTACCACTAGCACTTTCTTCACACCTGACTTAGTTCACCTATTCTTACTCCGACCTGCCTGCCTGCCTGCTCCACAAGGCCGTTTTACTGCATTCGAGAAGGCGCACACCATGGATCCAAACTCAAGTGGCCGTGGAGTCCGGCAGTTCAAAACCTATCTCTTGCATAGGCTGGAAAAGGTATGAATGAACCTATCATTCATATTCACCCTAATTGTCGATTGCTTTGAAACTAGTACAATACATTACATCTTTCATGTTTGTTATTTCACAGGATGAAAAAGATACACAACGCAGGCTTGCATCAACTGATGCAAAAGAGATTCAGAGGTTCTATGAACACTATTGTAAAAAATATCTTGAGGAGGGTCTTCAAACGAGAAAGCCGTAAGCCGCAGCATTTTTAAAAAAAATATAAGAGGTCACCCTTAAGCTCTGTTCACCCTTTCTCTATGCATAACATACAGGGATGAGATGGCTAGATACTATCAGATTGCATCTGTCCTATATGATGTGTTAAAAACTGTGACACCTGACAAGCCTAACTCCGAGGTTCGACATCTAGCAACTGCAAATAATTGCAACATAATTGTTTTATCTTCATCACATTTTTCCACATCATGAAACATTATAACTCGGAATTAATACATGTCTTGCAGTTTGACCAGTATGCTAAAGGTGTTGAAAAGGAGAAAGCTTCCTTCTCACATTACAACATTTTGCCCCTTAATATTTCTGGTCCCACACAACCTGTGATGGAAATACCTGAGGTTAGGTTATATACCATAAAACTTTGTTTCGACTGCTTTGTTTAGTACAACATTTACTATGAATGATTGATTTTCTTGTGTGTGAAAATTGCAGATAAAAGCAGCAGTGGCCCTTCTTCGCAAGATAAACAATCTTCCAACGCCAAGGCCAGATACGACTAACGGGCCTCAAGGGATAGATGATGGACCTATTGTTCGTGACTTGCTTGATTGGCTCTGGCAAACATTTGGATTTCAGGTGGATACTAACCAATACTTAAATTTATATTCTAGACTGTATGATCAAAATCTTGCATCCTTTAGAATTTTGTTTTTCTAAATCACTTCAAGTGACCAGCTGGCAAAATTTACTAGTTTGACCAATTGGTTTCGCATGGAACTCACATAGTTAATGCTTATGTTATGCTAATGGAAAATACAATGTGGGTTTATTGTACGCACATGAATCTTTTAGGCACATCAATCACATATAAAATTTGTTCACAAACGTTCATGAATCATGCAAGCTGTTTTCTAGTCACTGGAGTTGCGGATTTATACACTACTCTCTAGTCAAAAAGTAATATGGTGGTTTTGTGTTGGGTGGTCAGGCACCAAGGTGTTCTGTTATCTGTTTAGGATTTCATACTATGTTTTGCTTTATTGTTGTAGAAAGGTAACGTGGAAAACCAAAAGGAGCATTTGATTTTGCTGCTTGCTAACATAGATATGAGAGGAAGTGGCAATGCCCACCAGGGTGAAAGACAAAATCACATGGTAAATATTTCTGTGAACTAGTTTTTGTCAGTAATGCTGGATCAACTCAACTTGGCAGAGCCCTTTTGCAAGTGGTGTTCCGCTCCTACTAGTGTCCATGTTAAACTGATTCACGAGCTTCTAATATGACTTGCAGATACAGCGTGATACAGTGGATCACTTGATGAAAAAAGTCTTTCAAAACTACATTTCATGGTGTCGGTATCTGCATTTGGAGTCAAACATCAAGTAATAATATAGCATTTTGTTGCACACCTGGTGCTCAAAGTTGTCCTCGATTCCTCGTTAACTGTAAATGATTTTCGTGCAGAATTCCACATGATGCCTCGACACAACAACCAGAGCTTCTTTACATCGGGTTGTATTTGCTGATTTGGGGTGAAGCTTCTAATGTTCGCTTTATGCCTGAATGCCTTTGTTATATCTTCCACCATGTAAGTGACAATCTTGTTCTTACGTCCGAGATATTTGCTTTTGATATATGTATGTATGTATGTATGTATGTATGTATGTATATTCGTAGACCTATTCATATAGCAGTGATTATATAATCGTGTAACAAAGAAATTTCTTCTGGTTGAAATGCAAAGGGGTGACATGGTGCTGTAGAATCCTTTTTCTCCGAAATGCAAAGGGGTGACATGAATCTTTTCGTGGTCTCTGCACCCTAGGATGCACACAATCATCATATTATTATATAAGGGGAAAGCTACTAGGCAAAAACACCTTATAACAGAGTTGAAATGACCAACAAAGGTTGACTAAGTCGCCATCTGACTTCTGAGGTATGCATAATGTATTCTGGTTGGTAATCACCCATGAAAAGAGAGACTGCATGTAGAACACGAGTATTGGGAAATGCACATGATGAGGGTTTACTAGGGAGACACTTGTCATGGGCTAATAATTTCAGTCAATACCTATATCACACTAAGCACAGTTCTGCTATGTTTGTTTCTGTAAGTTGAGGACTCTACATTTTTAGCACACCAGAAAGAACAAACTTTTTACCGTGAGTAAAATGGTGTACTGCGTGAAACACATTAACTGCTTATGTATGAGCATGAACTCCAAGCAAATTATGTAAGGTTGAAGTACCAAAATAATAGTTGTCTTGGCAAATAATATAATTGTCTTTTTTTTTGTTCTTCAATGTTTTTATGGCATTTGTATTATTTTTTGTTATGAAATGAGAATTTTTAGATATACTTTAAAAATGGTGCTGCATGCAACACTTCTGTTAGAGTTTCACAATTCTCTCATAAACAGATCCCGAGCTAACGTTCTGGGCATGTTCACACTGACTTCTTGACCAATCTTTTTCACCCTAAATTCATGATAGATGGCAAGGGATTTATATGACATAATATCTGATAGACGAGAAGAGTCGTTTGACCCACCCTTCCGGCGAGAGGGGAGTGATGATGCATTTCTACAGTTGGTTATCCAACCAATCTACAATGTTATTCATAATGTATGCACTCGGATATCTTGTATAATGTTCGTTGCAAAATGTTATTTCTTATTCTTATCCATTTAATGTTCATTTGTTGCAAAAGGAAGCTACAATGAGTAAGCGTGGTACTGTGAGCCACTCGAAGTGGAGAAACTATGATGACCTGAATGAATATTTTTGGTAAGTTGCTTTTAATAGTTCATCTTTGTGCTTTGCCTATCAGTAGGTTCTAAGAAAGCATTTCTTACTGGTCACTGTTTTTGTCTTAAACCTTCGCACATTCAGGTCGAAGAAATGCTTCAAACAACTTGGATGGCCAATGGATCCAGCCTCTGACTTTTTTGCAGATCCTACGAAAACTAAAAATGACATTGAGGTTTCTGGATAATCCTTTGCATATTTTTTGTGCAACAGATACTATTTATTATCATATCAGACATCATTAATTTGTTAAAATTCTTAGCGGTTTTAGTTCAATATATTTATTCGCTGATTCTATTCTATCGAATACGGTGAGACTAAAGTACATGACCATGAGAAGTTGAAGATCTTCACTTAACAGTCAACCAACAGAAAATGGTAGATGAGGAACTAGCAACACCTTTTAGTGGTATAATTGGAACAATTTTTCTTGCATGGTGGTTCTGGAATTGAAGAAATCATGAACAGAAATTTATCCACTGCATGGTTAAATGTAGTTTACTTTGAAGGTTTGTTTAATATTGCTTCATATTGCTAAAAGTAGACAATAGTATCATTGTTTTTTGTGGTTCCTCAAAGTCTCAAACAGTTCCAGGGGGAAAATAAAAGGTGAACATGAAATGATGATATGTACAAAAATATTAGCGGCTAAATGAAATATAAGGAAACACAAAACCCGTTGTTCCAAAGTATAGCAATGAAATGAGTACAAGGAAGTGAAATGTTTAATAGTAGATACAAACTAGCAATGGATAGTGAAGAAGAGGCAAGGATGCAAAAACCATGGTTATGCAGTTGATTTTATAATTTTTTTTCAAGAATGATTGTAATTTCACATATTCTTTTCACTCATTGGGGTGATGTAAGCCAATGTAACATGCAATATTACTACTGAGCATATGCAAATTTAGTACAGTGATGGGAGAGAGCTGAGAGCTGTTCATACAAAATGAACTGAAGGGAAATCATGTTCTACTTCATCAGACTATGGATTGGATAAAGTAATAGTGGGAGAAGGGAGCATGTGGCTGCACACCCTTGGGTCTGCGCTGTGCCGTAATGGCTACAGAGGTAGAAATAGGGATTATGGAGACAATCATATTAATCTCTGTTTCTGTTTATTTCTTGATGGACCCAAAAGGGATACACCTTTACATTTTCCAATCATGTCATCCTTCATATAGGAGCCGACCCTATTTCTGTAGAAAGTACGCTTCCGCCCGGCTTAAATATAAAGCCCTTAAATACGTACGATACAAGCTGATGACAGCGCGACAGTGAAAAGGTAGAAGGTCCGGTACAAGCTGGGGAGAGTAGGACAGTGAAAAGGTAGAAGGTCCTATTAAGTTGATCTAACAAACTCAGTCTAAGCAATCAATCTGAAGAACTTACTTGACTTGAGAGGAAAGCACCAACTTGGTATAAATGGCTTGTTTCCAAGCAGTAAGCCTGGTGCTCATCTGCACCCGTCTGGGCCTGAGATGCTGCAACACCCCCCTTGTGCTTAGGGTGCTGACGGTATTGCTGGCCCACATGACATATCTTCCTTTTTTTTCAAGGAACATACATGTAATCTAGACTTCCAATGGGACATGTACTCATTTGTATTCAGTGTATTGTATGTGTACCTAAAAGCAGTTTGATCAAGTTAAGTACATTTGGTAATATAATGGAACTAACTTTAAATGTATGCAATGTGCAGCGGCACGATCATTCGATGAGCAGACGGAGGATGTCCAAAACAAATTTTGTTGAAGTTCGTACATTTTTGCATCTCTTCAGAAGTTTTGATCGAATGTGGGCCTTTTTCATATTAGCTTTCCAGGTATGGACTTAATTATTACTCCCTCCATTCCATATTTGTACTAAATCAGCGACGAGTAATATGGAACGGAGGGAGTAGTTGAAAGATGTCATGTTTCTTCATTTGCTATATCATGTGTTTTTTCTTCCTTTTAGGCCATGGTAATTATTGCATGGAGCCCTTCTGGATCACTTTCTGCTATATTCGAGCCAGCTGTTTTCAGAAATGTTATGACAATATTCATAACAGCTGCATTTCTAAACTTCCTTCAGGGTACGGATGCACTTTTGGTCTCAGGAACTTTGTGAATCTTGTAACCTTGCTTAGTTGTTTTCCCAGTTTTAAGGAGTCCTTGCTTAATTACCTTTTGGCATCTGAGTAGAATTTGAAGCTACTTTGGCTTTTCTTACTGATTCGGATGCTGCACAGTTTCTAAATCTGGTCTCTTAAACTTTTTCAGCCACACTTGAGATAGTTCTTAACTGGAAGGCTTGGAGGAGCCTGGTGTGCTCGCAGATGATACGGCATGTTCTTAAATTTGTTGTAGCTATTGGCTGGTTGATAATTCTTCCAGTGACGTACTCCAGTTCCATCCAAAATCCCACAGGCCTTATCAAGTTCTTCAGCAATTGGATTGGAAATTTCCAGAGTCAATCGATATATAATTTTGCAGTTGCTCTTTACATGCTGCCGAACATTTTCAGTGCCTTGTTTTTCATATTTCTACCAATGCGAAGGGCACTAGAGCGTTCAAATTCTCGCATTGTTAGATTTCTTTTGTGGTGGACGCAGGTACATTTGATTAGATCTATCTACATGACTTCTTAGTAGAATTGATTGTAGTCTTTGGTTCTCATATGTTTTTTACTTATCAGCCAAAATTATATGTCGCCCGAGGCATGTATGAGGACACATGTTCACTTCTTAAGTAAGTCTCTCTCTCTCTCTCTCTCTCTCTCTCTCTCTCTCTCTCTCTCTCTCCCTCCCTCCCTCCCTCCCTCCCTCCCTCCCTCCCTCCCTCTTCCTAACACTTAATGTTTTTCTTCATAAAATAGGTACACGACATTCTGGATTCTATTGCTTATATGCAAGCTCGCCTTCAGTTATTATGTTGAGGTTGGTACAATCTAGGCACTGTAATAACGTATTTCTAGTTTAAGTATCACACTAGATCTGTTACTGTTTCCGTAAGCAAATTTATGTTTTATTGGTTAGTATTTGCTCAAATTAATCCACCAGTTTTAGTTTATTTTACACACTACTCCCTCCGTCCCGGTGTATAAGTCATTCACGTAGTTCTAGGTTGACAATTTAACTATATAAGTATGTATTATATGTGACAAAAAATATATATTTAGAAACTACATCCGTGTAGAAATCTAGTGATATACTTTTCATGACATATAACACATATTTAATTCCTCAAATCGATGACCTAGAACTACGCGAATGACTTATACACCGAGACGAAGGGAGTACTTAATTTTGCGTTTGAAAATAGATTTGTCCCCTTAGAAAGTCAGCTGTCAAACTTCTTTATTTTTTATCACTAACTAATTAAAATTTTAGATTGTCTTTTTAGGTTTTTTTTAGATTGGTTAGATACAAATAGTTCCTTGGATTTAGAGTTAAAAATTGTTTCACAATACAATGTTCTGTAATGTTCTGCTTACATACTTATCCAAAAAATAATGGTCAAACTTGCATATTGGATTGTCCAAAGTAAAAATAAATATATTTTGCAACAGAGGGAGTAATAATTTGTTCGTCGTGGTGCTTTTCTAGACCAGCTGGGCAGCTATTTCCTTGCTATATTATTACATTAGCTGCCGATTTGATAATACTTTATTAAGGTATGAATGGATTTCCCATCTTTGTTGGTGAATATGTTGATCAGAAAATCAACATGGTATTAGAGCCAGATGTTGGCTTCTGGTACTTGTCGGTACAATGTTGAGAAGGGAATTTCGAGGTTGTAAATCCTACACCAAACTGGGTGGCATATCCCTTGAACTTTTGTATTTTAAAATCAGAATATGATGTAAATCATTTTAAATTAGTAAACAGAATGAAATTCCTTTCTTGTTTAGTAACTTCAACATTGGGGCCTCATAACATTGGTACGAAGGGAGCCAAATTTGTTCAAACTCTTTGTACTATGCTGGCTGACCCACAAAACACCTTTGAGTCTTACCGTGCTATGCATCCAGGTAGTTGAGGTTGATCTTGAAAGTGCGTTATATCGACTAGAGGGGGGGTGAATAGGTGATTTTTATGAATTTCTTCATTGAGGAATTTGCTAGTGAGGAAATTCCTTAGCGAAGAACTACTAGCAGCGGAATAAGTACTCAGAGGTAAACATAGAAGAATACATGCATGGTCATCATGATGAAATGAAGACAAACACAGAGTACAGAAAGCGTAAACACAGGATAGCACAAGATGAAGACAAACAGACTGAAGAAATTGAACTGAGGAAATTGAGAAAGTCTTCAGTCAAAGTCTTCAAACACAGATATGATAAACAAACAGCACAATACTGAGGAAATGAAAGAGTTGAGGAAATGGAACAAGTAAGCTTGGTGAAGACAATGATTTGGTAAACCAGTTCCAACTGCTGTCTCAGTTGTACATCTGGTTGGAGCGGCTGAGTATTTAAACTCGAGGACACACAGTCCCGGACACCCAGTCCTGAGCACGCAGCTCGGGACACCCAGTCCTCACCGTATTCTCCTTGAACTAAGGACACACAGTCCTCGTCCAATCACTCGTGGTAAGCCTTCAGGTGACTTCCGAACCTTGACAAACTCGGCCACTCGGCGATCCACAATTCCTCTTGGATGCTCTAGACCATGACGCCTAACCGTCTGGAAGAAGCAGTCTTCAAAGGTAACAAGCGTCGGATTCACGCAGGATCAATCTCTTCAGTGATGCTCAATCACTTTGGGTTTGTAGGTGTTTGGGTTTGGGTTTGGATTTTCCTCACTTGATGATTTTCACTCAAAGTCCTCGGAGGATGGGACAAGTGTCAAGTTTCTCTCGGAGCAGCCAACCAACTAGTGGTTGTAGGGGGCGGCTATTTATAGCCTAGGGAGCAGCCCGACATGATAAGATATAAATGCCCTTCAATGATATGACCGTTAGGTGGATAAGATATTTTGGGACAGCTGGCGCGCAGCACAACAACGGTCGGAAATTTGAGGTACAAATTCCTCAGGGCTATCATGTTCCTCACTGTGTAGGCAATCCGCACTGGCGAATTCCTAACTCCTCAGTCAGAGCAAAGTCCTCAGTGACCAGAAGAACTGCGTCTCTGTCACTGAAGAAATTGACTGAACTGTATGAGATTTCCAATGGCTTCACTCGAAGGGATTGGTAGGTGTAGGATTTGATTTGCGCATCACTTGGAAATTTTCTCTTTAGTATTTCCTCGACCCCCTTTAACAGTACGTTGTTTCCTATGACTCAAGAAAGAGAAAATGAAACTACGAAAACAAAAGTCTTCACGCTTCATGTTCCTCGAATGAATACCAAGTCTTCAAGGTCACACCAATTTCTTCACTTTCAAAGTCTTCAGAAAGTCTTCAGAATACCAAAGTCTTCAGTCGAAGAACTTCATTTTTAGGGGTCGACTTTCTCTGTAAATATTAAACTCCTCATAGACGTATAGACCTGTGTACACTCATAAACATATTAGATCCTTAACCTATAAGTCTTCAATACACCAAAATCACTAAGGGGCACTAGATGCACTTACAGCTCCACGACCCAAAGTATCCTTAGACATCGGCCATGCCCAAAGTTGGTTAACCTTGCCAAACTGCAGCCTTAACAGCCTGCTGCATATCTGAGAAACAAAAGAAATGTATTTGTATTGTAGATTCGTGATGAAATTGACAACAATAGTTAAACAAATTATATAGTTTTACACACCATATGAAAATAAGATATAAGATGAGGTACCAAACAGGAGGCTCGCTAATGGAGTCCCGGAGGAGCGGCGGATGTGATGTTACTTCACGTCTAGGGTGCTCTGGGGTTGCACCTTTCGCTCGATATAACTTGTTAAAACTCTATCTATCGATAAATGACACACAATGCTTTTCCCTATTTGCGAAAAAAACCCTGGTTGCAAAGTAAAAATGTTATACTAGCCGAGATATAATGAATGTGTTTGTCGTAGATTCATGATGAAATTGACAGAAACAACTAAACAAATTATAAATTTGTACACACCATATGAAAATAAGATATAAGATGAGGTACCAAACAGGAGGCTCGCTGATGGAGTTCCGGGGGAGTGGTGGGTGTGATGTTACTTAACGTCTAGGGTGCTCTGGGGTTGCAGCCTTTTGGTTGATATATAACTTGTTAAAACCCCTATCTATCGATGAAATGGCACACATTGCTTTTCCCTATCTGCGAAAAAAATCGGTTGCAAAATGAACATGTTGTACGAGCCGAGATATATTAATGCGTAGATAGTGAGAGTGGTGACATGAGTGACCTCTGGATCCGATACAATATAACGTTTCACAACAAGTTCACCCAAAAGTCCTAACCGATGGAGAGGTTTGGGCAATCCACATAAACTTCACCCCTCCACAGGCACGCAGGCACTCTCGCCTCAAACGTGGGCATAGTAGGAACCCTTTTTTCCTAGCCAAATCACTTTCCTCTGTTTCTCTGAGGAGATATACACACACCTACATGGGCCGAATGGGCTCTTCTACTGTTCTGCAAAAACAGGATATACACTTCCTAAGTTATACTCTTAACATGCACACACACTTAATCTTTTCAAATCATATCTATTAAAAGAACACCAAAATTTACAACAATGATAGTTCTTTTATCACTATTGAAGTGCTTTGCCACTCAATATTTTCATCTAGTGAGGTTCTTCTTCAGCCTGTGGGCTCCTTCAACGCAAGATTGCAAGCAAGTAATCCCACCACGAGTTCCTACCTCAGCTGCTCGACATTACTTCTTTCCTTGTTGTCCCCAAGTGGACATTTTCTCCCCTTTTCGATATCACCACCCACCCTCCCATCCCTGCTGTGGTGTTGTTCTTGCTGTCACCAGTGCGTCTAGCTAAAGTTTGGTTGCATTGTGTATCTTGGCGTTCAAGACGATTTGGTATAAGAGTCAATGATGCCTCTAGCTATGCCACATCCTTGCGGAGGAACATGTTGTTTAGAGAATAGTCCATGCAGCGCACTTGACCCCTAGAGGCAAAACTAGGATGAAAACTGAAGGTTGCTGTCGGCCCAGTGGGAACCAGGGTACCACGGGCCATCTGCCTACGGCCTAGGAATGGCTCAACTCAAGAGGCGGCCCAACTGTGGGCGCCACGAAGCCAGCTACCTCGCGAGGGCCGCGCCCTGCGAGGACCCTCTCATTGAAGGACTTCACCAAGTACCACCATCGGAAGCAGGCGGCCTCACGAGGCCCCCCTCGCGAGGCACCCTCCCGAGGAGGTCGTACGACGGGGGTTGCGTGCCCATCACGTGGGTGACGTCGCTGCGGCAGGTGACGGCAGCAGGGCTGTGCCAACCGGCGTCGCTAGGGCAGTTTCCCCTTGATGATAAGGGAGCAGCTGCCTGCCTTCCCCTAAAGCAAGTCCCAGAAAAGTCTCAGGCAAAAAACGCTTCGTCCTGCCCGCTCTCTCTCTCTCGCGCGCGTGTGTGTGGGTGGGGGGGGGGGGCGAACCCTAGATCGAGTCGCCGCCCGCCTCTCCCCGGCGTAGGCGGCGGCGGGGCTCTCTTCCTCCTCATTGCCCCCCTGCAGCGCGGAATGCGGTGGCCACCTGAGGGCACGGCGCTTGCGCAGGGCCCGGCGGCGGCGCGAGCAATCGTGGTTGCAGCGGGGGCGGCGGGGGCTGCGAGTGGCTAGTGCGAAGGTTCGTGGCGGCGGGCGGTTCTGGCGGCGGCTGCTGTCGCGTCGCGGTAGGGTGCAGGGGGCGGAGGGCTCCAGTGGCGGGGTCGTGCGCGTGCACGCCTGGGCCGGCCCCTGGCTTGGGGTGGCTGGCGGCTTTTGGCCGTGTTCATGGCGGCCGGTGCGCTGGCCGATCTGGTGGCAGCGTGCCCGGCGGATTCAATGCCTGGAGTTCGCCTGGCGGCGCGGGATGGGCAGTGGCCTGGTGTGGCTGCTGCTCTGGCCGTGGATGGATCCACGGTAGCTTGGCAGGTCGGATGCGGCGGCGGCTGACATGTTTCGGCGTCGGTTCGTCCGTAGGCGTGCGTCGGCCTTCGATTCCTCTCCCCGCCGTCCGCGCGCCACTTTCGTCGAAGGACTGGACTTCTCCCAGCCGTGGTCCATCGCTCGTCTCGCGCCCGGCAGCAGGACCGAGTTCGTCTCGCGCCCGGCAGCAGGACTGAGCTCGTCTCGCGCCCGGCAGCAGGACCGTGCTCGTCTCGTGCCCGACAGCAGTACCAGACTCGTCTCGCGCCCGACAGCAGGACTGAGCACATCTCGCGCCCAGCGGCAGGACGGGCCGATGGAGGCCAGTTTTGGCCGGCCTATTGTGTCTCGGCGTTGGGGACAATTCAGGGGTGCTAAAGGCGGGGCCTTTCAGCTCGTCTCTTTGGGTGGGGTGGCGCTGGGTGGCGGGTGAGGTGGCGTCGAGGTCTTGGATGCCGGGGCGGCGGCCCTGGTGGTGGTGTCGCGGTGCTCATGGGCAAAGCCCGTGCCTTGGTGCTGCTCGGTGACCATGGTCCTGTGGCCCGTGGGCCGCATGGTCGCCGGGGTGTGGCGTTCGGTGGTGGTGAGTATTGGCCGGGGTGAAAACCTGTTCTATCTTCGGACGGACCGGCGGCGGTGAAGCTCGTTCCCTTCTTGAAGGCGGCGTCGCGGCCTTCATTGCCCGTCGTGTTGCTCTAGGGGAAACTCTGACTCTCGGGTTGGGCGGTGGCGGCGCTCCGGTGTCGTATCCTTCCTGAAGGCACCGTCTTGGAGCCCACGATTCGTCATATGCGGCTTCATCTCTTCGCGGTGGCGTGTTCACGGTCGAGGACCCGGCTGCTCTTGTAGTGCTTGGGGTGGTGTTGCTGTGCTCAGCGCCTATGTATCTTGCCTTGGGTGTGTGCGTGTGTTGTGGTGGCGTGGCGTTTGTACCGGGTTGTTGTTGGTCGATGCTTTATATGTAAAGCGGGCCGAAAGCCTTTTTCGGTAAAGCAAGTCCCAAAGCCTTCCGCTTTGGTGAAATAAGACCAGGACGGGCGGCGCGCCAGGACAGAGATCATCGTGGAGCCCCCTGCGCGTCATAGATAACAACTTTAGCAGGCGAAGACCGCCTTTTGTCAGGATAAGCCTGGGCGCCTGTCCGCTTTCAAATTGCCGCCATGTGGTAGCCCTTCCCGCCAATGTTTTCAGGGAAGAGGACCGGGGCGCCTATAAAAGGGGCAGTGTTGCCACCGTAGTAGGGGATCGACTCCTCAAGGATTGCACCATTGGCACCCTTGACTCTCGTCTACCTTGTAGCTCCAAGAGCACTGTCTCCACAAGCAATTCCACCAAGCAGGATTAGGGTTTTACACCGCACGGTGGCCCGAACCTGGGTAGCTCGCGTGTCCCCGTCGTGCCTCGCGTGTAGCTCATAGCTTCGTGTTAGTAAGCCAAGCCCCCGGAGTTTGAACTAGGGTTTTGGTAGCTCAGAATCAATCCCCCGACAGTTGCAGTTTGGAAGTTTAGTATAGATATTTTTTTCTGAGCAAGGTATTTTATGCCTCTTAATTAGGAATAGGGCAACAGGCATTGGTTGACCCAAAAAAAGGAAAATAAGCTAATCCATCCCCAACTAATCTTCGTGAATTCCATTTATCTATTGCTAAACCCCTGCTACCCCAAATAATGAATCCAAATAGTATTTTTAAGTAACCTGCCACATACAACCTTTTTGTTTTTTTGTGCCACATGTAATAATAATTTTTTTGAGCTTCAGATATTGGAAGTGTACTGACATTTGATCACTGTTGGCAGATTTCTCCTCTCGTTGGACCTACCAGGACAATTATGTTTTTGGGACGGGGGAAATACATCTGGCACGAGTTCTTTCCATACTGTAAGATTTATGTTGTAGTAGTGCAGTATCACGGTAATTCTTTAGATAAGGTTTCGAACACTGATTGGATGCTAATTTTGCAGTGCAGCATAATTTAGGTGTTGTTTTTACTATATGGGCACCAATTGTCATGGTATGTATCAATTCATGTGTTTTGTACGTGTGTGGGTGTGGGGGGTTAATACGAAGCTGCTCATATTTCCTCCTATAGGTATACTTCATGGATACGCAAATATGGTATGCTATTTTTTCAACAATATGTGGTGGAGTAAATGGTGCCTTCAGCCGCTTGGGTGAGGTTGGTACCATGTCTGTTCTTACCTTTTTACCCTTGGAGTGTAGAGGCTGTAGCTACCACAAATAAGGGCCAGTTCTTTTGGGCGGCTTAAAAAATAAGCTACCTCTCCCCAGCTTAAAAAGTAAGGCCTTCCTCAAATTTGTTGAAACTTCTAAATTAGTTATCCCATAGCTAGTTTAGAAGCCCCAATGAATTAGAGAGGCGGCTTATGGGATAAGTTGGGGAGGAGGTGGCTTATTTTTTAAGCCGCCAAAAGAACTGGCCCTAAATCTTGCAGAATATTTACCTTCCTGCAGATACGAACCCTTGGGATGTTAAGATCAAGATTCGAGGCAATCCCAACAGCGTTTGGTAAACATCTTGTGCCTAGACATGGTAGTCAACCAAAGAGACGTGAGCACGAGGTCCAATATTACTAAATTTTGTTACAATCATTTTTCTGTCACTTTTTGGCTGGTACGATAGCTGATTTATTGTCTCTTCGAATACCTTGTGTAACTATTTTCAGAAGGAGGACAAAAATTTGCATATTGATAAGTTCTCCGACATATGGAATGCATTTATTATCTCTTTGCGAGATGAAGACTTGATAAACAATAGGTTTGCTGTTCGTCCTGGCGTCCTTTTCTTTTTGTTATAACATGCTTTGGCTGTTGGTGTTAGGTTCCTTTTGTTAACATGCTTCTAAATTTGTTTTCCATTTGCTTCTAGGGAGAGAGATTTATTGATTGTTCCATCATCTGCGGGTGACACTAGCGTTTTTCAATGGCCTCCTTTCCTTCTCGCTAGCAAGGTACACTTTTTACTCATTCACTAGGTTAAGCACTCGATTTTCTCCCTGAGCTAGTACTGTAGTGCTCATGGCTACGATGTTCTAGATTCCAATGGCACTTGATATGGCAAAGAGCGTCAAGAAAAGGGATGAAGAACTACGGAAGAGGATAAACCAGGATCCATACACCTTTTATGCCGTAATAGAGTGCTATGAGACTTTGTTAAATATTCTGTACAGCCTTATGGCAGAAACAAGTGACAAGAAGTAAGGCATATTGTGTTCTGAGAAAATTAATTTACCATATGGTTATGTTGCTAACTACAGTTACTATTGATTTGCTTCATGGGTACAGAGTTGTTGATCGAATACGTGAAAGTCTTGAAGATAGCATAGAACGTCAGTCACTTGTGAGGGAATTCCGATTGGATGAACTTCCTCAGCTAAGTGCTAAGTTTGATAAGCTGCTAACTCTACTATTGGTACTGATAGCTACTGTTCTTGGATTTCTTAGCAAGATATTTTTATACGATATTTCCATTTCAACACTCTAAAAACTGTTTACTTGTTTTACAGAAAACTGAAGAGGAGCATGACACAACAATAAAAACACAGATTGCCAATCTATTACAAGATACAATGGAAATCATTACACAGGATATCATGAAGAATGGACAAGGGTAAGATCTATGCTGATTGCTGAGATGTGCGCCTTCAGGAATTCTTTTTGACAACCAACTTTCTTTCAAATCCCAGTATTTTGAAGGATGAAAATAGAGACAATCAACTGTTTGCAAATCTGAATCTGGACTCAATAAAGGATAAAGCTTGGAGGGAGAAGGTCATTTATCTTCTTAGCAACTTATTTCAATGGTAGTATTCATTTCTGTAAGTTCACAAGTACTAGTGTCCTCATTAACCATGGGATTTCTGTGTTAGCAGTGTGTTAGGCTTCAGTTGTTGCTGACAACGAAAGAATCTGCAATTTATGTACCAACGAACTTGGAAGCTCGGCGCAGGATCACTTTCTTTGCAAACTCACTATTTATGAAAATGCCAAGGGCTCCACAGGTCCGCAGCATGATGTCCTTCAGGTAAGAAACCCAACTCTAGTGGCTGGCCCTCCACCTTATTCTTCCACCAACCCTTTTTTGGTTCTTGGTGTTATGGATGCAACTTATCTCTATTGCATAGCACAAGGCCCTCTATTTTAACTTCATTTTTATATCCTGTAAATTTTGATTTACGTCTGAAGTCAAACGAGAATGTATGAAAATATGGATCGGCCGTAGGGGAACGTGCTACACGACAAAAAATTATGCTACACGATCACACCCAGGAACACTATGAAGATGGTTGTAACGATCAAATTCACTGACGAGCAGAGTAGCGGAAGCAGTGACGAGTCAGTGCAGCGCGACGATTTCTCGCAGCTAGGTTGCACCTCCCAGCCGGCGAGAAAGTTCTTCGCTCTGTTTGTAAAGCGTCCCTAAAGCGTCGCTTAAGCGTCAGAGCGCCCTCCAGGCTCAAAGCGTCCACCTCGCTTTAGATATGTGTCTAAGGCATCCGCCTTAGACATTAAAGCGTCTGAAGCACCTGCTTAGGCGTCCTGATTGGCGCTTTAGGGCAGAGAGGATGCCTTAGACTTGCCAGGCAGGGGAACAGAGATTTCTGGCGGGGAAAAATGGCTGGGCGGCAACACAAGGGCGGGAAAAGTGGGCTCGCATCTGAAACAGTTACAGAGAGAACCAAAACCAGAGCGTGCAAATCTCCAGGCTTTCAGCTCTCTCCTCTCTCCTCTGGGAGCAGCTTCCTCAGATCTGCACCGGCTTCCTCCTCTCCAGCCACAGCTCCTCCCTTTCCTCCTCTCCGGCTATAGCCCCTCCCCCCTCCTCTTAAGCAACCACAATGTATGGCTCCTACCCTCTCTTCTCCCCATCCCCCTCTCTCTGCTCTTTCTTCCATGCTCAGATCTGCACCAGCTTGTCATGCCTTTCCTGCTCTGTTATGTGTTATGCTATGCACAGCTCCTCTGCTGTTAGGTGCTGCTACTGCCTCTCTTATAGTAGTTGGCTAGTTGCTTACTGCTTAGTGGATGGATTAGAATATATGTGCTCACTGGTAGATTAGAATCAACATATGTATGTCTCACTAAATGGTACTCTATTCTACTGCCCATCAGGTTCAGAGTCTGTCTAAAGCGTCGCCTCGCTTTACGCTTTACCGCTTAAGCAGTGAGGCGCCCCCTCAGCGCCTCGCTTCGCTTTACCGCTTTAAAAACATAGTTCTTCGAGACGAGAGTCGAAGTAGACGACCCCTCCGAGGTATCCACGCGTTCCGAAGTAGTAGACCGGTAGAGCTTCGACGTGCAGGAAGAACTCTGAGAAAACTAGAGAGAGAGAGAGAAAGTCTAGCGGCGCTTCTCGTCTAATTCTATTAGACCAATTAGATCGAGATTATTGCCCGTCTAATTAGGAGCCTAAAGACTTAGGCCAATTAGACCGAGGGAACGTGGAGCCATGCGGGAGAGATCCCCTTTGCATTGGTGTGCTGCAAGAGGGAGTCCTCCACACATATATATAGGTGGAGAGGGAAGAGGGGGCACCCCCAAGCGGAGGAGTCCTCCTTTTTCACTTGGTGGAAGGAGGGAAGGACTCCACCCCTATTAGGATTCGGCCTAGGCCTTCTTAGGGGGTTGGCGCCTCATGTGGGCCCTGTGGGCCCCACTAGGTGTGGTCATCTCATGACAGTTCTTCACAAATTCTTCCACAAATAAAATCCCGGATTTCTCGTATGGCTCCCATTTTGAGACCCCCCCAAAATTTTCCATATATAGATCTCTTTATCGTGAGAGGAGCAAATCCTAGTCTTGAACTATCGTTACCGAGACATATGTTTCAGCCTTTTAGGTATACTCGTAAGTCACCTTTATTCACATATCCAGTTACAGAGTGACGATCGGTAACCAAAGTAACCATCCAGCATGTTGAATTATGATATTCGCATGGTCTATGGAACTTAGTAATCATGAACAAGTTATATGAAAATACCGACAACATAACAACGATAACATCTCTCAGTAATTCATAAGTTGGGTCTATCCAACACCATTGTTCTGGTAACAACGTGTTCTCATTATTGATAGTATCCTTGTTACAATAACAATGCTCATGATCAGGAAAACAAGATCATCAATACATGAGCTAGTCGTAGATGCATGACTAGGGATCATCTTGGTGTTTATGTTTCCACACATGCAATTGGGTTTTCCTCTGAATCTCATATTCAAGAACCAATGCAATTATAGCATAGAAATATAAACTTAATTATGAACATTGAAATATAATAATATAAATATTATTGCCTCTAGGGCATATTTCCAACTATTAATCTCATATTCAAGAACCAATGCAATTATCGCATAGAAATATAAACTTAATCATGAACATTGAAATATAATAATACAAATATTATTGCCTCTAGGGCATATTTCCAACAATATCGTGTCGCTATCACGATCTCAAATTGACTTGGTTTCTAAGTCGTATACTTACCGGACAAGAAACAATCAACTTGTCTGCCAAGACATCAAAAAATAAAACGGCAAAAGGAAGTTGTGCCCCTGCAAGGTCACGGACCGGATTTTGGCGGACCATTCACGCATATGTCACATGCCCGCGCCGTCCCGGCCCGACCCCAGCCCGGCCAGGCGAGGTGAGCGTGCACGTGTGGTCTTCTCTTTCTCTCCTCAACACACAACTTAGTGTTGTGGGGGAGAACCTACAATATAAAGAGGTCAAACACTTCCTCCACTAGCGGGGTGGGACTAAACTTTGGAACCACTACTTCCCATTTTATTAATGGGCCTCTTTGAGATTTCTCTAACAATTCCCCACCGGGTCTCAAATACCCATTTAGAGATTTGTCTTTTCTCACTACTTGTTTAATATACCTGTGTCAAGTTGAACTTTTGCCTAGAGCTTTAAGCTACATCCATCTGCAACTTGACAATGGATTATGCTTTGAATTGCAAGTTTTGTGTGAACGGGTTTCACTCAAACTCTTAACCAGTACTTGACACGCTCGGGCGGCTGATGCGTCGCGCCCTCCAGACCGGCATCCTCCAGCAGCTTCACCCCCGACGCGCCATCCCGGCGATCTCCCTCTACGCCGACGACATGATGCTCTTCTGTCACGCCACCATCGAGGAGATCTCCGCTGTCAAAGGCATCTTGGACGTGTTTGGCACGACTTCTGGGCTCCAGGTGAACTACACCAAGAGTTCTGCCACGGTTCTTCATGGCGATAATTCCGACGCAGGGCTGATTGAGCTGCTTGGGTGCCCCGTGGCGACGCTGCCGATCACCTATCTAGGCATCCCGCTTGTTGGAAATATGCAGCATATATTATTAGGAGGCAAATGCCAACATATATACACATACATGAGAATGCCAAAAGGCTACAAGATGATGCCAAGAGACTAGAATGTAAAAGGCCAAAAGACATCACTTAATATAACTCTAACACCCCCCCTCAAACTCATGGTTGATCCACAATACTGAGTTTGGAGAGGTGAAACCCATGTTGCGCTCTAGTCTGAGCCTTCGTGAAGAAGTCCGCTAGCTGTAACTCAGAAGGCACATACTGAAGAGCAACAACATGATCCTGCACAGCAGCGCGCACATAAGAAGCATCAACACCAATGTGTTTGGTAAGCTCATGCTTCACGGGGTCCCGCGCAATACTAATAGCACCTGTGCTGTCTGATAGGAGGGTGGTAGGTGTAGTAACAGAAACACCAAAATCCTCCAGTAACCATCGTAACCAAGTCACCTCAGCCGTCAGAAGAGCCATAGCTCGCAACTCGGCCTCTGCACTCGAACGAGAAACTGCAGTCTGTTTCTTCGTCTTCCAGGAAATGAGGGAACCACCAAGAAAGACACAGTAGGCAGAAAGTGAACGGCGATCCGTAGGATCACTAGCCCACGTAGCATCCGAATAGGCCTGGAGCTGTAACGAGCTGGAACGGGGGAAAAAGAGACGATGAGAGACCGTGCCACGAAGATATCGTAGAACGTGAAGAAGGTGACTATAGTGAACTGAAGTGGGAGCAGAAACAAACTGACTTAGAATATGGACAGGATAGGAGATATCCGGACGAGTGACAGCAAGATACACAAGACTCCCAACAAGATGACGATAACGTGTCGGGTCAGACAAGGGCTCACCATCAGAAGCACGAAGGTGAACATTGAGCTCCATAGGAGTCTCAGCAGTGCGCTCATCACTAAGAGCCGCACGAGTAAGAAGACCCTGGATATACTTTTCTTGGGAAATAAAAAAGCCAGCAGAGGTGGACGAAACCTCAATCCCAAGAAAGTAACGAAGAGGACCAAGATCAGACATAAGGAATTGCTCATTAAGACGGGCCTTGACAAAGGCAATATACTCAGAATCGTCACCAGTGATGATCATGTCATCAACATATAGAAGAAGAAGAGTGCGACCACGAGCAGAAAGGTGGACAAACAATGCTGGATCGTGATCACTGGGTGAAAAACCAGCAGCAGTGACCACAGAGGAAAAACGCTCAAACCAAGCGCGAGGGGCTTGCTTAAGGCCATAGAGAGAGCGACGAAGATGACAAACCATGCCATCGGGAACTGAATACCCAGGTGGTGGCTGCATATAAACCTCCTCATGCAACTCACCATTAAGAAAGGCATTTTTAACATCAAGCTGTGACACGGACCAGTGGCGAACAGAGGCCACGGCGAGAAGTGTGCGGACAGTGGTCATATGGGCCACAGGAGCAAATGTCTCATCGTAATCACGACCATGCTCCTGTTGAAAGCCGCGAGCCACAAGACGAGCTTTATAACGCTCGAGAGAACCATCAGAGCGAGTCTTAATCTTATAGACCCACTTACAAGTGATGGGACGAACACGGGGAGGAAGAGAAACCAAATCCCATGTGCCGTTGCGCTCAAGTGCGGCAATCTCCTCTGCTATCGCAAACTGCCATTCAGGATGAACAACAGCATCACGATAAGAGGTAGGCTCAAGTACAACCGAAAGGCCATATCGGCTAGGAGAATAGCGGTCAGGAGGAGGGCAAGGTCGAGCCCGAAGACCATAAGTCGGCTGGGAGGAGGAAGACGGTGCACCAGAAGTAGATGGCACGTCAGTAGATGCATCCATAACACGTCGACGACGGGTATAATGAAAAGGAAATGTGGGATGAGAAGGAACCATCGGAGGTGATGGAGATGGAGAAGACATCGGTGATGAAGGTGGAGTGTCATGCAATAAGGAAGGAGAAGATACGATAGGAGAAGGTGGTGTCGGATCTGCAATATTGGGACGAGAAGGAGGAGTAGGAATATGAGGCAAAGAGGGAGGTGTATCAGGAAACGTGAGAAAAGAGATATCCTCTACTGAAAAGGGCGAAGAGGATGGTCGCGGGTAGAATGGACGAGACTCATCAAAAGTCACATCCCTAGAAATACGCATCCGTCGACCGACAGGATCCCAACACCGATAACCCTTATGTTCATCACTGTAGCCCAGAAAAACACACTCGACAGACTGAGCACTTAGTTTGGTGCGTTCTCGGGGGGCAAGGAGAACATAACAAACACAACCAAACATCCGAAGAGCAGAATAATCAGGAGAATGATCAGAAAGACGCTCTAGAGGAATACCTCCCTGTAGAGCAGATGAGGGTTGAATGTTTATGAGATATGTGGCAGTGGAGACAGCCTCAGCCCAGAAATGAGGCGGAAGAGAGGCGGCAATCATCATCGCACGAGCTGTCTCAAGAAGGTGACGATGCTTGCGCTCAGCCACGCCATTCTGAGCGTGAGCACCGGGACAAGAGAACTGAGCAAGAGTACCCTGCTCAGCAAGAAAACCACGCAACATTTTGGAGATATACTCGCCAGCAGAATCAGCACGAAACACCCGAATAGGTGTAGAGAACTGAGTGTGGACCATGGCGGCAAAACGCTTATAAATAGAGAGAACCTCGCTACGAGAAGACATGAAGTAAAGCCAAGTGTAGCGAGAGAAATCATCTATAAAAATAATATAGTAGCGATGGCCCCCTTTGGAAGAGAAGGGAGCCGGACCCCACACATCTGAATGTACTAAATCAAAAGGGCGCTGAGACACTGACTCGCTAGTAGGATAAGGTAACTGAACTTGTTTACCAAGCCTACAACCCTGACATTGTAAGGAGACATCTCCTGAGACAGGCCCCAAAAGACCACGACGAACTAAAGACGATAGTCGAGAACCACAAAGGTGACCAAGTCGATGATGCCACTGCTGGAAGGAGCTGGTAGCTGAAGCGACGAAGGCAGATGGACTGGCGAGTGTGGTGGTAGCGGAAGGAACATTAAGCCAGTCCAACTCCCAAAGCCCCTGAGAATCATGGTGGCGCGGGCCAGCCCCAACCAGAGCCTTCGTGTGGCGATCCTGAATAGTGCAAGAATCAACGTCAAGAATGACGCGACAACCAGAATCAGTAAGCTGACCTGCAGAAAATAGGTTCATAGTAAGGCGAGGCACATGAGAAACATCTGGAACATAAAAGGAAGAAGTGGCAAGAGTGCCTCGACTCGCAACAGGAAGAGGAGTACCATCAGCTGTAAGAACATTAATAGGAAAATCGAGAGATCTACAAGAGGACAAGATAGAAGAATCGGAGGACATATGAAATGAAGCTCCAGAATCCAGAACCCATGGGGATGTACCTGACTGTGTAGACAGTGGTCGCTCAGCACTAGAAGCACCAGTCACAGAGCCTGCGATACCCGTCGAAGAACCTGAAGCAGCAAGTAGACGCTTGAGCTTCATAATATCTTGCTCAGTCAAGGAGACAGTAGACGGCGTCGAGGAAGAAGCACGAGTCCCAGAAGAAGAATTGCGCTCCCTATTACGCATATCACGCTTCTTCTTGAAGCAGTCAGACTCGGGGTGACCATCCTTGTTGCAGTAGTCACAATGAGTACGAGGACGAGAGCGGCCTTCACGAGAGCGGGCCTCACTACCCGGAGGAGTGGGCAGTAGCGGGGGAGCACAAGAGCGAGAAGACACTGGAGGAGTAGCAGCTCGAGCAGCGAGCACAGAGGGAACCTGAAGCAAACCAGCACCACGGAGGCGAGTCTCCTCAGCACGAAGCTCAGAAAGCACCTCAAAAATAGGAACACGACCACGAGCAAACAACTGAGCACGTCGAGGCTCAAACTCCCCACGGAGCCGTGACAAGAACTCATAGACGTGCTGAAACTCCAAATCTGACCTCACAGTCTGGCAACACGGGCAAGTGCCACAAACAGTAGTGCGAAGGGAGTCAAGCTGGCGCCAGATAGCAGAACTCTGAGTGTAGAACTCATCAATAGTGGAGTCTCCCTGCTGAAGAGCATGCTCCTGACGGACCACAGACAAGTAGAGAGCATCACCAGAGGGCTGATAGCGCTGACGAAGATGAGTCCACATCTCAAAGACAGTACTGAGGCCTATAAACTCAGAAGCAAACTGAGGCAAAACACTGGAAGTGAGAACAGTCGCAGCACGAGCATCATCATCACACCACTGAGTATAAGCAGCCAGATCGTCACGATAAACAGAAAGAGCATTTGAATAATCCAAGACCTCCTGGTCATAAGCGGCATCTGCATCATCAGCAGCAACCCTGGCTGCAGCCCTATCAGCATCAGAAGCATCTGCGTCAATAGCTGGTGGCGTCGGCGGTGGGGTAGGAGCCACAGGAGGCACTGGGCGCGGAGGACATGGGACCTCACCGCAAAGAACACCCCAGAGACGAATGCCACGCATGTGAATACGCATGAAGGCAACGAACTCAGCATAATTAGCCCCATCGAATATCACCGGGCAGCGCGGGATGGCAACATAGCCAGATGATGCCAACGACATGGTGCTCCTTTTCTGTCTTGAGAATAGCAAAGATCACCCAAGACTCAACTGGCCAAGATGAGAGCGGCCAGAAAACTAGCAGCAGATCGAGACAACCAAAGAAATCAGCCCAAAACAGTGGAAACCGACGTGCAACCAGTAGGCCGAAACGAAGCAGCAACAGTCAGCCAGAGGCTCAGTTTCACTCGTCCTTGTAACACACCCGAACCCGAGGACCAGTGCCCCTCGTCTTCTCGCGAACCAGCCACAGAACGCGCGATGGCGGCGGCCGGCGAAGAGATCATGGGGCCGTGGCCGAGAGGAAGCGGCGGCCGGCAGAGACGTCGCGGGGCCGTCGCGAGGCCGTGGCCGAGAGGAAGCGGCGGCCGGCTGAGACGTCGCGGGGCGGCGGCCGTCGGAGAAATCCGTAGCCGCGGGTGCCACGCAAGGCCAAACCAGGCCAGGAGCCAGCGGCCGGCAGCGGGATGTGCAGAGGACACCCAAGCAGGCCAGGGCCAGCCAAGACGAGGCGGGCGAGACACCGCCCAATCTGGAGGCGGCCGGCGGCGGGATTGGGGATTAGGATCGGGGCGGCCCGATCGGGAGAGCAGCAGAGCTTTTCTTAGTGGAGAAAACCAGGGTGGCTCGATCTAGGCAGGGGAGTTACGGCGGCATGGGCATGTGCACAGGGGATTAGGAGCAGCAATCGGCTGGACAGAGACGAACAGCGACGGGAATTTTGGATCGGGGAGAGCACGAGTGCGCCTGCGAAAAAAAAACCTAGAGCTCTAATACCATGTTGGAAATATGCAGCATATATTATTAGGAGGCAAATGCCAACATATATACACATACATGAGAATGCCAAAAGGCTACAAGATGATGCCAAGAGACTAGAATGTAAAAGGCCAAAAGACATCACTTAATATAACTCTAACACCGCTCACCACCCGTCGCCCCTCCGCGGCCCAGCTGCAACCACTCGTCGACGCGGTGGCGGGCCGGCTCCCTTCCTGGAAGGCATGGCTGATTAACAAGGCCGGTCGGCTGGCGCTCGTCAAGTCGGTGCTCAGCGCGATCCCAATTCACCAAATGCTCGCGCTCGCACCCCCCAAGAAAACCCTGAAGCAACTTGAGAAGATTCAACGAGGTTTTCTTTGGGCTGGCCGCGCGGAAGCCCACGGTGGACATTGTCACGTGAATTGGCGCCGGGTCTGCCGCCCGCTCGAATATGGCGGCCTAGGTGTCCGGGATCTCGAGCGCACGGGGCTCGCGCTCCGGCTGCGTTGGCTATGGCTTGCGCGTACGGACACTGAGCCCGTCGGAGGGAAATTTTGTGGCTAGCTTTCAGTTTTGCTCCAGAGAGAGCTTCCCACTCCTCTGGAGCTCTCCCTCTTCACTGGTGCTGCTGTCCAGATCCAGCCCTATCTCTGCTTGTTCCTGGGCTGGTTCATCTGCTCCTGGATCCTCCCTTTGCAAGTAATTTCTCCCTTCTCTTATCCTCATATGGTTCCTATATTGCTTGTTCCTTGGCTGGTTCCTCTACTATTGGTTCCTGGTTTAGGTTTGCTTGTTTCAATTCAACATCCTTAGGTTTGAGCAGAGCTAGAGTTACAATGTCTACAACACCAGAGATATCTCAGACTGTGTGCTCAGCAGCCGCTTTAGCTCAAGCTGCTGAGGATATGATCCATCAAAGGATCCTGGGAGGAAGCCAACTAGGACCAAGGACCCAGCATGTTAGTATGCCTTTTGGCCTGATCTGCAGGACAAATTGACAATCTAGTGTGTTTTGTGTGGCAAAAACGTCTCTTCTATAGTGCTAAGGATGAAGAAGCACCTTGGTGTGGGGGTTACACAGTGGTGTTAATGTGTCTGAAAGCAACCGATGAAATCAGGAAAGAGATGCATTTGTACATGAAGACTAACTCAACCAAGTTCAAAGCCATGCATTCATTTGTATTGTATACTGTACTTGTATAGTTATATAGTGTAATACTACATACTACTACTAGGTATTACTAGTAGTTATGTACTGTAAGTTCAGTGCTACAGTACCATGTCGACTAGTCTTGCACTAGTCTAGACTAGTCACGATTAGTCTATGAGTCTCAACCTTGGAATGACTCGACGACTCTTCGACTCGTAAACATTGATGAGATCCTATCTTGGCTGCGCTTGCCGGTGCCGATGCCCGAGCACGACGACTCGCTCATGGACTGGTGGCTGCGCGCGAAGGAATTCACACCGCCAGCGCTCCGTAAGGCGCTGAAATCCGTGGCGCTTTTGTTGCCGTGGATGATCTGGAAGCATAGGAACGCGTGCGTTTTTGACCATGTGAGCCCATCGCTCAATGAGCTTGTCAACAGGATCAAGGACGAGGCCCGATGTTGGACAAAGGCCGGGGCTCAGGGGCTAAGGGTTGTTTTGCCATCATCATGGGATGTCCACTGATCATCTGACAACTGTGTAAACCTGCCTCCTAGGAGGATGTAAATTCCCTATCTTTCCAATGCAATGAAACGCAAAGGCCATTTGCTTTTCTCGAAAAAAAAAACTGCCAGTAGGCTATCCTGCGGTTTGGAGCATATACGTCGTAATCCTTGGTCTCTTTTTTTTGACTATGTACAATAGGGTAAACACCCGGTCTCTTCGTGAGGTTACTAGAGATCACCCAAGTATCATAAACTGTGACGTTTACAGACGGGGCTCATATATGTGCGTTCTTTCAAGACTGCTCTTTAGGAGAACATCTTTGCTAATCATAGCTAATAGAACTACATTAAGGCATGTTGCCAACCTGCCTTACAACTTTGAGCTTTACAACTCTGAGAGTTTTGCATCTTCACATAGAGAGGGTTACATGTTACTCTCCTCTGTTAACCAATAGCTTGTTCTTCCCAGGTCCTAATTCACGAGATCTCCGATCACAAAGGTTGGGTTACTACTATGGTGTAACATCTATGGGCCTACCCATCTCCCTCGATGCACTATCTATCACATTTCATGATAGTCCCTTTGTAAAGGTGATGTAGGGTAGAGACCCTATGTGGCCCAACCTTTACGAATTGGAGGTGGATTTGAGGAAGAATACGAAGGGAAACATACAAATCAACACACATAGATGCAAATAAAGATACACATAGATAGATCCATGATCCAAAGAGTGGATGGAACAAGATAGGGTTCTTCCCTAAGTCCTAGGACTAGGAGGGCTTGATGCTTCTATGAAGCATTTCTTCTCCACGAGAGGCCTTGCAACCATAGATGGTTCTTCTCATATAGAGGTCTTGCAATCCCTCAGGATTCTCCACTCATGGTGGTCTTGATCTCCATAGGAGAGGATAGATCCCACAAGGGGAGGTACATTCTGTTCTAATCTTAGCTAACCCTAGAAATGAGGAGGGGGAGGTCTATTTATATTACAAGCCATGAAGGGGTAAGTGAGGGGCGGAACCGCGGAAGGAAGGGATACAAGGCCCGTGGCCCACTCATGCGAGCAGGCAGGTACCTTATGTCCAACGGCTCGTGAGGCGCCGGATGTCCAGTACGCACCGGAAATCCGCCCGTTTCTTCTTGGGTGCGTGGCACTGAATTCCGGTGGGTATTGGATGTCCGGTACTCCATCGGATGTCCTGCCGCTGGAGCACAACTTGGCTGCTCCTCGCTGGCTTCTCTTCTTCAGGCACCGGACGTCCGGTAGTGGGATGTCCGGTGGCTGTAACTCGCTGCAGCTCCGTCTTCGCTTCCATGCTTCCTTCACGGATGATATAGTCATTCCTTTGCGCTTGTACTCCTCGTCATCCGTGAATCTCTGCTCAAACCTATACATGCACGATGGAGGGTCAAGTAGTATACCATCCAAGAAAGGATCAAGTGAACATGTGTAAAGGAGATGATTCACCTTTATATGTATGAAGTAGATGTCGCACGTGTCACTTGACATGGTGATGCCACAGGATGCTCCGCATCAAAAGGGATCTGCCAGGTTTTTGTCTGTTTGAATATATGTACAATTCTTACTCCGAAGTTTCTCAACTTCCTGACAGACTTCAAACGTCTCTTCACGTGTCTTGATGACTTCCATTATCCTTAGAATTGTTCACTTTGGCGCTGAGTGTTGGCCGACTAAAAGGCGACATGTTCAACAGTTAGGTGTGGCGGAGATGCGTATGTTGAGATGGATGTGTGGCCACACGAGGAAGGATTGAGTCCGGAATGATGATATACGAGATAGAGTTGGGGTAGCACCAATTGAAGAGAAGCTTGTCCAACATCGTCTGAGATGGTTTGGGCATATTCAGCGCAGGCCTCCAGAAGCTCTAGTGCATAGTGGACGGCTAAAGCGTGCGGAATATGCCCAAACCATCTCAGACGGATAGACCGAATTTGACATGGCTACCCCAACTTGTTTGGGACTAAAGGCTTTGTTGTTGTTGTAGCGATGACCGTTTGGCTGTCACAATCCATAAGAATTGCTGGTGCAGGTTTTTCAACCAGATTCAGGTCTATCAAGAGTCACACAGCCATTCTGCTTCAGCAGTGGCTGTGTCTAAAGCAGTAAGTTCTGCTTCCATGGTTGACCTTGTCAATATGATCTGTTTACAAGACCTCCATGCACTGCGCCGCCTCCATTAATAAATACATACCCACTTGTGGCGTCGAGATCGTGCTGCGGGAGAGCGATCGAGCGGCTGTTGGAGACCTTGAGGTGCGGATTGAAGACCTGCAGGGGGGGGGGGGGCTGCACACCAGCACCAGATCGAGCGCAGATCACCAAATCAACCAGCCACGGACCAGATTGAGGTGACGGGCAGCGGGCAGAGCAGCGTCTGGCCAAGGTAGCAGCAGCCGGCGAGGGAGAGGAAATCACGACAGCCAAGAGAGCAATGGCAGCACGAGATTTGATCAGGAGGGCGAGTTGTGACACCCAAAAAAATCCCTAATCTTGGGCTCATGATACCATGTTATGGATGCAGCTTATCTCATATATATATATATATATATATATATATATATATATATATATATATATATATATATATATATATATATATATATATCCAGGCTATTCTGTTTCGCGTAACAGAATATTATTCTGTTTCGCTACTTGAACTGACGGTTTCAGGCGGCTGTACTGATGAAAATCGAGGCGTCGAACTGGTCCTCCTCGATTTTTTTTCGTCAGAACAGGGCGTGTAATATATCATTGGAAAGCTCTTGACATCTAGATTACAATAATATAGAACTTTTTTGCAAAATCATCATGGTTTAAGAGCAGTTTTGAAAAAATCCGTTTTGAAAAAAATGGCTCTTTCAAAACTGCTCTTAAACCATGATGATTTTGCAAAAAAGTTCTATATTATTGTAATCTAGATGTCAAGTTCTTTCCAAGGATATATTACACGCCCCATTCCGACGAAAAAAAATCGAGGAGGATCAGTTCGACGTGATGAAAATCGTCAGTACAGCCGCCTGAAACCATCAGTTCAATTAGCGAAACAGAATAATATTCTGTTACGCGAAACAGAATAGCTCAGTCCTATATATGTGTGTGTGTGTGTGTGTGTGTGTGTCTCTCTCTCTCTCTCTCTCTCTATATATATATATATATATATATATATATATATTCTTAGGGTACAAGGAAAGAGACATAGCCTAATAAGGACTCCTAGACTAATATTAATACTCCTTAACACTTGGCACGTAGGTCAAACCGCCCTACAATTATTTTTTGCTGGAATACCAGTTAACAAAGATTTCTGTTTTCACATCAGTGTTCTAACTCCTTACTTTAAAGAGGAGGTGCTCTTTTCGACAGAAGATCTGCATAAAAAAAATGAGGACGGGATTTCTATCCTGTTCTATTTACGGAAAATATATCCAGGTACTCCTATATTCATTTATCTGACAATTGTGAATGTTAATTATCTTCTGCTGTCAGCAAATGCTCATCATGAACTATTGCATGCTAATAGATGAATGGAAGAATTGTCTTGAGCGCATAAAATTTGTACCAAAGGATGAGGAGTCCCTTAAATCAAGGATGGATGAGATCTCACCCTGGGCATCTTATAGGGGACAAACGCTCACCAGAACTGGTGAAGTCACTAACTCTCTTATGTTGTATGAACTTCATCTATCGTGTTTTCTGACTTTCTTTATTACTGTGCTAGTGAGAGGAATGATGTACTACAGGAGGGCTCTTGAGATTCAATGTATTCAAGATAAAATTGATATTGGTTAGATTAATTTTTTCTCCATCATATATTTTTCATCCTATGCAAATCTGCCTGTGAATTCTTTCCCGTTCTTTGCAAATCTGCATATGTTTTACTCCATCAGTATTTTGCAGCTAAATTGGACCACCAGAGAACAACAACATCCTATCAAGAGGGTGGAAACATTGTAGATATGGCACTTGCCATTGCTGATATCAAATTCACCTATGTTGTGTCTTGTCAAGTATATGGCATGCAAAAGGTGTCCAAGAATCTCAAAGATAAAGCTTGCTATCTGAACATCCTTAACCTCATGATAATGTACAAAACCTAGTGCATTCATCTTTCCACGAAGATCATAGTAAGGTTACTACAATCCATCTGATATTTGAAATGCACAGGTACCCGTCCTTACGGATTGCTTATATTGATGAGGTAGAAGCTCCGACCAAAAATGGAACAACAGAGAAGACTTATTATTCTGTTCTTGTCAAAGGAGTGGGTGAAAAGTATGATGAGGTACTTGCTGAATATAAACATAAATGTTTTCACATAGCATCATTTCCATTAAAAGCTTCATTGGCTTCTCTAACTAAAGGTAGAAAACTTCATTTTTTATGTTCCTTTTTTAGATAATATTATTTAAGTAGAAATTACACTTGTATGTAAGTATTTGAAGTCTCTGCACAAGTTAGTAGCTTTCCATCAATTTTTGGTCACCTATTTCTGTGCACATTCATAAACTCATAAAGCATCAACTCACCATCTTTTGGATATGCATCTTTAGTTCGGTGATATTTTTATACTTTGTGCTGTAAACTTTATTTAGGAAATTTACCGCATCAAGCTTCCTGGCAAACCCACAGATATTGGAGAGGGCAAACCTGAAAATCAAAATCACGCCATAATTTTCACCAGGGGAGAAGCACTCCAGGCCATTGATATGAATCAGGTACAGTTTCCATTTCCACAGTGCATGTGTTCAATTCAGCTTAACTTGTCGAAGAAGGTCAACCAGGCCAATAAGGTAGGCTTGTGTGGTCTGCTGCTGTGATTTGGTTCATTCCTATCCGTCCTTGGCTTCACCACTCAGATTTGTCAACCATTAGTAAATTTCGAGGCAAAACTGGGTAAACTGCACTTGGTTGACATTGTCCAAACACACCTCAAAACAGTCTCCCTATCTAATTGTACTACTGAATCGTGTTCATTTGCTGGCACACACTCTTCTCTGCCCAAACACACTAAAAATCATGTTGACATGCCGGCATACACTGCTGTGGTATTTCCCAATGTTTTTTTTTCTGATACCAATTCCGCGTTAGATTTGAAGAGAAACAACGATAATCTGCAATGCAGATCAGCTGGTCAATATATTCATGTAGGAGTCATAGAGGAACTATGTGGAACCAGTTGAAAATAACCTAAAGTTCCTAACTGTTCCTGCATATTTAGAGTAACAGGACAATGGGTAATAAATTTGTGGTAACTTTTGCCCCTTTATTTCTAGGATAATTACCTTGAAGAGGCATTTAAAATGAGAAATGTGCTGGAGGAGTTCGGGAGTGACAAATATGGAAAGAGCAAGCCCACTATATTAGGTCTTCGGGAGCATATTTTTACTGGAAGGTATATCTATCTATCCATAGTTCTGTCCAACTTTTGTTCATGCCATTTATGCTATCCCCCCCCCCCCCCCCCATATAAGTAACTTTTTTTTCCTTTTCTATCTAGTGTTTCATCACTTGCTTGGTTTATGTCAAACCAAGAGACCAGCTTTGTTACGATTGGACAGCGTGTTTTGGCCAATCCTCTCAAGTATGTGACCCTCTTCTCATTTTCATTTCCATGTAGAAGCTATTAATCCAATGCTTTTAGTTAGAATGAGAATCTATTTGAGTTGGCTGTCAGTTCCACTATATCGTTTTGGTCAAACTATGAGGCCCATGACCATGGAGAATGTACTTGTAATCTATTCAGATTTATCTTGTGAGGAATTTGTGCTAAAAGACTTATAGTTATAGATTAAATTATAAAAGTAAATTGCGTTATAGATTTGTCTTACGAGCGATTCATATTTATAAAATAGATTAAATTACGTACATTCTCTACACTAAATTCCTAATCTGTCAAATACAGTTGTAGTCTAGTACGAATAATATAATGTGCTACCAAGAAGGCAAGAACTTTGGAATATTTTATGTAAAATTAGAGATCGTAAGTCTGATATAAAGATTTAAAGTTTCGTTAGTTATTGTTTGAAAAAAGAAGAGCAAACTGTGATTGGTACCCTCTTAAGGCCATATCAATCCAAATTCCAGGCAGTTTGTAACATTTTTTTCGACTAAGGGAGATTTTATTGACTCTCGACGTCGCATCAAGACATTACAGTCAGTTTTTAGCTAAAATGTACTTTTGCTCTAACCACTAATTGCTATTTTGCTAAAAGATTATACTGAAACCATGTTTTCATAAAGTGACACTTGTATGTAGCTAGTGATACTTTAGAATCTTTTCCCACCCAGTGTCCTTCTGGGAACCAATAATAAGTCACTAGGTGTTGTCAACTACGCTATTATTATTTTAGGGAGTATGATGGTTTTAGTTAGTGGGAAAAAGAGCTATTCAAGATGTTTGAAAAGTTGTTGCATGTGACATCCTGGCTTAATAGGATGATAGACTACTCATATCAACAAGGTGCACCTATAAGTCACTAGATGTTGTTAACTAGGCTATTATGATTTTAGGGAGTATGATGGTTTAGTTAGTGGGAAAAAGAGAAATTCAAGATGTTTGAAAAGTTGCTGCATGTGACATCCTGGCTTAATAGGATGATAGACTACTCATATCAACAAGGTGCACCTTCTTTTCCGGGAGCCCCATCCGAAAGGAACCTCAAAGTTAAGCGTGCTTGGTTGGGAGCAATTTGAGGATGGGTGACCAACTGGGAAGTTGATCCCGGGTGTGCATGAGTGAGGACAAAGTGCGCAGGAAAGACTAGTGTTGGTCTTTGTGGTCAGTCTAGATCCCAGGCGCAACGGCCAGGAACTGGTGGGTTTGGTCAGGGCATTACATTGCACTACTATGTCAGACCATGGTGGATAACTGTACCATGCACCAAGGTAACCAACAGAATTATGAGATGAAAGCAGCAGCAGCAACAATAGCAACAATAACAACAAAGCCTTTAGTCCCAAACAAGTTGGGATTAGGCTAGAGCTGAAACACATAAGATCTTGAAACCAACTCATGGTTTTGGCACGTGATAGCTAACTTCCACGCACCCCTGTCCACGGCTAGTTCTTTGGTGATATTCCAGTCCAAAGCAAGGATCAGTAAACTTTTTTGGTCACTAGATAATTGCCCATGCATTGCAACGGGATATAATTATTATAGTCTAGTAATCACTTATCAAATCCTGCCCATGATATACCTACTTAGCCACCTAGGTAAATTTCAGATCTTATTTTGTAATCACTTATTTGGTAAAACTTATTGGCTTACCAAGGAAACATAATTTCATTTGGTAAGTCAATAAAAGGTGGGACAGTTAAGACGGTTTTCAAGGAACTCCCGTGAAAAAAACAAGAGATAGGAGGGAAAATCAAATGGAAAGAGGGAGTACGAACGTACGTAAGGTTGGACGAAGCACTCTGGCTTGGATAAAAAGGAATGCTATTCTTTTTTTTAAAGTAGTATGGAGATGTTTGTATCTTCATGTATGTAAGATGCATCATTTTTCTTTTGATTATGATTTATGAGGCTTTGTATCTCTCTAACCCATTGTGATGTACCACAGGGTTCGGTTCCATTATGGCCATCCTGATATTTTTGATAGACTCTTCCATATTACTAGGGGAGGCATAAGTAAAGCTTCCAAGACTATAAATTTAAGCGAAGATATCTTTTCAGGTAAGTCTACATCTCTTATGAACGTTTCAGTCATCCCTTACCTAAAATGCATTTATTGAATACAATTTCTTAGGTTTTAATTCAACAATGAGGGAAGGAAATATCACACATCATGAGTATATGCAAGTCGGTAAAGGACGTGATGTGGGGATGAACCAAATTTCAAGCTTTGAAGCTAAGGTTGCCAATGGAAATGGTGAACAAACATTGAGTCGTGACATCTATCGTCTTGGACGCAGATTTGACTTCTATAGAATGCTGTCTTTCTACTTCACTACAGTTGGCTTTTATTTCAGTAGCATGGTAAGAATACATTAACTGAACATATCTAGGTGTAAAAATGTCGATGTTATTTCCTTGTTTCTGATGCGTTTATGATTGGGCCGTATGAGAGAACCATGCTAAACATTTAGATAAAAAATCCAATTGTGAGGGCTCTTTATAGATTATTAAAAAGATCCCATAAAACAATACGGGAGCATTAGGTGGAGATGATCGAAGTTCAAGCCATTTATTTCATCATGACCAGTGTTAAATTGGTAATTAGCAATATCATCCTTTACAACAAAATCAACAGTATTTGGTATCATTAATGGGATATTCCTAAAATGGCCCTTTTTAGGACTTCAGTTATTATTCATAAACCTAACTGACAGTTTAGCCATGGTGTCAAACACACAATGTGCTCATTCTGCATATTTTGGGATACTGACATCCATAGTTCCTTCTTCCAGGTTACTGTACTTACAGTCTATGTATTTTTGTATGGGAGGTTATATCTCGTCATGAGTGGTCTGGAAAAGTCTATTTTGCTGGATCCACGTATTAAGGAGGACATCAAGCCTCTTGAAAATGCACTCGCTTCACAGTCTGTTTTCCAGCTTGGGTTGCTGCTTGTCCTCCCTATGGTCATGGAAGTTGGCTTAGAGAAGGGATTTCGCACAGCTTTAGGAGAGTTCATCATCATGCAGCTTCAGTTGGCCTCTGTGTTCTTCACATTCCAGCTTGGCACCAAAACACACTACTATGGGCGAACAATACTCCATGGTGGGGCTAAATACAGACCTACAGGCCGTGGATTTGTTGTGTACCACGCTAAGTTTGCTGATAATTATCGCATGTACTCCCGAAGCCACTTTGTTAAAGGACTTGAGCTGTTAATACTTCTGGTTGTATATCTGGCCTATGGGAAATCCTACCGCAGCACGAGCCTGTACCTATTTGTCACCTTCTCCATATGGTTCCTGGTGGCATCTTGGCTATTTGCTCCATTTATCTTCAATCCGTCATGCTTTGAGTGGCAGAAGACGGTTGATGACTGGACAGATTGGAGGAAATGGATGGGTAACCGTGGGGGTATCGGTATGTCTGTGGATCAAAGCTGGGAGGCTTGGTGGATAGGTGAGCAGGAGCACCTCAGGAAAACCAGCATTCGCGCTCTTGTCTTGGAAATCCTCCTCTCTCTTCGTTTCTTGATCTACCAGTATGGTATAGTGTATCATCTCAACATTGCACGCCGCAGCACAAGCATCCTGGTACTTTTCACTACATATGTTGTGCTGCCTTATTTGCTTAATATTTAGTTCATAGAGTTGCAGCGTATCATAATGTACTTTCCATTTGCTATCGACCTGTAGGTTTATGGATTGTCATGGCTGGTTATGCTGACGGTTCTAGTAGTTTTGAAGGTAACACTTTGGCCTTTGGTCTTGACCAGTTTCCTCCGATGCTTAAAAACCTTACCATCTGGATGCTCTACCTTGTCTTCAGATGGTTTCAATAGGACGGCAGAAATTTGGGACAGACTTGCAGCTTATGTTCCGCATCCTGAAGGGCCTTCTCTTTCTTGGCTTTATCTCTGTGATGTCAGTCCTATTTGTTGTATGCAGCCTCACGATTTCAGATGTCTTCGCTAGTATTCTTGGGTTCCTACCAACTGGTTGGTGTATTCTTCTGGTGAGTAAAACCTCTGTTAGCCTACTTTTGCATAGCGAAGTGCTCTAAAAAAGATGGAATTCCTACCTGCATATGAGCACGGAACTAGATAACGAACATTTAGCCGCTTAATTCTCGAGCAGTTGACTGACAAGCTCATTGAACAAAAGCAAACTGAGCTTATGAGTGATTTATATTGTTTCTTGTGCACAGATTGGGCAGGCATGCGCTCCACTGATTAAGAAGACTACGCTGTGGGACTCCATCATGGAGCTAGGGAGGGCATACGACAACATCATGGGTCTTGTCCTCTTCCTTCCCATCGGCTTCTTGTCGTGGTTTCCCTTCGTCTCAGAGTTCCAGACACGGTTGCTCTTCAACCAAGCCTTCAGCCGGGGCCTCCAGATCTCAAGGATCCTTGCCGGCCAGAAGGACATTGGGGAGTTCGAGTGACCAGTGAATTCGCATAGGCGGGATACATGTTGCAGGTTCATGTGTCATGATCGATTTTTTGGGCGTAGGTTCCTCCACGGTGTGATCGACCCTTAAAAGAATAGTATATGGCATGCTAGGGGACTAACTTCAACTCGTTGGTATAGAACCAAGGTGCTCATAAAAGTAGTATATGTATATTTTGTCATTCTGTGCCGCCATTTGCATACTACTACTACTATGTGCACCAGGTCATCTGAATGCGTGGAATCATAATATTTGCATTGATGATTGTATTGCTCATATGCCATAGCATATATAAAGTACATGCATGGGCTGCTTCCGCTATGCAAGGAAATGATCGGGAGATATCGCTAAGCTAGGAAGTAAATACTCCCTTCGTCCGGAAATAGTTGTCATTAAAATGAATAAAAAGGGATGTATCTAGATGTATTTTAGTTCTACATACATTCTTTTTTGTCCATTTTAATGACAAGTATTTTCGGACAGAGGGAGTACAAGAGATCCTAGCTGCCGGATATATATGCAATAACAACCACGTTCAACACCCTCCCACAGTCGATACGTGCACGTCACCAGTGACACAATGACTGGACCGGAACTCTTCGAACGTAGTCGTCGGTAAGGCCAACTCCAATGCATGAGCCCAAATGGTCTGCTCGTGTCCGTTTGGGGGTAAACGGACAAAGTAGGCCCTCCAATGCGTGGCCGCAAATGGACCGTCGCTCGTTGTTTGTCCCCTTTCAACCCATTCCCGGCCCAAGTTTGGGTTGAGTTTGCGATCGGACCGACACAAGCGGACGATGCGTGGTGCCTGCCCATGTCCTCCCTCGGCCCGTTCGTCGGGGACGCAGACCCCCCTTTTTCTATCCCTCCCCGCTCCAGCCGCACCCCGCCCCTCTCGTCCCTCGCCGCCATTGCCGCTGTGCAGCTTGGTCGCGTGCTCACCCCAACCCTTGTCGCAGTCCCCGTTCCCTCGACGCCTCGAACTGCCCAACCACGGCCACCTGATTTGCGCACCCGGCAGTCGGATTTGGAGCGGATCCGGCCGGACTTGAGCTCGCCCGGCCGCGGGAGGCCGCGCCGTGCCATGGACTGGCCGGGCACCGGGCTGCAAGGCCCCGGCAAGGCCGCATGCAGGTACTAACTCCTCTAGCTGCTCAGATCTACCCCGTTGGCGGTTCGCCGGCAAATACACGAACGACCATCGGGCGGGCTCGATGCTGGCCCAAAGGCTCGTCGGCACATTGTTGCCACTCATAAAATGCGACAACTGCCCGAGGAAGGTCTTGCGCCGCGTGTCTACAACGCCGGAACATCACAGATGGGTGTTCGTCAAGTGCTCAAACGATGGGGTATGTGCTACTTTAGCTTCGGTTATGCTCTCGGATTCGACTAGTTGTACTCACTCAAATTTTTATTGTGTAGAATGGATGCAACTTTTGGTATTGGGAAGAAGAATACATCGATCTATTGATAGAGCGCAATTTAGTAGATGTTCGTGCACTTGTTGCAAGAATAGAGGCTAGAGATGAGACTAGATGCGGGGAAGCAACTTCTTTAGACTCGAAGAAGAAAGAAGCACCCAAGATCGAGCCTCCGCAGATCAACAATGAATACATCGAGAAGGCACTAATCCAGCTTACGGGAGCAGTTATGGAAGTTGGATATCTTCTAAAATGTCTTCTTGTGGTTCTTGTTTTCTTTGGTCTTGCTATTCTAGTCAAGATTTGGTGCGGTGCTTCCATGTATCAAAAATCAATGATGAAAATAAAGATATGTGTTTGCAAAAAAAAGGTATGCGAATGAGATGCAGTCGAAATGGACATCCGTTTGGGGTTGTGCATTGGAGGTGGAGTTGGCCTAACCCCTTCATCATGACATCAGCAAACTGCTGCGCGGTGGGTACGTGCAGGACACGGACATGCCCGAGAGCCACCTGCTCACGCACGAAATGAATAACAATCACTACTGGAATCAGCTACTTTGCCATCTGCCAGCTGTTTGCCGTCCGCTAGCAGACGACAAAGAAGCTCTTTGCCATCAGCTACCCAAAAGCAGACGGCAAAAAACTGGCTGATGGCAAAGACCTTCTTTGCCATCAGCCAGTTCTTTGCCGTCCGCTAGCTGACGGCAAAGAATCTTTGCCGTCAGGTGGCAGACGGCAAAGAAGGAGGCGGCCCACACTAACGGTCTAAGTAGGGAAAACCTAACGGGGCCCCTCTTTGCCGTCCGCTAGCAGACGACAAAGAGTATTAAAGCGGGCGGCAAAGGGGGGCGGACGGTAAACGTTTAGGTTACTAACGACCGAGCCCCACCCCGCCCATCTCTCTCTGTTTCGATTTGTCCCCCTCCTCCCCGACGACCACCGCCACCCGCCGCCGCCCCCTTGCCCCACCTCCCCTCGCCCCGTCGCCCCACCGTCCAACCACCCGCCGCCGTCGCCACCCGCCACCGCCCCCTGGCCCCACCGCTCCTCGCCTCGTCGCCCCCACCACCCGCCACCGCCCCGGTGTCCCGTCGCCCGCGCTGGAGCCAGGCTCGCCACGGGCCCCCTGCGTCCGCCTCGCGCCCCCCGCCCCGGAGCCAGGCTCGCCGCCGCCCCTGTGCCCGCGCCGCCCCCGGAGGCAGGCTCGCCCCTGCATCCGCCTCGCGCCCCCCCGCCCCTGCGTCCGCCTCGCCCCCCGCCCCGGAGCCAGGCTCGCCGCCGCCCCTGCACCCGCGCCGCCCCCCTCCATCCTCCATCGAGAGGAGCCAAGGTGAGCATTTTTTTTGTTTTTTCTACTATTTTTCTTTGCTGTTTAGGTTTAATTAGGTTATTGGTAGGTTTAGGTTAGTGGTTGGTTTAGGTTAGTGCTAGATTTAGGTTTAGATAATTAGAAGAAGAAGAAAGTTGAAAAAAAGAAGAAAAAGTAGAAGAAGAGGAAAAGGGAAAAAAAGGAAGAAGAATAAGAAGAAAGTTGAAAAACAGAACAATATAGAAGAGGAAAAAGGAGAAGAAGAAAGAAGAAGAAGAACAAGAAAGAGGAGGAGGAGGAGGAAGAGGAGGAGGGAGAAGAAGAAAGAAAAGAAGAAGAAGAAAGAAGAAAGAAGAAGAAGACCCCGACACGCCACCCCGACACCCCGACCCTAACCCCCGACACCCCGACCCCGACCCCCGACACCCGACCCGATACCCCGACCCCGACCCCCGACACCCCGACCCCGACCCCCGACACCCCGACCCCGACACGCCACCCCGACACCCCGACCCGACACCCCGACCCCGACCCCCGACACCCCGACCCCGACACGCCACCCCGACACCCCGACCCCAACCCCGACCCCCGACACCCTGACACCACACCCCGACCCCAACACGACACCCCGACACCCCGACACCCGACCCCGACCCCGACCCCCCGACACCCCGACACCCGACCCCCTG
This sequence comes from Aegilops umbellulata, assembly GCA_032464435.1. Classification (NCBI taxonomy): domain Eukaryota; kingdom Viridiplantae; phylum Streptophyta; class Magnoliopsida; order Poales; family Poaceae; genus Aegilops; species Aegilops umbellulata. The sequence goes on along the minus strand of CP136056.1, from coordinate 199,217,588 downwards.
ACCCCCCAACCCCGACACCACACCCCGACACCCCGACCCCGACAACCGACCCCCTGACCCCGACACCCCGACCCCGACACGACCCCCCGACCCCCCCGACCCCGAAACAGCACCCCGACCCCGACACGGCACCCCGACCCCCGACACCTCCCGAAAAGGTGTTCTTTGGCCTTCCAGAGGCCGACGGGGTCATATATTTGTGAATTATTAGTTAGGTCATATACTTTTCGATTTTGTTATGAAAAACATCATATATAATTGTGTTGATCGGGTAGTTTTAAATGTGCAGTTGTTTCATTGCTGCGAGGTTTGGTGTTCGACGACCTCGCCGTGCGTTTGACGAGCTCTGCCCCTTCGTTCGTGGGTGAGCACAAATGACATGTCCTCCTCCCCCATTAATTATTTGATCTATTCCGATGAAACTTGATAGCTAGCTATATATGTGTCTTGAATCATCAGTATGCGTAACCAATATGTGTCTCCTGTTCGAAAGCGTCATAGTTATAAATATGCATGCATTTGCATATTTATAACCTTGATTCTTTCGAATTGTCCAACACTATCCATGGACAGCCTGAGTATGTGTAGATTGGTTCGTTTTCCCATATGCTTTGCTCCGGATCCGACACATAAATTTCGTCAGTGCCTCCCCTGTTGTTCTCCAGGTACACATCCTCTCTGTTTATTGCAGAGACGTGTATCAGGAGAACAGCGGGGAGGTGCTGCCGAAATTTTGCGTCGGATCCGGAGCATAGCATGGGAAAATGAACCCAATCTACACATACACGGGTGGGATTAGGACCTATCATTACCTATTAGAGTGTAGGTTGCATGGACGTAATAAAATTGACAAAGTAGATCATCTGATGAATATATACATGGTGAATTACATATATAATTGTTGTGTGTCCAGTTGCTCTAAAAGTCAAGATGAGTGATCGTGCGTGGATGTATACCGGTCACACTGGTCAGAACAAATGGAGCGCCGAATGGTTCACAAAAACCAAGGGGTTTGTGCAAGCCGCATTTGCAAATGGCCAGAGGAAAACCTGGTGCCCCTGTTTCCGGTGCGGCAATTGGGAAAAGAGGACAGAGGCTGAAATGGGCAAACAACTGTAGAAGAGTGGTTTTACGCCCGATTATACGGTGTGGACATTTCATGGTGAGTCTGCCCAACGTGACGGAGCTGAGGTGGATCGTCGTCGCACCGACGAGCATGGTACCGGGATGGAAAACATGGTGCAAGACTATGATGATGCTCGGGATTTGGACGAGGAGATGGAGGAATCTGCAAAGGCCTTCAATGAAATGTTGGAGTCTTCAAAATGTCCGCTCCACGAGCAAAGTGAGCTTTGTGAGTTGGATGCCATCTCACAAGTAATGGCTCTGAAGGCTCAGTTCAACTTGGGCAGAGAATGCTATGACGCAATTATGACAGTATTTGGACGCTTTCTACCCAAAGGCCATGTAATGCCTGCACACCTGTACCAGTCGGACAAAATCCTCCGTGCACTGAAGATGCCCTATGAGAAGATACATGCCTGTGAGAAAGGATGTGCCTTATTTAGGCTTGACTATGCATACTTGAACTATTGTCCCATTTGCAAGTCTTCAAGGTATATTGTGGTAGACAACGGTATGGGTGAGAAGACACAGACCAAAATCCCCATTAGTGTTCTTCGGTATATGCCAATCATACCAAGACTTCAACGTATTTTCATGGTCGAAGAGACGGCCAGACAGATGACATGGCACAAAACAGGCAAAAGACCCGAACTAGATGCAGATGGGAATCTGATGATGGTACACACATCGAATGGTGTTGCGTGGAAAAAGTTTGATGAATTACATGCTGACAAAGTGGCAGATACGAGGCATCCTCGAGTCGGCATCAACACGGATGGGTTCAGTGTGTTTGGTATGACGGAAGCCCAATACAGGTGTTGGCCCGTATTTGTCTTTCCACTCAATCTCCCCCCAGACAGATTATGCAAAGAAAGAACATTTTCCTGACGCTGATAATTCCAGGGCCCAACTATCCGGGGAAAAATATGAATGTGTACATGCAGCCGCTTAAGGACGAATTGCAAGAAGCCTGGGATAATGGGTTCAAGACATACGACGCCTATAGCAAACGGAACTTCATAATGCGTGTCTGGTACATGTAATCGACGCATGATTTGCCCGCGTATACGCTATTCGTTGGTTGGTGTGTGCATGGAAGGTTCCCGTGCCCCACATGCAAGGGAGCTCTTGAGTTTCATTGGCTTCAGGCCGGTCGCAAGTTTTCTTGCTTCGACATGCATAGACAGTTCCTGGATCCTCGCCATAAGTTCAGGAAAGACAAGAAGAACTTCATCAGAGGTAGAGTTGTCAAAAACTCTGCACCACCTGCATTGACAGGCCAACAGACTCTGGATCAGTTAAACGCTCTTGAGCCAGATCCACAGCGTCCAGGGTACTTCAAGGGGTATAATTCTAAGCACGCCTGGACTCACAAAACATGCTATGGGATTTGCCTTACTTCAAAGACCTCCTTTGCCCACACAACATCAACGTGATGCACACTGAGAAGAATATCGCCGAGGCACTTTTTGGTACATTGTTTGGCACAGATGGGAAGTCAAAGGATAATACTAAGGCTAGAGTCGATCTGGAGGCACTATGTGATAGGCCGTTACAAAACATGAAAGAACCGAAAGGAAAGCAGAACTGGACGAAGCCAAAGGCATGGTTCAATCTTGGAAGGCCAGCTATGAGGGAAATTATCTTGTGGGTGCAACAGCAGTTGATGTTCCCCGATGGGTATGCAGCGAATCTAAAGAGGGGAGCGAATCTTGATAAATTGAAGATATTTGGTCTCAAGAGTCATGATTGGCACATATGGATTGAGCGGGTAATGCCGGTGATGTTGCGTGGCTTCATCCCTGAGGATGAATGGCTAGTACTGGCAGAACTCAGCTATTTTTTCCGTGTTCTTTGTGTGAAAGAACTATCGCCTGGCGTGGTAGAAGAAATGGAAGAGTTGGCGCCGGAGTTGATATGCAAGTTAGAGAAGATCTTTCCACCGGGCTTCTTTAATCCAATGCATCATTTGATTTTGCATCTCCCGACCGAGGCAAGATTGGGGGGGGGGGCGTGCAAAATCGTTGGTGCTACCCAACTGAGAGGATGCAGAAGACGCTTCGAGAAAAATGTAAAAATAAACGTAGAATTGAAGCATCGATGGCTGAGGCATTCATCACAGAGGAGGCGGCAAACTTCGTAACAGCACACTACGAAGCCAAAAATCGTCATTTGCATGATCCGAAGCCTCGGTACAATGCTGACGACCCTAAAGAGGGTGGATCCAACCTCAGCCTATTCAAAGGGAATCTCGCACCAGCTAGTGTTTCACATCCAGTATCTTTGGATAACAAAGAATGGCGGGCCATTTCATTGTATATCTTGAACAACCTGATAGAAGTGAGGCCATACATCGAGTAAGTTCTCGGTACATTGTTTCGCAACTTCTATTTCCTTTGAACTGCTCTTATTCCTGGATATGTCATACAGTCGATACGTCGCCATATTCTCGTATGGAGCGGTGATCCAAAAGGATTCCGTCGAAGAGTATGAGCTTCTTGCAAAGCAAAGAGGCGGCTATCCCGGTTTCATCTCTTGGTTCAAACAAACGGTAATTTCTATTAGAAAATTTCATTTCATTCGCTAATTTGTGCGTAATGCAACAATCCTTTCATATTAAACTTGTAGGCTAATTCAGAGTCTATGGACGCCGAATTGAGACAAGTCGCTAATGGTTTTGACTATAAGGTCTGTTCATTTGACAGGTACGACATCAACGGGTATCACTTTCATACCTATGGCAAAGAGCTATCTATGGCCGACCGAAAGTCTGCAAATTGTTGTGTATCTGCTATCGGCGAAGGAGGTACCGAGTATTATGGGAGAGTTGAAGCAATTTATGAACTTTTGTTCTATGGTGAAAACCCACCGAATGTCATAGTCTTCAAATGTTATTGGTTTCAGCCGAAGGAGACTAGAAGGACTCATGAACATATAGGGCTAGTTGAAATCAACCAAAGCACCCATTTAGATGTTCCTGATGTCTATATTACGGCTCAACAGGCGACCCAAGTATTCTATCTACCGTAGGCCTGCCAAACTAATCCAAATCTGAAAGGTTGGGATGTCGTTTATGAAGTGCCGCCACGTGCTAGACTTTCTCCCCCAAAGGAAGAGGATTATGAACCTCACATTAACCCAGACACATATGAAGGAGAATTCTTCCAAGAGACATGTATTTCCAAAAAGCGTTTCAAGAACCGCTATACTTCACCCCAAAACATTGAAGTAGACAGCAACAGTGAATCCGACATCACCCTAGAGGAGGAACAAGAAGAGCCGGAACAAGAAGAGGTTACTGCTGCGGATGACCTGTCAATGCTTGACCGATTACGTCAAGGTGTCCTTGCACATGTTGATGCCACTGAACCCTATGAGCCCATCATTGATTATAGTGATGATGATGATTATGCATTTATTGATGATACTTATCGAGATTATTAGTAGTGTCAGGTATTCAATTTTTTTATGTTGTACTTGATGATGATACACTTAAGTGATATACATATTATTATTCATGTTGGTACTTTTTTTATGTTGTACTAATTTCGTTTATTCTTTGTCATGGCAGGTGTTGAAAGATGGTGGGCGCTGGTCGGGAGCGCGCCGAGGCCCCTTCTTCGTCGGTGCTTGGTGCGAGGTCTTCCATTCCACACGCACCTCTCCGCAGAGCATTGCTGGACAGTATGGCGACACCGCCGGGCCATTCTTAGTCGACCACGGTGCCTAGTAGGGGACGAGGTAAGAAGAAGAGAGGAGGTGGAGCACGTGGTCGCGGGAGAGGAGGTAGGGTGACTGTTACAGCGCCTTCCTTGCCGCCACCCCCAGCTGTTTCACTCGAGCACGTGACTGCTAGGGTGGACTCGTCCGAGGAGGAGGCTACACGGACTCCGGTCCACGAGCCTCTGGTCCATGGGTCTTCGGCCCACGAGCCTCGGGTCGACGGGCCTTCGACCCACGAGAGTTGGGCCCACGAGACCCCAGAGAAGCAAACGTCTGGATGGGGTACCTTGTCGGGTCAGCCTGAGGATCCGAGTGGCCATGCTGATGATGGCGGGGAGCCAAGTGGCCATGCTGATGATGGCGGGGAGCCGACTGATATTGAGGAGGAAGGGGGCAACGTCTACCAGCGTGGTGCTACACGGCTCCCGTCCGTGCCGGCGACCCGCGAGCAGAGGTGGTTGATTTTCCCTGATAGGGAGAGGTAAGTGCATTTAATCTTTTTGTACCTTCCGCATTCACGTTTCTTTAAATAACTAATGCGTTGGCCTTGTCATGCTGCAGGGGTTGGGACCACCATGAAAGTGTCCGCCGGCCCAACTCCGTCCTTGGAGTTCTGATTCGGCAAAACTTCCCGGGGTTTGTCACGTTGCCGGGTGAGGGTCGACTTCCAGAGGTTGGGTTGAGTTGGGAGCACTACTTGGCTGCCCTAGCCCTGCCGGGTGAGATTATCGACGGTGTCTTGTACAAGACGAGGGCAGACGTGGTGATGAGAAAGTTCCGGGTAATTTCTCCTTTACCCAATTAAAAATCTTCAACTAGCTAGTTATTAATTGTACTAATAAATATTGTCTCATTTGATTGTAGACATTCTACAGGTGTGAGGAGGGATACGAGGAGGAGGCGGCAGATGTTATCAACAAGGAGTGCAAGCGCCTACTGCAGAGCTTACGACATGAGGTTCGGGTGCAGGCTGTTTGAGACTACTACGCCAGGCGTGGTATCAAGAAGCCCAAGCAGGAGTGCCGCGATAAGTTCTTGAGTATGGAGCAGTACATGAAGGTAACTTGTAAGGCCTTGTACTTACTTCCTTCATTTAGTAATTCATAGCCGTAGCGCTCAAGTTTCTATTTGCTAACTTAGGCCCCTCCGAGATGGTGTGCGGATCAGATGGATTGTTGGGAGGTGTTGGTCAATGTGTGGTGCTCAAAAGAATGGCGGGCCACCCACAACGAGGCCAAGGACAAACGTGCCCAAATGGAAGGTGTGCCACACCATCAAGGCAGCTCCAACTTATTTCAGTATGGGCGGAACTGGGTATGTGGTTTGCTTCATGATTCATGCAATTCATTCATCATGCTAGCTTTAGCCCTTTAATTACTAATTTACTTTGTTTCTCTCTTCCAGGAACGCTACAATAAGGTGGATAAGATGCCAGAGGTGTACGACCTGTATGCCATGGCCCACACTGGCCCTTACAAGAAAGTCAAGGCATTCTCTGCGTCTGACCTCGATGATCCAAAGAACTTCACCAACATCTCCGCCCACGACAAGCTCATGCAATATAGAGACGAGGGGAAGGCGAGGAAAGGGGAGGACTTTAACCCGAGCAAGGGTCCCATTTATACAGAGCTGCTGATGATATCTGGTGGCGGGAGGTCCCATGTCTCCATAGCCATGGGAGATGGACTTATCCGTTGTCCTAGCACTCTCCCGGAGACCAAGGCGCGCCAGTCGAGCTCCGCTCCTGAGATAAGGCCTCGTGAACGGCCAGTCCAACTCGCCTTCAAGGTTAGTTATACATACTCAGCTATCTTTCTCCATTACATTGTGTGCGCTTCCATCAATGATTACAAATGGTCATGTGAGTGGTGTTGCAGGCTTCTGTACAGAGTGAGAGAGATAGAACGGAGAAACTTCTGGCGGAGGCGGCGGAGAGGCAGTGGGAGTTGGAGGAGAGGACGACAAAGATGTTGGAGGAGAAGAGGGCATGGAATGACATGCAGGCAAGGGCCATGTACGAGCTCCTTGTGGTAAGTTTCTTCTATAGATTACTTGCTAGTCTTAACATTTGAGTCTCATTACTAACTAGTATGACTATGTTGTCAAAACCAAATGTGCAGTCTATGTGCGAGAAGTCCGGTCAGACTGCTCCGCCGATGCCAGTGATTGATCCTGGGAGCACGGTGAGTTTAATTTGAATGGACATCACTTGCTAGTCTTATCATTTGAGTGTCATAATACTAACGAGACATTGGAAATGATCTTTGGTGCAGCTTAACTCCATACACGCATCGCACGATCCTTCTCCAGCTACCGGCACGAGCCAGCCCGCTCCTACACCTCCCTGATCACGGTAAGTTTCTCTAGTGTTTTGCTTAACAAATGCATAAAGACCTAGACTTAGCTTTATTTCCTCCAAAATGACTTAATAAGCTTACTGACCTCACAAACCATCCATTTTACCTAAGCTAGCTCTAAAACGATCTGTACTGAGCTTAGTTATGTCAAAAATTGCATAATTAGCTTAGTTAGCTCATAAACGATCCATTTTACCTAAGTTAGCTCTAAAATGACCCATTTTACCTTAGTTAGCTTATAAGTGATCCAATTTATCCAAGTTAGCTCTAAAATGACTCATTTTACCTAGATTAGCTCCTAAATGATCCATTTTACCTACGTTAGCTTTAAAATGACCCATTTTACCTAGGTTAGCTCCAAAATGACCCATTTCACCTAGGTTAGCTCCAAAATGACCCATCTTACCTAGGTTAGCTTATAAATGATCCACTTTATCCAAGTTCTAAAATGACCCAATTTACCTAGAGTAGCTCCTAAACGATCTATTTCACCTAAGTTAGCTAAAAACGATCCATTTCACCTAAATTAGCTCTTAAATGATCCATTTCACCTAAGTTAGCTAAAAAACGATCCATTTCACCTTAGTTAGCTAAAAAACGATCCATTTCACCTTAGTTAGCTCATAAACGACCCATTTCAACTAAGTTAGCTCATAAATGATCCATTTCACCCAAGTTAGCTAAAAAACGATCCATTTCACCTTAGTTAGCTAAAAAACGATCCATTTCACCTTAGTTAGCTCATAAACGACCCATTTCAACTAAGTTAGCTCATAAATGATCCATTTCACCTAAGTTAGCTCATAAATGATCCATTTCACCTAAGGTAGCTCATAAATGATCCATTTCACCTAAGTTAGCTAAAAAGCGATCCATTTCACCTTAGTTAGCTCAAAAACAATCCATTTCACCTTAGTTAGCTCAAAAACGATGCCCTTCACCTTAGTTAGCTCATAAACGACCCATTTCAACTAAGTTAGCTCATAAATGATCCATTTCAACTAAGTTAGCTCATAAACGACCCATTTCAACTTAGTTAGCTCATATATGATCCATTTCACCTAAGTTAGCTAATAAATGACATATACTTCTTGTTCTAGTCTTCTTCTTCTAGTCACCTATTTCTAACTTTCTTATTTGCCATTTTGCAGATTTCATTCACTTCATGGAAGCTAGCTTGCTATGATGGAGTGCTTGTTTTTTCTTTGATGAAACTTTGCATTGTATCTAGCTTGCTATGATGGAACTTGCTATGTTGATGAAACTTTGCATTGTAATATGTATATGGATGGAGCAATGTGTATGGATGGAACTTGATGGAACTTGCTTATGTATGAATGGATGAAACTTATGTGCTGGATATGTGATATGATTGCTGTTAAATAGCCCTGTGAAATATATCTATATATGTCATATATATTTGCTGTGAAAATTGTTGAATTCAAAAAAAAAACAGAAAAAAGAGACAATATGCAGGCTCTTTGCCGTCTGCCACCGACGGCAAAGGGCTCTTTGCCATCAGCAGCGAACGGCAAAGAGGCCACGTGGCAAGCAACTGTGCTTCCTGGGAGGCTGACCAATTTGGTCAGTTTGTCTACAGTGGTTGATGGCAAAGGCTTTGCCGTCCGTGGCAGACGACAAACTTTGCCTACAACGGCGGACGGCAAAGGCCTGCTGTGTAGTGACGTCCAGCTGACATCATTCGGCGGACGGCAAAGGCCTGCCAAAATTTGCCGTCAGCGGCGGACGGCAAAGGCCTGCCGTTAACCACCTAACGGAGTAGCAGCGCATTTATTGCCGTCTGCATTCTTTGCCGTCCGCTGCTGATGGCAAAGGCCTCTTTGTCGTCAGCCGCCCGAAGCAGACGACAAAGTACCTCTTTGCCGGACCTTACTTTGCCGTGGCCTCTTGCCATCCGCGGCAGACGGCAAAGACCTTTGCCGTCCGCCGTCCATGCCTTTGTCGCCTGCCGTGGCAGATGGCAAAGTAGCTGATTCCTGTAGTGAATGTAGCGCAAGCCACATCGTGATGTAGCTCCTGAAGAAGTTGCCGGAGCCAGGAACGCTCAACAACGGCGTTGGCCACAACCCAATACTCAGCCTCAGCGCTAGAGCACGACACCGTGGGTTGTCGCTTGGACGACCATGAGATGAGAGAGGGGCCGAGGTAGACGCAATAGACAGAAGTGGAGCGACGAGTGTCTGGACAGCCGACCCAGTCAACATCGGAGTAGGCAACCATGTCGATGGAGGAGGATGCTGTGAGGGTGAGACCAAGAGCCATAGTGCCACGGATATACTGAAGGATCCGCTTCACCAGGTTCTAATGACTGTTTCGAGGAGCGTGCATATGAAGGCACACCTGCTGCACGACGTACTATAAATCCGGTTTGGTGAGTGTCAAGTACTGGAGTGCACCCACAATGGAGCACTACTAGGGAAAACCTAATACATAGAGGTATAGCAGTAGCGTCGGTCAGAGAACAAAGCGCGCTACAGCTATGGTTGTAGCAGTAGCGCGTCTGCAGGTAAAAGCGCTACTACTATAATTCCCACACTGTTGCCGATAGGCTAGGAATAGTAGTAGCGATCCTGCAGAAAGCACGCTACCGATAAGTGCCTTGTAGTAGCGCGTTTCTGGTGTAGAGCGCTACTGCTAAGAAAAAGAAAATAAAATAAAAAATAAATGAAAATGAAAGAAATAGAAAAAGAAGAAATTAAAAAAGAAAATGTAAAGAAAAACAAAAGAAAAATAAAAATAAAAGAGAAAGACATAGCAGTAGCGCTTGTTCTCACAAAGCGCTATAGCTACTTTAGCAGTAGCGCTTTTTGTATGCCTGCGCTATATCTAAGTTCCTTAGATAAAAGGAAAAGAAAAAGGAAAATAAATAGCTGCTTCCTATAGCAGTAGCGTGTTTTGGTGGAAAGCGCTATAGCTAACTTAGCTCTAGTGCTTTTTCGTACCAGCGGTACTGCTATTTTGACTTAACCACGTGCGGGCTCAAAATTTTGCTAAGTCCTTTTGCCCCCTACCACTCCTCTCCCCCACTCGATCTGTCGCCGCTGTCGGTCGCCCTGCGCCCTAGCACGCCCTTGACGCTGGCCGTCGCCCTCGACCTCACCACCGCCGCCCTTGACCTCACCGCCGCCGCACTCGACCTCACCGCCGCCGCCCGAGCCCTCCCTGGACCGTCGCCGCCCGAGCCCGCCCTCGCCGCTGACCACAAGCCTCTCCCTCTCCTCTCCCCTGCCCTCCTCTCTCTTTCTCTCTACTAGCTAGGGCAAATTTCATATGTTGCTATTGTGATGATGTTCATATGAACCCTAGGTGTTCATATGAACCCTAGATTTGTTTAGGACAGTAGGATTTTTTAGCATTTAGGAAAAAATAGCAATTTTTTTTAGGAAATTAGCTAGGGCAAATTTTTATGGAATTGCCTAAACAGTAATTCCATTTAGCTTTAAATTAACAGAGGGTATATAAACAGTAGTAGCATTTAGCTTTAAATTAAGAGAGGCCATAAGGAAAAAACAATAGCATTTAGCTATAAAAAATTATTTGGACTATGGACCTGAATCTGGTCCAAATTTCTTTCAAATGAAATTTGAATTATTTGGACCATGGACCTGAATATTTTTGAAGAAATTGGGTGTAGGTACTAAGGTCTTGCTGTGGAAATTTTGGTGAGGTCAGAAGGGTTAGAGAAGATGGAGTCCTTTGCAATTTCTAATAAGGTCAAGTATTGTTGGAATATTTGCTCTAAAACAATTTGGATGAAAAGAAAATAATGTGTGTGTGTGTGAGAGAGAGAGAGAGAGAGAGGAATAGCTATAACAGAATTTGGCTTCTGTCCTAGGCAGAGAAGTGTTTAGTGAGGTCATTTTGCAAATGTTTTTGTTTTTTGAAAAGACCACTATTTTTCAAGGAAAAGAATTTAGGTAAGTTTTATTTTAAAGATGATCCCTTCCTAGACTTTTAGATTTAAATAAAAAATAAAAGCATTTAGCTATAAATAAAAAACAGTAGCTATGGCATTTAGCTATAAACAAAAATCAAAATTATTTTTCTTTTAAAAAACTTGGTTAAAGTAATTGTTGCTATATAAACGAAAAACAAGATTGATGTTATATGATATATGCCATTGATGTTCATTTGCATATTCCATTATTGTTGATTATATCTTTTCATTGAAGTGGTCATGTTATATCTTTTCATTGAAGTGGTTCGATTGTGCCCAAGTGACCTTTTGTTGTTTGCAGCGAATGAAGCCGAGTGGCCTATGTTTTTCCGAAATGTTGATTCATTTCCATTCCGGCAAATTTCAGGTGCTCAATTTGTCCATTTTGTAGCAAAGGTCATGCCGAAATTTTCCGTGAATTTCGGCATGACTTGTGCTACAAACTAGGAGGACGCAGAACACGAAAGTTTGGGGATCCCAGACCCCTTGGCGGAGTTTGCCGTCCCGCAGGAGCATGACGTCATCAGGGGCCAGTACCATTGGGACCCAGTCAACAAGGTTTTCGAGACGGTTGCGGTCATGACGGAGTTCATGAGACTGCTAGTAATTTCTAATTCACCCCTAATTTTAGCTTCTGATCAATTCGACTGCACGTTTAGTCCTATTTGTAAACGATCCTTGTTCCTTTTGCAGAAAGAGCAGCACAGGATTGCGGCCGAAAGCGACTCGCCGTATGAGGTGTTGGCGAGGCCCAAGTGGGACACCCCATTCAACTGGGCCTTGAACATATTGAAAGGACTCCCGGTGGACACTCGGCTGTCGTATGGACGCGTGCACGACATCGGAGTCGGCACCACGTGGAAGAAGTATTACCATGAGACCACTAAGGAGAGAAAGGAAAGACGAGGGTTAAACGAAGAAAACATCGACAAGAAGGTTGAGATTGCGGTTGATAAGAAATCAGCTGAGACTGTCAAAGCGGCGGTAGCTGCCGCAAGAGAGGAAATGGCAGCTTCATATGGTGTGTTGATTCTGGCTATCGTCAATTAGAGCAAGCAAAATCTAAATAAAGAGGCAGCGGACTTTCCCCTTTCCAACTTCTCTAGGAGCAGCTCATTTAGCGTTGCACTAGCACCTGCTAACGCAACCGCACTTGCTCATAGCAGCCCGTCCTCCATCTCTGGCGTGCTCGGCGGGGCTTCGTCCTTGGCTGAGCTCGACGCCCTCACGGTACCTGTCACACCGAACCTCTTCAATATATGTATAATCTCACGTTTTCACTGCCTTTCAGATGTCTCACATCGCAGACATGTCTTTGCAGGCCAACGTAACCCCGTGCACATACACCATCAGCGACCAGAAGGTGGACGCGGGAAGGCAACGATTGTGAAGCCGAAGGAACAATTGTTCCATAGCCGGCCGGTCCGCCCTGATGCCTTCAAGGTTTCCGTGGCCAGTGTTGAACCGGGCCGCGAGAATTTGGCTCCTCCATTAGCACTAGGAGGAGATGATGACGAGACCCCGTGGCGGCTTGGCGATTGCAAGCGTTAGGTCCTATTGTGGCTAAAGATTCTGCTTTGTCTAGAGGCGGCCGGGAGCACACCCACGACCAAGCAGCCTCAGCAAGGTATGAACACCAACACCCACCTACACAATTAGCATCGACTATCGTGCTGGGTGCGGTAGAGGCTCCATTAGTGGCTGATGATGTCGCCGCCGTCGAAGAAGCAATGCATGATACCATCGACGAAGATGACGATGACCCTCTACAGTATCCCAATACCGGCGCCTACGACGAGGGAGGATTGATGGCTCAGCAGTATGAGTACTCAGGGTTTGAGCGTGATGAGTTGGTGCCTGAATTGCCGGAGGATGAACGTATTATAGGCTCACATCCACTAGCAAAGAAGCATAGGAAGAGACTGAGGAAAGGCAAAGTTACTTCTATGATCCAGCCGACTCCGCAGCCTCGGGTTCAAGACCGTATACCTATCATAGGTGCGGCAAAATGGCATATCCCTGGTGATCCGATCCTACCTAAGGCAGCAAAGGTGGAGAGAGAAAAGTCTGATTGCCTCGAAAAATCCAGATACCCGCTCTACGTGGTTAACGTGCCGCAGCAAAGGTTGAACGTCGACATATTCCCCGCGGAGAAGCTCTTCCTTCGATTCGATTACATCTTCGACATGTTTCACTTGAAAAAGCTAGATTTTACGTTTGTTCACCTTTTTGCCTTGTACATGAACTACATCATCAGGATTGAGCAGATACCTTATATCTGTGTCGCTGACCCGTACTTCATGCACGAGGGCTTCTTGGCAGTCTGCCCAAAGCACCGTGAATACGCGAGTAACTACATCGCCGATTTCATGGTCAACAATAAGGACAAGGAGACGATTCTCGTGCCTTATCATCCCATCTAAGTCATCCGCGCGAATACCCTTCCTTTGATTTCAATCATTCATTTGCACGCGATATCGATGTTGAACTTGCAGTATAACTTGTGAGATGCTCTCGAACTCTCCGGCTGTTCCCCCGTTGCCAATGCAATAGATCTTTAACCCTATGGATATTCGCAACACCACACACTTGCGCACGTAGCCGCCGACCACGAAGCGGTTCTGCAATCTCCCAATTCCCAGTCGAACGATAGATAGCACTTGACTTTCAGTAGCAAATACACCCTATCGAAACAAATTTGGTGTAGGTAAATATTCCTGATCGATGCAAAGAGGAATATGAGTACAGAGGAATGCTTAAAGCAATTCAGTCTGATATGAGTTTAATCAAAACATGGTCTAACCCTAAAAGCCATGACTTACAAGGGTATATAAAGACCCCTGGACGTCCAACATAGTGTTGGGGTCGAAATCCAACTTATCTCTAACTTTCCTAACTTAAACGAATCTATCTGGAAAAACTGGCAGAAACAACCGCCGTATTGTATTGGTGACTGCGACTCGGTCACCGCGAATCGCGGGCTGCAAGTATACAATTTGTAAAGCACACGAGTCAAGCTTTCCAAATTGTATTTAAACGCCTTATTTGGAGCACGGACACGGATTCTGCACGTATATCAATTGCGGGCCTCCTGGCTATCAATCCGAGTCCGGTTCTGATTTTCCTTCTGTTTATGTTGTGCACCTGCCTCCCTCTCCTCCCTTGTGCACTTGCTGATATTAGACATCAGTAGAAGTTCTTCTTGCTGCAATTCTTCATCTCCATGTGCCAAGCTTGCCTTCCCTTCAAATCTGATCATACAAATATGCAAAGACTTAGGCAGTATAAAATTCTGATTAACACAAATGTCAGATTCAACTAAGAGTGAATTCACCTGTTGTTCATGTAGTTTTGCACGTGCTCTTGTAATGGGTCCAATTCTGATTTCATTGGACTTGTCTTGTGCAATATCATCTTTATTTGAAAATGATGGTAAAGTAGTAGGGATGTCCTCATCATCCTCCCCCCCTTGAAAAGGCGTCGACCGCAACACACCAAGGTATTCTCCAGTATATGGCGTCAAATCAACGACGTTGAACATATTACTCACGCCAAACTCTTCAGTCGGAAGATCAATTTTGTATGCATTATTATTAATCTTGGCAAGCACTCTATATGGTCCATCACCTCTTGGTTTCAACTTGGACTTGCGCCGTTCAGGAAATCTATCTTTACGCAAGTGTACCCACACCATGTCGCCCGACTGAAACAACACCTCCTTTCTCTTCTTATTAACACGATCAGCCGTGTACTTGCCCTTCTTTTCAATGGCTTCTTTGGTCTTCTCATGTATTGTTCTCACGAAATCTACCCTCTTGGATGCATCCATGTTCACTCTCTCTTGAATTGGAAGGGGCAGCAAATCAAGTGGTGTAATTGGGTTAAAACCATAGACCACCTCAAATGGACAGAACTGAGTGGTGGAATGTACCGCCCTGTTATATGCAAACTCCACATGCGGTAAACACTCCTCCCATTCACGCAGGTTCTTCTTTATCATGGATCGCAACAACATGGATAGTGTGCGATTGACCACCTCTGTTTGCCCATCTGTTTGGGGATGACAAGTAGTGCTGAATAGTAACTTTGTCCTCAGCTTTCCCCAAAGTGTCTTCCAGAAATAGCTCATAAACTTCATGTCACGATCAGAAACAATCGTCTTTGGTACTCCATGTAAGCGCACGATGTCCCTGAAAAATAGAGTAGCAATGTGCGATGCATCGTCGCTTTTGTGGCAGGCAATAAAATGTGCCATCTTAGAAAAACGACCAACTACCACAAAAATTGAATCATGTCCTCTCCTGGTCCTAGGCAATCCTAACACAAAGTCCATGCTTATGTCTTCCCATGGTGTAGTAGGAGCAGGGAGAGGAGTATACGAACCGTGAGGTTTCAGCTTAGACTTTGCCTTATTACAAGTAATGCAACGCTTCACAAATCTGTCCACATCACGCCTCATCTTAGGCCAATAAAAGTGATGAGCGAGCATAATCAAAGTCTTCTCACGTCCAAAATGACCCATCAAACCGCCGACATGTGATTCCTGCAACAATAGCAAACGCACGGACGATTCTGGAACACATAGTTTGTTAGCTCTAAACAAATAGCCATCATGTATGTGATATTTTTCCCATGCTTTTACATCTGAACACAATTTATATGGTGCTGAAAAATCAAGATCAGTGGCATATAAATCACGCAAACTCTCTAAACCAGGAACTTGAACATCCAATTGTGTCAACAACATGTTTTTCCTAGAAAGAGCATCAGCAACAACATTATCTTTACCCTTTTTGTATTTAATGATGTATGGGAAAGATTCAATAAATTCAACCCATTTTGCATGACATTTGTTCAAATTGGATTGGCTTTTCAAATATTTCAGAGCCTCATGATCAGAATGTATGATAAATTCTTTTGGCCACAAATAATGTTGCCAAACCTCAAGGACACGAACTAGAGCATACAATTCTTTATCATAAACAGGATAGTTCAATTGTGCACCATTAAGTTTTTTCAGAAAAATATGCAATCGGTTTACCCTCTTGCATCAACACACTTCCAATACCAATTCCACTAGCATCACATTCAATCTCAACTTGTTTAGTGAAATCAGGAAGTATAAGCAAAGGTGCAGCAGTCAAACGACGTTTCAGCTCATCAAAAGCATTATCTTGGGCTGCGCCCCACACAAAATCAACACCCTTTTTTGTGAGCTCATTCAAAGGTGCAACAATAGTACTAAAATCTTTCACAAAACATCTATGGAAACCAGTAAGACCGTGAAAGCTTCGTACTTGACTAACATTAAGAGGAGTAGGCCAATTTTTAATAGCTTCTATTTTTGATTCATCTACCTCAACTCCATGCTTAGAAACAACATATCCGAGAAATATGACCTTATCTTTGCAAAATGTGCACTTATCAAGATTACCATATAACTGAGCATCACGCAACACTTGCAAAACTTGTCGAATATGATCACTATGTTCAGATTCATTGTGGCTGTAAATAAGTATATCATCAAAATATACAACCACAAATTTACCAATGAAATGCCTCAAAACATGGTTCATTAATCTCATGAAAGTACTAGGTGCATTAATTAACCCAAAAGGCATGACTAACCACTCATATAAACCAAACTTTGTTTTAAAGGCTGTCTTCCATTCATCCCCTTCTTTC
Organism: Aegilops umbellulata; assembly: GCA_032464435.1. Lineage (NCBI taxonomy): Eukaryota > Viridiplantae > Streptophyta > Magnoliopsida > Poales > Poaceae > Aegilops > Aegilops umbellulata. The sequence goes on along the minus strand of CP136056.1, from coordinate 199,200,740 downwards.
ATCCTAATTTGATGATAACCACTACGCAAATCAATTTTAGAGAAAACAGCACCACCACTCAATTCATCCAACATATCTTCTAAACGTGGAATTGGATGACGATATCGAATAGTGATGTTATTTATAGCTCTACAATCTACGCACATGCGCCATGTACCATATTTCTTAGGAACCAAAATTACAGGAACAACACAAGGACTTAAGCTCACGCAAATATAACCTTTGTCTAGAAGCTCTTGTACTTGTTTCTGAATTTCCTTTGTTTCCTCGGGGTTGGTGCGGTACGGTGCTCTATTGGGCAGTGATGCTCCTGGTATCAAATCAATTTGATGCTCTATACCTCTCAATGGTGGTAAACCAGCGGGTACCTCCTCCAGAAACACATCGCTAAATTCCTGCAATACATTAGAAACACCAATAGAGAGAGGGGTCATGTCGTTAGAAACCAAAATTTGACCCTTGCACAACAGCACAAGTGGTACAACAGTGGGATCCTCACGAAACTCTCTCAAATCAGATTTGGTGGCTAACATAACTAAGGACTCCCTCACTTTTATTTTGACCACTCAGATTTGGCTTGTGGCTCTCACTCACCGGAAGTGTAGTCTCTCGCCTATCTAATCTCTCACTCTATTTTTCAAGATTCACTTTAATTTTTTGACGAGATTCATTTACAATTTGCTGCGGTGTCATAGGCCTCAAAGTAACCTCCATGCCATGCCAATTTAAATGATATGTGTTGGCTCTCCCATTGTGGCGGACATCTCTATCATACTGCCATGGGCGTCCCAACAATAGGTGACACACGGTCATAGGAACCACATCACACTTAATGGTGTCTTTATATGGTCCGATCTAAAATTCCACACGCACCATGTGGCTGATCTTCATCTCTCCACTATCACTTAACCACTGAATAAAATATGGATTGGGGTGCGGTAAATATTTCAATTTCAGCTTTTGGCATAACTCCTTACTAGCCAAATTGTGACAACTAGCACCATCAATTATAACCTTGCATGCCTTACCAGGACCAACAACGGCCTTTGTTTGAAACAAATTGCACCGCTGTTCTGCAGGACTAGGCGTAACACTTAGCACTTTGGGCGAGCAAACAATTGTAGGATAGTGTGTAGCATAAGCATCTATTGAACCATCTTCATCTTCCTCCCAAATTTTAGAATCAGGGTCAGCATCATCACCGGTTTCATATTCTGTTGTATCCTCATTAATCAACATAACCTTTTTATTGGGACAATCTCTCTTAAAATGACCCCTTCCACCACATGTATGACAACTCATGTCCCTGTTTCTTGCTGTAGAATTAGTAGAACCAGCAGCACTAGCAGCAGGTTGCGCCGGTTTCTTCGCATTAGAAATCACCGAATCTGATTTGGAAGAAGTATTAGCACGAAAACCAGAAGTGGAACTAGGAGTAGGCTCCATACTAGGTGTTGTTTGTGGTGTAAAACGTCCTCTACTCGCTGTTGTGCGAGATGTAAACTTAGCATCCTCAGCCACTTGCAATTCAGCCTCACATGCTTGGTGTAACAAATCTGTCATGTCATAATATTGGTGAAGACGAACAATACGCTTGATGTTATAGTTCAGACCAGAGAGAAATCACTGCATTGTTTGTTCAGGCTCTTCACACACTCTAGCACGCTGCATAATAAGCTCCATCTCCTAAAAATATTCATCCACGGAAGAAGTACGTTGCCTCAAATTCTGCAATTTGTCATAGAGAGAACGAATATAATTGCGTGGAACAAAGCGAGCACGCATCTCTTCCTTCATAGCTCTCCATGTAACAATGGGACGTTCACCATCTTCAGTTCTGGACTGTACCATATTATCCCACCAAAGCAAAGCATAGTCATCAAATTCAGAAGATGCAAGTTTTATTTTTCTGTCCTCGGTGTACTCATGCATGCGCCATAATTTTTCCACCTTCAGCTCCCAATTGAGGTACTCTTCAACATCAGTAGAACCAACAAACTTGGGGACGGTGAACTTTGGTTTGCCCAGACCATCATCATCACGGTTGGTTGGTTGTGCAAAAGCATCATTATCAAATCGACGGCGCGCACCAAGAGGAGCAAATCCATGGCCTACGGGCATTGCAGCAGCACGGCCACCACCACGACCTCCATTACCACGACCACCATCTTGACCAGCAACAACCGACTCATGTGGAGCTTGCCGGTCCCGATTAGCTTGTTGTAATTGTGCACGACGTGCTGCAGCTCCTTGTACATTGGCAGCATTAGCAGCTGCAACACCCTCATTACCACCATGAACACTAGCTTCACCATCATCATCATCACGCTGCTGATTATGTTGGCGATCAACGGACTGTTGCAACGCAGCCATAGCTTGCTGCAAGTTAACTAGAGTCCCCTGAATTTCAGTAACTTGACGTTGTGTAGCTGTGATGGTTTCTGTGGCATCCTTGAGGTCCAACTCCATGTTCTGCACATTCTCATTTATAGGATCGGCTGCACACTGAATTTGTCGCTGAAGATGATCATGAAGAGCTTCATATTCATTCCAATGCACCACAGATTTAGGGTCCTTTTTCTGCTGTATATCAAAAGACTCGTCAGACATGATTAGGTGATTAGTACTCACAGAAAATATAGTGTATGTGGAAAACTCTCAACTCACTCAAAACCGAAAGAAACAAGGTATCTTACCGTTCCAAAGTGAATTAGAAAAGCTTACCAACTTGTATGGGCAGAACGTGCACGGATGTGATGTAGCGAATACCGAGGGTGAAAACTATCACACAAAAAATAGGGTATATGGTGGAGCTTGGTTAGAATACCTATCAACACCAATTCACAAATCCTAGTGCTGATCGTATGATAGAGACCCACGGAAACACACACGGTGGAGATAAGTGGGGCAAATGCAACTCTGAAACTGAGCTCAAAATTCTGGAATGTCGGAGTAATGCTCGTGTTGCATATGCACAGGAGAGACGCTAGCAAATTGCTCAATTTGTACGGGCACGAGATTGCTCAATCTACTAGTGCAATGAACGTGGCAAAAAAACTGACACACTCACCAAAAATATATGCAACTTCCACATATAGCTTTCTTTTCCTCCTCTTTTTTTCGTTTTCTTTTTCTTTCTCTTTTTTTCGTTTTCTTTTTATTTCTCTTTTTTTTTCTTTTTTTTTGTATCAGTACCTGAGCAATTAGTAACCAATCTGATTTTGCCAAAACAAAAGATGCACTCTCCAAATTCCTATATGAGCAGCCCGTAGAGCATAGGATATGCTAGTCTCAATAGGAAAGTACTACGCAAAAGAAGAAAGGCTGACTATGGTTGTCAAATGAAACACAATCTGATTTGGATAGTTAGTCAAACCAAACAAAATCTGACTTGGATCAACAGATTTGACAGCAACCAAACGACTCCGACGTGAGAAAAGGAAAACCTAGACAATCTACAACGACTCAGATAAGAAAGTAAGTTACGCAAATAAAAGACTACGATCAACAACTAAAACTTGGAACCGATGCTATCTAGGCTATGGCAAAAATTCTAAACCCTAATATTTTTGTATGGCTTTTTCTGTGTAGGACGAAAAAAAACTAATCTAAGGGATTGGTGGATGCTCACCGAGATAACGCTGGAAATCTGATACCAAGATGATAAGGGGGTGGCCCGATCTTCTCAGTGAGCGGAGGATGTCGATGTTGAACTTGTAGGATAACTTGTGAGATGCTCTCGAACTCTCCGGCTGTTCCCCCGTTGCCAATGCAACAGATCTTCAACCCTATGGATATTCGCAAGACCACACACTTGCGCACGTAGCCGCCGACCATGAAGCGGTTCTGCAATCTCCCAATTCCCAGTGGAACGACAAATAGCACTTGATTTTCAGTAGCAAATACACCCTATCGAAACAAATTTGGTTTTGGTAAATATTCCTGATCGATGCAAAGAGGAATATGAGTACAGAGGAATGCTTAAAGCAATTCATTCTGATATGAGTTTAATCAAAATGTGGTCTAACCCTAAAAGCCATGACTTGCAAGGTATATAAAGACCCCTGGACGTCCAACATAGTGTTGGGGTCGAAATCCAACTTATCTCTAACTTTCCTAACTTAAACGAATCTATCTGGAAAAACTGGCAGAAACAACCGCCGTATTGTTTTGGTGACTGCGACTCGGTCACCGCGAATCGCGGGCTGCGAGTATACAATTTGTAAAGCACACGAGTCAAGCTTTCCAAACTGTATTTAAACACCTTATTTGGACTACGGACACGGATTCTGCACGTATATCAATTGCGGGCCTCCTGGCTGTCAATCCGAGTCCGGTTCTGATTTTCCTTCTGTTTATGTTGTGCACCTGCCTCCCTCTCCTCCCTCGTGCACTTGCTGATATTAGACATCAGTAGAAGTTCTTCTTGCTGCAATTCCTCATCTCCACGTGCCAAGCTTGCCTTCCCTTCAAATCTGATCATACAGATATGCAAAGACTTAGGCATTATAAAATTCTGATTAACACAAATATCAGATTCAACTAAGAGTGAATTCACCTGTTGTTCAAGTAGTTTTGCACGTGCTCTTGTAATTGGTCCAATTCTGATTTCATTGGACTTGTCTTGTCCAATATCATCTTTATTTGAAAATGATGGTAAAGGAGTAGGGATGTACTCATCACAAGCATGTAAATGTGAGGTAGCGATGCAAATATGTGTGTCAAGAGAATAAGCATCTACCTCAAGCTGATAGCAAGCATGCATAAGGCGCTCAACAAATGGTGTATTGTATACATATGAAGCATTCACAACACCAAGATAAATTGAGTGTCTAAAGTGCAAGACAATCCAAGCGTAATGTGCATGGGGTGTAGTGAAAATAGTGTGGCACTCAACACAATAGAAAGAGAAATTGTTCATGATGTGTGAGGCAATCAAGTCAATCATGTGGCAATCAAGGAAATGGATGCCGTCAACCGCATGAAACGAGCAAGTATGAATCATCGATGATGAAACATAGGCAAGCATATCAATCATGTCATGCAAACTAGTAGTACAAAGATGCAATATACTAGAGGAAATCATGGCAATCATGTCATGTGAGCAAATAATAGGCATAGACAATGTGCATGACATATCGCAAGCACGAACACAAAGCAAGATCAATGTATCATCATAGGGATGTGATGAGGACATCAATACCATTGTTACACCCACAACCCCTGCTACTATACATACTGGACCAATTACTAGAGCTCGCGCACGCCAATTAAATTACCGTGTACTTTCGTTTCTTAGTAATGATTCTAATGTTCATGAGAATATGATGCTGCCTAAATTGGATACATTTGTTTTGCTTACAAATGAAGGGCCTAGCTTGGAGAAGGATGAACATTGGAGCAAGAACAAGCATGGAGTTGATGGCATGAGCAAGGGAAACAATAATGGAGTTTTCGGTGATGATTTCAGGACTTTGAAGCCACCATAATGAGTGCATGAAGCCTTGGACAAAATATACAAGATGCCACTTCATAAATTTCGTCCAGAGGCTATTCTAGGTGCTGCGTCACCTTATTATTGGGCCAGGCCCATGTAATTTCGAAATACTTGAATATAGGCTGTTTTTAGAGTCCGTATGTGTGGGGAAACAAGAGTTAGGGCTGGTTTCGGACCCCTCCTCCAAGGGCCACGAAATTCCCCCCTCTTCCTCCATATATACAGCCCTTAGGGCATCGTTTAGACTTTGGGTTTTGTTTAGATCAAAAAGTTCGCCATAGCTGCAACTTCGCGTACTTCGTTTGTGTTCAACGACCAGACAAAGGCGTCACAGAATCCCACCTTAATTAATAAAGCTTTCCTATTATATTCGCAATATCCAGATGGCAATCTCAGTTTCTTACTTGTTCTTCATTTGCACACAGAAAACAGACCCTCGTGGTCAGGTTAATCGTGCTCCGGCGTGGTCAATAACCTCTCGGAGTTGGTTTAGCGATTGCTAAGGCGCGACGTCCTCGCACGTTCGTAGTCGGATCGTGAAAGTCTACTCCTCCGAAACGATAATCACCATCTCATCAAAAGACGGGACACCTTTGCCTCTATCAAGCGGTATTAGCTTTCCAGGTGGCTCGGTGAGATTTTACAGTTTTTCGTAGTTTAGATCGAGTGTGTTCTTCGTACCTACAGTCCACGAAAAAGCCAAAAAAATAGGGTTAGTTCATCATATCCAAACCAATCTGAGCCTTTGCATAATCTTTTTAGGGTTTTGCATTGTTGAATTTGCGGTTGCATCATCGTGTCTAGTTGCTGGTTTTAGTGTCTAGTCCTTTAGAGTTTCGAGTTCTGTTCACAAGTCGTCACGCTGCCGCGGCACCATCATCGTCACCGCTGCCATGTACCACCATCGTCATCACCGCTCCCATATACCACCATCATCATCACCGCTCCCATATACCACACATCCACCGCCATCTCGCTAATTCGAGTCCACCTCCATCACAGATTCGCCACCAGTCCGTGTTCCACCGCCCTGCATATATCCGCCACCAGTCCGAGTTTCCACCAGATTCATCTCCGCCACCAGTCCGAGTCCAGTAATTGTTGCTTTGTTTTCGATTTCCAGATCATGCCATACTCCGAGTCGTGACCAACTCGGAATCCCCAACTTTCGGGTCACCCGTAGAAGAAAAATAGTTCTAGTTTCAAAAAAAAAACTAAGTGTGGAAAATTCTGTCTCGGAAGTTTTAGACCATTTGTAGACTTTTTTGAAAAAAATTGTTGCGGAGAAAAAAAGAGAGGAAAAAAAGTGCAAAAAAGAAAAGAAAAAAAGAGAGAAAAATTCAGAGTGTGCTCCTCCCTTGTTTCCGTGCAGCGCAGTGATTTTGTTAGTGTTCTAGGCTCCCGTCTCTAGCACGGTCTAGCCTAGGACCAGCACAGTACCGTTGTTGAGCGGTTACTCAACTTTGTATCTCTGAATTGATTATTGCTAACCCTTTTTGCTACCATATTATAAGCCTTCCCAGCTCCACATACATCTACATCGTGCATTTGACTCTCCCTGGTAATCGCTCTATCCAAGCTTTGAGAGTTTTGACTACATCGGTTGCCGATCACCGCTTGCTGCTGGGTAAGAACTGGTAAGAATTTGAGATTTGCTTGACGGATTTGTGACACCCACCACACCACCACTTGTTAGTAGTCTGTAGGATCATATTCTTCTGTGTTTCTATTGTTGCTAACCATGCCAGGATCACAAGCCGACGAGATTGACTGGGAGAACACGACGAATAAGGAGTTGCATGATAAATTTCAGCAAATGATGACTGAACAGGTGCAAGATGTGCTGAACAATTTTGAAGAGGCCATGGATAAGATAACTGGCTTTGAGAAGACGTTCGAAACAAAGCTCGATAATAAATTTAATGAAGTGCTTGCGCGTCTTCCACAACCAGCACCGGCTGCACCTGCCGCACCTCTGCCACAACAACAACAACAACGACTACCTCCACGTCGCGAAACAGCCCTCCGCCGAGCGAGCCGTGTCCCTCTTGAGCCTGGCCAAACTTTTGGTGCTGCTGTTGATACTTCTGTGGCTCCTGCTGCTGATGCGGAGGATGATTATGCGGGAGATTACGAGGATGAGGTTGATCAAAATCAGAACTACGTACAACCACCAGCACCACAACCACCAGGTCGTCCACATGCAAATAATCGCAATGGTTGGGCTGCACCACCCCCTCAGGTACGAGATCATGACCATCTCCCTGAACTGAAATTGAATATTCCACCATTTGAGGGTAGATACGTGCCTGATATATATCTTACTTGGGAGTTAGAAACCGAACAACGTTTTACATGTTCAGAATATCCCGAGGAGAGACGTGTTGCTGCTGCACTTTGTGCTTTCACTAGTTTTGCTTGTGTGTGGTGGTCTGAACATCGTAAATTATATCCGAATAATATCTTGGGCTGCTTTGAAAACTGCTATGCGTACTCGTTGGGTTCCACCATATTATCAACGTGAATTACTTCAAAAATTGCAGCGTTTAAGACAAGGAAAAAAATTCTATAGAGGAATATTATCAGGAATTACAAACTGGCATGACTAGATGTGGTATTGTGGAGGATAATGAAGCTATGCTTTCATGTTTTATGGGTGGATTAAATAGAGAGATTCAGACCATTCTAGAGTATAAGAGTATAATAATATCACTCGTTTATTCCATCTTGCTTGTAAAGTTGAACGTGAAATGCATGATCGGCAGTCATTGGCGCGAACTAACTTTTCTGCAGGTCGACCTTCATCATGGACACCACGTGCATCCTCTACTTCCACTGCACCATCACCTCCATCAGGTGCCACCTCCACCTGTGATACAAGAAAGCAGGCACAACCACCACTATCTGCCAAGAGCACACCCGTCGGGCCTGCACAGAGCTCTTCTTCTTCCATGGCATCAACAGGGCACACAAGTGATATTATTTGTCATCGTTGTAAGGGAAGAGGTCATTGTGCGAGAGAATGCAAATCTCAACGTGTGATGATTGCTACTGAGGATGTGTTGGGCAACGTAGTAATTTCAAAAAATTTCCTACGCACACGCAAGATCATGGTGATGCATAGCAACGAGAGGAGAGTATGATCTACGTACCCTTGTAGATCGCAACGGAAGCGTTTGACACAACGTAGAGGAAGTAGTCGTACGTCTTCTTCCCGGTCCGACCGATCCAAGCACCGTTACTCCGGCACCTCCGAGTTCTTAGCACACGTTCAGCTCGATGACGATCCCCGGGCTCCGATCCAGCAAAGCGTCGGGGAAGAGTTCCGTCAGCACGACGGCGTGGTGACGATCTTGATGTACTACTGACGCAGGGCTTCGCCTAAGCACTGCGACAATATGACCGAGGTGGAATTTGGTGGAAGGGGGCACCGCACACGGCTAAGGAACGATCTCAAGGATCAACTTGTGTGTCTATGGGGTGCCCCTGCCTCCGTATATAAAGGATCCAGGGGGAGGGGCTGGTCGGCCAAGCCCTTGGCGCGCCAGGAGAGTCCTACTCCCTCCGGGAGTAGGATTCCCCCCCTAATCCTAGTTGGACTAGGACTCCTCAAGGGGGAGAGGGAGAGAGGGGGCCGGCCACCTCTCCTAGTCCTAATAGGACTAGGGGAAGGGGGGGAGGCGTGCGTCCACCTAGGGCAGCCCCTTTCTCCTTTCCACTAAGGCCCACTATGGCCCATTTGGCTCCCGGGGGGTTCCGGTAACCCTCCCGGTATTCCGGTAAAATCCTGATTTCACCTGGAACACTTCCGATGTCCAAACATAGGCTTCCAATATATCAATCTTTACGTCTCGACCATTTCGAGACTCCTCGTCATGTCCGTGATCACATCCGGGACTGCGAACAACCTTCGGTACATCAAAATGCATAAACTCATAATAACTGTCATCGTAACGTTAAGCGTGCGGACCCTACGGTTCGAGAACAATGTAGACATGACCGAGACACGTCTCCGGTCAATAACCAATAGAGGGACCTGGATGCCCATATTGGTTCCTACATATTCTATGAAGATCTTTATCGGTCAGACCGCATAACAACATACGTTGTTCCCTTTGTCCATCGATATGTTACTTGCCCGAGATTCGATCATCGATATCCAATACCTAGTTCAATCTCGTTACCGGCAAGTCTCTTTACTCGTTCCGTAATACATCATCCCGCAACTCACTCATTAGTTGCAATGCTTGCAAGGCTTAAGTGATGTGCATTACCGAGAGGGCCCAGAGATACCTCTCCCACAATTGGAGTGACAAATCCTAATCTCGAAATACGCCAACCCAACATCTACCTTTGGAGACACCTGTAGTACTCCTTTATAATCACCCAGTTACGTTGTGACGTTTGGTAGCACCCAAAGTGTTCCTCCGGCAAACGGGAGTTGCATAATCTCATAGTCAAAGGAACATGTATAAGTCATGGATAAAAGCAACAGCAACATACTAAACGATCGGGTGCTATGCTAATGGAATGGGTCATGTCAATCATATCATTCATCTAATGATGTGACCTTGTTAATCAAATGACAACTCCTTTGTCCATGGTTAGGAAACTTAACCATCTTTGATTAACAAGCTAGTCAAGTAGAGGCATACTAGTGACACTCTGTTTGTCTATGTATCCACACATGTATTATGTTTCTAGTTAATACAATTCTAGCATGAATAATACACATTTATCATGATATGTAAGGAAATAAATAATAACTTTATTATTGCCTCTAGGGCATATTTCCTTCAGTCTCCCAGTTGCACTAGAGTCAATAATCTAGTTCACATCGCCATGTGATTTACCAGCAATAGTTCACATCACCATGTGATTAACACCCATAGTTCACATCGATATGTGACCAACACTCAAAGGGTTTACTAGAGTCACTAATCTAGTTCACATCGCTATGTGATTAACACCCAAAGAGTACTAAGGTGTGATCATGTTTTGCTTGTGAGATAATTTTAGTCCACGGGTCTGTCATATTCAGATCCGTAAGTATTTTGCAAATTTCTATGTCAACAATACTCTGCACGGAGCTACTCTAGCTAATTGCTCCCACTTTCAATATGTATCCAGATTGAGACTTAGAGTCATCTAGATCAGTGTCAAAACTTGCATCGATGTAACCCTTTACGACGAACCTTTTGTCACCTCCATAATCGAGAAACATATCCTTATTCCACTAAGGATAATTTTGACCGCTGTCCAGTGATCTACTCCTAGATCACTATTGTACTCCCTTGCCAAACTCAGTGGTAGGGTATGCAATAGATCTGGTACACAGCATGACATACTTTATAGAACCTATGGCTGAGGCATAGGGAATGACTTTCATTCTCTTTCTATCTTCTGCCGTGGTCGGGCTTTGAGTCTTACTCAATTTCACACCTTGTAACACAGGCAAGAACTCTTTCTTTGACTGTTCCATTTTGAACTACTTCAAAATCTTGTCAAGGTATGTACTCATTGAAAAAACTTATCAAGCGTCTTGATCTATCTCTATAGATTTTGATGCTCAATATGTAAGCAGCTTTACCGAGGTCCTTTCTTTGAAAAACTCCTTTCAAACACTCCTTTATGCTTTGCAGAATAATTCTACATTATTTCCGATCAACAATATGTCATTTACATATACTTATCAGAAATGCTGTAGTGCTCCCACTCACTTTCTTGTAAATACAGGCTTCACCGCAAGTCTGTATAAAACCATATGCTTTGATCAACTCATCAAAGCATATATTCCAACTCCGAGATGCTTGCACCAGTCCATAGATGGATCGCTGGAGCTTGCACATTTTGTTAGCACCTTTAGGATTGACAAAACCTTCTGGTTGCATCATATACAACTCTTCTTTAATAAATCTATTAAGGAATGCAGTTTTGTTTTATCCGTTTGCCAGATTTCATAAAATGCGGCAATTGCTAACATGATTCGGACAGACTTAAGCATGGATACGAGTGAGAAACTTTCATCATAGTCAACACCTTGAACTTGTCGAAAACCTTTTGCGACAATTCTAGCTTTGTAGATAGTAACACTACTATCAGCTTCTGTCTTCCTCTTGAAGATCCATTTATTTTCTATGGCTTGCCGATCATCGGGCAAATCCATCAAAGTCCATACTTTGTTCTCATACATGGATCCCATCTCAGATTTCATGGCTTTAAGCCATTTTGCGGAATCTGGGCTCACCATCGCTTCTTCATAGTTCGTAGGTTTATCATGATCTAGTGGCATGACTTCCAGAACAGGATTGCTGTACCACTCTGGTGCGGATCTTACTCTGGTTGATCTATGAGGTTCTGTAGTAACTTGTTCTGTAGTTCTATGATCATCATCATCAACCTCCTCACTAGTTGGTTTTGACGTCACAGAAACTGGTTCCTGTGATGTACTGGTTTCCAACAAGGGAATAGGTACAATTACCTCATCAAGTTCTACTTTCCTCCCACTCACTTCTTTCGAGAGAAACTCCTTCTCTAGAAAGGATTTATTAGCAACGAATGTCTTGCCTTCGGATCTGTGATAGAAGGTGTACCCAATTGTCTCCTTTGGGTATCCTATGAAGACATATTTCTCCGATTTGGGTTTGAGCTTATCAGGATGAAACTTTTTTCACATAAGCATCACAACCCCAAACTTTAAGAAACGACAACTTTGGTTTCTTGCTAAACCACAGTTCATATAGTGTCGTCTCAATGGATTTAGATGGTGCCCTATTTAACATAAATGCAACTGTCTCTAATGCATAACCCCAAAACGATAGTGGTAAATCGGTAAGAAACATCATAGATTGCACTATATCAATAAAGTACGGTTATGACGTTCGGACACACCATTATGCTGTGGTGTTCCAGGTGGCGTGAGTAGTGAAACTATTTCACATTGTTTTAACTGAAGACCAAACTCGTAACTCAAATATTCGTCTCCGCGATCAGATCGTAGAAACTTTATTTTCTTGTTATGATGATTTTCCACTTCACTCTGAAATTCTTTGAACTTTTCAAATATTTCAGACTTATGTTTCATCAAGTATATATAGCCATATCTGCTCAAAACATCTGTGAAGGTCAGAAAATAATGATACTTGTCGCGAGCCTTAATCTTCATCGGACCACATACATCGGTATGTATGATTTCCAACAAGTCATTTGCTCGCTCCATTGTTCCGGAGAACGGAGTCTCAGTCATCTTGCCCATGAGGCATGGTTCGCAAGCATCAAGTGATTCATAATCAAGTGATTCCAAAATTCCATCAGCATGGAGTTTCTTCATGCGCTTTACACCAATATGACCTAAACGGTAGTGCCACAGATAAGTTGCACTATCATTATTAACTTTTGCATCTTTTTTGGCTTCAATATTATGAATATGTGTATCACTACGATCGAGATCCAACAAACCATTTTGTTGGTGTGTATGACCATAGAAGGTTTTATTCATGTAACAGAACAACAATTTATTCTCTTACTTAAATGAATAACCGTATTGCAATAAACATGATCAAATCATATTCCTGCTCAACACCAAATAACACTTATTTAGGTTCCACACTAATCCCGAAAGTATAGGGAGTGTGCGATGATGATCCTATCAATCTTGGAACCACTTCCAACACACATCGTCACTTCACCCTTAACTAGTCTCTGTTTATTCTGCAACTCCCGTTTCGAGTTACTACTCTTAGCAACTGAACCAGTATCAAACACTGAGGGGTTGCTATAAACACTAGTAAAATACACATCAATAATCTGTATATCAAATATACCTTTGTTCTCTTTGCCATCCTTCTTATCCGCCAAATACTTGGGGCAGTTCTGCTTCTAGTGACCAGTCCCTTTGCAGTAAACGCACTCAGTCTCAGGTTTAGGTCCAGACTTGGGCTTCTTCACTTGAGCAGCAACTTGCTTGCCGTTCTTCTTGAAGTTCCCCTTCTTCCCTTTGCCCTTTTCTTGAAACTAGTGGTCTTGTTAACCATCAACACTTGATGTTTTTCTTGATTTCTACCTTCGTCGATTTCAGCATCACGAAGAGCTTGGGAATTGTTTCCGTTATCCCTTGCATATTATAGTTCATCACGAAGTTCTACTAACTTGGTGATGGTGACTAGAGAACTCTGTCAATCACTATCTTATCTGGAAGATTAACTCCCACTTGATTCAAGCGATTGTAGTACCCAGACAATCTGAGCACATGCTCACTAGTTGAGCGATTCTCCTCCATCTTTTAGCTATAGAACTTTGTTGGAGACTTCATATCTCTCAACTCGGGTATTTGTTTGAAATATTAACTTCAACTCCTGGAACATCTCATATGGTCCATGACGTTCAAAACGTCTTTGAATTCCCGATTCTAAGCCATTAAGCATGGTGCACTAAACTATTAAGTAGTCATCATATTGAGCTAGCAAAACGTTCATAACGTCTGCATCTACTCCTGCAATAGGTCCGTCACCTAGCGGTGCATCAAGGACATAATTCTTCTGTGCAGCAATGAGGATAAACCTCAGATTATGGATCCAATCTGCATCATTGCTACTAACATCTTTCAACACAATTTTCTCTAGGAACATATCAAAATAAACATATGAAAGCAACAACGCGAGCTATTGATCTACAACATAGATATGCTAATACTACCAGGACTAAGTTCATGATAAATTAAAGTTCAATTAATCATATTACTTAAGAACTCCCACTTAGATAGACATCCCTCTAATCCTCTAAGTGATCACGTGATCCAAATCAACTAAACCATGTCCGATCATCACGTGAGATGGAGTAGTTTCAATGGTGAACATCACTATGTTGATCATATCTACTATATGATTCACGCTCGACCTTTCGGCCTCCGTGTTCCGAGGTCATATCTTATATGCATAGCTCGTCAAGTATAACCTGAGTATTCCGCGTGTGCAACTGCTTTGCACCCGTTGTATTTGAACGTAGAGCCTATCACACCCGATCATCACGTGGTGTCTCAGCACGAAGAACTTTTGCAACGGTGCATACTCAGGGAGAACACTTCTTGATAATTTAGTGAGAGATCATCTTATAATGCTACCGTCAATCAAAGCAAGATAAGATGCATAAAAAGATAAACATCACATGCAATCAATATAAGTGATATGATATGGTCATCATCATCTTGTGCTTGTGATCTCCATCTCCGAAGCACCGTCATGATCACCATCGTCACCGACGCGACACCTTGATCTCCATCGTAGCATCGTTGTCGTCTCGCCAATCTTATGCTTCCACAACTATCACTACCGCTTAGTAATAAAGTAAAGCATTACATCGCGATTGCATTGCATACAATAAAGCGACAACCATATGGCTCCTGCCAGTTGCCGATAACTCGGTTACAAAACATGATCATCTCATACAATAAAATTTAGCATCATGTCTTGACCATATCACATCACAACATGCCCTGCAAAAACAAGTTAGACGTCCTCTACTTTGTTGTTGCAAGTTTTACGTGGCTGCTACGGGCTTAAGCAAGAACTCATCTTACCTACGCATCAAAACCACAACGATAGTTTATCAAATAGACTCCGTTTTAACCTTCTCAAGGACCGGGCGTAGCCACACTCGGTTCAACTAAAGTTGGAGAGACAGTCTTCCGCAAGCCATCTATGTGCAAAGCACGTCGAGGGAACCGGTCTCGCGTAAGCGTACGCGTAAGGTTGGTCCGGATCGTCTCGTCCAACAATACCGCTGAACCAAAGTATGACATGCTGGTAGGCAGTATGACTTGTATCGTCCACAACTCACTTGTGTTCTACTCATGCAAATAACATCAAACCATAAAAACCTAGGCTCGGATACCACTGTTGGGGAACGTAGTAATTTCAAAAAAATTCCTACGCACACGCAAGATCATGGTGATGCATAGCAACGAGAGGAGAGTATGATCTACGTACCCTTGTAGATCGCAACGGAAGCGTTTGACACAACGTAGAGGAAGTAGTCGTACGTCTTCTTCCCGGTCCGACCGATCCAAGCACCGTTACTCCGGCACCTCCGAGTTCTTAGCACACGTTCAGCTCGATGACGATCCCCGGGATCCGATCCAGCAAAGCGTCGGGGAAGAGTTCCGTCAGCACGACGGCGTGGTGACGATCTTGATGTACTACTGACGCAGGGCTTCGCCTAAGCACTGCGACAATATGACCGAGGTGGAATTTGGTGGAAGGGGGCACCGCACACGGCTAAGGAACGATCTCAAGGATCAACTTGTGTGTCTATGGGGTGCCCCTGCCTCCGTATATAAAGGATCCAGGGGGAGGGGCTGGCCGGCCAAGCCCTTGGCGCGCCAGGAGAGTCCTACTCCCTCCGGGAGTAGGATTCCCCCCCTAATCCTAGTTGGACTAGGACTCCTCAAGGGGGAGAGGGAGAGAGGGGGCCGGCCACCTCTCCTAGTCCTAATAGGACTAGGGGAAGGGGGGGGGGGAGGCGCGCGACCACCTAGGGCAGCCCCTTTCTCCTTTCCACTAAGGCCCACTATGGCCCATTTGGCTCCCGGGGGGTTCCGGTAACCCTCCCGGTATTCCGGTAAAATCCTGATTTCACCTGGAACACTTCCGATGTCCAAACATAGGCTTCCAATATATCAATCTTTACATCTCGACCATTTCGAGACTCCTCGTCATGTCCGTGATCACATCCCGGACTCCGAACAACCTTCGGTACATCAAAATGCATAAACTCATAATAACTGTCATCGTAATGTTAAGCGTGCGGACCCTACGGTTCGAGAACAATGTAGACATGACCGAGACACGTCTCCGGTCAATAACCAATAGCGGGACCTGGATGCCCATATTGGTTCATACATATTCTACGAAGATCTTTATCGGTCAGACCGCATAACAACATACGTTGTTCCCTTTGTCCATCGGTATGTTACTTGCCCGAGATTCGATCGTCGGTATCCAATACCTAGTTCAATCTCGTTACCGGCAAGTCTCTTTACTCGTTCCGTAATACATCATCTCGCAACTAACTCATTAGTTGCAATGCTTGCAAGGCTTAAGTGATGTGCATTACCGAGAGGGCCCAGAGATACCTCTCCCACAATTGGAGTGACAAATCCTAATCTCGAAATACGCCAACCCAACATCTACCTTTGGAGACACCTGTAGTACTCCTTTATAATCACCCAGTTACGTTGTGACGTTTGGTAGCACCCAAAGTGTTCCTCCAGCAAACGGGAGTTGCATAATCTCATAGTCAAAGGAACATGTATAAGTCATGGATAAAAGCAACAGCAACATACTAAACGATCGGGTGCTATGCTAATGGAATGGGTCATGTCAATCAGATCATTCAACTAATGATGTGACCCTGTTAATCAAATGACAACTCCTTTGTCCATGGTTAGGAAACTTAACCATCTTTGATTAACAAGCTAGTCAAGTAGAGGCATACTAGTGACACTCTGTTTGTCTATGTATCCACACATGTATTATGTTTCCAGTTAATACAATTCTAGCATGAATAATAAACATTTATCATGATATGTAAGGAAATAAATAATAACTTTATTATTGCCTCTAGGGCATATTTCCTTCAGGATGGTGGGTATGAGTCCGCTAGTGACTATGATGAGGAGACTTTGGCTCTTATTACACGTGAAGAACACGGTGGAGATGATTCTGATCATGAGACACAATACATGGCTCCTGAAGATGCTGACAGGTATGAATGTTGGGTTGCTCAACGTGTTTTGAGTGTGCAGGTTACACAAGCTGAGCAAAATCAGAGGCATAATTTGTTCCATACAAAGGGAGTTGTGAAGGAACGTTCTATTCGCGTCATCATAGATGGAGGGAGTTGCAACAACTTGGCTAGCATGGATATGGTGGAGAAGCTATCTCTCACCACAAGACCACATCCACATCCTTACTACATCCAATGGTTAGACAACAACGGCAAGGTTAAGGTAACATGTACTGTTCGTGTGCACTTTAGTATCTCTACATATGCTGATTATGTTGATTGTGATATGGTACCTATGCAAGCATGTTCCTTATTACTTGATATACCATGGCAATTTTAAAAAAAATCTGTACACCATGGTAGAAACAATCAGTATACTCTTGTTCATAAGGATAAAAATATTACTCTGCTTCCTATGACTCCTGATTCCATTTTGAAAGATGATATTAATAGAGCTAATAAAGCAAAATAGGAGAAAAATAAGAGTGAAAATCAGATTGTGGCAAAGAATTTGAGCAACAAATGTAACCTAATAATAAACCATCTAGTGTTGCTTTTGATATTAAATGGCAAAGTGCATGTTTACTTGCCATAAAATCTGATATTGATGAGCTAGATTTCAGCAAATCTATTTGCTATGCTTTCGTGTGCAAAGAGGCATTATTTTCATTCGAGGACGTGCCTTCCTCTTTGCCCCTGCTGTCACTAACATTTTGCAGGAGTTCACTGACATCTTCCCACAAGACGTGCCACCGGGATTACCACCTATTCGAGGGATTGAGCATCAAATTGACTTAATTCCTGGTGCATCGCTACCCAACCGTGCACCATACCGTACCAATCCGGAGGAGATGAAGGAGATTATGCGTCAAGTACAGGAGCTGCTCGACAAAGGTTAAATACGCGAATCTCTTAGTCCTTGTGTTGTTCCTATTATACTAGTGACTAAAGGATGGTACGTCGCGTATGTGTGTTGATTGTAGAGGCATTAATAATATTACTATTCATTATCGTCATCCTATTCCTAGGCTAGATGATATGCTTGATGAATTGAGTGGCTCTACACTATTCTCCAAAGTAGATTTGCGTAGTGGATACCATCAAATTCGTATGAAATTGGGACATGAATGGAAAACAACATTTAAAACTAAGTTTGGTTTATATGAGTGGTTAGTCATGCCTTTTGGGTTAACTAATGCACCTAGTACTTTCATGAGACTAATGAACGAAGTTTTACGTGCTTTCATTGGACGATTTGTGGTAGTCTATTTTGATGATATACTGATTTATAGCAAATCTTTGGAAGAACATTTGGAACATTTATGTGCTATTTTTATTGCTCTACGTGATGCACGTTTGTTTGGTAACCTTGGGAAGTGCACCTTTTACACCGACCGAGTATCTTTTCTTGGCTATGTTGTTACTCCACAGGGAATTGAAGTTGATAAAGCCAAGATTGAAGCTATTGAGAGTTGGCCGTAGCCCAAAACGGTCACACAAGTGAGGAGTTTTCTTGGAGTTGCTGGTTTCTATAGGTGTTTTGTGAGAGATTTCAGCACCATTGCTGCACCTCTCAATGATCTTACAAAGAAGGATGTGCCTTTTGTTTGGGGTACCGCACAGGAAGAAGCCTTCACGGTATTGAAAGATAAGTTGACACATGCTCCTTTACTCCAACTTCCTGATTTTAATAGGACTTTTGAGCTTGAATGTGATGCTAGTGGAACTGGATTAGGAGGTGTGTTATTACAAGATGGCAAACCTGTTGCATACTTATCTGAAAAATTGAGTGGGCCTAGTCTGAACTATTCTACTTATGATAAAGAATTATACTCTCTTGTTCGGACCTTAGAAACATGGCAACATTATTTATGGCCCAGAGAATTTGTTATACATTCTGATCATGAATCTTTGGAACATATTAAAAGTCAAGCGAAACTGAACCGTAGACATGCTAAATGCGTTGAATCCATTGAGACTTTCCCTTATGTGATTAAACACAAGAAGGGTAAAGAAAATGTTATTGCTGATGCATTGTCTCGTCTTTATACTATGCTTTCACATCTTGACTTTAAAATATTTGGTTTGGAGACCATCAAAGATCAATATGTGCATGATGCTGAATTTAAAGATGTATTGCAGAATTGTAAGGAAGGGAGAACATGGAACAAGTTTGTCGTTGACGATGGATTTGTGTTTCGTGCTAACAAGCTATGCATTCCAACTAGCTCTATTCGTCTTTTGTTGTTGCATGAGGCGCATGGAGGAGGATTAATGGGACACTTTGGCATGAAGAAGACGGAGGATATACTTGCGACACATTTCTTTTGGCCAAAGATGAGACGGGATGTTGAGCGTTTTGTTGCTCGCTGCACTACATGTCAAAAAGCTAAGTCACGACTCAATCCTCATGGTTTATATATGCCTTTGCCTGTACCTAGTGTTCCTTGGGAGGATATATCTATGGACTTTGTTTTAGGGTTACCTCGAAGAAAGAAGGGGAGGGATAGCATATTTGTTGTCGTGGATAGGTTCTCGAAAATGGCACACTTTATACCATGTCGTAAAAGCGATGATGCTGTTAATGTTGCTGATTTGTTCTTTCGTGAAATTATTCGCTTGCATGGTGTGCCAAATACTATTGTTTCAGATCGTGATACTATATTTCTTAGCCACTTTTGGAGATGTTTATGGGCTAAGTTGGGGACTAAACTGCTTTTTAGTACTACATGTCACCCCAAACTGATGGACAAACTGAAGTAGTCAGTAGAACATTGTCTACTATGCTTAGGGCTGTTTTGAAGAATAACAAGAAAATGTGGGAAGAATGCTTGCCTCATATTGAATTTGCTTATAATCATTCATTGCATTCTACTACTAAGATGTGCCCTTTTGAAATTGTGTATGGTTTCCTTCCTCGTGCACCTATTGATTTGTTGCCTCTTCCTTCTTCGGAGAAGGTTAATTTTGATGCTAAACAATGTGCTGAATTGATCTTAAAAATGCATGAGATAACTAAGGAAAACATTGAGCGTATGAATGCCAAATATAAACTTGCTGGATATAAGGGTAGAAAACATATTGTGTTTGCACCTGGAGATCTTGTTTGGTTACATTTGCGTAAGGATAGATTTCTTGATTTGCACAAATCAAAGCTAATGCCACATGCTGATGGTACTTTTAAGGTGTTAGAGAAAATAAATGATAATGCATATAAACTTGAGCTGCCTGCAGATTTTGGGGTTAGTCCCACTTTTAACATTGCAGATTTGAAGCCTTATTTCGGGGAGGAAGATACAAGATGCCACTTTGAAGCCACCATAATGAGTGCATGAAGCCTTGGACGAAATATACAAGATGCCACTTCATAAATTTCGTCCAGAGGCTATTATAGGTGCTGCGTCACCTTATTATTGGCCAGGCCTATGTAATGTTGAAATACTTGAATATAGGTTGTTTTTAGAGTCCGTATGTGTGGGGAAACAAGAGTTAGGGTTGGTTTCAGACCCCTCCTCCGAGGGCCACGAAATTCCCCCCTATTCCTCCATATATACAGCCCTTAGGGCATCGTTTAGACTTTGGGTTTTGTTTAGATCAAAAGTTCGCCATAGCTGCAACTTCGCGTACTTCGTTTGTGTTCAACGACCAGACAAAGGCGTCACATAACCCCACCTTCATTAATAAAGCTTTCCTCTTATATTCGCAATATCCAGATTGCAATCTCAGTTTCTTGCTTGTTCTTCGTTTGCACGCAGGAAACAGACCCTTGTGGTCAGGTTGATCATGCTTCGGCGTGGTCAATAACCTCTCGGAGTTGGTTTAGCGGTTGTTAAGGCGCGACATCCTCGCATGTTCGTAGTCGGATCGTGAAAGTCTACTCCTCCGAAACGATAATCACCATCTCATCGAAAGACGGGACACCTTTGCCTCTATCAGGATGGTTCATAAATGGAACATGGCAATAACAAGCAATATCTCCACCAAGCTTGCAAATACACATACAAGTACTAGAATTAATCATCATGTGTAATGCAAAGCATGGGTCACAAATGCATGGCAAATGTATAGAAATGAGCATATCATGCAAAGTGAACATGGCAATATGGGCATAAACCGAGAAGTGGTATATAACATATAACCATGTGAGGTCCATGTAGAAAAGATGCGCGAAGTCCTTGCGCGAGTGGAATGGTGGGGAGTGTAATACATGGGATCCCAAAGCATTGTTGCTCTCAAGAGCTCTTTTCGTCAACTCTTGGAATTGTGAGGTTGACGAGTGTTCGTAAGTACCTACACAAAACAAAGGTAAAGGGAAAATTGTGTGTGCGTGGTATATGTACACATGATCCATTATGATGCATACATGCATGTGTTGGTTAGCACGAAATATCCAATGCTCAAATAAATGAGATGCGTGATATAGAAACATGCCATCCATCATGAGAGGTTTGTTATTATGTATAGCATAATGGAAACTCAAATTGTGTAACGCATCAATAGTAATATCTAGAGCATTGTTATGAATGGTATGCATATGATGCACACAAGGAATGGAATCAAGCGATACACAATAATTTTCACGGCATGGCATATGAGATGAATTGCACAAATTTTGCAAAGGTAGCATAGCAATATCATCACAAGAGAAACACATACCAATGACCATGATCTCGTCATCTATGACATAAGTGCAAATGGGATTTATTTGAATGGGGCATGCATAGTTACTATGTTGAGATTGGAATGATACAATATGGGAGATCTCACTCATAACATATGACAAGTTTAATGGATTGTCAAACATAATGTGACCAATAGAATTTTCACATGATATCCTATGGAGAGGAGCATCACAACTAGGCAACTCAACATGCTCATCATCATATTCATCATAAATTGGTAAGTAATGACATGAGGAAGTCACACTAGCATGAATCATGGTAATAGATGGATCAAAATCATGCAAGCAATCAATGTCAAGAATGTCCACTAGTGGGACTAGAACATCACCTTCACCTTTTTACCTTTCTCAATCCGCTCATGTGGTGTAGGTGAGGTGGCAAAGACCAAATGGTGGCCATCTTCATCTTGATGGAACCATGTGGGGGTGCATCATAGTCCACCATGGCCATCGTCATGCCCAAAGGAAGGACAAAGTCATCGAGGATCGGCGTGTCATCATATATGGGACCTAGAACCAAATGAGAAGACACAATAGAGGTGGAGGTTAAGTTGTTAGAAATCGAAATGGCCTCACATGCCCTATCAACTACCTCACTCTCTCTATGTGGTGGTGGCTCACTCACTCCCTCAAGGTAGGTGCACTCAGTGTCACATATGGTGGAGTCACTCAAAATCACTCAAGTGGTGGTGGTGGCTCTCCTCACATGGGAATTGGGGCAACTCATCATATATGGATCTAGTAGTGAAGGCACTCCCACTCTCAATATGTTGGCATATGTCATCACTCTCCTCCGAGACCAAAGAGAAAGTCTCATGAGCGGTCTCGTAGCTTGACTCAGAGTATGAGTCCCGTTAGGGCACTGTCTTCATGTTGTAGAAGAGGTTTGTGCTTGTCACCATGGTCGAGGGGGATGGACCTTGCTCGACCGTCTTGTCGCCGTCTTGTTGTAGGAGGCCCATATGATGTGGCACCTTGTAGCTCGTCTCCATGACCGAAGGGAATTTCCCATGCTCGGCCATCTTCCCTGAGGGGCTTCCAATGATGGAAGTGTCGCCCTCACTTGTAGGTGGTTGCCTTGTTGTTGAAGATGTTGATGTAGGCGAACTCATAGGAAGTAGGCGAAGATGCCGTATGTCCAAAGGCGAACATGCCTTGATAACACTTGGCGAAGATGCCGAAGTGGTGGTAGTAGTCATAGCTCCATCTTGTTGGTGCTCGTCTCGCGGTCTTCTCTTGTGCTCATGAAATTTGGCTGTAGCTTTATGTAGAGCTTTTTTGGGACTTGTAGGTGTATGCACCACGAGCATCTTCATCTTGATGGTGTTGTAGTGCTTGAGCTCGATGGCGTTCCGAAGATTGGCTACTTGAGCATCGCCACCTTGAAGATGACGAAGGGGAAGAAGACTTGTAGTTGGCCACCATGTCTCGTACTTGATCCATGTGTTCGTCCAACTTGGTGTCAAATTAGTCCCTTTTCCTTGCTTTGTTTTGGCGAATGTTGATGGCGAGTCGCTCAATGCCTTGCATTGCTCGTTGTAGTCCGAAGATGGACGTTTTAGTGATGTAGTTGTTCGCGCAGTCATTGTCGTGGAAGACCGGAGATGAAATGCCTTGCCTATCCATCACAAGACTCTAG
Source organism: Aegilops umbellulata (assembly GCA_032464435.1). NCBI lineage: Eukaryota > Viridiplantae > Streptophyta > Magnoliopsida > Poales > Poaceae > Aegilops > Aegilops umbellulata. The sequence continues at coordinate 199,177,142 of CP136056.1, read as the reverse complement.
CAAATGTGAGTGGAAGAAAGGAAAGAACTAGACCAATGTACCTTATCCAATGTTGAAGATGGATCAATGATCACTCAATAATGTAACAAGGAAATAGCACAATTGGTACCGGATCTTGTCAATTCTCACACCTACACAAGTAAAGCTTTTGGTGGAGCTCGGTGAGGATAATGGCACAAAAATTTGATGCAAAATGTTAGCAAGAGTCAATAATGTTGGAAAAGATTCACAAATTCGCAAGTGAAACAAGTAGACCAATAGCAATGGGTGGCACACGGAAACACACACACACACGGATAGATAAATGGGGTCGTGCAACCAAGGAATGAGCACAAAATTTGGAATCCACGAAAAACGCTCGTGTTGCACAACTCCAGAGAGACGCTAGAACGATTGCTCAATAGGCGGATATGACACTTGTGCACAACCTGTAAGATGCAAAATGTATCAACTTTCTCTCCCAAGTATACTATATATGTATGATGTTCCGGTGTTTCGCATACGATGATCCAGGATGATCAATATGGTAGTATGGTATGCAATGTGGCGATGCTATGGCTCTTGCTTATAAGCTTCTTTGCTCTATTTTTGCTTAAAAGCTTATTCTTTTTTTGTATGGCCACTTATGCGAAATGCACAAACCAAGATAGCTATTGTGTATATGCAGGAACAATCTTGTGACACAAGTGATTGTACTATGATATCAAGATGATACCAATATGATATGGTATGTACGCAATGGAAGGTGTAGATCGATGATCACTAATGTGCACAAGTAATATTGCCGACAATACTCGATGGCTAGTCTCAGTAGGTAAGTGACGCAAAATGGGCTAAAGGGTTAACAATGTAATGGCAAGGGGAATATACAATGATGGGATACCACGATACCAAGATGATATAGAGGTTACCGTTCTTGCTTACGGTTAGGGTGTCAAACTGGTGAAGGTGGTCGATGTAGAATCCTTGTCGAAGTTGAGCGGCAGTGTTGTCGATGTCGAACCGTTCCTAGTTAGCCGAAACACCCTAGGAAATGGAAAAATCGCAAACTCAAAATCTCCAAGGAAAATGTCAAATGGTAGTAGCGGAATGCGTTGGTGGTTCCGGAGTTAGCATTGAGAAAGTAGTGGTGGTGGTTGATGATGAAGCAACTGTCCCTAAGTAGCTGAAACACCTTAGAAGACTCAAGTCACAACTCAAGAAACCACAAATGCTAAATGGAGCAAAATGGGTTAGGTTGTGGAAATTTATGATGGTTTTGCGGATGATATGGTGGACGGCCTAGGCAAAGATGCCAAAATGACAAAATTTTGATGGAGTCAAATGATGTTGGAACCTATCGAGATGGATGGGGAATGTCAATAGCTACTCAACGAGCTAAAGAACGTCAAAATCGGACTTCGGGAGTGAAAGTTATGGCCGAAACGGTTTTTGTTGGTTGGCTGATTCTGAGTGGTGCGGGTGCCTGGGGGTCGGACGTGTGGGCACCCGGGGTGGTCAGCGGGGTTGGGCAGAAAAAGTGGCCCGGGGGTCCGGGTGCCCAGTGGTAAGGGGTGCGGGCACCCGGGGTGGTCAGCGGGGTTGGGCGAAACTTGCTCGAGGGGGAGGGTGGTCCGGGTGCCCGGGGTTTGAGGTCCGGGTGCCCAGGGGTCACGGATTTGGGCGGATTTTTTTTGGAAAAATGGAAGAAATTGATGGATTTTGTGGTGGGTAAGGTAGAGATGGATGGGGGAAGGCTAGATCCACTTGAAACCAAGCAAATCCATGGATCAAATCCAACAAAACCTCATCAAACCAACAAATCACAAAAGAATTTGGGGCTATTTTTGGTCGGGAATTTTCGAAATTGGGGAAGAACACAACAAAATTAGGATAGAGAACAAGGTGGGGGGCTCCAATTTCATGAGAAACGATGGCTCATGATACCAAGATGTTGTAGGGTGGAACCCTAGATGGAGATCTTTCACGAATTGGAGGGGAAATCCCCAAGAACAAGAAGAACACAAAGGGGGAACACAAGAGGAACACTCAAATTAACTTGATCCAATCACACATGTGCTAGATCCAATCACACAAAGAGAGATACAAAGGTCCAAATCCAACACAAGAAGATACAAGAGGTAACTAGTTCATCCCGATCCTATGAGGAAAGCGGTCTTGATGATCCTATGTTGGGGATCCTTCTCCAAGAGGAGAGCTTGATCTCCAATAGGAGCTTCTCCAAGAGGAGGTCTAGATCTCGAAAGGAAGGAAGATGAGCAAAGCTCTCTATTTGTCTACCAAATACTTTGCTATCTTCTCTAATGAGCTAGGGGAAGAGTACTTATAGTCTAGGGACGAAATAAGAGGAAACAGGGGTACAAGGGTCATTTAGCCCAAGATGCACGCATGCATTTTCGGTGGAGTCCGAACACTCGGAGTAAAGTGGTCCGGGCACCCGGGGTCATCGGGGAGTAGAATACCGTACACCCGGGGTGGCGCCTAGGAGGGGGCCGGGCACCCGGTGGTCGGGGTGCGGGCACCCGATGGTCGGGGTGCGAGCACCCGGGATGGATGGAGGGGCCGCGCCCTTTGGGGCCGGGGGTCCGGGCACCCGGGGCATAGGAGGCCGGGCACCCGGGGTGGTCCAAGGCCTCCGGTGTTGTGCGTCTGGGAGTTCCTTCTTCTCCTTGGGGCTCCATGTGGACTTGGTGATCCCTCCATGCCTCCTCACGGTCTTCTCCTTGGTACCTACGAATGCACAATGTATCCATCTGAGGTACAACCCAACTCTCATGTGAATCCGAATGAAGTTTGAAGAGGAAAGAGTTAACCTCGGTTTTGATGACACGTGCGCGGACTCTTGTCATTGGTACTCTTCGTGCTTACGATGGTGACGGAACATCCATGGGGATGAACGAGGGATGCTCCGCATCGGTTATCCTCAAAAAAGAAAAAAAAACCTTCTTTGCGCTTCCGCATGCACAAGAATTTGGTTCTGCTTGCAATATGGATGATACCTGGAGGATGAAGTGAACTTAGAGGCATGCTAGCACGGGAGACCTATTTCCGCTATACAGTACTAGTCCATATGTTCCTACTAGTAGTAGTACAACTGTGGTACACTTGTTGGTCAAATATTATTCATCCGGTCCTCACAGTGAAGTGACAAGACCCTGCGCGTGAGGTGACAGTAGTCTAGGTGGCGTGTTCAGGTTACCAAAGTCAGCCTCACCTGGTGCACTTTGCAGTCACTGTCACCCCCGCTATATAGCATGCCTCGCCTTGTCTCCATCTCCCCTAGCACCACTCCATCTCCATCTCCGTCTCGCCGGAGATCATGAGGTCACTCTTCATCATCTCACTATGCCCCCGCGTACCCTCGCCTTGCTCGCCTCTCCCACTATCACTATTCCCTCGCTAGCCACTCCAGTACCGAGAGCCTTCTCCCCCGTAAATCAAGCCCCCCAAAACCCCACCTTCCAAACTCCACCATGGCCAAACGCAAACCGCGCAACATCAATATGAGCCGCGATTGGAGCAATCTCCCAATGACATCCTCGACCTTTGTTGTTCGTGTATGGATATGCTTAGCGCCCTGCGGCTGGCTGCATGCTCGAGGGACATGCACATGACCATGGTCGAAGCGAGGCCTAAGCTTCACAAGACACCCTGCTTGTTGCTATCTGATCTTGCAAGATTAGCTCACCATGATACGAAGGCATACATGAAGCCCCTCGACTTCAATCCGACCTCCATTAGTCGAAACTTCTTTGCAGGTATGTAGTGGGTCGCCATACATCATTTCCCTCGACTTTGAACCGATCACCATCGCCCGAAACTTCTTGGCAGGTATTTACTGGGTCGGCATGAACTCCCACTAGATGGCTACCGTCAGAGAAGACCGGAAAAAGTTGATGCTCGTGAACATCCAATTCCACTAGCATCACATTCAAGCTCAAAAGTCTTATTAAAATCAGGAAGATGGAGTAAAGGAGCATGTGTCAACTTATCTTTCAATACCGTGAAGGCTTCTTCCTATGCGGTACCCCAAACAAAAGGCACATCCTTCTTTGTAAGCTCATTGAGAGGTGCATCAATGGTGCTGAAATCTCTCACAAAACACCTATAGAATCCAGCGAGGCCAAGAAAACTCCTCACTTGTGCGACCGTTTTGGGCTGCGGCTAACTCTCAATATCTTCAATCTTAGCTTTATCAACTTCAATTCCCTGTGGAGTAACAACATAGCCAAGAAAAGATACTCGGTTGATGCAAAAGGTGCACTTCCCAAGGTTACCAAACAAACGTGCATCACGGAGAGCAATAAAAACAACACATAAATGTTCCAAATGTTCTTCCAAAGATTTGCTATAAATCAATATATCATCAAAATAGACTACCACAAATCGTCCAATGAAAGCACGTAAAACTTCGTTCATTAGTCTCATGAAAGTACTAGGTGCATTAGTTAACCCAAAAGGCATGACTAACCACTCATATAAACCAAACTTAGTTTTAAATGATGTTTTCCATTCATGTCCCAATTTCGTACGAATTTGATGGTATCCACTACGCAAATCAACTTTGGAGAATATTGTAGATCCACTCAATTCATCAAGCATATCATCTAGCCTAGGAATAGGATGACGATAACGAATAGTAATATTATTAATGCCTCGACAATCAACACACATACGCGATTTTTTAGGCACTAGTATAATAGGAACATCACAAGGACTAAGAGATTCGCGTATATAACCTTTGTCGAGCAGCTCCTGTACTTGACGCATAATCTCCTTTGTCTCCTCTGGATTGGTACGGTATGGTGCACGGTTGGGTAGTGATGCACCCGGAATTAAGTCAATTTGATGCTCAATCCCTCGAATAGGTGGTAATCCTGGTGGCATGTCTTGTGGAAAGACGTCAGCGAACTCCTGCAAAATGTTAGTGACAGCAGGGGGCAAAGAGGAAGGCACGTCCTTGAATGAAAATAATGCCAATTTGCACACAAAAGCATAGCAAACAGATTTGCTAAAATCTAGCTCATCAATATCAGATTTTGTGGCAAGTAGACATGCACTTTTCAATTTTATTTCAGAAGCAACACTAGATGGTTTATTATTAGGTTTCATTTGTTGCTCAAATTCTTTTGCCACAATCTGATTTTCACTCTTATTTTTATCCTGTTTTGTTTTATTAGCTCTATTAACATCATCTTTCAAAATGGAATCAGGAGTCATAGGAAGCAAAGTAATATTTTTATCCTTATGAACAAGAGTATACTGATTGTTTCTACCATGGTGTACAAAATTTTTATCAAATTGCCATGGTCTACCAAGTAATGAGGAACATGCTTGCATAGGTACCACATCACAATCAACATAATCTCCATATGTAGAGATACTAAAATGCACATGAAGAGTACGTGTTACCTTAACCTTGCCGATGTTGTTGAACCATTGGATGTAGTAAGGATGTGGATGTGGTCTTGTGGTGAGAGATAGCTTCTCAACCATATCCATGCTAGCCAAGTTGTTGCAGCTCCCTCCATCTATGATGATATGAACAAAACGTTCCTTCACAACTCCCTTTGTATGGAACAAATTATGCCTCTGATTTTGCTCAGCTTGTGTGACCTGCACACTCAAAACACGTTGAGCAACTAAACATTCATACCCGTCAGCATCTTTAGGAGCCATGTATTGCGTCTCATGATCAGAATCATCTCCACCGTGTTCTTCACGTGTAATAAGAGCCAAAGTATCCTCATCATAGTCACTAGAAGACTCATACCCACCATCCTCAGTAGCAATCATCACACGCTGAGATTTGCTTTCTCTCCCAGAATGACCTCTTCCCTTACAACGTCGACAAATAATATCACTTGTGTGCCCTGTTGATGCCATGGAAGAAGAAGAACTCTGTGCAGGCCCGGCAGGTGTGCTCTTGGCAGATAATGGTGGTTGTGCCTGCTTTCTTGTATCACGGTTGGAGGTGGCACCTGATGGAGGTGATGGTGCAGTGGAAGTAGAGGATGCACGTGGTGTCCACGATGAAGGCCGACCTACAGAAAAGCTAGTTCTCGCCAATGCCTGTCGATCCTGCACTTCACGTTCAACTTTACAAGCAAGATGGAACACACGAGTGATATTATTATACTCCTTATACTCTAGAATGGTCTAAATCTCTCTATTTAATCCACCCATAAAACATGCAAGCATAGCTTCATTATCCTCAACAATACCACATCTAATCATGCCAGTTTGTAATTCCTGATAATATTCCTCTACAGAATTTTTTCCTTGTCTTAAGCGCTGCAATTTTTGAAGTAATTCACGTTGATAATATGGTGGAACCCAACGAGTACGCATAGTAGTTTTCAAAGCAGCCCAAGTAGTTGGAATATTATTTGGATATAATCTACGATGTTCAGACCACCACACACAAGCAAAACTAGTGAAAGCACAAAGTGCAGCAGCAACACGTCTCTCCTAGGGATATTCTAAACATGTAAAACCTTGTTCGGTTTCTAACTCCCATGTAAGATATATATCAGGAACACATCTACCCTCAAATGGTGGAATATTCAATTTTAGTTTAGGAAGATGGTCATGATCTCGTACCTGAGCTGGTAATGCAGCCCTACCATTGCGATTATTTGCATGTGGACGACCGGGTGCTGGTGGTTGCACATAGTTCTGATGTTGATCAACCTCATCCTCGTAATCTCCCGCATAATCCTCCTGCTCCTCATCAGCAGTAGGAGCCACAGAAGTATCAACAGCAGCACCAACAGTCTGGCCAGGCTCAAGAGGGACACGGCTCGCTCGGCAGAGGGCTGTTTCGCGACGTGGAGGTTGCAGAGGTGCGGCAGGTGCAACTGGTGGTGGTTGTGGAAGACGCGCAAGCAGTTCATTAAATCTGTTATCAAGCTTTGTTTCGAACATCTTCTCAAGGCCACTTATCTTTTCCATGGCCTCTTCAAAATTGTTCAGCACATCTTGCACCTGTTCAGTCATCATTTGCTGAAATTTATTATGCAACTCCTTATTCGTCATGTTCTCCCAGTCAGTCTCATCGACTTGTGATCCTGCCATGGTTAGCAGCAATAGAAACACACAAGAATATGATCCTACAGACTACTAGAAAATGGTGGTGGTGGGTGTCACAAATCCGTCAAGCAAATCTCAAATTCTTACCAGTTCTTACCCAGCTGCAGGCGGTGATCGGTAACCGTTGTAGTCAAAACTCTCAAAGATTGGATAGAGTGATTACCAGGGAGAGTCAAATGCACGACGTAGATGTATGTGGAGCTAGGAAGGCTTATAATATGGTAGCAAAAAGGGTCAGCAATAATCAATTCAGATATGCAAAGTTGAATAAATGCTCAACGACGGTACAGTGCTGGTCCTAGGCTAGACCGTGCTAGTGACGCGAGCCTAGAACACTAACAAAATCACGGCGCTGCACGTAAACAAGGGAAAAGCACACTCTGGAAATTTTTTCGCTCTGTTTTTTTTTTGCGCTCTTCTTTTTTGCGAAAAACCACTATAATGGCGAGTGTCTCAAAACTCTTCCCTGGTCAAACTGACAGGGTGGTCACAAAATTTTTTTGACTATATTTTTTTTGAAAATCAGGGCAGCGACGACGAAAAAGTGCGACAAAAAATCACTATGATGGCGAGTGTCTCAAAAGACTTAGAAAAGCCTAAAAATAGGATAGGGAAAAAATATTTTCGGTCACCAAAATTTTGGCCTAAAAACTGCCCGGGGGTCTCCAGACTATACTTATGGGATTTTTTTTCCCGAAACCTACTCAGGCAAGGAAACACGAATCGGAAATTAGATAGATCTCGAAAACAAACCTAATATGAAAGGAACTCGGGTTGGTGGTGGTATATGGCAGCGGTGGTAGTATATGGATATGGATCAGTGGTGGTATATGGATACATATTTGTGGTGGTATATGGATACGGATTCAGAGCGGTGGCGGATAAGCTGTGGTGGTAGGTGGCAGCGGCGATGATGATGGTGCGGTGGCGGCCTGACAACTTATGACAAGAACTCGAAACTCTAAAGGACTAGACGCTAAGACCAGCAACTTGACACGAGGATGCAACCGAAAATTCAACAAAGCAAAAATAGAAAATATTGTGCAAAGGCTTAGATTGGTTCGGATAGGATGAACTAACCCTCATTTTTTTGGCTTTTTCGTGGACTATAGGTATGAAGAACAGACTCGATCTAAACTACGAAAAATTGTAAAATCTCACCGAGCAACCTGGAAATCTGATACCACTTGATAGAGGCAAAGGTGTCCCGTCTTTCGATGAGATGATGGCTATCATTTTGGAGGAAGTCGACTTTGACGATCCGACTACGAACGTGCTAGGACATCGCGCCTTAGCAATCGCTAAACCAACTCCGAGAGGTTATTGACCATGCCGGAGCACGATCAACCTGACCACGAAGGTCTGTTTCCTACAGGCAAACGAAGAACAAGCAAGAAACTAAGATTGCAATCTGGATATTGCGAATATAAGAGGAAAGCTTTATTGATCAAGGTGGGGTTCTATGACGCCTTTGTTTGGTCGTTGAACACAAATGAAGTACGCGAAGTTGCAGCTATGGCGAACTTTAATATAAACAAAACCCAAAGTCTAAACGGTGCCCTAATGGCTGTATATATGGAGGAAGACGGGGTGGGGGATTTCGTGGCCCTTGGGTAAGGGGTCCGAAACCAACCCTATCTCTTGTTTCCCCACACATACAGACTCTAAAAACAGCCTATACTTATGTATTTCGAAATTACATGGGCCTGGCCCAATAATAAGGTGATGCAGCACATATAATAGTCTCTGTACAAAATTTATGAAGTGGCATTTTGTATATTTCTTCCAAGCTTCATGCACTCATTATGGTGGCTTTAAAGTCCTGAAATCATCACTTGTAACACCGTTCTTGTTGCCCTTGCGCATGCCATCCTCTCCATGCTTGGTCTTGCTCCAGTGTTCATCCCTCTTATCCATGCCAGGCCCTTCATTTGTAAGCAAAACACATGTATCCAATTTAGGCAGCATCATATTCTCAAGAACATTAGAATCATTACCAAGAAACGGAAGTACCTGCAAATTTAATTCGCGTGCGCGAGCTCTAGTAAATGGTCCAATATATGTAGCACTAGGGGTTGTGGGTGTAACAATGGTATTGATGTCCTGTTTAGGGGCTGAATTTGAGGGTCCTCCGCTCCTCCTACGTGATCCAAAAGTATTTTCTAGATTCCCACGTTCTTCGCGAGCATTTTGAGTACTTGTGGGTGCAAAACAGAATCCAAATGACAAAGTTATGAGCGTTTTAGTGAACACCGGACATTTATATGACAATCCTTGAAAGAACTTCATTTTTCTCGTGAAGCGTTCTGGCACGCTGCCACAGAATTTTGTGTCCTCCATAGTGGAGATATTGTTTCCACATATATATTAACCGATGCTAGGAACACCCTCCTATTATTGGCTATAACACACGTACATTACATCATGCCACACGGCAAAAACAAGGAGAATAAGGCTTATAGTCGCCTTATTTTCTAGAATTTACAACCAAATGGGATTACCTAGATCAAAGAGCATGTGCAGAATGCAACGTTTATCCGTACCAGGCAGACTAATGCTTAATACTCACAATAGCTTCTCGGATTTCCTTCCAAAGGAGTGCCAATGGGTTCAGAAACTTGTCTGAAAAGCAACGGCAAATTATGTTCTTTGACTTTCAGGGGCAAAAAGTCCTGCTTATATGCCCAATTAGAGGGTCCTCCGAGCCTCCTGCGCAAGCCGGAAGTATTTTATAGATTCCCACGCTTGTCGCGAGCATTTTGAGTACTTGTGGGTGCGAAACGGAATCTGAATGACGAAGTTATGACCGTTTTGGTGAACACCGGTCCTTTATATGGCAGTCCTTGATAGAACATCATTTTCTCGTGACGTGTTTTGGCGCGCCGCCCCAAATTTTTGTGTCCTCCATAGTGGAGATATTGTTTCCACATATATATTGACCGATGCAAGGAATTCCCTCCTATTATTGGTTGTAACACACGTACATTACGGCATACCACGCGACAAAAACAAGGAGAATAGGGTTTATAGTCGCCTTATTTTCTTGAATTTACAACCGAATGGGTTTCTCCGGATCATAGAGCATGTGCAGAATGCAACGTTTGTCCATACCAGGCGGACTAATGTTTAATACTCACCATAATCTCTCAGATTTCCTTCCAAAGCAGTGCCAATGGGTTTAGAAACATGTCTAAAAAGCAGGGGCAAATTATGTTCTTTGACTTTCAGGGCAAAAAGTCCTTCTTATGGTCTGAATTAGATGGTCCTCCGGGCCTCCCGCGCAAGCCAGAAGTATTTTCTAGATTACCACGCTCGTTGCGAGCATTTTGAGTACTTGTGGGTGTGAAACGCAATCCGAATGACAAAGTTATGACCGTTTTACTGAACACCGGACGTTTATATGGCAGTCCTTGAAAGAACTTCATTTTTCTCGTGAAGCGTTCTGGCACGCCACCCCAAAATTTTATATCGTCCATAGTGGAGATATTGTTTCCATAAATATATTGAACGATGCCGGGAATGCCCTCCTATTATTGGCTGTAACACACATACATTATGACATGCCACTTGGCAAAAACAAGGAGAATAAGGCTTATAGTCGCCTTATTTTCTTGAATGTACAACCAAATGGGATTCCCTAGATCATAGAGCATGTGAAGAATGCAACATTTGTCCTTACCTGGCGGACTGATGTTTATACTGACCATAGTCTCTCGGATTTCCTTCCAAAGGAGTGCCATTGTGTTTAGAAATTTGTCTCAAAGCAGCGGCAAATGATGCTCTTTGACTTTCAGGGGAAAAAAGTCCTGCTTAGGGGCAGAATTTGAGGGTCCTCCACTCCTCCTATGTGAGCCAGAAGTATTTTCTGGATTCCCACGCTCGTCGCGAGCATTTTGATTACTTGTGGGTGCGAAACGGAATCCAAATGACAAAGTTATGACTGTTTAAGTGAACACCGGACCTTTATATGGCAGTTCTTGAAAGATGTTCAATTTTCTCATGAAGCGCTCTGGTGCGCCGCCCAAAAATTTTGTGTCCTCCATAGTGGAGATATTGTTTCCACATATATATTGACCGATGCCAGAAATGCCCTTCTATTATTGGCTGTAACACACGTACATTACAACATACCACATGGAAAAAACAAGGAGAATAAGGCTTATAGTCGCCTTATTTTCTTGAATGTACAAACAAATGGGATTCCCCGGATCATAGAGCATGTGCAGAATGCAACGTTTTGTCCTTACCTGGTGGACTAATGTTTATACTCACCATGGTCTCTCGGATTTCCTTCCAAATGGGATTCCCCGGATTCAGAAACTTGTCTAAAAAGAACTGGCAAATGATGCTCTTTGACTCTCAGGGGCAAAAAGTCCTGGTTAGGGGCCGAATCTAAGGGTCCTCTGGGCCTCCTGCGCAAGCTGGAAGTATTTTCTAGATTCCCACGCTCGTCATGAGCATTTTGAGTACTTGTGGGCCCGAAACGGTCTACGAATGACAAAGTTATTACCGTTTTATTTAACGCCGGTCCTTTATGTGGCAGTCCTTGAACGAACTTCATTTTCTCGTGACATGTTCTGGCACGTCGCCGCAAAATTTTGTGTCCTCCATAGTGGAGATATTGTTTCCACATATATATTAGACCGATGCCAGGAATGCCCTCCTATTATTGGCTGTAACACACGTACGTTACGGCATACCACGCGGCAAAAATAAGGAGAATAAGGATTATAGTCGCCTTATTTTCTTGAATTTACGACCAAGTGGGATTCGCCGAATCATAGAGCATGTGTAGAATGCAACGTTTTGTCCTTACCGGGTGGACTAATGTTTATACCCACCATAGTCTCTCAGATTTCCTTCCAAAGGAGTGGCAATGGATTCAGAAACTTGTCTGAAAAGCAACGGCAAATGCTGTTCTTTGACTTTCAGGGGCAAAAAGTCCTGCTTAGGGGCCGAATTTGAGGGTCCTTCGGGGCTCCTACACAAGCTGGAAGTATTTTCTAGATTCTCACGCTGGTCGCGAGCATTTTGAGTACTTGTGCGTCCGAAACGGTCTCCGAATGACGAAGATATGACTGTTTTCGTGAACACTGGCACTTTATATGGCAGTCCTTTAAAGAACTTCATTTTCTCCTGACGCTTTTTGGCGCGTTACCCCAAATTTTTGTGTCCTCCATAGCGGAGATATTGTTTCCACATATATATTGACCGATGCCAGGAATTCCCTCCTATTATTGGCTATAACACACCTACGTTACGACATGCCACACGGCAAAAACAGGGAGAATAAGACTTATAGTGACCTTATTTTCTTGAATTTACAACCAAATGGGATTCCCCGGATCATAAAGCATGTGCGGAATGCAACGTTTGTCAATACCAGGCGGACTAATGTTTAATACTCACCATAGTCTTTCAGATTTCCTTCCAAAGGAGTGCCAATGGGTTTAGAAACTCGTCCGAAATGTAGCGGCAAATTATGTTCTTTGACTTTCAGGTGCAAAAAGTCCTGCTTAGGGGCCGAATTAGAGGGTCCTCCGGGCCTCCTGCACAAGTTGGAAGAACTTTCTAGATCCCCCACGCTCGCCGCAAGCATTTCGGGTACTTGTGGGTGCGAAAGGGAATCCGAATGACAAAGTAATGACCGTTTTAGTGAACATCGGACCTTTATATGGCAGTCCTTGAAAGAACTTCATCTTTCTTGTGAAGCGTTCTGGCGCCGCCCCAAAATTTTGTGTCCTCCATGGTGGAGATATTATTTCCACATATATATTGACCGATGCCAGGAGTGCCCTCCTATTATTTGTTGTAACACACGTACGTTGCAGCATGCCACACAACAAAAACAAGGAGAATAAGGCTTATAGTCGCCTTATTTTCTTGAATGTACAACCAAATGGGATTCCCCGGATCATAGGGCATGTGCAGAATGCAACGTTTTGTCCTTACCAGGCGGACTAATGTTTCTACTCACCATAGTCTCTCGGATTTCCTTCCAAAGGAGTGGCAATGGATTCAGAAACTTGTCTGAAAAGCAGCGGCAAATGATGTTGTTTGACTTTCAGTGGCAAACAGTCCTGCTTAGGGGCTGAATTTGAGGATCCTCCAGGCCTCTTGTGCAAGCCGGAAGTATTTTCTAGATTCCCACGATCATCTCGAGCATTTTGAGTACTTGTGGTTCCGAAACAGTCTCCGAATGACAAAGTTATGACCGTTTTAGTGAACGCCGGTCCTTAATATGGCAGTCCTTGAAAGAACTTCATTTTCTCGTGACGCTTTCTGGAGCGCTGCCCCAAAATTTTGTGTCCTCCAAAGTGGAGATATTGTTTCCACATATATATTGACCGATGCCAGGAATGCCCTTCTATTATTGGCTGTAACAGATGTATGTTAGGCATGCTACACTGCAAAAACAAAGAGAATAAGGCTTATAGTCGCCTTATTTTCTTGAATTTATGACCAAATGGGATTCCCCGGATCATAGACACTACTAGGGAAAATCTTATACACAGAGGTATAGTAGGAGAGCTGCTTAGAACAGAGCGCTGCTGCTACGTAGTACTAACGTGTGTCAAAAAAGCGCGCTACAGATATGGTTGTAGCAGTAGCGCCTTTGCATATAAAAGCGCTACTACTAAAATTCCCAAAATGTTGCCGGTAGGCTAGGAATAGTAGTAGCGATGCTGCAAAGAGCACACTACTGCTAAGCGCCTTGTAGCTGCGCATTTCCTGTGTACAGCGCTACTGCTAAAAAAATTAAATAAAATGGAAAATAAATAGAAAAGTAAATGGAAATGAAAGAAGTAGAAAAAGGAGAAATGAAAAAAAGAAAATATAAAGATGATCAAAAGAAAAATAAAGGAGAAAGGCATAGTACTAGTGCTTGCCCCCACAAAGAGCTATAGTTACTCTAGCAGTAGCGCGTTTTATCAGCACGCGCTAGAGCTACGTTCCTTAGATAAAAAGAAAAGATAAAGGAAAATAAATAACTATTTCATATAGAAGTAGCGCCTTTTAGTAGAAAGCGCTATAGCTAACTTAGCTATAGCGCTTTTTGCCAGTCAGCGCTATAGCTAACTTAGCTATAGCGCTTTTTGCCAGTCAGCGCTACTGCTATTTTGAATTAACCCCTGCGTGGAATCAAATTTTTGCTAAATCCTTTGCCCCCTCTCCCCGTCTCCCCCAACTCCTTTGTCGCCGCCGTCGATCGAGCATGCCCTCAACCTCACCGCCGCCGCCCGAGGCCTCCCTCGACCTCACCGCCACCGCCCGAGGCCGCCCTCGACCTCACCGTCGCCGCCCTCGACCTCATCGTCGCTGCCCTCGACCTCACTGCCACCGCCCTCGACCTCACTGCCGCTGCCAGAGCCCACCCAGGACCGCCGCTGCCCGAGCCGCCGACCATAAGGCTCTCCCTCTCCTCTCCCCTGCCCTCCTCTCTCTGTCTCTCTCTGCTGCGATGATGTTCATATGAACTCTAGATTTGTTTAGCGTAGTAGGCATTTTTTAGCACTTAGGAAAAAAGATTAGCAAATTTATTTAGGAAATTAGCTAGGGCAAATTTTGATGAAAATGCCTAAACAGTAATTTCATTTAGCTTTAAATTAACAGAGGGTATATAAATTATAGTAGCATTTAGCTTTAAATTGATAGAGGCTATAAACAAAAACAATAGCATTTAGCTATAAAAAATTATTTGGACTATGGACCTGAATCTGGTCCAAATTTCATTCAAATGAAATATGAATTATTTGGACTATGGACCTGAATATTTTTGAAGAAATTGGGTGTAGGTACTTAGGTCTTGCTGTGGAAATTTTGGTGAGGTCAGAAGGGTTAGAGAAAATGGAGTACCTTTTCAATTTATAATGAGGTCAAGTATTGTTGGATATTTTCTCTAAAACAATTTGGATGAAAAGAAAATAATGTGTGTGTGGGTGTGTGTGTGTGTGAGAGAGAGAGAGAGAGAGAGGAATAGTTAGAACATAATTTGGGTTCTGTCCTAGGCAAAGAAGTGTTTAGTGAGGTCATTTTGCATAGGTTTTGGGTTTTTGAAAAGACCACCACTATTTTTCAAGGTAATAATTTAGGCAAGTTTTATTTTAAAGATGATCCCTTCCTAGACTTTTAGCTTTAGACAAAAAACAAAAGTATTTAGCTATAAATAAAAAACAATAGCTATGGCATTTAGCTATAAACAGAAAACAGAATTGTTTTTCTTTTCAGAAACTTGGTTAAAGTAATTGTTGCTATGTAAATGAAAAACAAGATTGATGTTATATGATATATGTCATTGATGTTCATTTGCATATTCCATTATTGTTGATTATACCTTTTCACTGAAGTGGTCATGTTATATGCAAATTCTTCAATAGTGTTTGCTCAGGTTATATGCAACATTGAAGGGAATGATTCCGAGTGGCCTATGTTTTGCCGGAATGTTGATTCATTTCCATTGCGGCAAATTTCAGGCGCTCTATTTGTCCAGTTTGTAGAGAAATTTTCCGTGAATTTTGGCATGACTTGTGCTACAAACTAGGACATATCGAGTGCCCGAGATTTGCCACAACGGGAATGAATCAACATTCCTGCAAAACATTGGCCTTTTTTATGTCATTATTCATTTTATTAGGTCTAGAATTAATTGACTAGATTTTATCATAGCAAACATGGCTAGCAACGATGAAGGATAGGGTTCTGAAGATTGCAACGTCTATGTGGCGGCAGACACCTATTTGAACCTTCTCAATGAGCAACAGTTGTTGCAAGGCCCACCTATCACATCGGAGACTGAGACCGGCATCGAGACCGGTGCTAAGACTGACACCGGCGCCGAGACCGGCACTGAGACTGGCGAAGCCGGTATAGAACCGAAACCAAAGAGGCAACGACACCCAAGCCAGCTCATCACTACTAGAGTGGTGGTCACGGAGGTGGACGGCGACAATTTTGAGCCAAAGGAGCCTGTGGAAGCGTGCGCGTGCTACGACAGTCAAATAGGCTGCATCCTACGGGCTAGCGCCACCATCAATGATGTGAAACTAAGGAAGATACAAGATATGAAGCAGTCCCTCCTAACGAAGCTGCACCAGGTGTTCTTGTTCCCGGGCCGGGATGAAAGCTCATATAAAAATCCAGATGAAGACCCGGCAATGAAGAAGATAAACAGACGCGCCATGGGCAAGTTTACCGGTGCGTTGTCCGCCTGTAAAGTAAGGGTGAAACGTCGTTTCATCGACAAAAAGGAACCCTACTCTGAGATTGTAAAGGATAATCCGAAAATTACGGAAGAGCAGTTTGAAATATTCAAGGCGGCTTGCGTTGCCGAAGCTACCAAAGAAAAGTCGGAGTACATGAAGGGGCTTCAAGAGAGGAACATGGGTGCTACCACCTAGGAAGCCGTGGTTACGCGGGGAAGAGGTCCATATGGGACAAGGAGGACGCGGAAGCGAAAGTCTGGGGATCCCAGACCCATTGGCAGAGTTCACCGTCCCGCAGGAGCATGACGTCCTCAGGGCCCTGTTGGGGAACGTAGTAATAAATCAAAATTTTCCTACGTGTCACCAAGATCAATCTAGGAGATACTAGCAACGAGAGAGAGGGAGTGCATCTTCATTCCCTTGAAGATCGCTAAGTAGAAGCGTTACAAGAACGCGGTTGATGGAGTCGTACTCGCGGCGATTCAAATCGCGGAAGATCCGATCTAGCGCCGAACGGACGGCGCCTCCGCGTTCAACACACGTACAGCCCGGGGACGTCTCCTCCTTCTTGATCCAGCAAGGGGAGAGGATAAGTTGAGGGAGAACTCCAGCAGCACGACGGCATGGTGGCGATGGAGCTCACGATTCTCCAACAGGGCTTCGCCAAGCACTATGGAGGAGGAGGAGGTGTAGGAGGAGGGAGGGCTGCCCCAGGGAAGAGGTGCGGCTGCCCTCCCACCTCTCTACTATATATAGGGGCAAGGGGAGAGGGGGAGGCGCCCTAGGGTTTACCCTAGGGGGCGGCGGCCAAGCAGATTGGATCTCCCTAGGGAAAATCCTAGGAAGACTTGCCCCCCAAGCCAAGCAGGTGGAGGCTTGCCTCCCAAGCCAGGTGGAGGCGCCCCACCACCCCAAGTAATGTGGGAAAGGGTGTGGGGGGCGCACCACCCTTAGTGGGCTGATTTGCCCGTTCCCCTTTGGCCCATGAGGCCCTCCAACACTTGCCGGGGCTCCCGAAACACCTTTCGGTCATGCTGGCCATAGCCTGGTACCCCTAGAACACTTCCGGACTCCAATACCCTTTGTCCAATATATCGATCTTCACCTCCGGACCATTCCGGAGTTCCTCGTCACATCCGGGTCTCATCCGGGACTCCGAACAACCTTCGGTAACCACATACTATTTCCCATAACAACTCTAGCGTCACCGAACCTTAAGTGTGTAGACCCTACGGGTCCGGGAACCATGCAGACATGACCGAGACACCTCTCCGGACAATAGCCAATAGCGGGATCTGGATACCCATATTGGCTCCCACATGTTCCACGATGATCTCATCGGATGAACCACGATGTCAGGGATTCGATCAATCCCGTGTTCAATTCCCTTTGTCAATCGGTATGTTACTTGCCCGAGATTCGATCGTCGGTATCCCAATACCTCATTCAATCTCGTTACCGGCAAGTCACTTTACTCGTTCCATAATGCATGATCCTGTGACTAACTGCTTAGTCACATTGAGCTCATTATGATGATGCATTACCGAGTGGGCCCAGAGATACCTCTCCGTCATACGGAGTGACAATCCCAGTCTCGATTCGTACTAACCCAACGGATGCTTTCGGAGATACCTGTAGTGCACCTTTATAGCCACCCAGTTACGTTGTGACGTTTGGTACACCCAAAGCATTCCTACGGTATCCGGGAGTTGCACAATCTCATGGTCTAAGGAAATGATACTTGACATTAGAAAAGCTTTTAGCAAACGAACTACACGATCTTGTGCTATGCTTAGGATTGGGTCTTGTCCATCACATGATTCTCCTAATGATGTGATCCCGTTATCAATGACATCTAATGTCCATGGTCACCATAACCATCTATTGATCAACGAACTAGTCAACTAGAGGCTCACTAGGGACATGTTGTGGTCTATGTATTCACACATGTATTACGGTTTCCAGTTAATACAATTATAGCATGAACAATAGACAATTATCATGAACAAGGAAATACAATAATAACCATTTTATTATTGCCTCTAGGGCATATTTCCAATAGTCTCCCACTTGCACTAGAGTCAATAATCTAGTTCACATCACTATGTGATTGTAATGAATCCAACACCCATGGGGTTTGTTCATATCTCGCTTGTGAGAGAGGTTATTAGTCAACGGGTCTGAATCTTTCAGATCCGTGTGTGCTTTACAAATCTCTATGTCATCTTGTAGATGCAGCTACCACGCGCTACTTGGAGCTATTCCAAATAACTGCTCTACTATACGAATCCGGTTTACTACTTAGAGTCATCCGGATTTGTGTCAAAGTTTGCATCGACGTAACCCTTTACGACAAACTCTTTTACCACCTCCATAACCGAGAAAATTCCTTAGTCCACTAGTTACTAAGGATAAGTTCGACCGCTGTCATGTGATCCATTCCTGGATCACTGTTGTACCCCTTGACTGACTCATGGCAAGGCACACTTCAGGTGCGGTACACAGCATAGCATACTATAGAGCCTATGTCTAAAGCATAGGGGACGACCTTCGTCCTTTCTCTCTCTTCTGCCGTGGTCAGGTCTTGAGTCTTACTCAATACTCACACCTTGTAACACAGCCAAGAACTCCTTTGCTGATCTATTTTAAACTCCTTCAAAATCTTGTCACGGTATTTATTCATTTGAAAGTACTATTAAGCATTTTTGATCTATCCTTATAGATCTTGATGCTCAATGTTCAAGTAGCTTAGTCCAGGTTTTCCATTGAAAAACACTTTTCAAATAACCCTGCACGCTTTCTAGAAATTCTACATCATTTCTGATCAACAATATGTTAACAACATATACTCATCAAAAATTCTATAGTGCTCCCACTCACTTCTTTGGAAATACAAGTTTCTCATAAACTTTGTATAAACCAAAAATCTTTGATCATCTCATCAAAGCGTACGTTCCAATTCCGAGATGCTTACTCCAGTACTTAGAAGGATTGTTGGAGCTTTGCATACTTGTTAGCATCTTTCAGGATTGAAAAAACCTTCTGGTTGTATCACATACAACCTTTCCTCAAGAAAATCGTCAAGGAAACAATGTTTTGACATCCTATCTGCAAGATTTCATAAATAATGCAGTAACTGCTAACATAATTCCAACAGACTTTTAGCATCGCTACGAGTGAGAAAGTCTCATCGTAGTCAACTCCTTGAACTTGTCGGTAAACATCTTAACGACAAGTCGAGATTTCTCAATGTTGACACTTACCATCATTGTCCGTCTTCCTTTTAAAATCCATTTGTACCCAATAGCCTTACGACCATCAAGTAGTTCTTCCAAAGTCTATACTTTGTTTTCACACATGGATCCTCTCGGATTTTATGGCCTCGAGCCATTTGTCGGAATCCGGGCCCACCATCACTTATTCATAGCTCGTAGGTTCATTGTTGTCTAGCAACATGACTTCCAAGACAGGATTACGTACCACTCTAAAGTAGTACGCATCCTTGTCATCCTACGAGGTTTGGTAGTGACTTGATCCGAAGTTTCATGATCACTATCATAAGCTTCCACTTCAATTGGTGTAGGTGCCACAGGAACAACTCCCTGTGCCCTGCTACACACTAGTTGAAGTGACGGTTCATTAACCTCATCAAGTCTCCACCATCCTCCCACTCAATTCTTTCGAGAGAAACTTTTCCTCGAGAAAGGACCCGTTTCTATAAACAATCACTTTTGCTTCCGGATCTGAAATAGGAGGTATACCCAACTATTTTGGGTATTCTATGAAGATGCATTCATCCGCTTTGGGTTCGAGCTTATCAGCCTGAAACTTTTTCACATAAGTGTCGCAGCCCCAAACTTTTAAGAAACGACAGCTTAGGTTTTTCTAAACCATAGTTCATACGGTGTCGTCTCAACGGAATTGCGTGGTGCCCTATTTAAAGTGAATGCAGTTGTCTCTAATGCCTAACCCATAAACGATAGTGGTAATTTGGTAGGAGACATCATGGTATGCCCCACATCCAATAGGGTGCATCTATGATGTTCGGACACACCATCACACTATGGTGTTCCAGGCGGTATTAGCTGTGAAACAATTTCCACAATGTCTTAATTGTGTGCCAAACTCGTAACTCAGATGTTCATCTCTATGATCATATCATAGACATTTTATCATCTTGTGACGCCGATCTTCAACTTCACTCTGAAGTTACTTGAACCTTTCAATAATTCAGACTTGTGTTTCATCAAGAAAATATTCTCACCATCTACTCAAATCATCTGTGAAGTAAGAGCATAACGATATCCACTGCATGCCTCAACACTCATTGGATTGCACACATCAAATGTATTACCTCCAATAAGTTGCTTTCTTGTTCCATCTTACTGAAAACGAGACATTTCAGTCATCTTGCCCATGTGGTATGATTTGCATGTCTCAAGTGATTCAAAATCAAGTGAGTCCAAACGATCCATCTGTATGGACTTTCTTCATGCATATATACCAATAGACATGGTTCGCATGTCTCAATCTTTTAAAAAATGAGTGAGTCCAAAGATCCATCGACATGGAGCTTCTTCATGCATTTTATACCAATATGACTCAAATGGCAGTGCCACAAGTATGTGGTACTATCATTACTATCTTATATCTTTTGGCATGAACATGTGTATCACTACGATCAAGATTCAATAAACCATTCATTTTAGGTGCAAGACCATTGAAGGTATTATTCAAATAAACAGAGCAACCATTATTCTCCTTAAATGAATAACCGTATTGCGATAAACATAATCCAATCATGTCTATGCTCAACGCAAACACCAAATAACAATTATTTAGGTTTAACACAATCCCGATGTTAGAAGGAGCGTACGATGTTTGATCACATCAACCTTGGAAACACTTCCAACACATATCGTCATCTCACCTTTGGCTAGTCTCAGTTTATTCTGTAGCCTTTTATTTCGAGTTACTAAGACTTAGCAACCAAACCGGTATCTAATACCCTCGTGCTACTAGGAGTACTAGTAAAGTACACATTAATATAATGTATATCCAACATACTTCTGTCGACCTTGCCAGCCTTCTCATATACCAAGTATCTAGGGTAGTTCTGCTTCAATGACCGTTCCCCTTATTACAGAAGCACTTAGTCTTGGGTTTGGGTTCAACCTTGGGTTTCTTCACTAGAGCAGCAACTGATTTGCCGTTTCATGAAGTATCCCTTTCTTGCCCTTGCCCTTCTTGAAACTAATGGTTTTACTAACCATCAACAATTGATGCTCCTATTTGATTTCTACTTTTGCGGTGTCGCAAATAGCTCAAGGATCATCATATCTATCCCTGATATGTTATAGTTCATCATGAAGCTCTAGTAGCTTGGTGGCAGTGACTTTGGAGAACCATCACTATCTCATCTGGAAGATTAACTCCCACTCGATTCAAGCGATTGTAGTACTCATACAATCTGAGCACATGCTCAACGATTGAGCTTTTCTCCTTAGTTTGCAGGCTTAAGAAACTTGTCGGAGGTCTCATACCTCTTGACATGGGCACTAGCCTGAAATCCCAATTTCAGTCCTTGGAACATGTCATATGTTCTGCGATGTTTAAAAAAATGTCTTTGGTGCCTCAATTCTAAACCATTAGCATTACGCACTGAACTATCACGTAGTCATCAAAAACGTGTATGTCAGATGTTCGCAACATCCACAGACGACGCTCGAGGTTCAACACACCGAGCGGTGCATTGAGGACATAATCCTTCTGCGCAGCAATGAGGACAATCCTCAGTTTACGGACCCAGTCCGCATAATTGCTACTATCAACTTTCAACTAAATTTTCTCTAGGAACATATCTAAAACAGTAGAACCAAAGCGTGAGCTACGACATAATTTGCAAAGACCTTTTGACTATGTTCATGATAATTAAGTTCATCTAATCAAATTATTTAATTAACTCCCACTTAGATAGACATCCCCCTAGTCATCTAAGTGATACATGATCCGAGTCGACTAGGCCGTGTCCGATCATCACGTGAGATGGACTAGTCATCGTCGGTGAACATCTTCATGTTGATCGCATCTACCATACGACTCATGTTCGACCTTTCGGTCTCTCGTGTTCCGAGGCCATGTCTGTACATGCTAGGCTCGTCAAGTCAACCTAAGTGTTTCGCATGTGTAAATCTGGCTTACACCCGTTGTATGTGAACGTTAGAATCTATCACACCCGATCATCACGTGGTGCTTCGAAACAACGAACCTTCGCAATGGTGCACAATTAGGGGGAACACTTTCTTGAAATTATTGCGAGGGATCATCTTATTTATGCTACCGTCATTCTAAGCAAATAAGATGTAAACATGACAAACATCACATGCAAATCATAAAGTGACATGATATGGCCAATATCATCTTGCGCCTTTTGATCTCCATCTTCGAGGCGCGGCATGATCACCTTCGTCACCGGCATGACACCATGATCTCCATCATCGTGTCTTCATGAAGTTGTCTCGCCAACTATTACTTCTACTACTATGGCTAACGGTTAGCAATAAAGTAAAGTTATTACATGGCACTTTCAATGACATGCAGGTCATACAATAAATTAAGACAACTCCTATGGCTCCTGCCGGTTGTCATACTCATCGACATGCAAGTCGTGATTCCTATTACAAGAACATGATCAATCTCATACATCACATATATCATTCATCACATCCTTTTGGTCATATCACATCACATAGCATACCCTGCAAAAACAAGTTAGACGTTCTCTAATTGTTGTTGCATGTTTTATGTGGCTGCTATGGGTTTCTAGCAAGAACGTTTCTTACCTACGCAAAAGCCACAACGGTGATATGCCAATTGCTATTTACCCTTCATAAGGACCCTCTTCATCGAATTCGATCCGACTAAAGTGGGAGAGACAGACACCCGCTAGCCACCTTATGCATCAAGTGCATGTCAGTCGGTGGAACCTGTCTCACGTAAGTGTACGTGTAAGGTCGGTCCGGGCCGCTTCATCCCACAATGCCGCCGAATCAAGATAATACTAGTAACGGCAAGCAAATTGAACAAATCATCGCCCACAACTACTTTGTGTTCTACTCGTGCATAGAATCTACGCATAGACCTAGCTCATGATGCCACTGTTGGGGAACGTAGTAATAATTCAAAATTTTCCTACGTGTCACCAAGATCAATCTAGGAGATACTAGCAACGAGATAGAGGGAGTGCATCTTCATACCCTTGAAGATTGCTAAGAAGAAGCGTTACAAGAACGCGGTTGATGGAGTCGCACTCGCGGTGATTCAAATCGCGGAAGATCCGATCTAGCGCTGAACGGATGGCGCCTCCGCGTTCAACACACATACAGCCTGGGGACGTCTCCTCCTTCTTGATCCAGCAAGGGGAGAGGATAAGTTGAGGGAGAACTCCAGCAGCACGACGGCATGGTGGCGATGGAGCTCATGGTTCTCCAACAGGGCTTCGCCAAGCACTATGGAGGAGGAGGAGGTGTAGGAGGAGGGAGGGCTGCCCTAGGGAAGAGGTGCGGCTGCCCTCCCACCCCTCTACTATATATAGGGGCAAGGGGAGAGGGGGAGGTGCTTTAGGGTTTCCCCTAGGGGGCAGCGGCCAAGCAGATTGGATCTCCCTAGAGAAAATCCTAGGGAGACTTGCCCCCCAAGCCAAGCAGGTGGAGGCTTGCCTCCCAAGCCAGGTGGAGGCGCCCCACCTCCCCAAGTAACATGGGAAAGGGTGTGGGGGGGCGCACCACCCCTTAGTGGGCTGGTTTGCCCATTCCCCTTTGGCCCATGAGGCCCTCCAACACTTGCCGGGGCTCCCGAAACACCTTTCGGTCATGCTGGCCATAGCCTGGTACCCCCAGAACACTTCCGGACTCCAATACCCTTCGTCCAATATATTGATCTTCACCTCCGGACCATTCCGGAGTTCCTCGTCACGTCTGGGATCTCATCCGGGACTCCGAACAACCTTCGGTAACCACATACTATTTCCCATAACAACTCTATCGTCACCGAACCTTAAGTGCGTAGACCCTACGGGTTCGGGAACCATGCAGACATGACCGAGACACCTCTCCGAACAATAGCCAATAGCGGGATCTGGATACCCATATTGGCTCCCACATGTTCCACGATGATCTCATCAGATGAACCACGATGTCGGGGATTCGATCAATCCCGTATTCAATTCCCTTTGTCAATCGGTATGTTACTTGCCCGAGATTCGATCGTCGGTATCCCAATACCTCGTTCAATCTCGTTACCGGCAAGTCACTTTACTCGTTCCATAACGCATGATCATGTGACTAACTGCTTAGTAACATTGAGCTCATTATGATGATGCATTACCGAGTGGGCCCAGAGATACCTCTCTGTCATACGGAGTGACAAATCCCAGTCTCGATTCGTACTAACCCAACAGACGCTTTCGGAGATACCTGTAGTGCACCTTTATAGCCTCCTAGTTACGTTGTGACGTTTGGTGCACCCAAAGCATTCCTACGGTATCCGGGAGTTGCACAATCTCATGGTCTAAGGAAATGATACTTGACATTAGAAAAGCTTTTAGCAAACGAACTACACGATCTTGTGCTATGCTTAGGATTGGGTCTTGTCCATCACATGATTCTCCTAATGATGTGATCCCGTTATCAATGACATCTAATGTCCATGGTCACCATAACCATCTATTGATCAACGAGCTAGTCAACTAGAGGCTCACTAGGGACATGTTGTGGTCTATGTATTCACACATGTATTACGGTTTCCAGTTAATACAATTATAGCATGAACAATAGACAATTATCATGAACAAGGAAATACAATAATAACCATTTTATTATTGCCTCTAGGGCATATTTCCAACAGGCCCGGTAGCATTGGGACCCAGTCAAGAAGGTTTTCAAGACGGACGCGGTCACGATGGACTTCATGAGACTGCTGGTAATTTTTAATTTACCCCTTCATTTTAGCTTCTGATCAATTCGACTACACGTTTAGTCATATTTGTAAATGATCCCTGTTCCTTTGGCAAAGAGAGCAGCACAGGATCGTGGCTGAAAGCGACTCACCGTCTAAAGCGTTGGCGAGGCCCAAGTGGGACACCCCATTCAACCAGGCCTTGAACATATTGAAAGGACTCCCGATGGACACTTGGCCATCGTATGGACGCGTGCACGACGTCGAAGATTACTACCGTGAGACCAGGGAGGAGAGAAAGGAAAGACGGAGGTTAACTAAAGAAAACATCGACAAGAAGGTTGCAATTGCGGTTGATAAGAAATCAACCGAGACAGTCAAAGCAGCGGTAGCTGCCGCAAAAGAGGAAATTGCAGCTTCGTATGGTGTGTTGCTTCCGGCTATCGTCAATTGGAGCAGGCAAAATCCAAATAAAGATGCAGCGGACTGTCCCCTTGCCAACTTCTTCGAGAGCAGCTCGACTAGCATTGCACCAGCACCTGCTCCCGCACCTACACTTGCTCCGGCACCTGCTCCTGCACCGGCTCCCGCACCTGCTCCTGCACCGGCTCCAGCACCTGCTCATAGCAGCCCGTGCTCCATCTCGTACATGCTCGACGGTGCTTCGTCTTTGGCTGAGCTCGACGCCCTCATGGTACATGTCACACTAGGCCTCTTCAATTAATGTACATTCTCCCATTTCGGTTGCCTTTTGGATGTCTCACGTCACAAACATGTCTTTGCAGGCCGACGTAACCCCGTGCACCATATTGTACACCATCAGTGGCCAAAAGGTGGACGTGGGGAAGGCGACTATAGTTAAGCCGAAGGAACAATTGCTCCACAGCCGACCGATCCCCCTAGCATCTTCAAGGTTTCCGTGGCCAGTGTCAAACTGGGCCATGAGAATTTGGCTTCTCCGGTACTAGGGGGAGATGACGACGAGACCCCTCGGCGGCCTGGCGATTGCAAGAGGTGGGTCCTGTTGTGGCCAAAGAGTCTGCTTCATATGGAGGCGGCCGGGAGCACACCCACGACCACACAGCCTCAGCAAGATATGAACATCAACACCCCACCTACCCAATTAGCACCGCCTGTCATGCCGGGTGATAGCAGACGGGGTGAGGAAGAGGCTCCATTAGTCGCTGATGACGTCGCCACCACTGAAGAAGCAATGCATGATATCGATGCCGTCGATGAGGATTACGATGACACTCTACAGTATCTCAATACTGGCGCCTACGACGATGGAGGATTGATGGATCAGCAGTATGAGTACTCAGGGTTTGAGCTTCATGAGTCGGTGCCTGAATTGCCGCCTTCAGAGGCTGAACGTATTATAGACGACCCTCCAGTAGCAAAGAAGCATAGGAAGAGAGCGAGGAAAGGCAACAAAGATGCTTCTATGATCCAGCCGCCTCCGCAGCCTCGGGTTCAAGACCGTATACTTGTCATGGGTGCGGCGAAATACCATATCCCCGGTGAACCAATCCTACATAAGGCAGTGGTAGAGGCTATATACGGCGATCTCAGGAGACTTCATGACAATGTGCTCCGAAGAGAGAAAAGCCTGATCGCCTCGCAAAATCCAGGATACCCGCTCTACGTGGTAAATGTGCCACATCAAAGGTTGTACATTAACACATTTCCCACGGAGAAGTTCTTCCTTCGATTCGATTACATCTTCGACATGTTTCACTTGAAGAAGCTGGATTTTACATTTGTCCGCCTTTTTGCCTTGTACATGAACTACATCATCAGGATTGAGCAGATACCTTATATCTGTGTTGCTGACCCGTACTTAATGGACGAGAGCTTCTTGTCAGTCTGCGAAACGCACCGTGAATACGCGAGTAACTACATCGCCAGTTTCATGGTCGGCAATAAGGACAAGGAGACGATTCTCGTGCCTTATCATCCCATGTAAGTCATCCGCGCTGATATCCTTCCTTCGATTTCAATCATTTCATTTGCACACGTGGAGGCTAATTTGAGGTGTACTTATTTTGCGCAGCGACGGGCACGCGGTCCTCATCATCCTTTACCCCTCGATTCTCCCATGATCTTTACTTGGACTCGTCAAAGAACATGGTGAAAAAGGATTACACCCACATCAAGTCTGTTCTCGACAGTGCTATCTTTGCATACGGCATACGGGGTGGAGAGGTCACGAACAGGAAGACAAGGAACAACTAGCCCTGCTTCGGCCATAAGACCAACTTCTGCTGCATCCAGAAACCGAGTGGTACTCTCAATGATGGAGTAAATGTCCTCCACCACATGCTGGAGTACAGACAAGATCAACAAAACCTTCGCACGTCACCTAGATCTGGTAATGCCCATATTCTGTAATGGGCAAAGAACCTAGGAGATATCCCGGATCATCGACTCCGAGCTGAGTTCTATCAAATCCAGCGTGAACTTGCCCAAATCATCATGAAGGAGGTCCTCGAAAAAACAGGGATGTTCTATGAAGAAGCGCAAATGTCGCGGGAAGACATCCGAACACGCATAGCCGCTTAGCATCTTGACTTGAAGCCTTTCACTGCGCTCGGGGACTATCTCCCCGACTTGGAGGGATGGCATGATATGTTGGAGTGATTGATGATATATGACAAAGTATCTGTTTAGTCCATACTTTCTCTATGACAAAACTTTGAGTTATGCACGACGAAACTTTATTTGTGATGTAATTAAACCGTCCTCCTCAACTAGTGGAGATCACTCTTGTTAGGGCATTTTGGGTATGATAAACTTTGTTATTTATGCTTATGATATGTTGCTTCTATTTTTGCCAAGTCTGTCGCTTTCTGTTGCTCAACTATATTTGTTGCATATCATCGACTCATGTGATGATGCAGGTGCATAGATCATCATTGGTGAAGAAGTGCTACGCCAGGAGTAAATGACGAGTGGCCGGAGTGTCAGGCCCAGATGTACCGGTTTCCGGTTTCCGAGCGACAGGCAGTAGTTAGTTTAGGTTCACGCTAGTGCGAGAGAGGGATACGAACCGACGCCTCAAGAAGTACTACATTATGTATGATAAGACATATGTCATGTAACTTGTATAGCTATATCACGTGATTATGATGTGATGACATAATTTGTGTTGGATGATATGATGAGACTATTGTGTGTATGATATGATAAGTATATTGCATGTTAATGATATGATTAGAATACTATATGGAACCTGCTACTGCTAAGTAGGTATAGCCGTAGCGCGTATCAAAATGCGCTAGTGCTAAACGTTAGTCGTAGCGCCTTATCAGTAGCGTGGGTACCCGCGCTACTGACATACCAAATACCCGCGCTACTACTAGGCTTTTCCCTAGTAGTGAGAGCATGTGCAGAATGTAACATTTGTCCATACCAGGCGTACTAATGTTTGTACTCACCATAGTCTCTCGGATTTCCATCCAAAGGAGTGCCAATGGGTAAAGAAACTTGTCTGAAAAGCAGCGGCAAATGATGTTCTTTGACTATCACGGGCAAAAAGTCCTGCTTAGGGGGCAAATTTTAGGGTCCTCCGGGCCTCCTGCGCAAGCTGGATGTATTTTCTAGATTCCAACGCTCGTCGCGAGCATTTTGAGTACTTGTGGGTCCAAAACGGTCTCCAGATGACGAAGTTCTGGCCGTTTTAGTGAACACCGGTCCTTTCTATGGCAGTCCTTGAAAGAACTTCATATTCTCATGAAGTGTTCGGGCGTGCCGCCCCAAAATATTGTGTCCTCCATAGTTGAGATATTGCTTCCAGATATATATTAACCGATGCTAGGAATTCCCTCCTATTATTGGCTGTAACACACATACATTAGGGCATGACACATGGAAAAAACTAGGATAATAAGGCTTATAGTTGCCTTATTTTCTTGAATTTACAACCAAATGGGATTCCCTGGATCATAGAGCATGTGCAGAATGTAACATTTATCGTTACCGGGCGAACTAATGTTTATACTCACCATAGTCTCTCGAATTGCCTTCCAAAGGAGTGCCATTGATTCAGAAACTTGTCTTAAAAGTAGCGGCAAATGATGTTCTTTGACTTTCAGGGGCAAAAAGTCCTGCTTAGGAGCCAAATTTGAGGGTCCTCCGGGCCTCCTGTGCAAGCCTGAAGTATTTTCTAGATTCCCACGCTTGTCTTGAGCATTTCGAGTACTTGTGGGTCCGAAACGGTCTCCAAATGAAAAAGTTATGACCGTTCTAGTGAAAACCGACCTTTATATGGCAGTCTTTGAAAGAACTTCATTTTCTCGTGATGCGTTCTGGTGCGCCGCTCCAATTTTTTTTGTCCTCCAAGGTGGACATATTGTTTCCGCATATATATTGACCGATGCCAAGAATTCCCTCCTATTATTTAATGTAACACACATACGTTACGACATTCGACACGGTAAAAACAAGGAGAATAAAGCTTATAGTCACCTTATTTTCTTTAATTTACAACCACATGGGACTTCCCGGATCACAAAGCATGTGTAGAATGCAACGTTTGTCGTTACCGGGAGGACTAATGTTTATACTCACTATAATCTCTCAGATTTCCATCCAAATGAGTGCCAATGGGTTCAAAAACATGTCTGAAAAAGAGCGACAAATGATGTTCTTTGAATCTCAGGGGCAAAAATTCCTGGTTAGGGGCCGAATATGAGGGTCCTCCGACCTCATATGCAAGCCAGAAGTATTTTCAAGATTCCCATGCTCGTCGCAAGCATTTGCCGTAATTGTGGGTCTAAAACAGACTCCGAATGACAAAGTTATGACCGTTTTAGTGAACAACGGACCTTTGTATGGCAGTCCTTGAAAGAACTTCATTTTCTCCTGACGCATTCTGGCGAGCCGCACCAAAATTTTGTGTACTCCATAGTGGAGATATTGTCTCCACATATATATTGACCGATGCTAGGAATGCCATCATATTATTGGTTGTAACACACGTACGTTACGTCATGCCACACGACAAAAACAAGGAGAATAAGGCTTATAGTCGCCTTATGTTCTTGAATATACAATGAAATGGGATTCCCCGGATCATAGAGCATGTGCAGAATGCAACGTTTGTCCTTACCAGGCGGACTAACGTATATACTCACCATAGTCTCTCAGTTTTCCTTCCAAAGGAGTGCCAATGGGTTCAGAAACTTGTCTGAAAAGCAACGACAAATGATGTTCTTTGAGTCTCAGGGGCAAAAAGTCCTGCTTAGGGGCAGAATTTGAGGGTCCACCGCCTCCTGCACTAGACAGAAGTATTTTGAAGATTCCCACGCAGAGAACACCAGACCTTTATATGGCAGTCTTTGAAAGAACTTCATTTTCTCGTGATGCGTTCTGGCGCGCCGCCCCAAAATTATGTGTCCTCCAATGTGGAGATATTGTTTCCACATATATATTGACCGATGCCAGGAATGCCCTTCTATTATTGGTTGTAACACACGTATGTTACAACATGCTACACGGCAAAAAAAAGGAGAATAAGGCTTATAGTCGCCTTACTTTCTTGAATTTATGACCAAATGGGATTCCCCGAATCATAGAGCATGTGCAGAATGCAATGATTGTCCATACCAGGCGTACTAATGTTTATACTCACAATAGTCTCTCGGATTTCCTTCCAAAGGAGTGCCAGTGGGTTCAGAGACTTGTATGAAAAGCAGCGGAAAATAATGTTCTTTGACTTTCAGGGGCAAAAAGTCCTGTTTAGGTGCCGAATTTGAGGGTCCTCCGGGCCTCCCATATAAGCCAGAAGTATTTTCTAGATTCCCATACTCATCGCGAGCAGTTAAAGTACTTGTGGGTCCAAAACGGACTCTGAATGACAAAGTTATGACCGTTTTAGTGAACACCGGACCTTTATATGGCAGTCCTAGAAAGAACTTCATTTTCTCATGAAGCGTTCTGGCGCGCCACCCCAAAATTTTGTGTCCTCCATAGTGGAGATATTGTTTCCACATATATATTGACCGATTCCAGGAATGCCCTCCTATTATTCGCTGTGACACACGTACGTAACGACATGCCACACGGCAAAAACAAGGAGAATAAGGCTTATAGTCGGCTTATTTTCTTAAATGTACAACCAAATGGGATTCACCTGATCATAGAGCAGGTGCAGAATGCAACAGTTGTCCTTACCAGGCGGACTAATGTTTATACTCACCATAGTCTCTCGGATTTCCTTCCAAATGAGTGCCAATGGATTTAGAAACATGTGTGAAAAGCAGCGACAAATGATGTTTTTTTACTTTTAGGGGCAAAAAGTCCTACTTAGGGGCCGAATTTCAGGTTCCTCTGGGCCTCTTGCGCAAGCCGGAAGTATTTTCTAGATTCCCATGCTCGTCGCGAAATGGTCTCCGAATGACAAAGTTATGACCGTTTTAGCGAACACGGTCCTTTATACGCCAGTCCTTGAAAGAACATCATTTTCTCGTGACGCGTTCTGGCACGCCGCCCCAAAAATTTTTGTCCTCAGTTGGAGATATTATTTCCACATATATATTGACCGATGCCAGGAATGCCCTTCTATTATTGGCTGTAACATACCTACGCTATGGCATGCTACACGACAAAAGCAAGGAGAATAATCCTTATAGTCGCCTTATTTTCTTGAATTTACAACCAAATGGGATTCCTCGAATCATAGAGCATGTGCAGGATGCAACGTTTGTCCATACTAGGCGTACTAATGTTTATACTCACCATAGTCTCTCGAATTTCCATCCAAAGGAGTGCCAATGGGTTCAAAAACTTGTCTGAAAAGCAGCGGCAAATGACGTTCTTTGACTTTCAGGTGCAAAAAGTCCTACTTAGGGCCGAATTTGAGGGCCTCCGGGCCTTCTACACAAGTTGGAGGTATTTCTAGATTCCCATGCTCGTCGCGAGGAGTTTAAGTTCTTGTGAGTCTGAAACGGACACCGAATGGCAAAGTTATGGCCGTTTTAGTGAACACCAGACCTTTATATGGCTGTCCTTGAAAGAACT
The DNA here is from genome assembly GCA_032464435.1 of Aegilops umbellulata. Taxonomy (NCBI): domain Eukaryota; kingdom Viridiplantae; phylum Streptophyta; class Magnoliopsida; order Poales; family Poaceae; genus Aegilops; species Aegilops umbellulata. Next base: position 199,144,872 of record CP136056.1, on the reverse strand, counting down.
TCATTTTCTCGTGAATCATTCTGGCGAGCCGCCCTAAAAATTTGTGTCCTTCATAGTGGAGATATTGTTTCCACATATATATTGACCGATGCCAGGAATGCCCTCCTATTATTTGCTGTAACACACATACGTTACGACATGCCACACGGCAAAAACAAGGAGAATAAGGTTTATGGTCACCTCATTTTCATGAATGTACAACCAAATGGGAATCCCCTGATCATAAAGCATGTGTCGAATGCAACATTTGTCCTTACCAGGCACACTAATGTTTATACTCACCATAGTCTCTCGGATTTCCTTCCAGAGGAGTGCCAATGGATTCAGAAACTTGTCTGAAAAGCAGCGACAAATGATGTTCTTTGACTTTCAGGAGCAAAATGTCCTGCTTAGGGATCGAATTTGAGGGTCCTCCGGGCCTCCTATGCAAGCCGGAAGTATTCGATTCCCACGCTCGTCGCGAGCATTTTGAGTAGTTATGGGTCCTAAACGGTCTCCGAGTGACAAAGTTATGACCGTTTAGTGAACCCCAGTCCTTTATATGGCAGTCCTAGAAAGAACATCATTTTCTCGTGACGCGTTCTGGCGTGCCACCCCAAAATTTTGTGTCGTTCATAGTGGAGATATTGTTTCCGCATAAATACTGACCGATGCGAGGAATGCCCTTCTATTCTTGGCTATAACACACGTACGTTATGGCATGCTTCACGGCAAAAACAAAGAGAATAAGGCTTATAGTCGCCTTATTTTATTGAATATACAACGAAATGGGATTCCCCGGATCATAGAGCATGTGCAGAATGCAACGTTTGTCCCTACCAGGCGGACTAATTTTTATACTCACCATAGTCTCTCGGATTACCTTCCAAAGGAGTACCAATGGGTTCAGAAACTTATCTCAAAAGCAGTGGCAAATGATATTCTTTAACTTTCAGGGGCAAACAATCCTACTTAGGGGCCAATTTGAGGGTCCTCCGGGCCTCCTGCGCAGGTTGGAAGTACTTTCTAGATTCCCATGCTCGTCGTGAGCATTTTGAGTACTTGTGGGTCCGAAATGGTCTCCAAATGACAAAGTTATGATCGTTTTAGTGAATACCGGTCCTTTATATGGCAGTCCTTGAAAGAACTACATTTTCTCGTGACGCGTTCTAGCGCGCTGCCCCAACATTTTGTGTCCTCTATAGTGGAGATATTGTTTCCGCATAAATACTGGCCGATGCGAGGAATGCCCTTCTATTCTTGGCTATAACACACGTACATTATGGCATGCTGCACGGCAAAAACAAAGAGAATAAGGCTTATAGTCGCCTTATCCTTGAATATACAATGAAATGGGATTCCCCGGATCATAGAGCATGTGCAGAATGCAACGTTTGTCCATACCAGGCAGACTAATTTTTATACTCACCATAGTCTCTCGGATCTCCTTCCAAAGGAGTACCAATGGGTTCAGAAACTTATCTCAAAAGCAGTGGTAAATGATATTCTTTAACTTTCAGGGGCAAACAGTCCTGCTTAGGGGCCAATTTTAGGGTCCTCCGGGCCTCCTGCGCAAGTCGGAAGTATTTTCTAGATTCCCATGCTCGTCGCGAGCAGTTTGAGTACTTGTGGGTCTGAAACGGTCTCCGAATGACAAAGTTATGATCGTTTTAGTGAATACCGGTCCTTTATATGGCAGTCCTTGAAAGAACTTCATTTTCTCGTGACGCGTTCTAGCGCGCTGCCCCAACATTTTGTGTCCTCTATAGTGGAGATATTGTTTCCGCATAAATACTGGCCGATGCGAGGAATGCCCTTCTATTCTTGGCTATAACACACGTACATTATGGCATGCTGCACGGCAAAAACAAAGAGAATAAGGCTTATAGTCGCCTTATCCTTGAATATACAATGAAATGGGATTCCCCGGATCATAGAGCATGTGCAGAATGCAACGTTTGTCCATACCAGGCGGACTAATTTTTATACTCACCATAGTCTCTCGGATCTCCTTCCAAAGGAGTACCAATGGGTTCAGAAACTTATCTCAAAAGCAGTGGTAAATGATATTCTTTAACTTTCAGGGGCAAACAGTCCTGCTTAGGGGCCAATTTTAGGGTCCTCCGGGCCTCCTGCGCAAGTCGGAAGTATTTTCTAGATTCCCATGCTCGTCGCGAGCAGTTTGAGTACTTGTGGGTCTGAAACGGTCTCCGAATGACAAAGTTATGATCGTTTTAGTGAATACCGGTCCTTTATATGGCAGTCCTTGAAAGAACTTCATTTTCTCGTGACGCGTTCTAGCGCGCTGCCCCAACATTTTGTGTCCTCTATAGTGGAGATATTGTTTTCGCATAAATACTGGCCGATGCGAGGAATGCCCTTCTATTCTTGGCTATAACACACGTACATTATGGCATGCTGCACGGCAAAAACAAAGAGAATAAGGCTTATAGTCACCTTATCCCTGAATATACAATGGAATGGCATTCCCCGGATCATAGAGCATGTGCAGAATGCAACGTTTGTCCATACCAGGCGGACTAATTTTTATACTCACCATAGTCTCTCGGATTTCCTTCCTCAGGAGTACCAATGGGTTCAGAAACTTATCTCAAAAGCAGTGGCAAATGATATTCTTTAACTTTCAGGGGCAAACAGTCCTGCTTAGCGGCCAATTTGAGGGTCCCCCGGGCCTCTTGTGCAAGTCGGAAGTATTTTCTAGATTCCCATGCTCGTCGCGAGCATTTTGAGTAATTGTGGGTCCGAAACGGTCTCCGAATGACAAAGTTATGATCGTTTTAGTGAATACCGCAGTCCTTGAAAGAACTTCATTTTCTCGTGACGCGTTCTAGCGCGCCGCCCCAAAATTTTGTGTCCTCCATAGAGGAGATATTGTTTCCACATATGTATTGACCGATGCCAGGAATTCCCTCCTATTATTTGCTGTAACACATGTACGTTACGGCATGCCACACGACAAAAAACAAGGACAATAATGCTTATAGTCGCCTAATTTTCTTGAATTTACAACCAAATGTGGTTCCCCGGATCATAGAGCATGTGTAGAATGCAACACTTGTCGTTACCAGACGTACTAATGTTTATACTCACCATAGTCTTTCAGATTTCCTTCCAAAGGAGTACCAATGGATTCAGAAACTTGTCTGAAAAGCAGCGGCAAATGATGTTCTTTGACTTTCAGGGGCAAAAACTCCTACTTAGGGGCCGAATTTGAGGGTCCTCCGGGCCTCCTGCACAAGCCGGAAGTGTTTTCTAGATTCCCATGCTCGTCGTGAGCATTTTGAGTAGTTGTGGGTCCAGAACGGTCTTCGAATCACAAAGTTATGACCGTTTTATTGAACGTCGGTCCTTTATATGGCAGTCATTAAAATAACTTCATTTTCTCGTGACGCGTTCTGTTGCGCCGCCCCAAAATTTTATGGCCTCCATAGTGGAGATATTGTTTCCACATATATATTGATGTCAGGAATTCCCTCCTATTATTGGCTATAACACACATCCGTTACGGCATGGCACACGGCAAAAACAAGGAGAATAAGGCTTATAGTCGCCTTATTTTCTTGAATTTACAACCAAATGGGATTCCCTGGATCATAGAGCATGTACAGAATACAACGTTTGTTGTTATCAGGCGGACTAATGTTTATACTCACCATATCTCTCAGATTTCCTTCCAAAAGGAGTGCCAATGGGTTCAGAAACTTGTCTAAAAAGCAGCGGCAAATGATGTTCTTTGACTTTCAGGGGCAAAAACTCCTGCTTAGGGGCTGAATTTGAGGGTCCTGCAGGCCTCCTACAGAAGCAGGAAGTATTTTCTTGATTCCAAGCTCGCTGCGAGCATTTTGAGTAGTGGTGGGTCCGGACCGGTCTCCAAATGACAAAGTTATGACCGTTTTAGTGAACACCGGTCCTTTATATGGCAGTCCTTGAAAGAACTTCATTTTCTCGTGATGCATTCTGGCGCGCCGCCTGTCGGGGGATATCGGCCTCCACGAGCACCTATGGGGACGGAGCCCCTTGTCGGTTCGGCGGGGGCGGAGGATGCACAAAGAGCAGATCGAGGCGACACACACACACAACGATTTTAGGGCCGCATGGATGCGTAAAACCCTACTGCTGCATGTCTGGTTGATTGGGGTTCTTGCTCTGGAGCGCAAGAAGCTACAGTGAGTTGGAGCTGGATGTAGACGAGGGTCTACTGGGTCCGATCCTCCTCTAGGGTTCTTCCTCCCTCTCTGGGTCTGGATCCCTTCCGGTCTCTCCTCTCCCCCCTACGTGCGCATGGGCCTCCTTTTATATGCTAAGGGGTTTCCCACAGGTAGCAACGTAGGTGAGGGTAAAAATGGCAAGGGGCTGTGCAAACAGTGGCCGCACAGTGCTATCGCACCTAACTCTGACGGCGGGGGACAAAGGCATTAAATGCCTGTCTGGATCGCCTGAACAGTGCCGAGGCGGACCGTTAGGAGCGCCTCCGCTTGCCACGGGGGCGACTCTGCCAACGTCGCATGCCACCGCGCGTCTCAGGTTGCGCGGCGTCCCGCCACGTGCCTCCGGGGGAGCCCCAGAGCGACGCGTGGGCGGGTGAGCTGGGGCGCAGGCCTGATGTGGTGGTTTGCCGCGGCAAGTGGCTTGCCGCGGTAGTTGCCTTGCCGCACCTGGGAGCTTGCCGCTCGCCAGGCCTTGCCGGGGCGCGCGGAGCGCCGCGGCGGGCTTCTCTTGGTGTGCCTTGGCTTGGCCGTCCCGGCGAGCTCCTCCCGCCGGGGCCTTGGTGCTTCGGCTTAGTCGTCCCGGCAAGCTCCTCTTGCCGGGGCCTTATCGCGTTGGCCCGGCAAGCTCCTCTTGCCGGACCTCGCCTTCTCGACCCGGCAAGCTCCTCTTGCCGGGGCTTGGTCTTCTAGGCTCGACCACTTGGCCTTCGTCCGGCCCAGAAAGGGCCGTGGAGACTCTTGTCGCTCCCCTGGCAGGCCTTGCCGCGGGACGCTACTACTACCCGTGCACAAGTTCGGGGTATTAAGGTACCCCTACTTTAGTACACCGACAGGAGCCCCCGGGTCTGGGCCATACACGGTGCCGAGCGTTGTTGGGCCAGGCCCTAACAGTGCACGGGCACGCGTGGCCTGGGTTGCGCTGCTCCTTAACTCCGTGCTCGTCGCGCCCTCCCCAAGTGGCGCGCGCTTATCGCGGCGTCGTGGGAGGGGCGAGGCGTGCGAGGCGTGCGTGACGTGGGCGGCGTGCGCGGGACCGAGGCCCGCAGGCATGCGTCACGTTGGGCACGACTCCTTTATCTGGGAAGGCGGAGCGTCCGCCCCCGCTCCTTCCCCCTTTATAAGCAGAGGGGAATAGGGGCAGCTCGCCATTCCGCCGATTGCTGTTCCTCGAAAATCTCCGGCACCTCCTCCTTGCTAGAGAAAGCAGCGATTCACCCTCGCAGCCCCCGGCGCCGCCAACGCCGACAACTCCCCCTTCCCGTTTCTTCCATGGCCCCGAAGAGCGACAAGGCGAAGGGGAAGGCCGTGAAGTCGGCCGAGGCGCTACGGCTGGAAGTGCCCCGGAAGGAGACGGCGACGTTCCCCCCTCAGCTTGATGCGCTGAGGCTGAAGAACGAATACCTCCTCTTCTGGTCGACGGCGACGCGAGCGCATCCGCGCACGCGAGTTCTTCCCGCCATCGCCCAGAAGCTGTACCCGACCGGGTACCCTTTCTTCGCCGTGTTCTTCCTCTGCGGGCTCTGCCCGCCTTTTTCTGAGTTCTTCTGCGACATCATGCACACCTACAACCTCCACCTCCTTGACTTCACCCCCAACGCCGTTCTGACAATGGCGGTTTTCGCACACCTTTGCGAGAACTTTGTCGGAGTCCGCCCCAACGTAGCCCTCTTCCGGCACTTCTTTACTCCCCGGGTGGAGAAAGGAGAGCCGCTGTCCGGCGGAGTCGCTTGGATCTCCAGGACCGGCAAGAAAGAGGCCTACTTGGAGGGGGAACTCCCTGGTAGATGGGAGGAGTAGAGGGCCGAGTGGTGCCTGGTCGTCGAGGAGAATCCACCGCCGTTCACCGCCGTGCGGCGAACTCCAGTGGTGCGCAGCCGCGACTGGAGCGACCTGGCCCCGGACGACGCCAAGCTGAAGATTGCCGCCACCCGCATCCTGCGCCTCAGGTTTGCCGGGCTCACCGTCGGCGCCGTCGGCGCGGATTTCCTTCGCCGGCGTATCGCCCCCCTGCAGGAGAGGGGGAAACCGGCTTGGGAATTCCAAAACGCGGCGGACATCATGAGGCTGCGCCCGGGCCTTAACTACAACTTCACCGTTCTGGAGCTCGACGGAGTGTTGAAGGAGCTGTTCAAGCACGACTCCGAGCACCCAGAATGGTTCAGGTTGCCGCCGGGCGTCGTCCCCCTGTGCAACAACTCGGCGCTCAGCCGCATCCTTGCGATGATGCCGCTGTGCGACTCGCACGGGATCGACGCGACCTGGCAGGAGCCGGCGGACAACGTCGTGCATGCCTTCTTCGACAACTTGGAGGAGGTGCCGGTCGACCCCAACGAGAAGAGGGGCCTCACGCGGGACACCACCCCCGAGGAGCTGGCCTACATCGCCTCCAGGATGGAGGAGGCGGCGGCCGCCGCGGCCGCGGGCGAGTCTGGCTTCACCCTGGCCGAGGCAGACGCGGCGGAGGCGGAGAGCCTCGCCGACCAGATGGAGCTCGCCGGCGCGGAGGAACCAGCCGGGCACGGTGGTGCGGGCGAGCCCGCCCAGGACGCGGGTGGCTTGCCGGAGGCGGACGCGCCCTCCTCGCAGCTCCCGGGCAGCTCGTCGCAGGCGGAGCCCCCTGCCCAGCCGAGGAGGCGTCTCCGCAGTGCCGGAGAGGTGGTGCGGCAAGCCGACCAGCAACCGCAGCCCCGGGTGACGCGCGCCTCTGAAGCAGCGGGAGCGGGGTCCTCACGGGCCACGGCTTTTGCTCCTGCCGCTCCTTGTTCCGTGGCGGCAACGGGGGCGGGGTCGTCCACCGCCCCCTCCAAGCGGTCCCGGGAACCCACTCCCCTGTCTCCTCGCGCCTGGAGCAAGCCGGTTTTTGATTATTCCGCGCTCAGCTCCGACGAAGAAGAGGAGGACGGAGAGTAAGTTCCTGGTAGAGCTTGTATCTTCTTGATTTCTGTTGCTTCATCTTGTTTCGCAGCCCATTCATCCCCCCCGAAACCGTTCCCTCTTCAGGACGCTGGCCCAGAGGAGGGCGAAGAGGGCCAAGATCCCACTGGTCGTCCTTGAGGGCGAATCTCCTCCGGCAACTGGGGAGGTGCCGGAGACGACCTTGCCGGACCTGGCAGCGGGCCCGCAGGGCAGCCCACAGCGCAGCCCCCAGGGTGAGGGCATGGCTAGCTCTTGCTGTTTGGCGCGCGCGCGAGCTTCCCTTCTCTTCGCTAACATGTGGTTGTTGTTGTTGTCGTTGGGTAGGAGCAGAGCAGCCCCAGCAGGCGACCCCGGGGGGCACTCCTGCCGCGCCGTCCGCTTCGACCACCCCGCCTAGGGAGAAATCTCCGGCAAGGGAGGAGCCCCCGGCAGGGGAGACCTCCCCGGCAAGGGAGGAGCCCCCGGCAAGGAAGACCTCTCCGGCAAGGGAGGGATCTCCGGTGAGGGACGCGGCCAGCGATCCCCCGGCAGCGGAGGCCGCGGCCACGGACCCTGCCACCGGTAAGCCCCCCTGCACGGAAAACTTCCCCTGGCTATCTTTCCTTATGAGCTTCTTTGTCGGCTATTCAGCTGACTCTTCTCCCCTCTTCCGGCCATCAGACCCGCCCACCGCGGACCCGATGGAGACCGAGGTCGTCGTCGAGGAGGGCGCGCGTGGCGACGCCGACGACGTCATCGTCATCGAGGAGGCGGAGGGCACCGACGACCCCGCAGGCGGCGGGGAGGCCGAAGCCGCCAAGGGCGCCGCGGCAGCAGGCGGCGAGGGGACCGGCGACCGTGCCGACGGCCCCGGGGAGGCCGAGGCGTCAAGCACTCCGCAGTCCAGCGATCCCGCTGCTGCTACCACGTCGGGCCCCGAGGAGCCCCCGGCAGGCGCCTACCTGCAGGCCGGCGATGGCGTCTTCATCAGGCTCCCCTGGGAGCCTGGCTCCAGGGCGCCAGTCGAGGGGGAGGCCTTGGACGGAGAAGTGCTCGCCTCCGTCGGGCTGACAGTGGTCGACGCGCCAAGCACCGGCAGCGGCGAGCCCGAGGAGGAGCGGACGCTCCGGAAGCTTGTGTCGCTCTACCGCGCCCGGCAGGCCAAGGTGGAGCGCCAGGAGGCACTCGTCGCGAAGGCCGGCGCGGACATGGAGAAGCGTGCCGGGGAGCTCCGGGAGCTCAACCAGGAGGCCCTCCGGTCCTTGGCGGAGGAGCGGAGGCTGCTCGACGAGGCGCGGACGGCCTTCCTCCTCGAGAAGGCAGAGGCTGAAGAGCAGCAGAGGCTTGCCGCTGCGGGGCTATCCGCGCGGGAAAGCGAACTGGTGCAGCAGAGGGCCAACCTCGCCAACCACGAGGAGGAGGTTGCCGTGCGCGAGCAGGCGCTTGGAGGGGACCTGCAGAAAGCGCAGGATGCCGGCACGGCCACCGAGGTCGCCAAGGGGGAGCTGGAGGCGAGGGTGGCGCAGCTCATCAGCGACCTCAAGGCGAGCGGCGAGGAGCTTGCCGCGCTCAAACTAGAGCGCGAGAAGGGCGCTCACTCCCTTGGCGAGCTGCAGGGCCGCTTCGCCGAGAAGATCCAGGAGCTCGACGCCGCCAAGGACTCCAAGGCTGTCCTCGAGCTGAAGCTGGACACCCTGGCCAAGGCGCTGGAGAGCGCCAAGGAGCAGGAAGCGACCTCGCGGAAGGAGGTTGCTGGCAACGAGGAGCTGTTGAGGAGCGCCGCCGTTACCCAGAACGCCTTCCGAGAGACGGTGGAGCGGTGGACGGAAGGCCTCGTCGACATCGCCTCCACCATCGACCAGGAGCTGAAGCTGCTGGGGATGGAGGGCCACGAGTACCCCTCCGGCGAGGATGTCCCGCCGAGCGCCAAGCTCACTTCCTTCTTCAAGGGCTTGGTGGGGGTGCTCCGGCACCTCCGGGAATCGATCCCTGAACAGCTGGCCGAGGAGACGCGGGAAGCCGTCTCCGGGCCCTCGAGAGGGTGTTAGTGAAGATCGTCTTCCGCCACCCCACCATCAGGCTCACCAACGTCCTCAGGCACTTGCCGGAAGATGCTGAACTGACGGAGATCAGGGCCCTCGTCACCCCCATCGTGGAAAGGGTGGCGGGGATCAGGCGGGTCGAGGGCGACCGCGCGGATTAGGCCGCCCACCTCTTTCTTTTCTTCCCCTGTCGCTACTGAGCATGCCACAGAAACAGCTGATTAGGGCAGCGGCAAGTCATTTTGCAATATAACTTTTATCTTAGGCAGTTCATTGCGCTGTTATCTCCCTCGTTCGACTTTATGCTTCGTACGTTCGCGCCCTACGCTCACAGGAACTTGTCGGCGAAAGTCTCCGCCTTGCCACGGGTGCCGAGTGCGGGACATCAGCAACCCGCTGACGGGGCTTCCACCGGCAAGAAACCTTGCCGCGGCTGGCGCAACTCACTTAAATGTTGAGCAGGCTCGGGGCGAGGTAGGCGTGGCAACTGCAGTCGCGGCACGCTCAAGCTGCCGAGCGAGCTCGAAACAAGTAAGGACGCTACTCGGGATGTAGCACACTTAAGTCGTTGAGCGGACTCGAAACGAAATAAGGGCGCAACCAGCCACGAGCCGACCCCTCCGCGCACAGGTTTCCCATACGAAGCTCGGTCGTTCGAGGAAGATAACTTAAGAATAAAAAGGAGCTTAATTGCTCAAACTTTGGCAACTTAGCTTCTCTGTCATTTGCCGTCCGGCAAGGCGCAGCTTCCTCGGGCGACGCGCCAGCCTATCCTGTCATCCCTCCTTCTCAAGGTAAGGGAATAATGAAGGCTCTGGGCTTCGCGGCCCGCCATCGCTTGCCGGAGTCGAGTGAAGCGCAATCGTGTCGAATGATGCCTGCGCTAAGGGGAGAGGCGCGAAATCGACAAGATGTGCGGGGCACATAAGCTATGCTCGGGATCTGCGCCCGTCTCTGTGCCAAGGATTACATGCAACTGCGGCAAGACTTGGACAGAGAGGATGGCCGACGGAACGGGTTCCGACCGCCGCGCTGGCAAGGTTCCTCCCACGGTCGGCATCGACTCGTTTGGATCTTGGCGGCCTGGGCTCGCCGAAGAACGAGGTCGCCTTTCCCGCAACTTCCGGCGCTAACTTCTGCGGCTACGGGAGCGGCGCAGAGTTTGCTGGAAGCAAGAAACTCGCTCAGCGGCCGGAAGGCGGTCCTCCTCAAGGAGCAGCTGCTCTTGCCCGGACTCTGCGTGAGTGGGTACTCGAGGAGGGCCGTGCGCGAGTTCGTGAGGAGGAATGCCTCCGCTCAGCGGATCGGAGCGGAAAGGTCCCTGGCCATACCTGAGCTTGCCTGTGGTCGCCGAATCTGGTTCGCACAACCTCGACGCACCCCCTGCCTGGCGCGCCAAAGATGTCGGGGGATATCGGCCTCCACGAGCACCTATGGGGACGGAGCCCCTTGTCGGTTCGGCGGGGGCGGAGGATGCACAAAGAGCAGATCGAGGCGACACACACACACAACGATTTTACCCAGCTTCGGGCCGCATGGATGCGTAAAACCCTACTGCTGCATGTCTGGTTGATTGGGGTTCTTGCTCTGGAGCGCAAGAAGCTACAGTGAGTTGGAGCTGGATGTAGACGAGGGTCTACTGGGTCCGATCCTCCTCTAGGGTTCTTCCTCCCTCTCTGGGTCTGGATCCCTTCCGGTCTCTCCTCTCCCCCTACGTGCGCATGGGCCTCCTTTTATATGCTAAGGGGTTTCCCACAGGTAGCGACGTAGGTGAGGGTAAAAATGGCAAGGGGCTGTGCAAACAGTGGCCGCACAGTGCTATCGCACCTAACTCTGACGGCGGGAGACAAAGGCATTAAATGCCCGTCTGGATCGCCTGAACAGTGCCGAGGCGGACCGTTAGGAGCGCCTCCGCTTGCCACGGGGGCGACTCTGCCAACGTCGCATGCCACCGCGCGTCTCAGGTTGCGCGGCGTCCCGCCACGTGCCTCCGGGGGAGCCCCAGAGCGACGCGTGGGCGGGTGAGCTGGGGCGCAGGCCTGATGTGGTGGTTTGCCGCGGCAAGTGGCTTGCCGCGGTAGTTGCCTTGCCGCACCTGGGAGCTTGCCGCTCGCCAGGCCTTGCCGGGGCGCGCGGAGCGCAGCGGCGGGCTTCTCTTGGTGTGCCTTGGCTTGGCCGTCCCGGCGAGCTCCTCCCGCCGGGGCCTTGGTGCTTCGGCTTAGTCGTCCCGGCAAGCTCCTCTTGCCGGGGCCTTGTCGCCTTGGCCCGGCAAGCTCCTCTTGCCGGACCTCGCCTTCTCGACCCGGCAAGCTCCTCTTGCCGGGGCTTGGTCTTCTAGGATCGATCACTTGGCCTTCGTCCGGCCCGGAAAGGGCCGTGGAGACTCTTGTCGCTCCCCTGGCAGGCCTTGCCGCGGGACGCTACTACTGCCCGTGCACAAGTTCGGGGTATTAAGGTACCCCTACTTTAGTACACCGACACCGCCCCAAAATTTTGTGTCCTCCATACTGGAGATGTTGTTTCCACATATATATTGACAGATGCTAGGATTGCCCTTCTATTATTGGCTGTAACACACGTACGTTACGGCATGGTACACGTCAAAAACAAAGAGAATAAGACTTATATTCACCTTATTTTCTTGAATTTACGACCAAATGGGATTCCCCGGATCATAGAGCATGTGTCGATGCAACGTTTGTCCATACCAGGTGGACTAATGTTTATACTCACCATAGTCTCTCGGATTTCCTTCCAAAGGAGTGCCCATGGATTCCGAAACATGTCTGAAAAGCAGCGGCAACTGATGTTCTTTGACTTTCAGGGGAAAAAGTCCCTAGGGGCCGAATTTCAGGGTCCTCCGGGCCTCCTGCTCAAGTTGGAAGTATTTTCTAGATTCCCACGCTCGTCTCGAGCATTTCGAGTACTTGTGGGTCCGAAACGGTCTCCGAATGACAAAGTTATGACCGTTTTATTGAACACCGGTCCTTTATATGGCAGTCTTTGAGAGAAGTTCATTTTCTCGTGATGTGTTCCGGCACACCGCCCCAAAATTTTGTGTCCTCCATAGTGGAGATATTGTTTCCACATATATATTGACCGATGCCAGGAATGCCCTTCCATTCTTGGCAGTAACACACGTACGTTACGACAAGGTACATGGGAAAAACAAGGAGAATAAGGCTTATATTCGCCTTATTTTGTTGAATTTACGACCAAATGGGATACCCCGAATCATAGAGCATGTGCAGAATGCAACGTTTGTCCATACCAGGTGGACTAATGTTTATACACACCATAGTCTCTCGGATTTCCTTCCAAAGGAGTTCCGATGGATTTAGAAACTTGTCTGAAAAGCAGCGGCAAATGATGTTTTTTGACTTCCAGGGGGAAAAATTCCTTCTTAGGGGCCAAATTTGAGGGTCCTCCGGGCCTCCTGCCAAGACGGAAGTATTTTCTAGATTCCCAGGGTCTTCTCGAGCATTTCAAGTACTTGTGCATCTGCAACGGTCTCCGAATGACAAAGTTATGACCGTTTTAGTGAACACCGGTCCTTTATATGGATGTCTTTGAAACAACTTCATTTTCTCGTGACGCGCTCTAGCGCGCCGCCCCCAAATTTTTTGTCCTCCATAGTGGAGATATTGTTTCCGCATATATGTTGACCGATGCCAGGAATTCCCTCCTATTATTTGCTATAACACATGTATGTTACGGCATGCTACACGGCAAAAACAAGGACAATAATGCTTATAGCTGCCTTATTTTCTTGAATTTACAACGAAATGGGATTGCCCGGATCTTAGAGCATGTGCAGAATGCAATATTTGTCGTTACCAGGAGCACTAATGTCTATACTCACAATAATCTCTCAGATTTCCTTCCAAAGGAGTGCCGATGGGTTCAAGAAACTTGTCAGAAAAGCAGTGGCAATTGATGTTCTTTGACTTTCAGGGGCAAAAAGTCTTGCTTGCGGGCCAAGTTTGAGGGTCCTCAAGGTCTCCTTCGCAAGACGGAAGTATTTTCTAGATTCCCACGCTCGTCTCGAGCATTTCGAGTACTTGTGTGTCCGAAACAGTCTCCGAATGACAAAGTTATGACCAATTTAGTGAACCTCAGTCCTTTATATGGGAGTCACTGAAAGAACTTCATTTTCTCGTGAAGCGTTCTGTTGCGCCGCCCCAAAATTTTCTGCCCTCCATAGTGGAGATAATGTTTCCACATATATATTGACCGATGCCAGGAATTCCCTCCTATTATTGGTTGTAACAACATACGTTACAGCATGCCACACGGCAAAAACAAGGAGAATAAGGTTTATAGTCGAGTTATTTTCTTCAAATTACAACCAAATGGGATTCCCCGGATCATAGAGCATGTATAGAATACAACGTTTGTCGTTACCAGGCGGACTAATGTTTATACTCACCATAATCTCTCGGATTTCCTTTCAAATGAGTGCCAATGGGTCCAGAAACTTGTCTGAAAAGCAGCGGAAAATGAAGTTCTTTGACTTTAAGGGGCAAAAACTCATGCTTAGGGCCAAATTTGAGGGTCCTCCGGGCCTCCTGCACAAGCCGGAAGTATTTTCCACATTCCCACGTCGCGAGCATTTTGATTAGTTGTGGGTCTGGAACGGTCTCCGAATCACAAAGTTATGACCGTTTTAGTGAACGTCGGTCCTTTATATGGAAGTCCTTGAAAGAACTTCATTTTCTCGTGATGCGTTCTGGCGCGCCACCCCGAAATTTTGTGTCCTCCATAGTGGAGATATTGTTTCCACATATATATTGACCGATGCCAGGAATGCCCTTCTATTATTGGGTATAAGACACATACAATACGGCATGGAACACGGAAAAAACAAAGAGAATAAGGCTTATATTCGCCTTATTTTCTTGAATTTACAACGCAATTGGGATTCCCCACATCATAGAGCATGTGCAGAATGCAACGTTTGTCCATACCAGGCGGACTAATGTTTATAAACGCCATAGTCTCTCGGATTTCCTTCCAAAGGAGTGCCAATGGATTCAGAAACTTGTCTGAAAAGCAGCGGCAAATGATGTTCTTTGACTTTCAAGGGCAAAAAGGCCTTCTTAGGGGCCGAATTTGAGGGTCCTTTAGGCCTCCTGCGCAAGCCGGAAGTATTTTCTAGATTCCCACGGTCTTCTCAAGCATTCCGAGTACTTGTGGGTCCGAAACGGTCTCCGAATGACAAAGTTATGACCGTTTTAGTGAACACCGGTCCTTTATATGGCAGTCTTTGAAACAACTTCATTTTCTCGTGACACTTTCTAGCGCGCCGCCCCAAAATTTTGTGTCCTCCATAGTGGAGATATTGTTTCCGCATATATATTGACCGATGCCACGAATTCCCTGCTATTATTTGCTATAACACATGTACGTTACGGCATGCCACACGGCAAGGATAATAATGCTTATAGTTGCCTTATTTTCTTGAATTTACAACCAAATGGGACTCCCGGGATCATATAGCATGTGCAGAATGCAATATTTGTGGTTAGCGGGCGCACTAATGTTTATACTCACCAAAATCTCTCAGATTTCCTTCCAAAGGAGTGCCAATGGGTTCAGAAACTTGTGTGAAAAGCAGCGGCAAATGATGTTCTTTGACTTACAGGGGCAAAAAGTCCTGCTTAGGGGCCAAATTTGAGGGTCATCGAGGCCTCCTGCGCAAGCCGGAAGTATTTTCTAGATTCCCATGCCCGTCTCGAGCATTTCGAGTACTTGTGTGTCCGAAACAGTCTCTGAATGACAAAGTTATGACCGATTTAGTGAACATAGGTCCTTTATATGGAAATCATTGAAAGAACTTCATTTTCTCTTGACGCGTTCTGTTGTGCCGCCCCAAATTTTGTGTCGTCCAAAGTGGAGATATTGTTTCCACATATATATCGACCGATGACATGAATTCCCTCCTATTATTGCCTATAACACACATACGTTACGGCATGCCACAGGGCAAAAATAAGGAGAATAAGGTTTATAGTAGCCTCATTTTCTTGAATTTACAACCAAATGGGATTCCCCGGATAATAGAGCAAGTACAGAATACGATGTTTGTCGTTACCAGGCGGACTAATGTTTACACTCACCGTAGTGGAGATATTGTTTCCACATATATATGGACTGATGCCAGGAATTCCCTCCTATTATTGGCTATAACACACATGTATTACGGCATGCCACACGGCAAAAACAAGGAGAATAAGGCTTATAGTCGCCATATTTTCTTGAATTTGCAACCAAATGGGATTCCCCGAATCATAGAGGATGTGCAGAATGCAATATTTGTCGTCAGCAGGCATACTAACGTTATTCTGACCATAATCTCTCGGATTTCCTTCCAAAGGAGTGAAAATAGTTTCATAAACTTGTCTGAAAAGCAGCAGCAAATGATGTTCTTTGACTTTCAGGGGCAAAAGCTCCTTCTTAGGGCCGAATTTGAGGGTCCTCCGGGCCTCCTACACAAGCCGGAAGTATTTTCTAGATTCCCACACTCGTCGTGAGCATTTTGATTAGTCATGGGTCCAGAACGGTATCCGAGTGACAAAGTTATGATCGTTTTAGTGAACGCCGGTCCTTTATATGGCAGTCCTTGAAAGAACTTCATTTTCTCATGACGTGCTCTCGAGCCGCCCCAAAATTTTGTGTCCTCCATAGTGGAGATATTGTTTCCACATATATTGGACTCATGCCAGGAATTCCCTCCTATTATTGGCTGTAACACACATACGTTTCGCCATGCCACACGGCAAAAACAAGGAGAGTAAGGCTTATAGTCGCCTTATTTTCTTGAATTTGCAACCAAATGGGATTCCCCGGATCATAGAGCATGTGCAGAATGCAATATTTGTCGTTACCAGGCGTACTAATGTTTATACTCACCATAATCTCTCGGATTTCCTTCCAAAGGAGTGCCAATTAAGGACAGTGTAACCGCACCTAAAGCGAGCCCTCTCAGCGCTTCGCGTTTTTAGCCGTCCGTTTACGTGATCTGCATGTTTTTGGTCGTCGGATCTCCTGCGAGAGCGATCTGTCCCGCATCTGGCAAAACTGGGTTGGCTGTCCTGTGGGCTGCTGCTCCACAGGCCAAAATGAAGCCCTCCGGTTAACTGGGCCGATTAGGCGATTTGGGAGTTTCCAGCTCATTTAACTAACCGAGCACGTACGGTCCAGTGCGACGGGTCGGCCTGCACCCGATACAAAGGACCTAATCGGTGACAGAGGGGGGATCAAGGCGCTCGCGATGCGGCCGGCGCGGGTGCTGTGAGGGGATACAATCGACGCACGCACGATTGATCGTCCTTGGGGATCCGGCCAACGCGCGTGAAGGGATCTAGTGGTGCACGATGCGGGTGACGCCTCATCTGATGGAATTAAAGATGCAATCACACTTCAGTTTTGGAGCGCACATTCATGGCGGATGCCTATCCTTTTCGATGCCGAGGAGTACATGTACGTGTATATATTCCTCCTTTCATGTCACTCTTCGCCCAGCCTTTCCACTCCAGCAGCACAACATCTTTCAGTAAGACGAGGCAGGCCACGACGACTGATCCCCGTTGAGTGCACGTCCTTCTCAGTCGTGGGGCATGCAGGTGAGGTAGGCCGTGACAGTTGGATTTCGTGGGAGAAACGAAGCAGCCCTATGGCTGTTCGGTGAAGCAGACGACTGAATCTCATCTGCCGGGTTGAAAGAGGCGATGAATCATCAGTTCTTGGAAGTGTTAACGACAACTGATGTGCGTTGCCGTTCACCTGCATCGTTTAGTGGAGATATACATTGTTATTTTCCTGGCCTAGAGCTGCTTGACTTCATGCGCCTGAATATGTAACTTCCCGTCCTTCTCTGACTGTAGTAGCTATGGTTCACGGTTGTATTGCCCAGTATCTTTATTTTTCTCTTTCCCTACGATTCCCTCTTCCACTCAGCAATTCTATTCTGATAATGTCTTTCCAAATTCAGTTTGTACAGGGGGTTTTCAATCCTGGATCTGGTCAACTATTTGATTCAGACTGATCATGGAGGCTCGTTCTCATATTTTGCTTGGTGAGTTCTTCAATGCGCAATTTGCCATGGCTGCTGATCAGGTAACTAGTTCACTCGCAGGACTGACACACCCCATCTCTTCATGCAAATATAATTCAACATAGTCTATTTCGTCATGTGTTTCATCCAAATGCTAACTGAAGTTCAACATAAACTAGTTGCTTGTTTTGTTGTCTAAAGTTATTTTAGACTTAAAACATTTTGCTGTTTAGAGGTAGCTTTTTTGTAAAAAGTTGTTGTGCTGCTATAATACTATCATGTCACAAATTGTTAAGAGATATTTAGACAGATCTGATTGAGTTAACAAGTTTATCATGATGTAATATATGCATTGTGATACATTCTGCTATACTGGTTTGATGCTTGATTCGTCAATGTCATTTCATATTCTGAGGAAGTCTCATTCTTTGAGGGAGAACCTAATTGATGGTGAACCTAGGGACTTGGAAGTTTTCTTTGCCCATTGGTTGAGATTTAATGTATGAATAAGACTAATTTATTTTACAACAGCACATGACCACTTCTCAAGAGAAGGCAAACTACCTACATGCAACAATTATAATCTCACTGGTATGGCTGTCTCTTTTATTTAATTTAAATAATTGGCATTACTAGCATATTTACCAATTTGTAAAACAGAATAATCATTTCTTTAATTGTCCATCTTTTTATTAACTGTTAGTATATATGTAATGCTCACTCTGATTTTGCAGGCCCCTTGAGTCATTCCAGTCCTACAATGTTCAAAAAATACATGTAAACAAATTGATGGCTAAAGTAGACCTTAAGTTCAAGGAAGCTATCCTTCTATATTTAGAATTCCATCTATGCATGCATATGTACTAGACCATCTACGATATTCATAATCCATGTCCTAAGACAACAAGCTATACCATGATTATCTAAGCTTGCATTGTGTTGCCCGTCCTTTTTTCAAATGGATGTTCTTACATATTTGCCCCTTGTTATACAAGCTACACACAGAAAGTATGTATTTATTATTTGATATGTGAAATTCATATTTCATATACTTATCTACTGCTTAAAGACAACTACTGCTACAGTAGCACAATAATTTTCCGTTGTTCCATGTGGATGATGGCTATCTATGTAACTAAATCTTTACTACCATTTGTGCATGTTTATACCATGTCTGTTCTTCTAATAGCCTAATGTCATTCCCTTTGATACACCACTGCCACCATAGCCAATCCACCAAAAGGAGGCAGAATAGGAAAATAACATCACAAATTAAATATATGTAGATAGGCTAATGGAGTAATCGATTTATAGTAATGTCGAATCAAATAGGAAGAGGATATATTATTGTTGTTGTTTTGTGAGAGCACGATAAGGAGTTTAGAACTCTCCTTTACTCCACCATAATAACCTATTTTCCAAATTATAATAATCACTTCAAGGTAAAGTGGAGCAAAATTTTGCCATTGTCCAAGTGATGCGATCAATGCAGATCGCGATGGACAACGTCCATTATTTGATGACTATAAAACTAGCAATGGTGTATTAACAAGAAAATCACTTCAATAAAAAATAGATGGATTAACAACAAATGTATATTCCACTTAAAGTCAATTTAACCTCAAAATAAATGTGTCCACATACTAAGTTCAATCTCTATTTGCCATCAAAATAGACGGGCGCGGCAACGCGCACCATCAATGATCAAGTGGGTTCAGAAACTTTTCTGAAAATCAGCGGCAAATGATGTTCTTTGACTTTCAGGGGCAAAAACTCCTGCTTAGGGCCGAATATGAGGGTCCTCCGGGCCTCCTGCACAAGCCGGAAGTATTTTCTAGATTCCCACGCTCGTCGTGAGCATTTTGATTAGTTGTGGGCCTCGAACGGTCTTCGAGTCACAAAGTTATGACCGTTTTAGTGAACGCCGGTCCTTTATATGGCATTCCTTGAAAGAACTTCATTTTCTCATGACGCGTTCTCGCGCCGCCCCAAAATTTTGTGTCCTCCATAGTGGAGATATTGTTTCCACACATATATGGACTGATGCCAGGAATTCCCTCCTATTATTGGCTATAACACACATGTTTCGCCATGCCACATGGCAAAAACAAGGAGAATAAGGGTCATAGTCGCCTTATTTTCTTGAATTTGCAACCCAATGGGATTCCCCGGATCATAGAGCATGTGTAGAATGCAATATTTGTCGTTACCAGGCGTACTAATGTTTATACTCACCATAATCTCTCGGACTTCCTTCCAAAGGAGTGCCAATGGGTTCAGAAACTTGTTTTAAAAGCAGCGGCAAATGATGTTCTTTGACTTTCAGGGGCAAAAACTCCTCCTTAGGGCCGAATTTGAGGGTCCTCCGGGCCTCCTGCACAAGTCGGAAGTATTTTCTAGATTCCCACGCTCGTGAGCATTTTGATTAGTTGTGGGTCCGGAACTGTCTCCGAATCACAAAGTTATGACCGTTTTAGTGA
The DNA here is from genome assembly GCA_032464435.1 of Aegilops umbellulata. Lineage (NCBI taxonomy): Eukaryota > Viridiplantae > Streptophyta > Magnoliopsida > Poales > Poaceae > Aegilops > Aegilops umbellulata. Next base: position 199,125,191 of record CP136056.1, on the reverse strand, counting down.
ACTCCGGTCCTTTATATGGCAGTCCTTGAAATAACTTCATTTTCTCATGATGCATTCTCACGCGCCGCCCCAAAATTTTGTGTCCTCCATAGTGGAGATATTGTTTCCACATATATATTGACCGATGCTAGGAATGCCCTTCTATCATTGGCTGTAAGACACGTACGTTACGGCATGGTACACGGCAAAAACAAGGAGAATAAGGCTTATATTCGCCTTATTTTCTTGAATTTACAACCAAATTGGATTCCCCGGATCATAGAGCATGTGCAAAATGCATCGTTTGTCCATACCAGGCGGACTAATGTTTATACTCACCATAGTCTCTCGGATTTCCTTCAAAAGGAGTGCCAATGGATTCAGAAACTTGTTTGAAAAGCAGCGACAAATTATGTTGTTTGACTTTCAGGGGCAAAAAGTCCCACTTAGTGGCCAAATTTGAGGGTCCTCCAGGCCTCCTAGACCAGCCAGAAGTATTTTGTAGATTCCCACGCTCGTCTCGAGCATTTCGAGTACTTGTGTGTCCGAAACGGTCTCAGAATGACAAAGTTATGACTGATTTAGTGAACATCGGTCCTTTATATGGAAGTCATTGAAAGAACTTCATTTTCTCGTGACACGTTCTGTTGCGCCGGCCCAAAATTTTGTGCCCTTTGTAGTGGATATATTGTTTCCACATATATATGGACTGATGCCCGGAATTCCCTCCAATTCTCGGCTGTGACACACATACGTTATGGCTTGCCGCACGGCAAAAACAAGGAGAATAAGGCTTATGGTCGCCTTATTTTCTTGAAATTTACAACCAAATGGGATTACCCGGATCATTGAGCATGTACAGAATACAATGTTTGTCGTTACCAGGCGGACTAATGTTTATACTCACCATAATCTATTCGATTTCCTTCCAAAGGAGTGTCAATTGGTTCAGAAACTTGTCTGAAAAGCAGCGTCAAATGATGTTCTTTGACTTTCATGGGCAAAAACTCCTGCTTAGGGGCCGAATTTGAGGGTCCTCCGGGCCTCCTGCACAAGCAGGAAGTATTTTCTAGATCCACATGCTCGACGCGAGCATTTTGAGTAGTTGTGGGTCCGGAACGGTCTCCGAATCACAAACTTATGACCGTTTTAGTGAACGTCGGATCTTTATATGGCAGTCCTTGAAAGAACTTCATTTTCTCGTGATGCGTTCTAGCGCGCCGCCCCAAAATTTTGTGTCCTCCATAGTGGAGATATTGTTTCCGCATATATATTGACCGATGCCAGGAATTCCCTCCTATTATTTGTTGTAACACACGTACGTTACGGCATGCCACACGGCAAAAACAAGGACAATAATGCTTATAGTTGCCTTATTTTCTTGAATTTACAACCAAATGCAATTCCCCAGATCGTAGAGCATGTGTAGAATGCAATGTTTGTCATTACCAGGCACACTAATGTTTATACTAACCATAATCTCCCAGATTTCCAACCAAAGGAGTGCCAATGGGTTCAGAAACTTGTCTAAAAAGCAGCGGCAAGTGATGTTCTTTGACTTTCAGGGGCAAAAAGTCCTTCTTAGGGGCCGAATTTGAGGGTCCTCCGGGCCGCCTGCGCAAGCTTGAAGTATTTTCTAGATCCCCACGCTCTTCTCGAGGATTTCAAGTACTTGTGGGTCTGAAACGGTGTCCGAATGACAAAGTTATGATCGTTTTGGTGAACACCGGTCCTTTAGATGGCAGTATTTGAAAGAACATCATTTTCTCGTGATGCGTTCTAGCGCGCCGCCCCAAAATTTTGTGTCCTCCATAGTGGAGATATCGTTTCCGCATATATATTGACTGATGCCAGGAATTCCCGCCTTTAATTTGTTGTAACACACGTACATTACGGCATGCCACACTGCAAAAACAAGGACAATAATGCTTATAGTTGCCTTATTTTCTTGAATTTACAACCAAATTGGATTCCCCGGATCATAGAGCATGTGCAGAATGCAACGTTTGTCGTTACCAGGCGTACTAATGTTTATACTCAGCATAATCTCTCATATTTCCTTCCAAAGGAGTGCCAATGGGTTCAAAAACTTGTCTGAAAAGCAGCGGCAAATGATGTTCTTTGACTCTCAGGGGCAAAAACTCCTGCTTAGGGGCCGAATTTGAGGGTCCTCCAGGCCTCCTGCACAAGCCGGAAGTATTCTCTAGATTCCCACGCTCGTCGCGAGCATTTTGATTAGTTGTGGGTCCGGAACGGTCTCCAAATCACAAAGTTATGACTGTTTAGTGAACGCCGGCCTTTATATGGCAGTCCTTTAAAGAACTTCATTTTCTCGTGATGCGTTCTGGCGTACCGCCCCAAAATTTTGTGTCCTCCATAGTGGAGATATTGTTTCCACTTATATATTGACCGATGCCAGGAATGCCCTTCTATTTTTGTGGTAACACACGTACGCTACAACATGGTACACGGCAAAAACAAGGAGAGTAAGGCTTGTATTCGCCTTATTTTCTTGAATTTACGTCCAAATGGGATTCCCCGGATCATAAAGCATGTCCATACCAAGCGGAATAATGTTTATACTCACCATAATCTCTCGGATTTCCTTCCAAAGGAGTGCCAATGGGTTCAGAAACTTGTGTGAAAAGCAGCGGGAAATGATGTTCTTTGACTTTCAGAGGAAAAAAGTCCTGCTTAGGGGGCGAATTTTAGGGTCCTTCGGGACTCCTGCGCAAGCCGGAAGTATTTTGTAGATTCCCACGCTCGTGGTGAGTATTTTGAGTAGGTGTCGGTCCAAAACGGTCTCCGAATTACAAAGTTATGAACGTTTTAGTGAACGTCGGTGCTTTATATGGCAGACCTTGAAAGAACTGAATTTTCTCATGATGCGTTCTGGCCCGTCGCCCCAAAATTTTATGTCGTCCATAGTCGAGATATTGTTTCCACATATCTATTGACTGATGCCAGGAATGCCCTTCTATTATTTGTTGTAACACACGTACATTATGGCATGGTACACGGCAAAAACAAGGAGAATAAGGCATATATTTGCCTTATTTTCTTGAGTTTACGACCAAATGGGATTCCCTGGATCATAGAGCATGTGCAGAATGCAACTTTTGTCCATACCAGGCGGACTAATGTTTATACTCACCATAGTATCTGGGATTTCTTATCAAAGGAGTGCCAATGGGTTAAGAAACTTGTCTTAAGAGCAGCGGCCAATGATATTCTTTGACTTTCAGGGGAAAAAAGTCCTGCTTAGGGGCTGAATTTGAGGGTCCTCCGAGCCTCCTGCGCAAGCCGGAAGTATTTTCTAGATTCCCACGCTCGTCGCGAGCATTTTGAGTACTTGTGGGTCCAAAACGGTCTCCAAATGACAAAGTTATGTCTGTTTTAGTGAACACCAGTTATTTATGTGGTAGGCCTTGAAAGAACTTCATTTTCTCGTGATGCTATCTGGCGCCGCTCAAAAATTTCGTGTCCTCCATAGTGGATATATTGTTTCCAAATATATATTGACCGATGCGAGGAATGCCCTTCTATCATTGGCTGTAAGACATGTATGTTATGGCATGATACACGACAAAAACAAGGAGAATAAGACTTATATTCGCCTTATTATGTTGAATTTACGACCAAATTGGATTTCCCGGATCATAGAGCATGTGCAGAATACAACGTTTGTCCATACTAGGCGGACTAATGTTTATACTCACCATAGTCTCTTGGATTTCCTTCCAAAGGAGTGACAATGGGTTCGGAAACTTGTCTGAAAAGCAGCGGCCAATGATGTTCTTTGACTTTCAGGGGCAAAAAGCGCTGGAGATATGCCCTAGAGGCAATCATGTGATGATGATATTTCCATATGTATTCATGAGTCCTTTGTATTGTCCTTGAACATTATTAATGATATGTATCAATAAGTATATGACTTGTTTGTGGAACTATGTATTGTATGATGATTGTTCTAATGGTCCCTAGTTGATAAGGTTAAGCGGACACATATGCTTGACTAGTATACAACTCGGTTGATGACTATGTTTCACAAGTCATGTGCATGGAGATGCTAAACCAATAATTTGGACTCGGGGATGGAGATCACAGAGTCGGACAGACCCACTTTGGGACGCAGCGAGAGATATTCATCTGTTAGTCTCAAGTGCAATGTCTATGCCATGTCCTAGACCTGAGGTCCTCACATGTTCTCGGGATGAGGATCGACTCACTTAGGGTCTTTCAAACGCTACTCCATAACTGGGTAGTTATAAAGGTAGCTTTCGGGTGAGTCGTGAGACATGCATGAGACATGGTTGAACAAGATGGGATTTGCCCCTCCTATTTGGAGAGATGTTCTCTGGGCCCTCTGGAGTGATCTGATTCAGAAAGAATGACCAAGCATCTTGGATTAAGTGTTAACCCAGTTCGCGAATCTGTATCATGGTTTCGAGAAGAGAGGTCGAGCTATCACAAGGGTGACAAGTACTCGCCTTGAGCTTGATAACAAATATCATGAGGCAAAAGGAATGTTGCATATGACACATTGTCGAGGTTCATCAAATGACTTTACGCACACATGGGAGTTGGCATGTTCTGCTAGGAGCCGCTACCAACTATCGAGTTGGTCGTGTCCATGTGTACGTGAACCTATAGGGTCGCACACTTAAGGGGTTGCAGCCCATTCGAATTGGATCTGAGTGGAAAATGCACGCACACTCCTAGTGGGCTCAAGTGTTGAGCCTACCTTGGAGGTCTATATAAAGGGGAGTGGGCGCACCACTTAGGGTTGATCTTGATCCGACCCTCGATAGCCGATGCCACTCCCCACGCCCATGACGTGCGACTGGACCTAGCAGTCCGCCGCCCGCCGTTGCACCCCGCACGTGTGGATAACTTGGAGGCATCGCATCTGCGGTGCTTGGACGAACTGTTCGAGGGAACCGCTAGGCGCCGTTCGCGGGAGATCACCATTCACGTGTCTTCGCTGTTCGCGGGAGATCAACGACGCGAGGAGGAGACGGCTCGGGAGATCGGCTACACGCATCACCAACTCTACTTCCGCTGCGGTGACTGCGCGTCTAGTAGTAAACCCGATCCCGTGATCTATTTCCAGCAGCATGATCTGTTGGGGAACGTAGTAATTTCAAAAAATTTCCTATGCACACGCAAGATCATGGTGATGCATAGCAACGAGAGGGGAGAGTGTTGTCTACATACCCTCGTAGACCGAAGCGGAAGCGTTGACACAACATAGAGGAAGTAGTCGTACGTTCTCCTCGCGATCCAACCGATCACAGCACCGTTACTCCGGCACCTCCGAGTTCTTGGCACACGTTCATCTCGATGACGATCCCCGGGCTCCGATCCAGCAAAGCGTCGGGGAAGAGTTCCGTCAGCACGACGGCGTGGTGACGATCTTGATGTGTTACCGGCGCAGGGCTTCGCCTAAGCACTGCAACGATATGACCGAGGTGGAATTTGGTGGAAGGGGGCACCGCACACGGCTAAGGAACGATCCGTAGATCAACTTGTGTGTCTTTGGGGTGCCCCCTGCCCCCGTATATAAAGGAGCCAAGGGGGAGGGGCTGGCCGGCCAAGCCTGGCGCGCCAGGAGAGTCCTACTCCCTCTAGGAGTAGGATCCCCCCCCCCCCCAATCCTAGTTGGACTAGGATTCTCCAAGGGGGAGAGAGAGAGAGAGGGGGCGCCCACCTTTCCTAGTCCTAATAGGACTAGGGGAAGGGGGGAGGCGCGCAGCCCATGAGGGCAGCCCTCTCACCTCTCCTCCAAGGCCCATGTTGGCCCATTATGCTCCCGGGGGGTTCCGGTAACCCTCCCGGTATTCCGGTAAAATCCTGATTTCACCTGGAATGCATCCGATGTCCAAACATAGGCTTCCAATATATCATTCTTTACGTCTCGACCATTTCGAGACTCCTCGTCATGTCCGTGATCACATCCGGGACTCCGAACTCCTTCGGTACATCAAAACTCATAAACTCATAATATAACTGTCATCGAAACCCTAAGCGTGCGGACCCTACGGTTCGAGAACAATGCAGACATGACCGAGACATGTCTCCGGTCAATAACCAATAGCGGGACCTGGATGCCCATATTGGTTCCTACATATTCTACGAAGATCTTTATCGGTCAGACCGCATAACAACATACGTTGTTCCCTTTGTCATCGGTATGTTACTTGCCCGAGATTCGATCGTCGGTATCCAATACCTAGTTCAATCTCGTTACCGGCAAGTCTCTTTACTCGTTCCGTAATTCATCATCTCGCAACTAACTCATTGGTTGCAATGCTTGCAAGGCTTTATGTGATGTGCATTACCGAGAAGGCCCTGAGATACCTCTCCGACAATCGGAGTGACAAATCCTAATCTCGAAATACGCCAACCCAATATGTACCTTCGGAGACACCTGTAGAGCACCTTTATAATCACCCAGTTATGTTGTGACGTTTGGTAGCACACAAAGTGTTCCTACGGTAAACGGGAGTTGCATAATCTCATAGTTAAAGGAACATGTACAAGTCATGGATAAAAGCAATAGCAACATACTAAACGATTGGGTGCTATGCTAATGGAATGGGTCATGTCAATCAGATCATTCAACTAATGATGTGATCTCGTTAATCAAATAACAACTCTTTGTTCATGGCTAGGAAACATAACCATCTTTGATTAATGAGCTAGTCAAGTAGAGGCATACTAGTGACACTCTGTTTGTCTATGTATTCACACATGTATTATGTTTCCAGTTAATACAATTCTAGCATGAATAATAAACATTTATCATGATATAAGGAAATAAATAATAACTTTATTATTGCCTCTAGGGCATATTTCCTTCAGTCTCCCACTTGCACTAGAGTCAATAATCTAGATCACATCACCATGTGATTAACATCAATAGTTCACATCATCATGTGATTAACACCCATAGTTCACATCGATATGTGACCAACACCCAAAGGGTTTACTAGATTCAGTAATCTAGTTCACATCGCTATGTGATTAACACCCAAAGAGTACTACGGTGTGATCATGTTTTGCTTGTGAGAGAAATTTAGTCAACGGGTCTGCCACATTCAGATCCGTTATGTATTTTGCAATTTTCTATGTCTACAATGCTCTGCATGGAGCTACTTTAGCTAATTGCTCCCACTTTCAATATGTATCTAGATTGAGACTTAGAGTCATCTAGATTAGTGTCAAAACTTGCATCGACATAACCTTTTACGACGAACCTTTTTGTCACCTCCATAATCAAGAAACATATCCTTATTTCACTAAGGATAATTTTGACCGCCGTCCAGTGATCTACTCCTAGATCACTATTGTACTCCCATGCCAATCTCAGGGTAGGGTATACAATAGGTCTGGTACACAGCATGGCATACTTTATAGAACCTATGGCCAAAGCATAGGGAATGACTTTCATTCTCTTTCTATCTTCTGCCGTGGTCGGGCTTTGAGTCTTACTCAATTTCACACTTTGTAACACAGACAAGAACTCTTTCTTTGACTGTTCCATTTTGAACTTCTTCAAAATCTTTTCAAGGTATGTACTTATTGAAAAACTTATCAAGCGTCTTGATCTATCTCTATAGATCCTGATGCTCAATATGTAAGCAGCTTCACTGAGGTCCTTCTTCGAAAAACTCCTTTCAAATACTCCTTTATGCTTCACAGAATAATTCTACATTATTTCCGATCAATAATATGTCATATACATATACTTATCAGAAATGTTGTAGTGCTCCCAATCACTTTCTTGTAAATACAGGCTTCACCGCAAGTCTGTATAAAACTATATGCTTTGATCAACTTATCAAAGCGTATATTCCAACTCCGAGATGCTTGCACCAGTCCATAGATGGATCGCTGGAGCTTGCATATTTTGTTAACACCTTCAGGATTGACAAAACCTTCTAGTTGCATCATATACAACTCTTCTTTAATAAATCCATTAAGGAATGTAGTTTTGTTTATCCATTTGCCGGATTTCATAAAATGCGGCAATTGCTAACATGATTCGGACAGACTTAAGCATAGATACGAGTGAGAAACTCTCATCGTAGTCAACACCTTGAACTTGTCGAAAACCTTTTGCGACAATTCTAGCTTTGTAGATAGTAACACTACTATCAGTGTCCGTCTTCCTCTTCAAGATCCATTTATTTTCTTTGGCTTGCCGATCATCGGGCAAATCCATCAAAGTCCATACTTTGTTCTCATACATGGATCATATCTCAGATTTCATGGCCTCAAGCCACTTTGCGGAATCTGGGCTCACCATCGCTTCTTCATAGTTCGCAGGTTCATCATGGTCTAGTAACATGACTTCCAAAATAGGATTACCGTACCACTCTGGTGGGGATCTTACTCTGGTTGATCTACGAAGTTCAGTAGAAACTTGATCTGAAGTTTCATGATCATTATCATTAGCTTCCTCCCTATTTGGTGTAGGTGTCACAGAAACTGATTTCTGTGACGTACTACTTCTCAATAAGGGAGTAGATACAGTTATCTCATCAAGTTCTACTTTCCTCCCACTCACTTCTTTCGAGAGAAACTCCTTCTCTAGAAAGTTTCCGACTTTAGCAACAAAAATTTTGCCTTCGGATCTGTGATAGAAGGTATACCCAACAGTCTCCTTTGGGTATCCTATGAAGACACATTTTTCCGATTTGGGTTCGAGCTTATCAGGTTGAAGCTTTTTCACATAAGCATCGCAGCCCCAAACTTTAAGAAACGACAACTTTGGTTTCTTGCCAAACCATAGTTCATAAGGCGTCGTCTCAACGGATTTCGATGGTGCCCTATTTAACGTGAATGCGGCTGTCTCTAGAGCATAACCCCAAAACGATAGCGGTAAATCGGTAAGAGACATCATAGATCGCACCATATCCAGTAAAGTACGATTACGACGTTCGGACACACCATTACGTTGTGGTGTTCAGGGTGGCGTGAGTTGCGAAACTATTCCGCATTGTTTCAAATGTAGACCAAACTCGTAACTCAAATATTCTCCTCCACGATCAGATCGTAGAAACTTTATTTTCTTGTTACGATGATTTTCCACTTCACTCTGAAATTCTTTGAACTTTTCAAATGTTTCAGACTTGTGTTTCATTAAGTAGATATACCCATATCTGCTCAAATCATCTGTGAAGGTTAGAAAATAATGATACTCGTCGCGAGCCTTAATATTCATCGGACCATATACATCAGTATGTATGATTTCCAACAAATCTGTTGCTTGCTCCATTGTTCCGGAGAACGGCGTTTTTAGTCATCTTGCCCAAGAGGCATGGTTCGCAAGCATCAAGTGATTCATAATCAAGTGATTCCAAAATCCCATCAGCATGGAGTTTCTTCATGCGCTTTACACCAATATGACCTAAACGGCAGTGCCACAAATAGGTTGCACTATCATTATTAACTTCGCATCTTTTTGGTTTCAATATCATGAATATGTGTATCACTGCGATCGAGATCCAATGAACTATTTTCATTGGTGTGTATGACCATAGAAGGTTTTATTCATGTAAACAGAACAACAATTGTTCTCTAACTTAAATGAATAACTGTATTGCAATTAACATGATCAAATCATATTCATGCTCAACGCAAACACCAAATAACACTTATTTAGTTTCAACACTAATCCCGAAAGTATAGGGAGTGTGTGATGATGATCATATCAATCTTGGAACCACTTCCAACACACATCGTCACCTTGCCCTTTAACTAGTCTTTGTTCATTCCGCAACTCCCGTTTCGAGTCACTAAATTTTAGCAACTGAACTAGTACCAAATACTAAGGGGTTGCTATGAACACTAGTAAAGTACACATCAATAACATGTATATCAAATATACTTATGTTCACTTTGCCATCCTTCTTATCCGCCAATCACTTGGGGTAGTTCCGCTTCCAGTGACCAGTCCCTTTGCAGTAGAAGCACTTAGTCTCAGGCTTAGGACTATACTTGGGCTTTTTCACTTGAGCAGCAACTTGCTTGCCGTTCTTCTTGAAGTTCCCCTTCTTTCCTTTTGCCCTTTTCTTGAAACTAGTGATCTTGTCAACCATCAACACTTGATGTTTTTCTTTGATTTCTACCTTCGCTGATTTTAGCATCGCGAAGAGCTTGGGAATATTTTCCGTTATCCCTTGCATATTATAGTTCATCACGAAGTTCTACTAACTTGGTGATGGTGACTAGAGAATTCTGTCAATCACTATCTTATCTGGAAGATTAACTCCCACTTGATTCAAGCGATTGTAGTACCCAGACAATCTGAGCACATGCTCACTAGTTGAGCGATTCTCCTCCATATTTTAGCTATAGAACTTGTTGGAGACTTCATATCTCTCAACTCGGGTATTTGCTTGAAATATTAACTTCAACTCCTAGAACATCTCATATGCTCCATGACGTTCAAAACGTCTTTGAAGTCCCGATTCTAAGCAGTTAAGCATGGTGCACTAAACTATTAAGTAGTCATCATATTGAGCTAGCAAAACGTTCATAATGTCTGCATCTGCTCCTGCAATAGGTCCGTCACCTAGCGGTGCATCAAGGACATAATTCTTCTATGCAGCAATGAGGATAAACCTTAGATCACGGATCCAATCCGCATCATTGCTACTAACATTTTTCAACACAATTTTCTCTAGGAACATATCAAAATAAACATAGGGAAGTAACAACGCGAGCTATTGATCTACAACATAGATATGCTAATACTACCAGGACTAAGTTCATGATAAATTAAAGTTCAATTAATCATATTACTTAAGAACTCCCACTTAGATAGATATCCCTCTAATCCTCTAAGTGATCACGTGATCCAAATCAACTAAACCATGTCCGATCATCACGTGAGATGGAGTAGTTTCAATGGTGAACATCACTATGTTGACCATATCTACTATATGATTCACGCTCGACCTTTTGGTCTCCGTGTTCCGAGGCCATATCTGTTATATGCTAGGCTCGTCAAGTTAAACCTGAGTATTCCGCGTGTGCAACTGTTTTGCACCCGTTGTATTTGAACGTAGAGCCTATCACACCCGATCATCACGTGGTGTCTCAGCACGAAGAACTTTCGCAACGGTGCATACTCAAGGAGAACACTTCTTGATAATTAGTGAGAGATCATCTTATAATGCTACCGTCAAACAAAGCAAGATAAGATGCATAAAAGATAAACATCACATGCAATTAATATAAGTGATATGATATGGCCATCATCATCTTGTGCTTGTGATCTCCATCTCCGCAGCACCGTCATGATCACCATCGTCACCGGCGCGACACCTTGATCTTCATCGTAGCATCGTTGTCGTCTCGCCAATCTTATGCTTCCACGACTATCACTACCGCTTACTAATAAAGTAAAGCATTATATCGCGATTGCATTGCATACAATAAAGCGACAACCATATGGCTCCTGCCAGTTGCCGATAACTCGGTTACAAAACATGATCATCTCATACAATAAAATTTAGCATCATGTCTTGACCATATCATATCACAACATGCCCTGCAAAAACAAGTTAGACGTCCTCTACTTTGTTGTTGCAAGTTTTACGTGGCTGCTACGGGCTTAAGCAAGAACTCATCTTACCTACGCATCAAAACCACAACGATAGTTTGTCAAATAGACTCCGTTTTAACCTTCTCAAGGACCGGGCGTAGCCACACTCGGTTCAACTAAAGTTGGAGAGACAGTCTTCCGCAAGCCATCTATGTGCAAAGCACGTCGAGGGAACCGGTCTCGCGTAAGAGTACGCGTAAGGTTGGTCCGGATCGTCTCGTCCAACAATACCGCTGAACCAAAGTATGACATGCTGGTAGGCAGTATGACTTGTATCGTCCACAACTCACTTGTGTTCTACTCATGCAAATAACATCATACCATAAAAACCTAGGCTCGGATGCCACTGTTGGGGAACGTAGTAATTTCAAAAAATTTCCTACGCACACGCAAGATCATGGTGATGCATAGCAACGAGAGGGGAGAGTGTTGTCTACATACCCTCGTAGACCGAAGCGGAAGCGTTGACACAACGTAGAGGAAGTAGTCGTACGTTCTCCTCGCGATCCAACCGATCACAGCACCGTTACTCCGGCACCTCCGAGTTCTTGGCACACGTTCAGCTCGATGACGATCCCCGGGCTCCGATCCAGCAAAGCGTCGGGGAAGAGTTCCGTCAGCACGACGGCGTGGTGACGATCTTGATGTGTTACCGGCGCAGGGCTTCGCCTAAGCACTGCAACGATATGACCGAGGTGGAATTTGGTGGAAGGGGCACCGCACACGGCTAAGGAACGATCTGTAGATCAACTTGTGTGTCTTTGGGGTGCCCCCTGCCCCCGTATATAAAGGAGCCAAGGGGGAGGGGCTGGCCGGCCAAGCCTGGCGCGCCAGGAGAGTCCTACTCCCTCTGGGAGTAGGATTCCCCCCCCCCCCAATCCTAGTTGGACTAGGATTCTCCAAGGGGGAGAGAGAGAGAGAGAGGGGGCGCCCACCTTTCCTAGTCCTAATAGGACTAGGGGAAGGGGGGAGGCGCGCAGCCCATGAGGGCAGCCCTCTCACCTCTCCTCCAAGGCCCATGTTGGCCCATTATGCTCCCGGGGGGTTCCGGTAACCCTCCCGGTATTCCGGTAAAATCCTGATTTCACCTGGAATGCATCCGATGTCCAAACATAGGCTTCCAATATATCATTCTTTACGTCTCGACCATTTCGAGACTCCTCGTCATGTCCGTGATCACATCTGGGACTCCGAAATCCTTCGGTACATCAAAACTCATAAACTCATAATATAACTATCATCGAAACCTTAAGCGTGCGGACCCTACGGTTCGAGAACAATGGAGACATGACCGAGACATGTCTCCGGTCAATAACCAATAGCGGGACCTGGATGCCCATATTGGTTCCTACATATTCTACGAAGATCTTTATCGGTCAGACCGCATAACAACATACGTTGTTCCCTTTGTCATCGGTATGTTACTTGCCCGAGATTCGATCGTCGGTATCCAATACCTAGTTCAATCTCGTTACCGGCAAGTCTCTTTACTCGTTCCGTAATTCATCATCTCGCAACTAACTCATTGGATGCAATGCTTGCAAGGCTTTATGTGATGTGCATTACCGAGAAGGCCCTGAGATACCTCTCCGACAATCGGAGTGACAAATCCTAATCTCGAAATACGCCAACCCAATATGTACCTTCGGAGACACCTGTTGTCGGTGTACTAAAGTAGGGGTACCTTAGTACCCCAGACTTGTGCACGGGCAGTTGTAGCACCCTGTGGCAAGGCCCGCCCAGGAAGCGCCAAGAGAAGACCAAGCATTCAAGACAAGGCCCCCGGCAAGAGGAGCTTGCCGGGCCAAGAAGACAAGGCCACCGGCAAGAGGAGCTTGCCGGGCCAAGAAGACAAGACCCCGGCAAGAGGAGCTTGCCGGGACGACTGAGCCCATGAAATGCCATCCAAGAACAAAGTATACGAGACAGAAGATCGAGACCCCGACAAGAGGAGCTTGTTGGGAAGGCCGAACCCAGGCACCACAAGAGAAGCCCGCCACGGCGCGCTATGCGCCCCGGCAAGGCCTGATAGCCGGCAAGCTATCAGGCACAGGAAGACGACCCCCGCGGCAAGCCACTTGCCGCGGCAAATCGCCACCTCAGGACTGCGCTCCGGCTCGCCCGCCCACGCGTCGCTCCGGGGCTTCCCCCAAGGGCACGTGGCGGGGCACCGCGCAGCCTGGGGTATGCGGTGGCATGCAGCCACCATCGTGGCGAGCGGTGGCGCACCTAACGGTCCGCCTCGGTGCTGCCCGGGCGACCGTGACGGGCATTTAATGCCCTTGTCCCCTACCGTCAGAAGTAGGTATGATAACACTGTGCCGCACTGTAGCGCCACTGTTCCCGCGCTGTTACAACTACCACCCCTTTTACACTTTTACCCCTTTCTCTTACGTTGACACCTGTCGGTGACCCCTTTGCGCTATAAAAGGAGGCCCGTGTGCAACGTAGGGGGGGGGGGGGTTCCGAGGTTCCGGGGGTTCCGAGGTTCGGAGATTTGGGATCCAGACAGCCATACGCTCGGTGCAGCTAGCTCTCCAAGCTCCCGAGCTCCCCAGTTCAATACAACCAAGCAGGAGTAGGGTTTTACGCGTCCATCGCGGCCCGAACCTGGGTAAACCGCCCGTGTGCTCGCCTCGATCTGCTCTCTGTGCTCCCTCCGCCCCCCTCACCGGACAACGAAAGGGGCTCCGGCCCCATAGGTGCTCGCGGGGGACGCGGTCCGCCCCGACACCTGTAGAGCACCTTTATAATCACCCAGTTACGTTGTGACGTTTGGTAGCACACAAAGTGTTCCTACGGTAAACGGGAGTTGCATAATCTCATAGTTAAAGGAACATGTACAAGTCTTGGATAAAAGCAATAGCAACATACTAAACGATCGGGTGCTATGCTAATGGAATGGGTCATGTCAATCAGATCATTCAACTAATGATGTGATCTCGTTAATCAAATAACAACTCTTTGTTCATGGCTAGGAAACATAACCATCTTTGATTAATGAGCTAGTCAAGTAGAGGCATACTAGTGACACTCTGTTTGTCTATGTATTCACACATGTATTATGTTTCCAGTTAATACAATTCTAGCATGAATAATAAACATTTATCATGATATAAGGAAATAAATAATAACTTTATTATTGCCTCTAGGGCATATTTCCTTCATGATCATGGGTGCGGGGTAGAAAATTTTATTTGGCGCTAGCGTAGCGTACCACGTGCTCCAACAAAAAGTCCTGCTTAGGGGCTGAATTTGAGGGTCCTCCGGGCCTCCCGCGCAAGCCGGAAGTATTTTCTAGCTTCCCACACTCGTCGCGAGAATTTTGAGTACTTGTGGGTCCGAAACGGTCTCCGAATGACAAAGTTATGACCGTTTTAGTGAACACAGGTCCTTTATATAGTAGTCCTTGAGAGAACTTCATTTTCTCGTGATGCGTTCTGGCGCGCCGCCCCAAAATTTTGTGTCCTCCATAGTGGAGATATTGTTGCCATATATATATATATATAGATATATATTGACCGATGCAAGGAATGCCCTTCAATTATTGGCCATGACACACGTACGTTATGGCATGGTACAAAGCAACAACAAAGAGAATAAGGCTTATATTCGCCTTATTTCCTTGAATTTACGACCAAATGGGATTTCCTGGATCAAACGCTACTCCGTAACTGGGTAGTTATAAAGGTAGCTTTCGGATGAGTCGTGAGACATGCCGCGAGACATGGTTGACCAAGATGGGATTGGCCCCTCCTATTTGGAGAGATGTTATCTGGGCCCTCTCGAGTGATCTGATTCCGAAAGCATGGCCATGCGTCTTGGGTTAAGTGTTAACCCAGTTCGAGAATCTGTATCACGGTTACGAGAAGAGAGGTCGAGCTATCACAAGGGTGACAAGTACTCGCCTTGAGCTCGATAACAAATATCATGAGGCAAACGGAATGTTGCATATGACACATTGTCGAGATTCCTCAAATGACTTTACGCACACATGGCAGTTGGCATGTTCTGCTAGGAGCCGCTACCAACTATTGACTTGGTCATGTCCATGGGTACATGAACCTATAGGGTCGCACACTTAAGGGGCTGCAGCCCATTCGAATTGGATCCAAGTGGAAAATGGACGCAAACTCCTAGTGGGCTCAAGTGTTGAGCCCACCTCGGAGGTCTATATAAAGGGGAGTGGGTGCACCACTTAGGGTTGATCTTGATCCAACCCTCGATAGCCGTTGCCACTCCCCACACCCATGACGTGCGACCGGACCTAGCAGTCCGCCGCCCGCCGCTGCACCCCGCACGTGTGGATACCTTGGAGGCATCTCTAACATCCCAAATTTTCAATTTGGAATGTTATACATTAGATCATCATTGCATATCATATTTTAATTGCTTTTGGTTTTGATCCTAGAAATTCTACCCAACTCAAGGACCCACAGAGAGAGTTGGGGATTTCGTTATTTTCATATTTGAGTTTTCCCGAATTTTGAGAATAGGATCATCTGATTTTAATTATTTTATCATCAATAATTTATATTACAAAAATATGAGAGAGGGAATAAAATGACTTTCCCAAAATAAAGAAATATTAAGGATTTAATAATAAAATCAAACGAGATTTTATTTCAGAGTTTTCGCTATTTTTATTTGAATTTAGGAAAAATATGCGTTTTTCAAAATTGCATTTAGGCCCCAAATAAATGTTCACTTTATCCGGCTTGATTTTATAAGTCGGGGAAATTTTATTTCGGGATTTTTGGAGTTCGTTTAGTATTTCTTTTATTTGTTTTTCTGCGTGTTATATTTTAAAAAAAGAACCGACTCCGGGCCATACGCGAGCGGGACTCCGCCCGGGGGCAGCCTTTAAATAGCCGCCGCCCGAGCCGCCCAGCCCACCAGAGCCCGCGCCGCCAAACCCTAACCCTATCCGCCGCTGCCCGTCGTCGCCGCCGCCGCCCGCCGCGGGAGCCGCCGCCCGAGGTTGCCTCGATTTCCGCGCCGCCGTTTTTTCTCGAAAAACCGTTCGGTTTTTCCGTCGGTTTTTTTAGTTTCCATTTTTTATTTAGATCAGTTTTTTTTCAGTTAGGTTAAATAGCGAGCGTTCGCTCGTTTGTTCATTTTAACGAACGTGTTCGTCGTTTAGATCCAGATAACGAATGTTCATTCGTTAATCTATTCGTCGTTTTTCTTTTTCTCGGATTTTCCCGCGATTATTTCTGATCGCGATTTCTGATCCGATTTTCGTTTTAGTATAACTTTTCGCTCGTTTATCGGAATCAGACGATTCAAGCGCCTGGAGTTTCGTCTCGAAACCCTCTATCCGTTTAACCAACTTAAACAAGTTTTTGGCTTCTGTAAAATTTGACTTAGATCCAGATTAGTAGAACGAAGTTGTTTTCTTTCGCTGTTTGACTTTCGTTGCTTCGTTTGATTTGATTCTTTTTGCGAACCGGAGTTCTTAAGTTGAACTTTCTGGTTAGATCTCTTGTTTGAGTTTTACCTGTGCATTAAATGAATACTTATTGTATGCTTGTTTGTTTGTTTGTCTGCGATAGAATACCCGGAGTGCGCCGCCTGTTACTTCGAATCTCTAGGTTTCGCGGATCATCAGCAAGGCAAGTAACACTTGATCATACCTCCTTACTACCCAGTTTTATTGCATTAGATCAATCCTCAAACATTGCATGATTAGGATCTAATTAAACTGTGGGATGGGAAGTAGTTGAGGTAGTACCTATTACCTGTTTTGTTATCAAACCTTTGGGAGTTACTTCTACGTTTGCTTATTTTGCGAGGCTATGCTAGTAGACGTGGATTGGGTGAGTGATATCCGTGACAGATGTGAGTTTGTTAATTAATGGTTTATCTAAGGTGGCAACTTGAACACACATCTGGGTGGATTGAGGTACCTGGGTATTCCAGGATTGCCTGTTGTTTTTCTTTATGGACCGCCACCCAGGCCCAAAGGGATCATGAGATTTTTCATACTAGAAACTTTCGTGTGCAGCCACAAGCTATTATGGGCTCTAGCATAGTTGATTAAGTCGTGCGAACTCTTACAGGGTAGACTAGCAGATGTAGGGGAAAGTAGGTGTATCGGTCTATCCATAGTAAGGTGTAAGCGCTTCTGAAAGATTATGTCTCGGTCATCCGTTTCTCAAACACCAAGTAGTGCGAGAAATCCAACGGAGGCGACCGAGTCTTGTGGGGAAAAGTGCGCAAACCTCTGCAGAGTGTACAAACTAATCATGATTAGCCGTGTCCCCGGTTATGGACGTTTTGAGTATCTAGTACTTGGATTATCATGTGAATCTCATCATGTTACTTTAATTAATATTGTTGGGTTTTTAATGATGATTACCTTAAATGGGGATTGAGGATGCTGTCAACCATTCTCAATGTTTAACAACCACCATGATAGTTAAATAAATTTTATTCCTTTGCAGTAGGGAAAAACTGGCTTTACGCAAAAACTGTAACCATAGAGCTTTCCACCAGCCATATATGCATGTAGTATAGTTTTGCTCTTCCGTTACTCTCTATGTGTTACTTTGCCAGCATATTCCATGTGCTGACCCGTTTTCGGGCTGCAACGTTTCATGTTGCAGACTTTTCAGACTACGAGTAAGGTGCTTTTAGGTCGTGGTTCTATACTCAGTGATGCCGTTGGAGTTGATGGACTCGCTTATGTTCCAAGCCTTCCGCTGTTATCGTTATTAGATGGCCTTAAGCCATATTTATTGTAATAAGTTCTCTTTTGAGACATTCGATGTAATAAGTGTGTGATTGCTACTCTGTTATAAAACCTTCAAGTACTGTGTGGTGTCAGCATTACTGATCCAGGGATGACACCTGAGCACAGAGATCAGAATGTTTGAGGTCTGGTCGCTACAAAGATGGTATCAGAGCACACGCTGACTATAGGACACGACCACTAAGCTAAAGTCCTAGATCACTACTCTCTTCTCATTTTCTGACTCCTCATCTTTTCTACTCTTTAGGATGACAGAAGCGAGGATCAAGTTCATCCAGCCGGATGAAGATACACCTTTTGGACGACACCTGAAGGAAGTCACCAAGTATCTGAACATCGGAATACCAAGCTTCACCGGGACCTACAACGCCACTTTACCCAAAGAGGAGCGTTGGAAGATTCAAGCTCAAGTTCCAGGAAGGATGTTCGTGCGAGTCACGGAGCCCATAGAGTGTGTTTTTAATGCACCAACCTGGAGTCTGGTAAAGAGCATGGCAGCTCACATAACCATGGGACGCATTGGAGAAGTCTACCAAGAAGACCTCAAGGATACTATCTACCAGATTTGCGGACGCCGAGATTAACAATGGGAGATAATTAGCACCAAGAAGGATAGATCCATTGCAGCTTTCATCCAAGAGTTAAACCAGCACATTCGACGCCAGGAGAACCAGATGTGCGTAGACATGATGGAGTTGAAGAAAGCAAAAGCCAAGATTATTGAGCTAGAAGGAGAACTGAAGGCCACCCGCAAGGACTACATGGATGAGATTGTAGCTCTAGTGAGACAAAACGGCGATCTTAAGGAGAAGATTGAAGAACTCATGGGGAATTCAGCACCCGGAGGAGAAGATGAAGATTGCACCTGTCCAGAGAACTACATCATCATCGATGACACCGATTCCGATCCAAGTGATGATGATTTCGAAGACGAAGCTGGAGCAGATATCATGGAGTCTTCATCGGAGCAGTTTTTCTAGTAGACTACCATAACAGTACTAGGGTTCCACCATGTACATAGTATAGTCCACACACTTTTTGCGATAGTTCTAGACCGATTGTATGCCCTTGTTTGATTGAATGAAGTGATTTTGTGTGCATTTGTCTCATGTGCATATGGGTAGTGTTTTCTCTTTAGGCCTCATTCTATTCTTAATTCTCATCTTTTCTAAACCCTCAGATGCCTCCGAGACGTGACAATGGATTTGCTTTCCCACCGGAGCTCACTCAGTTGATCCAGCAGAAGAATACTTTGATGCAGTTGTTAGTCCAGAACCAGAACAACAACAACAACAACAACAACAACAACAACAACAACAACAACAACAACAACAACAACAACAACAACAACAACAACAACAACAACAACAACAACAACAACAACAACAACAACAACAACAACAACAACAACAACAACAACAACAACAACAACAACAACAACAACAACAACAACAACAACAACAACAACAACAACAACAACAACAACAACAACAACAACAACAACAACAACAACAACAACAACAACAACAACAACAACAACAACAACCCACCACCGCCACCACCTGTTGATCACTTAACCCGTTTTCTTAGGCTGAATCCACCGGTGTTTTCCAGTAGCACCGAGACAATACTAGCAGATGATTGGCTCCGCAAGACAGGGAGGGAGTTGACCACTGCAGGATGTACAGATGGGGAAAAGGTGAAATTTGCCGCACATCAGCTTGAAGGACCCGCAACAGCATGGTGGGAGAATTTTACAGCCACTTACCCTGTAGACACTGTCACATGGGATCAGTTTCAGCAAGCTTTCTGTACTGCCCATGTTTCAGCAGGAGCTATGGCCATGAAGAAGCGTGAGTTTTGTAACTTGCGCCAAGGAGGACGGACAGTTGGCCAGTATGTGGATGACTTTAGTAAGCTATCACGTTATGCCCCAGATGACGTTGCTACGGATGCAGCTAAGCAAGAGAAGTTTCTGGAAGGACTGAATGACGAGCTGAGTATGCAGTTGATGGTAGCAAGCTTCAACAACTACCAGGAGTTGGTAGATCGTGCTCTTATGATTGAAGGGAAGCAGCAACAGATTGAAAACCGCAAGAGGAAGTATGGACAGGGGAAGTACAATTCTGGAGCTCAGCAGAAGCCTCGTCTTACCCCTAAACCCGGAGTTCATTTTCAGCATACCCATGGAGGAGGTAGCTCGCACAACCATAATGGCCCCAAGAATGGTAATGGGAATGGAGGAAGCAACGGCCAGAACCGTACCACCCCATCAACCCCAGCCAAGAGAGACCTGAGTCAAATCACCTGCTTTAAGTGTCAGAAGACCGGACATTATGCCAATGAATGTCCTGAAGGCCAGAATGGAAATGGAAGCTCTGGGAAGAAGCCGAACCACGTTAATGTGGAGGAGGTTGAAGCCCAGCCGGATGCAGTAATCCGTAAGTTTTTGGTTAAGTCATTTACTGCACTCGTTCTTTTTGATACTGGTGCATCGCATTCATACATATCAAGGGGATTTGTGGATAAGTATAACATGCCCACTAAGGTTCTTAAAACACCTATGCTAGTAAGCTCGCCAGGAGCGGAGTATATGGCCAGCCAAGGATGTTTCCAAGTGC
This sequence comes from Aegilops umbellulata, assembly GCA_032464435.1. Classification (NCBI taxonomy): domain Eukaryota; kingdom Viridiplantae; phylum Streptophyta; class Magnoliopsida; order Poales; family Poaceae; genus Aegilops; species Aegilops umbellulata. Next base: position 199,104,220 of record CP136056.1, on the reverse strand, counting down.
CATTAAGTATAGGAAGGTATGTTTTCCCAACGGATTTAATTGTTCTGGAATCCCAAGGTTTGGATGTAATTCTCGGTATGGATTGGCTGTCGATGTATGGGGGAAACATCGATTGCGCCAGTAAGACAATTTTGCTCACGATGCCCGAAGGAAGAAGGATCAAGTATGTATCCCGGCATGCGCCAAACAGGACACAAGTAAATTCCTTATCAGGAGTTGTGCAGGAGGAAGTACCAGTGGTAAAGGATTTCCCTGATGTATTTCTAGAGGAGTTACCAGGCATGCCACCGGATAGAGATATTGAGTTTTTGATTGAGCTTTTGCCAGGCATAGGGCCAATATCAAAGCGACCATACAGGATGCCCGCAAAGGATTTGGTGGAGATTAAGAAGCAGATTAAGGAGTTACTGGATAAAGGTTACATTCGCCCAAGTTCGTCACCTTGGGGATAACCAGTACTTCTAGTGGAGAAAAAGGATGGATCGTTAAGGATGATTGTTGATTGCCGCGGATTGAATGAAGTAACGATCAAGAACAAGTACCCACTACCAATGATCAATAATCTGTTTGATTGTTTGCAAGGAGCTAAAGTGTTTTCCAAGATCGATTTGCGATCAGGGTACCATCAATTGAAGATTCAAGAGCGGGACATACCTAAGACAGCTTTCACCACAAGATATGGACTGTATGAGTATACAGTTATGTCATTTGGACTGACTAACGCACCTGCCTATTTTATGAACATGATGAACAAAGTGTTTATGGAGTTTTTGGATAAGTTCGTCGTGGTGTTCATTGATGACATTCTGGTTTACTCGAAGAATGAAGAGGAACATAAGGAACATTTGCGATTAGTACTTCAGAAGCTGAGAGAACATCAGTTATATGCCAAGTTTAGCAAATGTGAGTTTTGGTTGAAGGAAGTAGGGTTCCTCGGACACGTTATATCCGGAGAAGGAATAGCAGTTGATCCCACCAAGGTTATCATGGTGACCAATTGGGAAGCACCAACAACAGTTGGAGAGATCCGAAGTTTCCTTGGACTCGCAGGATACTGCCGGAGATTTATTGAGAACTTCTCAAAGATTGCAAAGCCTATGACAGAGTTTCTAAAGAAGGATACTAAGTTCATATCGACTGAGGAGTGTGAGGCAAGTTTCCAGGAGTTGAAGAAATGTTTGGTTACCTCACCAGTGTTGATTCTGCCAGATCAGACCAAGGATTATGAGGTGTATTGCGATGCTTCACGTCGAGGACTTGGAGCAGTGCTTATGCAGGAGGGACGAGTTGTTTCGTACGCTTCGCGACAACTGAAACCTCACGAATTGAATTATGCCACACATGATTTGGAGTTAGCAGCCATAGTGCACGCATTGAAAACATGGAGACATTTCCTCATTGGAAACCATTGTGAGGTGTACACGGATCACAAGAGTTTGAAGTACATTTTCACGCAGAAGGAGTTAAACCTCAGACAAAGGAGATGATTGGAGCTTATCAAGGATTATGATATGAGATTGCATTACCATCCCAGAAAGGCTAATGTAGTAGTTGACGCATTGAGCCGTAAGAGCCATGTCAATACACTAATGACGGGAGAAATACCAAAGGAGTTAGCCGAGGATCTTCGTGAGCTATGTTTGGAAATAGCTCCGAGAGGCTATGTAGCAGCATTAGAGATTCAGTCAACTTTGATGGATAGAATCAGAGAAGCTCAGAAGGCTGACAAGGAGATTGCCTCTATAAAGGAGAGAATGAGCGAAGGAAAGGCTAAAGAACTTCACGAGGATGAGCACGATACCCTATGGTTTGAAGACCGTGTTTATGTGCCCAATGACCCGGAGATCAGGAAGATGATTCTGCAAGAGGCGCATGATTCACCGTATTCGATTCACCTAGGAAATACCAAGATGTATTTGGATTTGAAGGATACTTTCTGGTGGACCGGAATGAAGAAAGATATTGCGGATTATGTAGCAGTTTGTGATGTATGTCAGAGAGTAAAAGCAGAGCATCAGAAGCCAGCAGGACTACTACAGCCATTGCCGATACCCGAATGGAAGTGGGATAAGCTAGGCATGGATTTTATCATGGGATTACCAAGGACTCATTCCGGCTATGACTCGATTTGGGTTGTAGTTGATCGGTTGACGAAGGTAGCTCATTTCATCCCGGTAAAGACCACTTACACCAGTGCTAAGTTGGCAAAGATATACATGACCAGGATAGTATGTCTGCATGGAGTTCCAAGGAGTACCGTATCAGATAGAGGAACCCAGTTTACCTCAAAGTTCTGGAATCAGTTGCATGAAACGTTGGGTACCAGGCTAGAGTTCAGTACAGCTTTTCATCCACAGACAGATGGACAGACCGAGAGAGTCAATCAGATTTTGGAGGATATGCTGAGAGCTTGTGCGCTAGATTACGGATCTAGTTGGGACGATAATTTGCCATATGCAGAGTTCTCTTACAACAACAGTTACCAAGCCAGTTTGAAAATGGCCCCTTTCGAAGCCTTGTACGGAAGGAGGTGTAGGACATCGTTGTCGTGGGGCGAAGTTGGAGACCGCCGACCTGATTTGATTAAAGAATCTGAACAGAAGGTGAAGTTGATTCGCGGTAGGCTCAAGGTAGCCCAGTCCACGCAGAAGAGCTACGCTGATTCTAAACGCAAGGAGACAGTTATGAAGTCGGAGATAGAGTTTATCTTCGAGTATCTCCACTACGAGGAATTAAGAGTTTTGGAGTTAAGGGAAAGTTAGCGCCACGATTTGTAGGACCATACCGAGTTTTGGAGCATATGGGAGAAGTGGCCTACAAGTTGGAATTGCCCGAAGGATTGTCAGGAGTTCATGATGTGTTCCACGTTTCTCAGTTGAAGAAGTACCACGCGGAAATGGCTGACATACCTTTGAGAGACACAGTGCCATTGGAAGCAATTCAGTTGGATAACAATTTGACCTATGAGGAGAAACCAGTGAAGATTCTCGAGTTTGCCAGCCGAGTCACCCGCAGCAAGGTTATCAAGTTTTGTAAGTTTCAATGGGGCCACCACACGGAGGATGAAGCCACCTGGGAACGAGAGGAAGATTTGCTCAAGGACCACCCTCACCTATTTTCTAGCCGACCCGAATCTCGAGGGCGAGATTCATCTTAAGGGGGGTAGGTTTGTAACATCCCAAATTTTCAATTTGGAATGTTATACATTAGATCATCATTGCATATCATATTTTAATTGCTTTTGGTTTTGATCCTAGAAATTCTACGCAACTCAAGGACCCACGGAGAGAGAGTTGGGGATTTCGTTATTTTCATATTTGAGTTTTCTCGAATTTTGAGAATAGGATCATCTGATTTTAATTATTTTATCATCAATAATTTCTATTACAAAAATATGAGAGAGTGAATAAAATGACTTTCCCAAAATAAAGAAATATCGAGGATTTAATAATAAAATCAAATGAGATTTTATTTCGGAGTTTTCCCTATTTTTATTTGAATATAGGAAAAATATGCGTTTTTCAAAATTGCATTTAGGCCCCAAATAAATGTTCACTTTGTCCGGCTTTATTTTAGAAGTCGGGGAAAATTTATTTCGGGATTTTTGGAGTTCGTTTAGTATTTCTTTTATTTTTTTCTGCGCGTTATATTAAAAAAACGAACTGACTCCCGGCCGTACCCGAGCGGGACTCTGTCCGGGGGGCAGCCTTTAAATAGCCGCCGCCCAGCCCACCAGAGCCCGCGCCGCCAAACCCTAAACCTAGCTGCCGCCGCCGCCGCCGCCCGCCGCCGCCGGAGCCGCCGCCGCCGTCGATCCGCCGCCCGAGGTTGCCTCGATTTCCGCGCCGCCGTTTTTTCTCAAAAAACCGTTCGGTTTTTCCATCGGTTTCGTCGGTTTTTTTAGTTTCTGTTTTTTTATTTAGATCATTTTTTTCGGTTAGGTTAAATAGCGAGCGTTCGCTCGCTCGTTCATTTTAAGGAACGTGTTCGTCGTTTAGATCCAGATAGCGAACGTTCGTTCGTTAATCTGTTCGTCGTTTTTCTTTTTCTCGGATTTTCCCGCGATTATTTCTGATCGTGATTTCTGATCCGATTTTTGTTTTAGTGTAACTTTTCGCTCGTTTATCGGAATCAGGCGATTCAAGCGCCTGGAGTTTCGTCTCGAAACCCTCTATCTGTTTAACCAACTTAAACAAGTTTTTGCTTCTGTAAAATTTGACTTAGATCCAGATTAGTAGAACGAACTTGTTTTCTTTCGCTGTTTGACTTTCGTTGCTTCGTTTGATTTGATTCTTTTTGCGAACCGGAGTTCTTAAGTTGAACTTTCTGGTTAGATCTCTTGTTTGAGTTTTACCTGTGCATTAAATGAATACTTATTGTATGCTTGTTTGTTTGTTTGTCTGCGATAGAATACCCGGAGTGCGTCGCCTGTTACTTCGAATCTCTAGGTTTCGCGGATCATCAGCAAGGCAAGTAACACTTGATCATACCTCCTTACTACCCAGTTTTATTGCATTAGATCAATCCTCAAACATTGTTTGATTAGGATCTAATTAAACTGTGGGATGGGAAGTAGTTGAGGTAGTACCTATTACCTGTTTTATTATCAAACCTTTGGGAGTTACTTCTACGTTTGCTTATTATGCCAAGCTATGCTAGTAGACGTGGATTGGGTGAGTGATATCCATGACAGATGTGAGTTTGTTAATTAATGTTTTATCTAAGGTGGCAACTTGAACACACATCTGGGTGGATTGAGGTACCTGGGTATTCCAGGATTGCCTGTTGTTTTTCTTTATGGACCGCCACCCAGGCCCAAAGGGATCATGAGATTTTTCATACTAGAAACTTCCGTGTGCAGCCACAAGCTATTATGGGCTCTAGCATAGTTGATTAAGTCGTGCGAACTCTTACAGGGTAGACTAGCAGATGTAGGGGAAAGTAGGTGTATCGGTCTATCCATCGTAATGTGTAAGCGCTTCTGAAAGACTATGTCTCGGTCATCCGTTTCTCAAACACCATGTAGTGCGAGAAATCCAACGGAGGCGATCAAGTCTTGTGGGGAAAAGTGCGCAAACCTCTGCAGAGTGTACAAACTAATCATGATTAGCCGTGTCCCCGGTTATTTATGTTTTGAGTATCTAGTACTTGGATTATCATGTGAATCTCATCATGTTACTTTAATAACATTGTTGGGTTTTTATTGATGATTACCTTAAATGGGGATTGAGGATGCTGTCAACCATTCTCAATGTTTAACAACCACAATGATAGTTAAATAAATTTTATTCCTTTGCAGTAGGGAAAAACTGGCTTTACGCAAAAACTGTAACCATAGAGCTTTCCACCAGCCATATATGCATGTTGTATAGTTTTGTTCTTCCATTACTCTCTATGTGTTACATTGCCAGCATATTCCATGTGCTGACCCGTTTTCGGGCTGCAACATTTCATGTTGCAGACTTTTCAGACGACGAGTAAGGTGCTTTTAGGTCGTGGTTCTATACTTAGTGATGCCGTTGGAGTTGATGGACTCGCTTATCTTCCAAGCCTTCCGCTGTTATCGTTATTAGATGGCCTTAAGCCATATTTACTGTAATAAGTTCTCTTTTGAGACATTCGATGTAATAAGTGTGTGATTGCTACTCTGTAATAAAACCTTCAAGTACTGTGTGGTGTTAGCATTACTGATCCAGGGATGACACCTGAGCACAGAGATCAGACTGTTTGAGGTCTGCTCGCTACAGCATCGCATCTACGGTGCTTGGGCGAACCGTTCGAGGGAACCACGAGGCGCCATTCGCGGGAGATCACCATTCACGTGTCTTCGCTATTCCCAGGAAATCGACAACGCGAGGAGGAGACGGCTCAGGAGATCGGCTACACGCATCACCAACTCTACTTCCGCTGCGGTGACCGCGCGTCTCGTGGTAAACCCGATCCTGTGATCTATTTTCAGAAGCATGATCTTGGGTGTACTGTAGAAAATTTTATTTGGCGCTAGCATAGCTTACCGCGTGCTCCAACAAAAAGTCCTGCTTAGGGTCTGAATTTGAGGATCCTCCGGGCCTCCCGCGCAAGCCGGAAGTATATTCTAGATTCCCACGCTCGTCGCGAGAATTTTGAGTACTTGTGGGTCTGAAACGGTCTCCGAATGACAAAGTTATGACCGTTTTAGTGAACACTAGTCCTTTATATGGTAGTCCTTAAAAGATCTTCATTTTCTCGTGATGCGTTCTGGCGCGCCGCTCAAAATTTTGTGTCCTCCATAGTGGAGATATTGTTCCCACATAAATATATATTGACCGATGCAAGGAATGCTCTTCTATTATTGGCCATGACACACGTACGTTATGGCATGGTACACGGCAAAAACAAGGAGAATAAGGCTTATATTCGCCTTATTTCCTTGAATTTACGACCAAAAGGGATTTCCGGGATCATAGAGTACGTGCAGAATGCAACTTTTGTCCACACCAGGCGGACTAATGTTTATACACACCACAGTCTCTTGAATTTCCTTCCAAAGGAGTGCGAATGGGTTCATAAAACTTGTCTAAAAAGCAGCGGCCTATGATATTCTTTGACTTTCAGGGGCAAAAAGTCCTGCTTAGGGGCCGAATTTGAGGGTCCTCTGGGCCTCCTGCACAAGCCAGAAGTATTTTCTAGATTGCCACGCTCGTCTTGAGCATTTCGAGTCCTTGTGGGTCTGAAACGGTGTCCGAATGAGGAAGTTATGACCGTTTTAGTGAACACCGGTCCTTTATATGGCAGTCTATGAAAGAACTTCATTTTCTCGTGACGCGTTCTAGCGCGCCGCCCAAAAATTCTGTGTCCTCCATAGTGGATATATTGTTTCCACATATATATTGACCGATGCCAGAAATTCGCTGCTATTATTTGCTGTAACACACGTACGTTACGGCATGCCACACGGTAAAAACAAGAACAATAATGCTTATAATCACCTTATTTTCTTGAACAACCAAATGGGGTTCCTCGGATCATAGAGCATGTGTAGAGTGAAAAGTTTGTCGTTACCAGACTTACTAATGTTTATACTCACCATCATCTCTTGGATTTCCTTCCGAAGGAGTGCCAGTGGGTTCAAAAGCTTGTCTGAAAAGCAGCGGCAATTGATGTTCTTTGACTTTCAGGGGAAAAAAGTCCTGCTTAGGGCATCTCCAGCCGTTGGCCCCCCAGGGGGGCAAAAAATAGCCCCCTGGGGGCGCACCGGCGCTAAATCGTGCACTTGGGGCGTGATGCCCCCCAGTCGCAGCGCCCACGGTTAGTCAAAAAAATCGAAAACGGCGCAAACATGACTCAAATTTAACGCAAACATCGGCGAGTTCGTTCAAACTTAAAAATATTTTACAAAAAAAGAAAAAACTACCGCGGGCTACCCCCGCCGTCTCCCTCGCCGCCCGTCCACGCGGTTCTACATGCCGAGGAGGCTGTAGAACCGCGTGTAGTCACCGCCGCCGCCACCGCCGCCCCCGGCTACGCCTCCGCCGTCCCTGCTGCATCCCTCCCCCGGTTGGCATGGCGGGTTGGATGGTCCGGGGGCGTCATCGTCGTCGTCGCTGTCGAGGACCACGACGCCGTGCTCATCCTCGCGCCCATGCCTGCGGGCGGCGATCTCCTCCAGGGCCCGGCATTGCCGGACCGTCTCCTCGCGGAGGTAGTCATCCCGCGCCCACCGCAGGGCGTCCTCGTCGGAGAAGCCGCGCCGGGCTATGTCCTCGTACTCCGTGGGGAGGCCGGGCTCCGGCTTGGGCTCGACGAGGATGAAGCGGCCGGTGGGGGAGGCGTTATCGCCGATGCGGACGCCGGAGCTGCGGGTGCACGCGCTGACAGGCGTGCCCTGGGGCTCCGGCTTGACGGGGCGGAGGTAGAGGTAGGGAGAACCGCCGGACGAGGAGGAGGACCCCCCGGTCTCCATGCGCCTCGGGGTCCAGGAGTTTCCCCGGCGGCGTGAGAAGGACGGGGGAGCGGGGTACTCGAGGCGCAACATGTTGCCGCCCTCGATGTACTCGAGGACGGCCTCCAACATGCACCCGGGCACGCCCCACCACCGACGACGTCCGGTGGCGTTGAGCCTGCCGGAGGGCACGACGCCGTTGGTGGCCTCGAGCTACCGGGCGTGACGGCGGCGGAAATAAGGCTCCCAGAGCGGGGAGTCGGGGACGTACCGTGGCCCCTCCCTCGCCTCACGCGGCAAGTTCGAGCGGATGCGTGCGATCTCCGCACGCCGCGCCGCGCCGGTGGGTACCGGGGGCACCGGCACGCCGCCGACGCTGATCCTCCACTCCCCGGGCACCCGCATGTCCAGCAGGACCGGGTACTCGACTTCGAAAAGGAGGCGAGCCTTGTCCTCGTGAAGATGGCGGCGGTCGAAGCCGTTCGCCGCCGCGCTGTCGCCTGGGAAGCGCTCGGCCATGGGTGTGTGATGAACTGGAGACGGCGAGAGAGAGGGGAGGGAGGAACGACGACGGCGAGAGAGTGTGAGATCACCGAGAGCGCCGGGGCGCGTCTTATATAGGCCGAGGCACCGCCCGTGCTCGTGCCGCCGTGTTGTACGCGTGGCGGGCGAGGGACGCGCGTCATCCGGTCTTCACTGCGCCGTCCGTGAGGCATCAATGGCGCAGGCTGACCGGCGCGGCAGCTTGGCAGCTTTGGCATTGATTTGTCGTGGGAAACGAGGCGATGAGGACGACGAAGGGCCGAGAAGAGAGCCGTGTCGCTGACGCGGTGGGCCCGCGGCTTTTTCGCGCCAAAAAAGTTCGCCCAGCGCCCCCCAGCGCGCCGGATTTGGCCTGGGTCCGCCGGCGCTGTTTTCGGCCCAGGCCGGCGAAAATCGGGCTCCTGGGGGCGCGACTGGGCCGATTTTTCGGCGGCGGCGCAAAAAAAATGCCTGGGGAGGCCTTCCTGGGGGCGCGGCTGGAGATGCCCTTACGGGCCGAATATGAGGGTCCTCCAGGCCTCCTATGCAAGCTGGAAGTATTTCCAGATTCCCACGCTCGTGTCGTGCATTTCGAGTACTTCTGTGTCCTAAACGGTCTCCGAATGACAAAGTTATTACCGATTTAGTGAACATCGGTCCTTTATATGTCAGTCATTAAAAGAACTTCATTTCCTCGTGACGTGTTCTGTTGCGCCGCCCCAAAATTTCATGCCCACCATAGTGGAGATATTGTTTCCACATATATATTGACCGATGCCAGGAATTCCCTCCTATTATTGGCTCTAACACACGTACGTTACGGCGTGCCACACGGCAAAAACAAGGAGAATAAGGCTTATAGTCGCCTTATTTTCTTGAATTTACAACCAAATGTGATTCCCCGGATCATAGAGCATGTACAGAATAAAACGATTCGTTACCAGGCAGACTAATGTTTATACTCACCATAATCTCTAAGATTTCCTTCCAAAGGAGTGCCAATGGGTTCAGAAACATGTCTGAAAAGTAGCGGCAAATGATGTTCTTTGACTTTTAGGGGCAAAAACTCCTGCTTAGGGGCCGAATTTGACGGTCCTCCGGGCCTCCTGCACAAGCCGGAAGTATTTTCTAGATTCCCACGCTCGTCGCGAGACTTTCTGAGCAGTTGTGGGCCTAGAACGGTCTTCGGATCACAACGTTATGATCGTTTTAGTGAACGCCGATCCTCTATATGGCAGTCCTTGAAAGAACTTCATTTTCTCGTGATGCGTTCTGGCGTGCCGCCCCAAAATTTTGTACCCTCCATGGTAGAGATATTGTTTCTTCATATATATTGACCGATGCCAGGAATGCCCTTCTATTATTGGCTGTAACACACGTATGCTACAGCATGGTACACGGCGAAAACAATGAGAATAAGGCTTATATTTGCCTTATTTTCTGGAATCTACGACCAAATGGGATTCCCCGGATCATGGAGGATGCGCGGAATGCAACGTTTGTCCATACCTGGCGGACTAATGTTTATACTCACCATATTCTCTCAAATTTCCTTCCAAAGGAGGGCCAATGGATTCAGAAACCTGTCTGAAAAGTAGCGGCAAATGATGTTCTTTGATATTCAGGGGCAAAAAGTCCTGCTTAGGGGCCGAATTTTAGGGTCCTTCGGGACTCCTGCACAAGTCGGTAGTATTTTCTAGATTCCCACGCTCGTGGTGAGCATTTTGAGTAGTTGTGGGTCAGGAACGGTCTCCGAATAACAAAGTTACGACTGTTTTAGTGAACGTTGGTCCTTTATATGGCAGTCCTTGAAAGAACTTCATTTCCTCATGATGCGTTCTGGCGAGCGGACCCAAAATTTTATGTCCTCCATAATGGAGATATTGTTTCCACATATATATTGACCGATGCTAGGAATGCCCTTCTATTATTGGCCGTAACACACGTATGTTACGTGATGGTACACGGCAAAAACAAGGAGAATAAGGCTTATATTCACCTTATTTTCTTCAATTTACGACCAAATGGGATTCCCTGGATCATAGAGAATGTGCAGAACGCAGCGTTTGGCATACCAGGCGGACTAAAGTTTATACTCACCATAGTCTCTCGGATTTCCGTTCAAAGGAGTGCCAATAGGTTCACGAACCTTTCTGAAAAGCAGCAGCCAATGACGTTCTTTGACATTCAGGGGCAAAAAGTCCTGCTTAGGGGCTGAATTTGAGGATTGTCCGGGCCTCTTGTGCAAGCCAGAAGTATTTTCTAGATTCACACGCTCGTTGCGAGCATTTTGAGTACTTGTGGGTCCGAAACGGTCTCGGAATGACAAAGTTATGACCGTTTTAGTGAACACCGGTCCTTTATATGGTAGTCCTTGAAAGAACTTCATTTTCTCGTGATGCGTTCCGGCCTGCCGCCCCAAAATTCTATGTCCTCCATAGTCGAGATATTGTTTCCACATATATATTGACCAATGGTAGGAATTCCCTTCGATTATTTGCTGTAACACACATACGTTATGGCATGGTACACGGCAAAAAAAGGAGAATAAGGCTTATATTCGCCTTATTTTCTTGAGTTTATGACCAAATGGGATTCCTCGGATCATAGAGCATGTGCAGAATGCAAGTTTGTCCATACCAGGCGGACTAATGTTTATACTCACCATAGTTTCTCGGATTTCTTTCCAAAGGAGTGACAATGGGTTAAGAAACTTGTCTGAAAAGCAGCAGCAAATGATGTTCTTTGACTTTCAGTGGCAAAAATTCCTGCTTAGGGGCCAAATTTGAGGGTCCTCCGAGCCTCCTGTGCAAGCCAGAAGTACTTTCTAGATTCCCATGCTCGTCTCGAGCATTTCGAGTTCTTGTGGGTCTGAAACGGTGTCCGAATGAGAAAGTTATGACCGTTTTAGTGAACACCGGTCCTTTATATGATAGTCCTCGAAAGAACTTCATTTCCTCGTGATGCGTTCTGGCGCGCCGACCCAAAATTTTGTGTCCTTCATAATGGAGATATTGTTTCCACATATATAATTACAAATTGCTAGGAATGCCCTTCCATTATTGGTTGTAACACACGTATGTTACGGCATGGTACACGGCAAAAACAAGGAGAATAAGGCTTATATTCGCCGTATTTTCTAGAATTTACGACTAAGTGGGATTCCCCGGATCATAGAGCATGTGCAGAATACAACGTTTGTCCATACCGGGCGGACTAAAGTTTATACTCACCATAGTCTCTCGAATTTCCTTCCAAATCAGTGCCAATGGGTTCAGAAACTTGTCTGAAAAGCAGCGGCTAATGATGTTCTTTGACTTTTAGGGGCAAAAAATCCTGCTTAGGGGCCGAATTTAAGGGTCCTCCGGGCCTCCCGCGCAAGCCGGAAGTACTTTCTATATTCCCACGCTCGTTGCGAGCATTTTGAGTACTTGTGGGGTTTGAAACGGTCTCCGAATGACAAAGTTATGACCATTTTGGTGAACACCGGCCCTCTATATGGTAGTCATTGAAAGAACTTCATTTTCTCGTGATGCGTTCTCGCGCGCCGCCCAGAAATTTTGTGTCCTCCATAGTGGAGACATTGTTGCCACATATATATATTGACCGATTCCAGGAATGCCCTTCTATTATTGGCCATGACACACGTACGTTATGGCATAGTATATGGCAAAAACAAGGAGAATAAGGCTTATATTTGCCTTATTTCCTTGAATTTACGACCCAATGGGATTTCTCGGATCATTGAGTATGTGCAGAATACAACGTTTGTCCATACCAGGCGGACTAATGTTTATACTCACCATAGTCTCTCAAATTTCTTTCCAAAGGAGCGCCAATGGGTTCAGAAAGTTGTCTAAAAAGCTGCGGCAAATGATGATCTTTAACTTTCAGGGGATAAAACTCCTACTTAGGGGCCGAATTTGAGGGTCCTCCTGGCCTCCTGCACAAGCCGGAAGTATTTTATGGATATCCACGCTCGTTGCGAGTATTTTGAGTAGTTGTGGGTCTGGAACGGTCTCTGAATCTCAAAGTTATGACCGTTTTAGTGAACACCAGTCCTTTATATGGCAGTCCTTGGAAGAACTTCATTTTCTCGTGATGCGTTCTAGCGCGCCGCCCCAAAATTTTGTTTCCTCCATAGTGGAGATATTTTTTCCACATATATATTGACCGATGCCAGGAATGCCCTTCTATTATTGGTTACAACACACGTACATTACGGCATGGTACATGGCAAAAACAAGGAGAATAAGGCTTATATTCGCCTTATTTTCTTGAATTTATGACCAAATGGGATCCCCCGGATCATAGAGCATGTGCAGAATGCAACGTTTGTCCATACCAGGCAGACTAATGTTTATACTCACAATAGTCTCTCGGATTTTGTTGCAAAGGAGTGCCAATGGGGTCAGAAACTTGTCAAAAAAGTAGCGTCCAATGATGCTATTTGAATTTTTGGGGCAAAAAGTCCTGCTTGGGGGCTGAATTTGAGTGTCCTACGGGCCTCCTGCGCAAGCCGGAAGTATTTTCTAGATTTCCATGCTCGTCGCGAGAATTTTGAGTACTTATGGGTCCAAAACGGTCTCCGAATGACAAAGTTATGACAGTTTTACGGAACACCGGTCCTTTATATGGCAGTTCTTGAAATAACTTCATTTTCTCGTGATGGGCTCTGGCGCGCTGCCCCAAAATTTTGTGTCATCCATAGTGGAGATATTTTTTCCACATACATATTGACCGATGCCAGGAATGCCCTTCTATTATTGGTTGTGACACACGTACGTTATGGCATGGAACACGGCAAAAACAAGGAGAATAAAGCTTATATTCGCCTTATTTTCTTGAATTTACGACCAAATGGGATTCCGCGGATCATAGAGCACGTGCAGAATGCAACGTTTGTCCACACCAGACGGACTAATGTTTATACTCACCATAATCTCTCGGATCTCCTTCCAAAGGAGTGCCAATGGGTTGAGAAACTTGTCTGAACAATGGGCAATGTTGTTGTTTGAGTTGCGGAGGCAAAAAGTCCTGCTTAAGGGCCGAATTTAAGGGTCTTCCGGGCCTCCTACACAAGCCGGGAGTATTTTCTAGATGCCCACGCTCGTCTCGAGCATTTCGAGTACTTGTGGGTCCGAAACGGTCTTTGAATGAGAAAGTTATGACCGTTTTAGTGAACACCGGTCCTTTATATGGCAGTCTTTGGAAGAAATTCATTTTCTCGTGACGCGTTCTAGTGCGCCACCCCAAAATTTTGTGTCCTCCATAGTGGAGATATTGTTTCCACATATATATTGACCGATGCCAGGAATTCCCACCTATCTTGAATTTACAACCAAATGGGGTTCACAACCTTTGTCGTTACGAGGCGGACTAATGTTTATACTCACCATAATCTCTTGGATTCCCTTCCAAAGGAGTGCCAATGGGTTTAGAAACTTGTCTGAAGAGAAGCGGCAAATGATGTTCTTTGACTTTTAGGGGCAAAAACTCCTGCTTAGGGGCCGAATTTGAGGGTCCTCCAGGCCTCCTGCACAAGCCGGAAGTATTTTCTAGATTCCCACGCTCGTCGGGAGCATTTTGAGTAGTCGTGGGTCCGGAACGGTCACCGAATCACAAAGTTATGAACGTTTTAGTGAACGTCAGTCCTTTATATGGCAGTCCCTGGAAGAACTTCATTTTCCCCTGATGCGTTCTGGCGCGCCGCCCCAAATTTTCTGTCCTCCATAGTGGAGATATTTTTCCCCAGATATATTGACCGATGCCAGGAATGCCCTTCTATTATTGGCTGCGACACACATACGTTACGACATGGTACACGACTAAAAAAGGAGAATAAAGCTTATATTCGCCTTATTTTGATGAATTTACAACCAAATGGGATTTCCCGGATCATAGAGCATGTGCAGAATGCAAGATTTGTCCATACCAGGCGGACTAATGTTCATACTCACCATAGTCTCTCGGATTTCCTTCCAAAGGAGTGCCAATGGGTTCAGAAACTTGTCTGAAAAGCAGTGGCCAATGATGTTCTTTGACTTTCAAGGGCAAAAAGTCCTGCTTAGGGGCTGAATTTGAGGTTCCTCCGGGCCTCCTATGCAAGCTGGAAGTATTTTCTAAATTCCCATGCTCGTTGCGAGCATTTTGAGTACTTGAGGGTCCGAAACGGTCTCCGAATGACAAAGTTATGACAGTTCTTGTGAACACCGGTCCTTTATATGGCAGTCCTTGAATAACTTCATTTTGTCGTGATGGGCTCTCGCGTGTCGGCCCAAAATTTTTAGTCCTCGATAGTGGAGATTTTTTCCACATATATATTGACCGATGCCAGGAATGCCCTTCTACTATTGGCTGTGACACGCGTAAGTTATGGCATGGAACACGGCAAAAACAAGGAGAATAAGGCTTATATTCGCCTTATTTTCTTGAATTTACGACCAAATGGGGTTCCCCGGCTCATAGAGCATGTGCAGAATGCAACGTTTGTCCATACCAGGCGGACTAATATTTATACTCACCATAGTCTCTTGGATTTCCTGGCAAAGGAGTGCTAATGGGTTCATTAACTTGTCTTAAAAGCAGTGGCCAATGATGTTATTTGACTTTCAGGGGCAAGAAGTCCTATTTGGGGGCTGAATTTGAGGGTCCTCCGAGCCTCCTGCGCAAGCCGGAAGTATTTTCTAGATTCCCATGCTCGTCACGATCATTTTAAGTACTTATGCGTCCGAAACGGTCTTCCAATGACAAAGTTATGAGCGTTTTAGTGAACATTGGTCCTTTATATGGCAGTCCTTGAAAGATCTTCATTTTGTCGTGATGGGTTTTGGCGCCGCCCCAATATTTTGTGTCCTCCATAGTGGAGATATTTTTTCCACATATATATTGACCGATGCCAGGAATGCCCTTCTATTATTGGCATGGTACACGACAAAAACAAGGAGAATAGGGCTTATATTTGTCTTATTTTCTTAAATTTACGACCAAATTGGTTTCGGCGGATCATAGAGCGTGTGCAGAATCCAACGTTTGTCCATACCAGGCGGACTAATGTTTATACTCACCATAGACTCTCGGATTTCCTTCCAAAGGAGTGCCAATGGGTTCAGAAACTTATCTGAAAATCAGCGGCCAATAATGTTCTTTGACTTTCAGGGGCAAAAAGTCCTACTTAGGGGCCGAATTTGAGGGTCCTTTGGGACTGCTATGCAAGCCGGAAGTATTTTCTAGATTCCCACGCTCGTCTCGAGCATTTCGAGTACTCGTGGGTCTGAAACGGTCTCTGAGTGACAAAGTTATGACCGTTTTAGTGAACAACGGTCCTTTATATTGCAGTCTTTAAAAGAACTTCATTTTCCCATGACGCATTCTAGCGCGCCGCCCCAAAATTTTGTGTCCTCCATAGTGGAGATATGGTATTGACCGATTCAAGGAATTCCCACCTATTATTTTCTTGAATTTACAACCAAATGGGATTCACAACGTTTGTCGTTACCAGGCGGACTAATGTTTACACTCACCATAATCTCTCGGATTTCCTTCCAAAGGTGTGCCAGTGGGTTCAGAAACTTGTCTGAAAAGCATCAGCAAATGATATTCTTTGACTTTCAGGGGCAAAAACTCCTGCTTAGGGGCCGAATTTGAGGGTCCTCCTGGCCTCCTGCACAAGCCGGAAGTATTTTCATGATTCCGACGCTCGTCATGAGCATTTTGAGTAGTTGTGGGCTGAACGGTCTCCGAATCACAAAGTTACGACCGTTTTAGTGAACGCCGGTCCTTTATATGGCAGTCCTTCGAAGGACTTCATTTTCTCATGATGCCTTCAGGCGTGCCGCCCCAAAATAGTGTGTCTTCCATAGTGGAGATATTGTTTCCACATATATATTCACCGATGCCAGGAATGCCATTCTATTATTGGCTGCAACACAAGTACGTTATGGCATGGTTCACGGCAAAAACAAGGAGAATAAGGCTTATATTCGCCTTATTTTCTTGAATTTACGATGAAATGGGATTCCCCGGATCATAGAGCATGTGCAGAATGCAACGTTTGTCCATACCAGGCGTACTAATGTTTATACTCACCATAGTCTCTCGGATTTCCTTGCATATGAGTGCCAATGGGTTCAGAAACTTGTCTGAAAAGCAGCAGCCAATTATGTTATTTGTCTTTCAGGGGCAAAAACTCCTGCTTAGGGGCTGAATTTGAGGGTCCTCCGGGCCTCCTGCGGAAGCTGGAAGTATTTTCTTGATGCCCACGCTCGCCGCGAGCATTTTGCGTACTTGTGGGTCCGAAACGGTCTCCGAATGACAAAGTTATGACCGTTTTAGTGAACACTAGTCCTTTTATATGGCAATCCTTGAAATCACTTCATTTT
This sequence comes from Aegilops umbellulata, assembly GCA_032464435.1. Taxonomy (NCBI): domain Eukaryota; kingdom Viridiplantae; phylum Streptophyta; class Magnoliopsida; order Poales; family Poaceae; genus Aegilops; species Aegilops umbellulata. The sequence goes on along the minus strand of CP136056.1, from coordinate 199,087,396 downwards.
ATCGTGATGGGTTCTGACGCGGCGCCCCAAAATTTTGTGTCCTCCATTGAGGATACTTTTTCCACATATATATATTGACCGATGCCAGGAATGCCCTTCTATTATTGGCTGTGACACACGTACGTTATGGCATGGTACATGACAAAAACAACAAGAATAAGGCTTATATTCGCCTTATTTTCTTGAATTTACGACCAAATGTGATTCCGCGGATCATAGAGCATGTGCAAAATGCAACGTTTGTCCATACCAGGCGCACTAATGTTTATACTTACCATAGTTTCTCGGATTTCCTTCCAAAGGTGTGCCAATGGGTTCAGAAACTTGTCTGAGAAGTAGTGGCCAATGATGTTCTTTGATTTCAGGGGCAAAAGTCCTTCTTAGGGGCTGAATTTGAGGGTCCTTTGGGCCTCCTACGCAAGCCGGAAGTATTTTCTAGATTCCCACGTTCATCTCGAGCATTTCGAGTACATGTGCGTCCGTACCAGTCTCCGAATGAGAAAGTTATGACCGTTTTAGTGAACACCGGTCCTTTACATGGCAGTCTTTGAAAGAACTTCATTTTCTCGTGACGCGTTCTAGTGCGCCGCCCCAAAATTTTTTCCACATATATATTGGCCGATGCTTGGAATTGCCACCTATAATTTTCTTCAATTTACAACCAAATGGGATTCACAACGTTTATCGTTACCAGGCGGACTAATGTTTATGCTCACCACAATCTCTCGGATTTCCTTCCAAAGGAGTGCCAATGGGTTTGGAAACTTGTCTAAAAAGCAGCGACAAATGATGTTCGTTGAATTTCAGCGGCAAAAACTCTTGCTTAGGGGCTGAATTTGAGGGTCCTCCTGGCCTCTTGCACAAGCCGGAAGTATTTTCTAGATTCCCACACTCGTCGCGAGCATTTTGAGTAGTTGTGGGTCCGGAACGGTCTCCGAATCACAAAGTTATGACCGTTTTAGTGAACGCCGGTCCTTTATATGGCAGTCCTTGAAAGGACTTCATTTTCTCATGATGCGTTCTGGCGCGCTGCCCCAAAATTTTGTGTCCTCCATAGTGGAGATATTTTTTCCACATATATATTGACCGATGCCAGAATGCCCTTCTATTATTGGCTGCAATACACGTACTTTACGGCATGGTACACGGCAAAAAAAGGAGAATAAGGCTTATATTCGCCTTATTTTCTTGAATTTACGACCTAATGGGATTCCCTTGATCATAGAGCATGTGCAGAATGCAACGTTTGTCCATACCAGGCGGGCTAATGTTTATACTCGCCATAGTGTTGGGGAACTGTAAGATAATATTGAGCTAGGACTTTGATATATATACTTCAATGAATATAACATCATATGATGTAACCCCCATCATGAGGCTTGAATTCACATCCACAAGGTTAAGAGCCTTGTGCTTTACCAACTGAGCAGTGAACCCTTCAATATAATGGATAAAAAGCTTTGTACCTTGAATAGTTGACAGGAGCAATTGGTAGCCCCCAAGGGCCAGCTCATTACGATGTGACGAGTTGGGTCTTTAATAAGATGAGCAAAAATGACTTTGCATTAGCCCCCAAGTGTCATGGTGCATGCTTGCAGCGACATGAGACTTGCATATTTGAATCTCAACTTTGAACAATGTAGCCCCCAAGTGCCGGGTAGTAAGCCTGCAGCGACTCGGGACTATTCCTTCAATTGTAGAATAAATCATATCCATTGATAATATGGTAGCCATTGCACCAAAGCAACTTTGAAAACCTTAATTATAATACTGGTTATTGATAACCATAATAAAAATCCAGCCATGATGGCTATTCAAGATAATATAATCTGGTATGAAAACCTTATTCATCCAATATCATAATGAAAATTTAACCAAGTTTGGCTATTTGAATAATATAATCCAATAACTTATAAGCGCATGATTCCAATGGCGCAATCCAAATATATACTGGCGACTTATAGTCCAAAGCCAGACCGGTTTAATAAACATTGGATAATTTCTCATCATATACTGGCAACTTTATCGTCTTAAAGCCAGGCCGGTTTAACAAACACCGGATAGGTTATCATCATACTGGCGACTTATCGTCTTAAAGCTAGGCCGGTTTAATAAACACCGGATAATTTATAACCATGCGTTATTCAACCTGTTTCTGCATACAACAAGTTTAAAGTGTCCTGGCGGTTTACCGCTGGACGGGTCATAATGCCCAACATATAACCTAGGTTTATAACCAAGGCTGCACTTAAAAATATGAAATATATCATACCTGTGACATTGAATCACATCGTTGGTTTACCAACTTTTTGTAGTAAGAGTGATAACCCCAATCTTGAGTAATGATAACTCCTTCCATATTGTGCCGGTTTATGATAAAACCGTACCGGGCTGTGATAAACACCGGATTAACCATATATAATACTGGTGACTTGTAGTCAAACCAGACCGGGCTCATAATCTCCGGATTATAACTTGATCATGTACTCACAACTTGTAGTTGAAAGCCGAGCCGGGTTGATAAACACCGGTTTACTCCATAATAGGATGGTAACAGAAAATCAAACCGGGCAGATAATCTCCGGTCTAAAAATGGACCGTGTTTCGCCAATTTAGCTGTTTGAACCGGTACAAAATATTGTCGGTTTAAAAAACGCAAATAAAATAGCAACTTCTCAAGAAAGGCTATTAAAGCAAAAGCAATGGCAACAACTTTTTGCAAAGAAGAGCTCTACTGAGCTTGGTCAGATGGAATTACCATGGTCAGACACAACCAAGCCCCCCGAAGGCGTAGCGATGGTGCCAGTCAGCCAGGACCCCAAAATGACGCGTGGCGTTACTCCGGCCAAGTGGCATTGCTATGGTTCGGGTTCGACCAAGCCCCCAAATGACTCTAAGGCCCGTAGGCCGACCAAGAGGCGTGACCGGTTCAGACGTGACCGTGTCCCCAAATGATCTGGTGGCTTTCGCCGGCCAAGAGGTATTGCATCGGTTCGGACACGACCGAGCCCCCAAGTGACCTGGTGGCTTTCGCCGGCCAAGAGGCATTGCATCGGTTCAAAACATGACCGAGCCCCCAAATGACCTTATAAGGACGGCTATGTTCTCTTTGGTTCGAATACGACCTATGTTTGAACAGGAAGCCCCAAGTGATCTTGATAAGACTTGCAAGGGGTAAACCGGATGTTGTTTTAAAACAACTCCATGTAACCACACATGATATAAAAGAATAGATACCCCACTTTATAAAGCAGAAGCCCCCATGTGATCAATAATATGTTAGGCCAATAAGGCGGGATACCCATGTTTGAACCGCGCATCATGGCAGCAGGTCCTCTTCGGTAATTTTAACTTTTTGCAAGAGATAAATTATTCTTGAACCGGGATCTTGAACCGGATATTGAGAGCTTCAAAGCTTTGTGAGAGACATCTTTCCCTTGAACCGGATTTTAAACCGGAATTTTCATTTTTAGCCGGAAATTTTCTGACGCCTTTAAACTCGAACTTGACAGAAGTTAATTCCTTTTTGAACCGGACATTGTTAAACCGGATTTGGTCGCTTCAGAGCTTTGTGGGAGAACAGATTTCCCTTGAACCGGATTTTAAACCGGAATCCTTTCTGATGACCCGGATCTTCTTCATTGAGCCGGGATTTTGTAACTGTCATATACTTTGTAAGCCGGAAATTTTCTGACGGCCTTTAAATTTTCATCAATATAACTGTAGCCTCCGGGACGGGTTATCTTTCCCTCCATCGTCCTGGGGTCTTTAAACCAGCTGAAACTGGCAAGAATTGCTGAGTCATGTCATCGTAGCCCCCGAGTCTCAAAGGTGATTCGAGGAGTTGGCTTGAGACTCTTCATATTTGACCGTGATATAAACCGGCATAACTTGCATATCATTGATGTTGATAGCACGATGTGAATCCACAGAAGGTTGAGGTGACTGCGGCGGGTTATAAATGATCCCGTATGGGCCGTGTCAGCAACTCGGCCAATGGTTCCTTCCAACTGGCAATTTAACCAAACTGTAGTGGCGGCGACTTGTGTGCCTTCCCATTGAGCCATCCAGTGCAGACGGTGGCTAATAGTATATGATAATTTGCCTCCATTTTTTTGAAAGAAAACCGGGCTACCCAAGTTGTGACTTGCTCATACGCAATAAATAGCTCATGCAGACAGGTGCAGCCCGGTATGATGATGTAGACCGGGCCGCGAGAGACGGACAGCAAAGATGAGCATCAGAGGCAGTTCCGACAGATGAGTCGGCCGCGACACTGTAAGCTGGTGCGGACGGAGAAAATCAGCACCAATGTCGTAAACCGTCACGGACGGGCGAGTTAACTGCGGGGGCGGTCCCGGCAAGCTGATGTAAACCGGACCACCGGGACAATAACTTGCGCACGTTCATTCACCGGGTGGTTGACACAGACGAAACGCCGGTTCAGAGCATTGCTAGCGCGTGCTCCGTGCCCGTAGTATAACGCCTCATTTGTAATGAACAATTGTCCTGCGTCAAAAAATATCACATGCCAAAGCAATTGTTTCTTGACAAAAATAATATGCGCTAATAAAATAGGCCTTAGATGGATATCACCTGATTTGTGCACACGACGGATGATCCGTATTCACTGTTCGTGAATAATCTCCAGTAGATTCAACAGTAATTTAGCTACTCTCTCGAGACCGCGGCAGCTCACATCAGACTCGCGATGGCTCAAAATAAGGCCAGCCAAAGGTGGCTTAGCACAAGGTCCCAGTGGCGACGGCTCGGAGATGATGGCTTAAAGCCTGACCGTCGCGGAGCCCGGAATCAGGCGGCTAAGCACGGACCCTCCAGGTCATTTTTGACCAATGCCTCTTCTCTTTTTTTTATCAGCTCAGTCACAGGCTCACAGCAGGGATGCAAACTTCAGAACTGTACCAACGACCGCAGCTAACTTGATATTTTCAGACTTGTTCCAAGCATCCAGAATACTGACATATGTCGTCACACGTAGTCCACATGCCCTTAGATGAGTCCTTCAAATATTTGATATACTTCCGTTGCTTTGTCTGCATTGCTTATATCCCAGAATTTTTGTTTCTGACCTCAAACCATCAACGTGCTCCTCAAACGAGCATGTATAGCCTTCCCTATATCTTCTTAATCATATCCAGTGCAGTATAATGACACTCCCATAACACATCGTACAACACCTGCCACTTCAGTTCCCGTTGTTTGGCAATAGGCCTCGGTGGCAGAAGCGATTTGAGGCAGAGGTGATCGCAGTGATAGACGGCCGCCGTGACCCACAACAGAGACAAGGAAAAAGCCGGCGGCTGCCGACGATTGAATCGGCCCCAGACAGCGGGAGAAGCGACTCGCAGGTGAGGCGGAGCCCTTAACGGCTCGTAGTAGCAGTTGGGCAGGCCGGGACCGCAGCAGCTGAAGCCGGTTCACGGCGAAGGTGGACGGCGTTCGCGGCAGCCTGAACTGCGGTGGCGGTTTTTAGGCGAGGGCGCGGGGTGACTCAGAGGAGGCGAGGCCGGTTCACGACTGCGGGGCGAGTGACAACAGTAGCCCGCGGTGCAATCCGGCGGGTCAACAGAGCTGACGCGAGATACGGCGGCGACCCATGGAGGAGTGGCAAGGTGGTTACACCACAGCGGCGGCTCAAAGATGAACACAGCAGCTCTGTAGTTGGAATCCGATTCACCGGCTAGGCGGAGTCGCGGTCGCAACGGCGATGCCCGGTGGCGGTTTGGAGCGAAACCAAGCGCGGCTTGGCGTTGACTCGCCATTGGGGAGGCGGCAAGGTCACAGGGCGGCAACGGACTGGTGACTTGAGGCCACGGCGTGCGGGCTGAGCCGCTGTGAATGACTGGCAGCGGAAGTAACAGGGCCGACCCGGAGGCGATGGCTTGAGCCCGGCCACCGCGGAGACGGCGCGGCACCGGGGCGGCGGTTTAGAGGCGCGACTGCGACGAGGTGGCGGAGTCCGAGGCCGTATCTGCTTCCATGTCGTGGCCGGTTTGACTGATTCTCGTGCGTGTCCTCCTCCCAGCCGTGGTTGGTGTGACAGAAAAAAGGAGCTTCAGTAATCGCCAAAATTGACAAGTCAACGTAGTTGATCGAATCCCTGTTGCTTAGCGGATTTGAGCGTGTCTCTGTCTTGAAAAACCATATCCATCTTGGCTTCTCACGGCAGCACTCTCGACATTAATCTTCCTCTGAACCAGCAGAACGTCAAATCGCATGCGGCGGCGCACCGATCCAATCCTAATTTTTCCTTATACTCAAATCTCACAGATTATCAATCTAAACCAATAAACTTGAAGTTTGATGCAGATCCTTTCTAAACCAGATTTTCTTCATCCAGAAAATCACAAACCTCTCGATCCCTGAAAGGAAACCCTCCAAGAACTCAACACCACCGTGCGCACGCCCCATGGTGGGCGCCAACTGTCGTGGATTTGTCACGACAGATGTCCTTAGTGTCAGGACTTAGTCACAAGGCCAACGCATCTATGTGGTAGCTTGAGAGGGGTTGAGTGGGACGAGAGACGCAGGGCGGATCAACATGCAAGACGAGGATTTAGACAGCTTCGGGCCCCGGGAAACACCATCCGGAATAGCCCTACATGCTGTTTGAGGCTAGGTCTCATTATCATCACAAGGGAGTCGCCATAAACCGGCTCTCCTCTAGTTGTATCTAACCCTAAAGATTATTGATTGTTGTCTCTCCCCCTCTTTGGGGAGCCCTGCCCCTCCTCATATATGTTGAAGGGGCGGTTTACATGTGGAGTCCTATTAGGATTAGGACTAGTCTATCTCTAATACAAACCGGATACAAGTCCTGGCCTTAACTCCTTGTAAGGCAAATATTCCTTTCTTCTTAAACCGGCCCACCATAGTTGAACCGGCCTTCTGGGCCTTGGGCCTTTTCATCCGTCTAATCCGCCCGCCGGGTTACCAGTGAGTCATAACGACCAAGCGGGTTGCTTGTAAACCTCCAAGGTCAGGGCGGGTCTTCAGATAAACCGCCAAGTCCGGCCGGGTTAACTTCCGGCCGGTTTACGCCGCGGGGTATATCCCCGACAGGAACGTTGCAGAAAATTAAATTTTTTCCTACGGTTTCACCAAGACCCATCTATGAGTTCATCTAAGCAACGAGTCATGGGAGAGAGATTGCATCTACATACCACTTTGTAGATCGCGAGCGGAAGCGTTCAACGAACGGGGATGAGGTAGTCGTACACGACGTGATCCAAATCACCGGAGATCCTAGCACCGAACGGACGGCACCTCCGCATTCAACACACGTACGGTCAGTGTAACGTCTCCTTCTTCTTGATCCAGCAAGGCAAAGGAGAGGTTGGGGAAGATGGCTCCAGCAGCAGCACGACGGCGTGGTGATGGTGGAGCTGCAGTACTCCAGCAGGGCTTCGCCGAGCTCTACGGAGGAGGAGGAGGTGTTGGAGAGGGAGAGGGAGGCACCAAGGACCAAGGGTGCGGCTGCCCCCTCCCCCCTTTATATAGGAGGGCCAAGGGGGGGCGCCGGCCCTAGGAGATCCAATCTCCTTGGGGCGGCGGCCAAGGGGAAGTTTCCCTCCCCCCAAGGCACCTAGGAGGTGCCTTCCCCTTGTGGGACTCCTTCCCTTTGAAACCCTAGGCGCATGGGACTCTTGGGGCTGGTTCCCCTTAGCCCATGTAGGCCAAGGCGCACCCTCTAGAGCCCATGTGGCCCCCCGAGGCAGGTGGCCCCACCCGGTGGACCCCCCGGGACCCTCCGGTGGTCCCGGTACAATACCGATAACCCCGAAACTTGTCCCGATGGCCAAAACAACACTTCCTATATATAATTCTTTACCTCCGGACCATTCCGAAACTCCTCGTGACATCCGGGATCTCATCCGGGACTCCGAACAACATTCGGCTTACTGCATATACATATCTTCACAACCCTAGCGTCACCGAACCTTAAGTGTGTAGACCCTACGGGTTCGGGAGACATGCAGACATGACCGAGACGGCTCTCGGGCAATAACCAACAGCGGGATCTGGATACCCATGTTGTCTCCCACATGCTCCACGATGATCTCATTGGATGAACCACGATGTCGAGGATTCAATTAATCCCGTATACGATTCCCTTTGTCAATCGGTATTTTACTTGCCCGAGACTCGATCGTCGGTATCCCAATACCTCATTCAATCTCGTTACCGGCAAGTCACTTTACTCATACCGTAATGCATGATCCCATGATCAAACACTTTGATCACATTGAGCTCATTATGATGATGCATTACCGAGAGGGCCCGGTGATACCTCTCCGTCAAGCGGAGTGACAAATCCCAGTCTCGATCCATGTCAACCCAACAGATACTTTCGGAGATACCCATAGTATACCTTTATAGTCACCCAGTTACGTTGTGACGTTTGGCACACCCAAAGCACTCCTACGGTATCCGGGAGTTACACGATCTCATGGTCTAAGGAAAGGATACTTGACATTGGAAAACTCTAGCAAACGAACTATGCGATCTTATGCTATGTTTAGGATTGGGTCTCGTCCATCACATCATTCTCCTAATGATGTGATCTCGTTATCATTGACATCCAATGCCCATAGTCAGGAAACCATGACTATCTATTGATCAACGAGCTAGTCAACTAGAGGCTTACTAGGGACATGTTGTTGTCTGTTATTCACACATGTATTACGATTTCCGGATAACACAATTATAGCACGAATAAAGACAATTATCATGAATAAGGAAATATAATAATAATGCTTTTATTATTGCCTCTAGGGCATATTTCCAACAGTCTCCCACTTGCACTAGAGTCAATAATCTAGTTACATTGTGATGAATCGAACACCCATAGAGTTCCGGTGCTGATCATGTTTTGCCTTAGGGAGAGGTTTAGTCAACGGATCTGCGACATTCAGATCTGTGTGCACTTTACAAATTTCTATGTCTCCATCTTGAACATTTTCACGAATGGAGTTGAAGCGACGCTTGATGTGCCTGGTCTTCTTGTGAAACCTGGGCTCCTTGGCAAGTGCAATAGCTCCAGTGTTGTCACAAAAGAGTTTGATTGGCCCCGACGCATTGGGTATGACTCCGAGGTCGGTGATGAACTCCTTCACCCAAATTGCTTCATGTGCTGCCTCCGAGGCTGCCATGTATTCCACTTCACATGTAGATCCCGCCACGACGCTCTGCTTGCAACTGCACCAGCTTACTGCCCCACCATTCAAAATATACACGTATCCGGTTTGTGACTTAGAGTCATCCAGATCTGTGTCGAAGCTAGCGTCAACGTAACCCTTTACGACGAGCTCTTCGTCACCTCCATAAACGAGAAACATTTCCTTAGTCCTTTTCAGGTACTTCAGGATATTCTTGACCGCTGTCCAGTGTTCCTTGCCGGGATTACTTTGGTACCTTCCCACCAAACTTACGACAAGGTTTACATCAGGTCTGGTACCCAGCATGGCATACATAATAGAACCTATGGCTGAGGCATAGGGGATGACACTCATCTCTTCTATATCTTCTGCCGTGGTCGGACATTGAGCTGAGCTCAATTTCACACCTTGTAACACAGGTAAGAACCCCTTCTTAGATTGATCCATATTGAACTTCTTCAATATCTTATCAAGGTATGTGCTCTGTGAAAGACCTATGAGGCGTCTTGATCTATCTCTATATATCTTGATGCCTAATATATAAGCAGCTTCTCCAAGGTCCTTCATTGAAAAACTCTTATTCAAGTAGGCCTTAATGTTGTCCAAGAGTTCTGTATCATTTCCCATCAAAAGTATGTCATCTACATATAGTATGAGAAATGCTACAGAGCTCCCACTCACTTTCTTGTAAACGCAGGCTTCTCCATAAGTCTGCGTAAACCCAAATGCTTTGATCATCTCATCAAAGCGAATGTTCCAACTCCGAGATGCTTGCACCAGCCCATAAATCGAGCGTTGGAGCTTGCACACCTTGTCAGCATTCTTAGGATTGACAAAACCTTCCGGCTGCATCATATACAATTCTTCCTTAAGGAAACCATTAAGGAATGCCGTTTTGACGTCCATTTGCCATATTTCATAATCGTAGAATGCGGCAATTGCTAACATGATTCGGACGGACTTCAGCTTCGCTACCGGTGAGAAAGTCTCATCGTAGTCAATTCCTTGAACTTGTCGATAACCCTTAGCGACAAGCCGAGCTTTATAGATGGTGACATTACCATCCGCGTCTGTCTTCTTCTTAAAGATCCATTTATTTTCTATGGCTCGCCGCTCAACGGGCACGTCAGTCAAAGTCCATACTTTGTTTTCATACATGGATCCTATCTCGGATTTCATGGTTTCTAGCCATTTGTCGGAATCCGGGCCCGCCATTGCTTCCTCATAGTTCGAAGGTTCACCGTTGTCTAACAACATGATTTCCAAGACAGGGTTGCCGTACCACTCTGGTGCGGAACGTGTCCTTGTGGACCTTCGAATTTCAGTAGGAGCTTGATTAGAAGTATCTTGATCATCATCATTAATTTCCTCTCTAGTCGGTGCAGGCACCTCAGGAACGTTTTCTTGAGTTTCGCCATTTTCCGGTTCAAGAGGTAACACTTCATCAAGTTCTACTTTCCTCCCACTTACTTCTTTCGAGAGAAACTCTTTCTCTAGAAAGGATCCATTCTTGGCAACAAATATCTTGCCTTCGGATATGAGGTAGAAGGTATACCCAATAGTTTCTTTAGGGTATCCTATGAAGACGCATTTTTCTGACTTGGGTTCGAGCTTTTCAGGTTGAAGTTTCTTGACATAAGCATCGCATCCCCAAACTTTTAGAAACGACAGCTTAGGTTTCTTCCCAAACCATAATTCATACGGTGTCGTCTCAATGGATTTCGACGGAGCCCTATTTAAAGTGAATGCGGTAGTCTCTAAAGCATAGCCCCAAAAAGATAGCGGTAAATCGGTAAGAGACATCATAGATCGCACCATATCTAATAGAGTGCGATTACGACGTTCGGACACACCATTACGCTGAGGTGTTCCAGGCGGCGTGAGTTGTGAAACTATTCCACATTTTCTTAATTGTGTGCCAAATTCGTGACTCAAGTATTCTCCTCCACGATCTGATCGTAGAAACTTGATCTTTCTATCACGTTGATTTTCAACCTCACTCTGAAATTCCTTGAACTTTTCAAAGGTCTCAGACTTGTGTTTCATTAAGTAGATATACCCATATCTACTCAAGTCATCAGTGAGGGTGAGAACATAACGATAGCCACCGCGAGCCTCAACACTCATTGGACCGCACACATCAGTATGTATGATTTCCAATAAGTTGGTTGCTCGCTCCATTGTTCCTGAGAAAGGAGTCTTGGTCATTTTACCCATGAGGCATGGTTCGCACGTGTCAAATGATTCATAATCAAGAGACTCTAAAAGTCCATCTGCATGGAGCTTCTTCATGCGTTTGACACCTATGTGACCAAGGCGGCAGTGCCACAAATATGTGGGACTATTGTTATCAACTTTAACTCTTTTGGTATTCACACTATGAATATGTGTATCATCACGTACGAGATTCATTAAGAATAAACCATTAACCATCGGAGCATGACCATAAAACATATCTCTCATATAAATAGAACAACCATTATTCTCGGATTTAAATGAGTAGCCATCTCGAATTAAACGAGATCCAGACACAATGTTCATGCTCAAACTTGGCACTAAATAACAATTATTGAGGTTTAAAACTAATCCCGTAGGTAAATGTAGAGGTAGCGTGCCGACGGCGATCACATCGACCTTGGAACCATTCCCGACGCGCATCGTCACCTCGTCCTTCGCCAGTCTCCGTTTATTCCGCAGCTCCTGCTTTGAGTTACAAATGTGAGCAACTGCACCGGTATCAAATACCCAAGAGCTACTACGAGTACTGGTAAGGTACACATCAATTACATGTATATCACATATACCTTTTTTTTTGCCGGCCTTCTTGTCCGCTAAGTATTTGGGGCAGTTCCGCTTCCAGTGACCACTTCCCTTGCAATAAAAACACTTAGTCTCGGGCTTGGGTCCATTCTTTGGCTTCTTCCCGGCAACTTGCTTACCGGGTGCGGCAACTTCCTTGCCGTCCTTCTTGAAGTTCTTTTTACTCTTGCCCTTCTTGAACTTAGTGGTTTTATTCACCATCAACACTTGATGTTCCTTCTTGATTTCTACCTCTGCTGATTTCAGCATAGCATATACCTCAGGCATGGTCTTTACCACCCCCTGCATGTTGTAGTTCATCACAAAGCTCTTGTAGCTAGGTGGAAGCGACTGGAGGATTCTGTCAATGACCGCTTCATCCGGGAGATTAACTTCCAGTTGAGTCAAGCGGTTGTGCAACCCAGACATCTTGAGTATGTGTTCACTGACAGAGCTATTTTCCTCCATCTTACAGCTAAAGAATTTGTCGGAGACTTCATATCTCTCGACCCGGGCATGAGCTTGGAAAACCATTTTCAGCTCTTCGAACATCTCATATGCTCCATGTCTCTCAAAACGCTTTTGGAGCCCCGGCTCTAAGCTGTAAAGCATGCCGCACTGAACGAGGGAGTAATCATCGGATCGTGACTGCCAAGCGTTCATAACGTCTTGTTCTGCAGGGAGAACAGGTGCGTCACCCAGCGGAGCTCGTACGACATAATCTTTATTGGCAGCTATGAGGATGATCCTCAGGTTCCGGACCCAGTCCGTATAGTTGCTGCCATCGTCTTTCAGCTTGGTTTTCTCTAGGAACGCGTTGAAGTTGAGGACTACGTTGGCCATTTGATCTACAAGACATATTGTAAATATTTTAGACTAAGTTCATGATGATAAAGTTCATCTTAATCAAATTATTTAATGAACTCCCACTTAGATAGACATCCCTCTTCTAGTCATCTAAGTATTACATGATCCAAGTCAACTAGGTCGTGTCCGATCATCACGTGAGACGGACTAGTCAACATTGGTGAACATCTTCATGTTGATCGTATCTTCTATACGACTCATGCTCGACCTTTCGGTCTTCTGTGTTCCGAGGCCATGTCTGTACATGCTAGGCTCGTCAATTCAACCTAAGTGTTTGCATGTGTAAATCTGTCTTACACCCGTTGTATGTGAACGTTAGAATCTATCACACCCGATCATCACGTGGTGCTTCGAAACAACAAACTGTCGCAACGGTGCACAGTTAGGGGGAACACTTCTTGAAATTATTATGAGGGATCATCTTATTTACTACCGTCGTTCTAAGTAAACAAGATGCAAAACATGATAAACATCACATGCAATCAAATAATAAACGTGACATGATATGGCCAATATCACATAGCTCCTTTGATCTCCATCTTGGGGCTCCATGATCATCTTGTCACCGGCTTGACACCATGATCTCCATCATCATGATCTCCATCATCGTGTCTCCATGAAGTTGCTCGCCAACTATTACTTCTACTACTATGGCTAACGCGTTTAGCATTAAAGTAAAGTAATTTACATGGCGTTTCTCAATGACACGCAGGTCATACAAAAAATAAAGACAACTCCTATGGCTCCTGCCGGTTGTCATACTCATCGACATGCAAGTCGTGATTCCTATTACAATAGCATGAACATCTCATACATCACATATAGATCATTCATCATTCATCACAACTTTGGCCATATCATATCATAAAGCACTTGCTGCAAAAACAAGTTAGACGTCCTCTAATTGTTGTTGCAAGTTTTACGTGGCTGAATTAGGGTTCTAGCAAGAACGTTTTCTTACCTACGTGAAAGCCACAACGTGATTTGTCAACTTCTATTTACCCTTCATAAGGACCCTTTTCATCGAATCCGCTCCAACTAAAGTGGGAGAGACAGACACCCGCCAGCCACCTTATACAACTAGTGCATGTTAGTCGGTGGAACCGGTCTCACGTAAGCGTACGTGTAAGGTTGGTCCGGGCCGCTTCATCCCACAATACCGCTGAAGCAAGATAAGACTAGTAGCGGCAAGAAAGTTGACAACATCTACGCCCACAACAAATTGTGTTCTACTCGTGCAATAGAGAACTACGCATAGACCTAGCTCATGATGCCACTGTTGGGGAACGTTGCAGAAAATTAATTTTTTTCCTACGGTTTCACCAATATCCATCTATGAGTTCATCTAAGCAACGAGTCATGGGAGAGAGATTGCATCTACATACCACTTTGTAGATCGCGAGCGGAAGCGTTCAACGAACGGGGATGAGGTAGTCGTACACGACGTGATCCAAATCACCGGAGATCCTAGCACCGAACGGACGGCACCTCCGCGTTCAACACACGTACGGTCAGCGTAACGTCTCCTTCTTCTTGATCCAGCAAGGCAAAGGAGAGGTTGGGGAAGATGGCTCCAGCAGCAGCACGACGGCATGGTGATGGTGGAGCTGCAGTACTCCGGCAGGGCTTCGCCGAGCTCTATGGAGGAGGAGGAGGTGTTGGAGAGGGAGAGGGAGGCGCCAAGGACCAGGGGTGCGGCTGCCCCCTCCCCCCCTTTATATAGGAGGGCCAAGGGGGGGCGCCGGCCCTAGGAGATCCAATCTCCTTGGGGCGGCGGCCAAGGGGAAGTTTCCCTCCCCCCCAAGGCACCTAGGAGGTGCCTTCCCCTTGTGGGACTCCTTCCCTTTGAAACCCTAGGCGCATGGGCCTCTTGGGGCTGGTTCCCCTTGTCCCATGTAGGCCAAGGCGCACCCCCTAGAGCCCATGTGGCCCCCCGAGGCAGGTGTCCCCACCCGGTGGACCCCCGGGACCCTCCGGTGGTCCCGGTACAATACCGATAACCCCGAAACTTGTCCCGATGGCCAAAACAGCACTTCCTATATATAATTCTTTACCTCCGGACCATTCTGAAACTCCTCGTGATGTCCGGGATCTCATCTTGGACTCCGAACAACATTCGGGTTACTGCATATACATATCTTCACAACCCTAGCGTCACCGAACCTTAAGTGTGTAGACCCTACGGGTTCAGGAGACATGCAGACATGACCGAGACGGCTCTCGGGCAATAACCAACAGCGGTATCTGGATACCCATGTTGGCTCCCACATGCTCCATGATGATCTCATCGGATGAACCACGATGTCGAGGATTCAATTAATCCCGTATACGATTCCCTTTGTCAATCGGTATTTTACTTGCCCGAGATTCGATCATCGGTATCCCAATACCTCGTTCAATCTCGTTACCGGCAAGTCACTTTACTCATACCGTAATGCATGATCCCATGATCAAACACTTTGATCACATTGAGCTCATTATGATGATGCATTACCGAGAGGGCCCGGTGATACCTCTCCGTCAAGCGGAGTGACAAATCCCAGTCTCAATCCGTGTCAACCCAACAGATACTTTCGGAGATACCCGTAGTATACCTTTATAGTCACCCAGTTACGTTGTGACGTTTGGCACACCCAAAGCACTCCTACGATATCCGGGAGTTACACGATCTCATGGTCTAAGGAAAGGATACTTGACATTGGAAAACTCTAGCAAACGAACTATGCGATCTTATGCTATGTTTAGGATTGGGTCTCGTCCATCACATCATTCTCCTAATGATGTGATCTCGTTATCATTGACATCCAATGCCCATAGTCAGGAAACCATGACTATCTATTGATCAACGAGCTAGTCAACTAGAGGCTTACTAGGGACATGTTGTTGTCTGTTATTCACACATGTATTATGATTTCCGGATAACACAATTATAGCACGAATAAATACAATTATCATGAATAAGGAAATATAATAATAATGCTTTTATTATTGCCTCTAGGGCATATTTCCAACACAGTCTCTCGGATATCCTTGCAAAGGAGTGCCAATAGGTTCAGAAACTTGTCTAAAAAGTAGCGGCCAATGATTTTATTTGACTTTCAGGGGCAAAAAGTCCTTCTTAGGGGCTGAATTTGTGGTTCCTCCGGGCCTCCTGCGCAAGCCGGAAGTATTTTCCAGATTCCCATGCTCGTCATGAGCACTTTGAGTACTTGTGGGTCCGAAACGGTCTCCGAATGAAAAATTTACGACCGATTTAGTGAGCACCGGTCCTTTATATGGCAGTCCTAGAAAGAACTTCATTTTCTCGTGACGCATTCTGGCGCGCCGCCCCAAAATTCTGTGTCCTGCATAGTGGTTGTAACACACGTACGTTACTATATGCCACACGGCAAAAACAAGGACAATGAGGCTTGTAGTCGCCTTATTTTATTGAATTTACAACCAAATGGGATTCCCTAGATCATAGAGCATGTGCAGAATGCAACGTTTGTCCATACAAGGCGGACTAATGTTTATAATTACAAAATCTCTTGGATTTCCTTCCAAAGGAGTGCCAGTGGGTTCAGAAACTTGCCTGAAAAGCAGCGGCAAATGATGTTCTTTGACTTTCAGGGGAAAAAAGTCCTGCTTAGGGGCCGAATTTTAGGGTCCTTCAGGACTCATGCACAAGCCGGAAGTATTTTCTAGATTCCCACGTTACGGCATGGTACACGACAAAAACAAGGAGAATAAGGCTTATATTCGCCTTATTTTCTTTAATTTACGACCAAATGGGATTCCTCGGAGCATAGAGCATGTGCAGAATGCAACGTTTGTCCATACCAGGCGCACTAATGTTCATACTCACCATAGTCTATCAGATTTCAATTCAAAGGATTGTCAATGGGTTCACAAACTTGTCTGAAAAGCAGCGGCCAATGATGTTCTTTGACTTTCGGGGGCAAAAAGTCCTGCTTAGGGGCTTAATTTGAGGTTCCTCCGGGCCTCCCGCGCAAGCCGGAAGTATTTTCTAGATTCCCACGCTCGTCGTGAGCATTTTGAGTACTTGTGGGTCCGAAACGGTCTCCAAGTGACAAAGTTATGACTGTTTTAGTGAACACCGGTCCTTTATATGGCAGTCCATGAAAGAACTTCATTTTCTCGTGATGTGTTCTGGCCCACCGCCCCAAAATTTGATGTCTTCCATAGTTGACACAATGTTTCCAAATATATATTGACCGATGCCAGGAATGCCCTTCTATTATTAGCTGTAACACACGTACGTTATGGAATGGTACACGGAAAAAACAAGGAGAATAAGGCTTATATTCGCCTTATTATCTTGAATTTACGACCAAATGGGATTCCCCGGATCATAGAGCATGTATAGAATAAACCGTTTGTCCATACCAGGCGGACTACTGTTTATACTCACCATAGTCTCTCGGATTTCCTTCCAAAGGAGTTCCAATGGGTTCAGAAACTTATCTGAAAAGCAGCGGCCAATGATGTTCTTTGACTTTCAGGGGCAAAAATTCCTGCTTAGGGGCTGAATTTGAGGGTCCTCCGGGCCTCCCACGCAAGCCGGATGTATTTGTGCGTCTCATACTTGTGCGTCTGATACGTCTCCAACGTATCTATAATTTATGAAGTATTCATGCTATTATATTATCTGTTTTGGACGTTAATGGGGTTTACTAAGCACTTTTATATGATTTTTGGGACTAACCTATTAACCCAGAGCCCAGTGCCAGTTCCTGTTTCTTTCCTTGTTTCAGTGTTTCGAAGAAAAAGAATATCAAACGGAGTCCAAACAGAATGAAACCTTCCGGAGAGTTATTTTTGGAAAGAAAGCAATCCGGGAGACTTGGAGTGCATGTCAGGGGATCAACGAGGAAGGCACGAGGTAGGGGGCGCGCCCTCCACCCTCGTGGGCCCCTCATGGTTCCCCTGACCGACTTCTTTCGCCTATATATATATATATATATATATATATATATATATATATATATATATATATATATATATATATATATATATATATATCCATATGCCCTAAAACCATCGGGGAGTAGAATAGATCGGGAGTTCCGCCGCCGCAAGCCTCTGTAGCCACCAAAAACCAATCTGGACCCTGTTCCGGCACCCTGCCGGAGGGGGGAACCCTGACTGGTGGCCATCTTCATCATCCCGGCGCTCTCCATGACGAGGAGGGAGTAGTTCACCCTCGGGGATGAGGGTATGTACTAGTAGCTATGTGTTTGATCTGTCTCTCGCGTGTTCTTGAGGTGATACGATCTTGATGTATCGCGAGCTTTGCTATTATAGTTGGATCTTATGATGTTTCTCCCCCTCCACTCTCTTGTTATGGATTGAGTTTTCCCTTTGAAGTTATCTTAGCGGATTGAGTCTTTAAGGATTTGAGAACACTTGATGTATGTCTTGCGTGGGATACCCGTGGTGACAATGGCGTATTCAATTGATCCACTTGATGTATGTTTTGGTGATCAACTTGCGGGTTCCGCCCATGAACCTATGCATAGGGGTTGGCACACGTTTTCGTCTTGACTCTCCGATAGAAACTTTGGGGCACTCTTTGAGGTTCTTTGTGTTGGTTGAATAGATGAATCTGAGATTGTGTGATGCATATTGTCGGGGCGGACGGGCGTCCCCCCGCGAGCACCTATGGGGCCGGAGCCCCTTTCGTTGTCCGGCGAGGGGGGCGGAGGGAGCGCAGAGAGCAGATCGAGGCGGACACACGGGCGGTTTACCCAGGTTCGGGCCGCGATGGACGCGTAAAACCCTACTCCTGCTTAGTTGTATTGAACTGGGGAGCTCGGGAGCTTGGGGAGCTAGCTGCCCCGAGCGTATGGCTGTCTGGATGCCGAATCTCCGAAACCCGGAACCTCCTCTACGTTGCTCACGGGCCTCCTTTTATAGCGCAAAGGGGTCACCGACAGGTGTCAACGTAAGAGAAAGGGGTAAAAGTGTAAAAGGGGTGGTAGCTGCAATAGTGCGGGAACGGTGGCGCTACAGTGCGGCACAGTGTTATCATACCTACTTCTGACGGTAGGGGACAAGGGCATTAAATGCCCGTCACGGTCGCCCGGACAGCACCGAGGCGGACCGTTAGGTGCGCCACCGTTCGCCACGATGGCGGCTGCATGCCACCGCATGCCCCAGGCTGCGCGGTGCCTCGCCACGTGCCCTCGGGGGAAACCCCGGAGCGACGCGTGGGCGGGCGAGCTGGAGCGCAGTCTTGAGGTGGCGATCTTGCCGCGGCAAGTGGCTTGCCGCGGGGGTCGTCTTCCTGTGCCTGATAGCGTGCCAGCTATCAGGCCTTGCCGGGGCGCTTGGCGCGCCACGGCGGGCTTCTCTTGTGGTGCCTGGGTTCGGCCTTCCCGACAAGCTCCTCTTGTCGGGGGCTCGATCTTCTGTCTCTTATACTTTGTTCTTGGATGGCCTTACATGGGCTCAGTCGTCCCGGCAAGCTCCTCTTGCCGGGGTCTTGTCTTCTCGGCCCGGCAAGCTCCTCTTGCCGGGGGCCTTGTCTTCTTGGCCCGGCAAGCTCCTCTTGCCGGGGGCCTTGTCTTGAATGCTTGGTCTTCCCTTGGCGCTTCCGGGGCGGGCCTTGCCGCAGGGTGCTACAACTGCCCGTGCACAAGTCTGGGGTACTAAGGTACCCCTACTTTAGTACACCGACAGGAGCCCCCGGGCCTGGGCCACACATGGTGCCGAGCGTTGTTGGGCCAGGCCCTAACGGTGCACGGGCACGCATGGCCTTGGTCGCGCTGCTCCTTAACTCCGCATCTGCCGCGCCTTCCCCAGGCGGCGCGCGCTTACCGCGGCGTCGTGGGGGCGAAAACGCCCGTTCCCTCTTTAAGTGGAGGGAGGTGCGGAGGCGCGGCTCAATAAATGAACGGTGGTGGGGCGCGGTTTTCGAGGCGTCCGTTCCCCATAGTCACGGGACGGGGAGAGGTCGTCCCACCCGTCGCCTCGGTTCTGCGCCCCCACCACGCGGTCCTCATGCACTCGGAGTCGCGGCGGCGGAGGCAGGGAGTCGGGCCGGCGCGGGCCGATGCAGTGGGTCGGCCCCAGTCGCCTGCCCTTCCTCCGCTTCTATTGGAGGAGCGGGGCGGCCGCGGTCCCACTCCGCTCCTTTTTAAGGAGCGAGAGGGGGCGACGGAAATACGCACTCCATCTCCTTCCTCCTTCTGCTTCTGGTTTCCTTCCCCCATCTGCGATGGAGGGGGGGAACCCTGGTTCTTCTTCGATTGCCGCGAGGGTGTCTGCTCGGCAACGCGCCCCTCCTCCCCTTGCGCCCGCGGCGGCGGAGCCGATCGTCGGGGGAAGAGGGAGAGGGCGAGGTCGCGGACGAGGTCGTGGACGGGGCCGAGGCGCTCGGGGCGGACGGATCGGTGCGCCGCCCTTGCCCCCGCCAGCGGCTCCGTTCCTTCCTGCGGTCCATCTCGGGGACGACCCCTGTGAGTTCATTATCAGGCTGCGCCGGGCGCCTCGTCGCCACCTCCGGCTTCCCGCTCCATTCGCGAACGTGTTGGAGGTGGAGCAGCCTGAGACGCTAAACCTGCGCATGAGGGGCTGCGGGATCAGCGGGACGCGAGTCCACGTCGAGTCCCGAGCCCCCGGCGTGGTGTGTCTGGGCCGCGGGTGGAAGACGTTCGCCCGGATACACAGCTTGACGGAGGGGTTCACCCTCCACTTCAAGCTAGTGGGGGAGGACCTCCTCTCCGTCAAGGCCTTCTGGGGCTTCGGTATCCGGGCCCGGTGCTGCGAAGATAGCTCCTCCGACAGCGAAGGCTCCTCCTCGAGCGAGAGTGACGAGGAGGGGAGCGACAGCGACGACGAGGGGAGCAGCCGCCGGGATGACGGGTACGACTAGGCGTCGGCCGCAGCTCCGGGTGGCGCCGGCGGCCCCATCGACCGCGCCGGGCTCCGTGAACTCCCCGGGGTCGTCTTCCTTGGGCGACTGGCGTAGGGAGGGGGCTGCTGAGGAGGACAGAGGGCGGACGTCGAAGGCCGCGAAGTCGGAGTACGGGCCGACTTCGACAGCTGGCTGACGCTCCGGCGCCTCGTGTTCCAGATGCGCCCCAGACGCCGTCATCACCCTTGCTCTCGGTGACGACCACCGGGGTCTTCTCTTCGGCCCGGCAAGCTCCTCTTGCCGGGGGGCTTGATCTCCTCGGGCGGCCGGAGTGGCGAGGCTGCGGAAGAGGAAGAGGCTGGCGGCAAGGCCGCTGCCTCATCTTCCAGCTCTGCCTCCGGCGCCTCCGTCTTCTTCAGCCTCCGGAGACCCCCGGGCGGAGCCCCCGGATCTTCTCTTGGTGCCTTCTGCCACCCGTAGCTCGTCTAGGTGCCCCTTTCGCCCTCTTCGCCTACTTGCCCTACCTCCTGGGGAGAGAGACAAGAAAGGGATTACGGGCACCTTATTTCTTTTCAGCTCGTAAGCCCTTGGGCCTTAGTTGCGTTTAAGCCTTGTAATCCCTCTTTTCATGTTTTTCATTCTCTCTGAACTGTACCTGAGTGGAATGTTTTTAATGAAAAGGGGATGTTTGCCGGATCATTTGTCTCGCGGGTGGAAACCGCGGTAAGGAACGAATCCTTTACATCGTTAAGATAGACAGTTCTCCCCCGGCAACAGGCCCAGCCGCTCCCCCGCACTGCTCGACCTTTCTCACGCCCTTGGCGGAGGCGGGGAGCAGGCGGGTCCCGGCCCCTCGCTTCCCTCCCTCTTGCTGCCGCGGCTGCTATCGAAACGGGCCCCAGGAACGCGCTCTGGGGCTTGCTGCTAAGAGAGCACGGTAGCTTTCCAGGAGGAAAGGAGGCTTTCAAATCCCACAGTCCATAAGAGAATGCATGATGAGGGATGCAAAAACTTATCTGAGGTTGCAGCCCCCGGCGACTCCGGCTCGCCGGGGCGTAGGCGTTGGCTCGTCCTTCTCCTCTTCCTTGTCCTCGAGCGGCCCGGCAAGGACATTCAATTCCTGCGAGCCAAAGGGAAAGGACGGGAAAAAGACGCGGACTCGACCTCTAAGTTAGGGGTTAGCGACAGTTAGGAACTGACAACCCTAACCAAGGACGAGACTCTGACTCAGCATGCATGCTAAAATCTAGGGCGCCAGCGCTTCTTTATCTTCGGCCAGGGGCTTCGCCTGGCTTTGTACGAGGGCTTAAATGCAACATCGGCAAGGCCTGCACAAACCGGTGGTTGCCGGAGCGGATCACGGCAACCGCGCCTTATGGGCGAAACTTGCGAAGATGCTCTATGTTCCCAGGAGTTGCTCACTGGTAGGCCCTCTTCGGTCTTGAGGCGGACAGCGCCGAGCCTCGCGACTCGTCTCACCCGATAAGGGCCTTCCTGCTTCGTCGTCGACTTGTTATAATTCTTGGCTGACTGAACGTGCCTAAGAACAAGGTCGCCTAACAGGGCAACTTTATCTGGTGCCAGGGGCTTCGCCTGGCTTTGTACAAGGGGTTACATGCAGCAGCGGCAAGGCCTGTACAAACCGATGGTTGCCGGAGCGGATCACGGCAACCGCGCCTAGTGGGCGGAACTCGCGGAGATGCTCTATATTCCCAGGAGTTGCTCACTGGTAGGCTCTCTTCGATCTAGAGGCGGACAACGCCGGGCCTCGCGACTCGTTCCACCCGACAAGGGCCTTCCTGCTTCGGCGTCAACTTGTTATAATTCTTGGCCGACTGAACGTGCCTAAGAACAAGGTCGCCTAACAGGGCAACTTTATCTGGTGCCAGGGGCTTCGCCTGGCTTTGTACAAGGGGTTACATGCAACAGCGGCAAGGCCTGTACAAACCGATGGTTGCCGGAGCGGGTCACGGCAGCCGCGCCTTATGGGTGAAACTTGCGAAGATGCTCTATGTTCCAGGAGTTGCTCACTGGTACGCCTTCTTCGGTCTCGAGGCGGACAGCGCCAGGCCTCGTGACTTGCCTCACCCGATAAGGTCCTTCCCACTTTGGCGTCAACTTGTTGGAATTCTTGGCCGACTGAGTGCGCCGAAGAACAAGGTCGCCCTCTTCGAGACTCCTGGCCTTGACCTTGCGGCTATGGTAGCGACGCAAGGCTTGCTGGTATCGAGCGGCTCGTACCGCAGCCTGGAGACGTCCTTCCTCAAGGAGCAGCGCGTCATCTTGGCGCAGCCGCTCTTGCTCGAGCTCGTCATAAGCGAGCACCCGAGGAGATCCGTATACGAGTTCCGTGGGGATAACTGCTTCCGCTCCATAGACTAGAGCAAAAGGTGTCTGTCCGGTGGCTCGACTTGGTGTCGTTCTGATTGACCAAAGAGCCGCCGGCAGCTCCTCAATCCAATTTCTTCCGCACTTGTGCAGCCTGTCGAAGGTCCTGGTCTTGAGTCCGCGCAGCACTTCTGCGTTGGCCCTTTCTGCTTGACCGTTGCTCCTGGGGTGAGCAACCGAAGCGAAACAGACCTTGGCGCCGAGATCCTGGGCGTATTGCATGAAGGCGCGACTTGTAAATTGTGTCCCGTTATCGGTGATGACTCTGTTGGGGATCCCGAAACGGCAGACGATCGACCGGAAGAACTTGACTGCTGACTGCGCGGTCACCTTCCTCACTGGCTCCACTTCTGGCCACTTCGTGAACTTGTCGATTGCAACGTACAAGTACTCGAAGCCCCCGACGGCTCGGGGAAAAGGGCCGAGGATATCGAGCCCCCAGACCGAGAAGGGCCAGGACAAAGGGATTGTTTGGAGAGCTTGAGCTGGCTGATGAATCTGTTTTGCATGGAACTGGCACGCTTCACACTTGGTTACTAGTGCAGTTGCATCTTGGAGGGCTTCTTGCCAGAAGAACCCTTGCCGGAAGGCTTTCCCGACAAGTGCTCTTGCGCCAATGTGATGGCCGCACATGCCTCCGTGTATCTCTGCCAACAGCTTCTGTCCGTCTTCCCTGGAGATGCACTTCAATCTGACACCGTTGAGTCTCCTTCTGTACAGCTCGTTGTCCATGAACTGGTACATACTTGACTGCCTGGTGATCTTCTCCACCTCTTCTGGGTCGTCGGGAAGTTCTCCAGTTTGCAGAAAACGGACGATCTGCCGTGCCCATGCCGGAGCCCGGGGCTCGACGGCAAGGACTAAAGGCATGAAGGCCGCTGCGGGGACCCCGGCTTCTACGGCAAGAACCTCTGGTTCAGCCGGAGCCGGTGATCCCCCGGCAAGCTTGCCGGGGCAAAGCTTGTCGGGAACCTCCGCTTCCACTGGACGGACCCTCAGACCCGCAGGAGCGGACTGTTCCTCAGCGTTCGGACTGCTGATCCGCTCGCCGGAGCAAGGCTTATCGGGGACACCTGCTTCGACTGGACGGATCCTTGGATCCGCAGGAGCGGGCTGTCCTTCGGCGTCCAGGCTGCTGATCAGCCCGCCGAAGCGATGCTTACCGGGGACACCGGCTTCGACTGGACGGATCCTGGGATCCGCAGGAGCGGGCTGTCCCCCGGCGTTCTGGTTGTTGATCTTGGGGACCTTGGCGGCGGTCTCAGGGAGGTCCGCCTGCGAGTAGTCGCCGGAGACCAACTTCCTTTTCTTGGACTTCCCAACCGATGGTGTAACGGATGGCTGAGTCAGCTTGAGCAAGAAGGTCCCTGGTTCCACAGGTAACTTTAGCGAAGCACACTTCGAAAGGCCGTCTGCTATCTCATTCTGAGCTCTCGCGACGTGCTCCATTTGCAGCCCTTCAAAGTGTTCTTCCAGCTTCCTCACTTCATCTACATAAGCTTCCATCAGAGGGCTCTGGTAGCTCTTGTTGACTTGCCGGACCACCAGTTGAGAATCTCCCCGCACGATCAGCTTTCTGATCCCAAGTTCGGCCGCAATCCTGAGGCCGGCGAGCAAGCCTTCATACTCAGCAGTATTGTTGGTAGCTTGCTCTCTTGGGAAGTGCATCTGGATAACATACTTGAGGTGCTCTCCGGTGGGCGCGATGAGTACCACGCCAGCACCGACGCCTTGCAGCGAAAAGGCACCATCGAAGTACATTACCCACTCGCTTGTTGCTCCTTGTACGGGCGCGCTTGTTTCTTGGCCTTCTCCATCTGGCGTCGGGGTCCACTCAGCTATGAATTCTGCCAAAGCTCGGCTCTGTATGGTTGAAGTACTTTCAAACTTGAGTCCGAAGCTCGACAGCTCCAGTGCCCACTCGACGATCCTGCCTGTTGCCTCTGGATTGTGCAATATCCTCCTCAGCGGAAAGCGAGTGACTACTGTTATCTCATGCGCTTGGAAGTAATGGCGCAGCTTTCTCGAGGCCATGAGGAGGCCGAAAAGCAATTTCTGCACCCCGGAGTATCTTGATCTAGCCCCCTGCAAGAGGGAACTTACAAAATACACCGGGCGCTGCACCATCTTCTTCCGTGCTCCATCCTGTTCTTGCGCAGGGTGGCCCTTGTCGGGGCCAGAGCTTGCTGGAGCAGCCCCCCGCTCGTCGCCGGACTTGCTTGTAGGTGGTATAGGCTCCTCGTCGGCCTCCCTCTCCGCCACTAACGCAGCACTAACCACCTGGTTGGTTGCCGCTAGGCATAGCAACAACTTCTCCTGTGGTCTAGGTGCGACAAGTATTGGAGTGGAGGATAGGTACCTTTTCAAATCTTGCAGCGCTGCCTCCGCTTCTGGAGTCCACTGCATGGGACCTGCCTTCTTCAAGATTTTAAAGAAGGGCAGGGCGCGTTCTGCAGACCTTGAAATGAACCGACTGAGGGCGGCCACACAACCTGCAAGCTTTCTGACGTCCTTGACGCGCTCTGGGGCTTCGATCTGCTCGATGGCTTTGATCTTGTCGGGATTAGCTTCAATCCCCCTCTGTGACACAAAGAACCCGAGAAGCTTGCCGGAGGGGACTCCGAAAACGCACTTCTCGGGGTTCAGCTTGAGCTGTATCTTGCGCAAGTTCTGAAATGTCTCTTCCAGATCTTGGACCAGGGTTTCCTTGCTCCTGCTCTTCACCACGAT
This sequence comes from Aegilops umbellulata, assembly GCA_032464435.1. Classification (NCBI taxonomy): domain Eukaryota; kingdom Viridiplantae; phylum Streptophyta; class Magnoliopsida; order Poales; family Poaceae; genus Aegilops; species Aegilops umbellulata. The sequence goes on along the minus strand of CP136056.1, from coordinate 199,061,572 downwards.
GTCATCCATGTAGGCCTCCACGTTCCTATGGATCTGCGGCTCGAAGGCAGAGTGCACTACCCTTGCAAACGTTGATCCCGCATTCTTCAGTCCAAACGGCATGCGTATGAAGCAATAGGTGCCGCACGGAGTGATAAATGCGGTCTTCTCTTCATCTTCCTTGGCCATAAAGACTTGGTGGTAGCCTGAATATGCATCAAGAAAAGAGAGTAGCTCACATCCGGCAGTGGAGTCAACAATCTGGTCAATGCGCGGCAAGGGAAATGGATCTTTGGGACATGCTTTATTCACGTCGGTGAAGTCTATGCACAGTCTCCACTTCCCATTGGCTTTGCGCACGACGACCGGATTGGCCAGCCACGTTGGATGGATCACACCTCTCACTAGGCCTGCTGCCTCTAGCTTCTTGATCTCTTCGCTGATGAATTCCTGGCGCTCCACGGCTTGCTTTCTCACTTTCTGCTTGACGGGTCGCGCGTGAGGACAGACAGCGAGCTTGTGCTCAATCACCCTCCTGGGAACACCGGGGATGTCGGACGGTTGCCATGCAAACACGTCGTCATTCGCCCGCAGGAAGGCGACGAGCGCGCTTTCCTATTTGCTGTCAAGCGTGGCACTGATGGTGAAGGTACCGCCAGTGCCGTCCTCCTTGGCGGACACCTTCTTGGTTGCCGGAGGAGCGGTCATTCCCTTCCTGTACTTGCCGGCGGAGCTCGATGGAACGTCCTCGACGGCGGCGCGGCACTCCGAAGAGGTGCGGTTGCCGGAGTGGGCCCCAGAGCACTTACCGGGCTTGGTCTTTGTCTTCTTCCCCCCGGGGGCTTCAGCGGCGAGGGTGTCCTTCTCTGCCGCGGCTGCTACATCCCGGTAGATCTTGTCGGCGCAGATAAGCGCATCCTTTTTGTCGCCATGGACAGTGATGACGTTTATCGGCCCCGGCATCTTGAGTACGTTGTAGGCGTGGTGGGAAGCCGCCATGAACTTGGCGAGAGCGGGACGGCCGAGGATCCCATTGTATGGTAACGGGATATCAGCGACGTCGAACGTGATACGCTCAGTCCTGAAGTTAAGCTCGCCGCCGAAGGTCACCGGCAAAGTAATCTTCCCCTTGGGCTTGCTCCTCCCCGGGTTGATCCCTTGGAAGGATCCGGTCTCTTCGAGCTCGCCGTCTGGGATCTGGAGTTTCTTGATCACAGCGGAGGAGATCAAGTTCAGCCCGGCCCCGCCGTCTACCAACATTTTGGTGACCTTGAGGTTGCGGATGGTGGGTGAGACCAGCATCGGCAAGCACCCGACCGCGGTTGTGCGGTCGGGGTGATCCTCAAGATCGAAAATGATGGGCGTGCTGGACCATTTGAGGAGCCTGCGCGACTCCACGGGCGGCTCTGCTGCGTTCACCTGTCGCGCCCACCGCTTAAGCTGGCGGTGGGAGGTGTGCAGAGAGGCGCCGCCGTCAACGCAAAGGACCTCCGTGGCCTTCTGGAACTCCTGCTCGCTGTTATCTTCGTCTTCCACGTCTTCGTCGTCGTCTTCTTCATCCTCGTCGCGGCCCCGGGGAGGCCGATCGCCTTGCCGCTGCTTGGCCTTGCCGCGGCGTCCTCCCCGGCCGACGGGCGGCCGCTTCTTGCTTGGTTCGCCACCCCCACCTTGGGCCTTCCCCTTGTCGCGCCTCTCGTACTCAGCTTTCTGCTGCACGACGAGGTACTCGACGCTTTTGCAGTTGGAGAGATCGTGGCCCTTGGTGCGGTGGATCTTGCAGTATTGCTTGTCGGAGCCGTCCCGCTTGTCGGCTGCCGCCACGGGGGCAGGCTCCTTGCCGGAGCCGCCAGCCTGCGTTTGCTTGGCGGGAGCCTCCTTGCCGGACCCCTCGACGGCAAGCACCTCTTTCCTGTTCTTCCTCCTATTATTCCGCCGCTGGCTCCTCTTCGCCGGGGCGGTGTCGTCACTGTCGCTTTCTCCTGCGCCAGCATCCTCCCCGGGGAGTTTCCTCCCCTCCTCCGCGCGCGCGCACTTGTCAGCCAAGGCATATAGCTCGCTGACGTCCCGGATCTTGGTCATGGCCATCTCTTCACGCATGCGGCGGTTACGCACGTTCTGGTGGAACGCGCTGATAACCGCGGCAGGGTGAACGTCGGGGATGTTGCGATGCACGCGGCTGAAGCGCTGGATGTACTTGCGCAGGGGTTCTCCTTCCTTCTGGGCTAGGATGTGGAGGTCGCTATCCTGGCCATGAGGTTTGTGGCCGCCTGTGAAGGCGCCAACAAACTGATGGCAAAGATCCGCCCAGGAAGAGATGGAGCCTTCCGGCAAGTGCATAAGCCACGAACGAACGTTCGGCTTAAGCACGAGCGGGAAGTAGTTCGCCAATATCCTCTCGTCGCGCCCCCCGGCAGCTTGTACAGCGATTGTGTAGATGCTGAGAAACTCCGAGGGGTGCGTCCTGCCGTCGTACTTCTCCGGTACGTCGGGCTTGAAGTTCTTCGTGCTGGGCCACCGGACGCGTCGCAGCTCGCGGGTGAACGCAGGGCAACCTGCCGCGTACGGTAAGTCACCTGGTTCACCGGGCGCGTACGCGTCGACAGCGTTCCCAGCCCGCTGGTCTGATTGCCGCCGAGTTTCTCGGCGGCGCTCAATCCTTGTTCGAGCGTCTTCTTGCTGCCGCTCGTCGAGGACTTGGCGCTGGTCCCGGCGAGTCCGCGGGTCCGACGACGCTGTGGAGCCGTCGTCGGCGTTGTTCCAGCGGGGCGGCGTCTTCTGCTTCTGCGCCGGGGAGTGCATGGTGGTCGCACCCCCGGCGGTCTTGTCGCCGTCGGCCTTCGTCTTCTCGACCTGCCGGGGCCGTGAGGACGCCGGCCGCTGCGGCGTGTCGTTGTTGGCGAAGGCGATCAGGCTCTGGATGGTGGCCCTCCAGCTTTCGGCCTTGCCAGCCGCTGGAGGGTAGTCGAGGAGCAGTTGCGCTCTCGCGAGCGCTTCTGCCGGAGTGGAGGGGAGCGGGGGCGAGTGGCGCGAGGAGCGGGATGCGCTCGGACTCCTAACAATGTTAGAAAGGGCGGGGTCCCTCCCCGGCGCCTTCGCCTTGCCCGTGTCCGGACGGGGGCCCGTGGCGTCCCGCGAACCTCCTGTTTGCCCTTGTTCCAGCAAGCGGATGCCACCTCCCGTGGCATGGCGCTGCTGGGTCGTCGTTTGAAGGGACGGATGCGGCGCGTCCTCGGAGGCCGAGGCTCGGTCGTCCGCCCTGTTCTTGGATTTGGTGGCACCGCGAGTGTTCTCGCCGGTGGCCACCCCTCCGACGGCGTCTCCCCCGCCCACCGTTGGCTCCGGTAGCGGTGGGAGTGACGCGGACGGGCCCGCGGCCTCCGAAGCCTTCTTCTTCGGGGCCATGGTGTTGATGAAGCTAGCGAGTTCGGAGAAGCTGACGAAGAGCGCGCTCGCGCGAACGCAGGATCTGATCCGCACAACCTCGACGCACCCCCTACCTGGCGCGCCAAAGATGTCGGGGCGGACGGGCGTCCCCCCGCGAGCACCTATGGGGCCGGAGCCCCTTTCGTTGTCCGGCGAGGGGGGCGGAGGGAGCGCAGAGAGCAGATCGAGGCGGACACACGGGCGGTTTACCCAGGTTCGGGCCGCGATGGACGCGTAAAACCCTACTCCTGCTTAGTTGTATTGAACTGGGGAGCTCGGGAGCTTGGGGAGCTAGCTGCCCCGAGCGTATGGCTGTCTGGATGCCGAATCTCCGAAACCCGGAACCTCCTCTACGTTGCTCACGGGCCTCCTTTTATAGCGCAAAGGGGTCACCGACAGGTGTCAACGTAAGAGAAAGGGGTAAAAGTGTAAAAGGGGTGGTAGCTGCAATAGTGCGGGAACGGTGGCGCTACAGTGCGGCACAGTGTTATCATACCTACTTCTGACGGTAGGGGACAAGGGCATTAAATGCCCGTCACGGTCGCCCGGACAGCACCGAGGCGGACCGTTAGGTGCGCCACCGTTCGCCACGATGGCGGCTGCATGCCACCGCATGCCCCAGGCTGCGCGGTGCCTCGCCACGTGCCCTCGGGGGAAACCCCGGAGCGACGCGTGGGCGGGCGAGCTGGAGCGCAGTCTTGAGGTGGCGATCTTGCCGCGGCAAGTGGCTTGCCGCGGGGGTCGTCTTCCTG